>OZ002740.1:319718427-320918427 GCA_963924295.1 Dioctria rufipes | reverse complement strand
TTAAGACTCTAGGGATCATTTTTGTAAAGAGCAACAATACTTTTATATTTGGGATTCAGCGATGAACCGCACGAGATTAAGCCTGTCAATCAAAATAACGAAGATTACGAAGATGATATAGTTTTTTTGTTTTGTGACCGTTCAATAGAGAGATATAAGTAACTTCTGTTGAGAATCATATTTGTAATCGTGAAATCACAGTATAAATGGAACTTTTGGTAGTAAATATTCTGTTGCATAATGGTAATTGTGAAATGAATAGATGTAGAAGTAACTTTATATATTAATTTTTACATAGGCATCAAGTTTCTATATTAATGATGAATAACGTATCTGAATGTTAAATACACTGTAAAAAGGCACAAATTGTTGCCACAAAGTTTAGGGAAAATATCCCTATAAATGTAGGGAATATTTCTTAAAATGTATGGCATATTCCCTACATTTTAGGTAATATTCCTTACATTTTAGGCAATATTCCCTACTTTTATAGGGATTTTTTCCCTAAACCTTGTGGCAACAATTTGTGCCTTTGCAATTGTTAATATGATCTTCTAAGACAAACTGAGAGCACAATAAGTTTTCTGTTCCAGAGTGTAACTGTAGCGTAACATCTAAGTTCCTCTTCAGTCAAATTGTGAAAAGATAATAATTAGGTTAAGATGCTTACACAAAACCTTATTTTGTTAAAACAGGGAACGAAACAACTTGAAACCAATGAACGGTTAACGCGTTTTTTTGTTTGCTTTCTAACTGAAATGCAAACTTTGTGTTATGTAACTTATGTAGTATTTCGCAAGCTATCACAAATTGTTACGTTGTCATGAGGTTTCAAAAGCACTCATTGATGAAACAAAACAATTATTTGTGAAAAATTTACCAGTGTCTGGTCTGGTTGCAAACGATTCATGATGATGAATGTAATGAACTGCAGACATAATGAACCAAAAAGAAAATCCGGGTAAAACTGCGAAATATAAATGTTAATATAATGAAATCATTTAATCACTTTCGACAGAAATGTGGCTTGGAATAATTAAACTATTCTTTATACATAGCTGCGATTTACTAAAAAACTCTGTTGAATTCAACACTACAAAATATGCAAGCCCAGATTCTAAAAAAATTGAAGTCAATCAACTTTGCAAATAGCCTTATAAACTGCATTTAAATGAGTTTACTTCAAAAACGTTTCTTATGCGTACTAACTTAACCTTTTCGTTCAGCGCAATAAAGCTGTTGTTTATTAGACCAGCATCATGTTTCTTAGCATCACAGAGTAACACATATCTTTTTGAGTACCTACCCCTAATTACAAAACCTTTAATTTTCATTGCCAGAAATCAATAGAACTTTTTATTTTCAAAAACTTCTCCGATTTGTATAAAAGAAAACAATTTATTTGCAACCAAAAATAACTTGTAATTAAGCTATAACAAAATTATAAAACTTCAATTCACTTAGCGATCTTATCGTATATATTATTAATGATGTTTGTTGTAATGATGGTCATGATGGTCATGATGATGACCAGCCTCTCGGGTTTCACGTACAAATCCTGCTTCTGGAACTGAATCAATGTGTGCTGGAAAATCTGCACCTTTTTCCAAAAGTACTTTCTGGCCTTCTTCATTTGGATAAGCCAAAGCGACACTCAAGAGTGCTACGAATCCCAGGACAAATATAAAGCGCATCGTTGAAATTTTTATTAGCGAACTGTGTTAACTTTGAAACCTAACTTCTTCTGATTTTCAGTTTCGCAGTTTCCTGCACCTTATATACTATGTCAACGAAAGAAGTAAGCTTGTCTAAAAACCGGATATTTACAATATTTCAATTACATAGAATCCATAAGCCACAGATCAATTTCTCGAGAAACTATAATACTACACATAAAAATTGTGGTTCAATTCGGTTCAAAACTACTTCTGACTTAAGCATAGTTCCCAAGAATTTATGGACATAAAGAGCAAAACAAAATTGTTTTTGTTTCGAGTACACCACCGCTTTACGCAGTAGTTCCGTTCCTGGAAATCGAAACTATGTAAATCAAATACTTTTTAAATATTCAATAATTATGCGTAAAAGCTTTTCGATTTATGTTCTCTACATATATACCCACACACAAATGTTTCTTTCAAACACTCTTTTAACGTAGGTATGCCGTTTCAAAATTCAAATCATTACACGTGTCTATTTCTTTGTTGACACCACTCGAAACTTTTATGCTCCGTTCTTCTAAGGCATATTTTCGCGCAAGATCTTTAATCCCTGTTCCAATTTATGCGAATTGTTTTATTAATAAATAGTAATAAATAATTAGTTGTTTTTCGGGTACTTTTTCCGTCTGTCCGTTCGTCTGTCCGTCTGTGCGCACGATAACTCGAGAGCGCGTTCACTTAGAAAGCCGAAAGTTTGTACACGGACATTAAAAGAAAATAAAAGTAGACATTACTCTTCAGGATTTTTTACCGGAGTAAACTAATATTTGTTCAAGAAGGAATTTATTTGGATTCTCCGGTATATAACAAAAGCTAAAAAATGTTTTTAATTTGTTATTTCATCACACAACCCACTACATTTTTGGTTACAAGTTTCAAGTCTTGGTTTTGACTCATCAACAGGTCCCAAATAGCGAAATTGTGTGACTTAAAAAACAAATAAGAAATTGAATAAAGAAAAGAAATGAAAAAATGAAAAACATTGAGATATATGGAAAAAAGATTTATTAAAAAATTTATTCTGTGTTTATATGAGCGGAGATCAATTTGATCAGTTTCAAGCGTCTACAACAGGCAGAAAACCAAGTTGTACAGATGAGCTTAAGGTTTTCTGTTAACACGAAACTCTTCTCTTCTTCCTTTTTCTTTTTTCTTTTTTCAGCCCAATGTGGGCGTATACAGGTTCGATTCGTTTCGATTGAATCTGGTTTTTTATATTTTTTTAAAAAAATTTTAATAAGAAAATTTTATCTATTTTTCTCAATATTTTTCATTTTTTCATTTCTTTTCTTTATACAAATTTTTCATTTGTTTATCTGTTTATTAGTCAAAACCAAGACTTGAAACTTCTCACTCAAAATGTAATGGGTTGTGTGATGAAATAACAAATTAAAAACATTTTTTAGCTTTTGCTATATACCGGAGAATCCAAATAAATTCCTTCTTGAACTAATATTAAAAGAAAACTAAAATTAAGTTCGTAAATGAGACAAATGGGTCAACTCCTTTATGGGGTTGCCATACAAAAATTTCGTTTTCCGCTATATATTTGGACACTGCCTGAGAGCGCGTCCACATAGAGAGTTTAAATTTGGTTCAAAAATGGACAAAATCGGGGAACCCCTTCTTAGTGTGGCCATATAAAAATTTAGGTTTTTTACATAACTGTGAAAACAGTCAGTCCTAAACATTTTTATTGTACTAAAAACTTTTTCGGAATACGAAATCCTATAAAATTGGTTATTATCATTTTTTCTGTCCGACGAGATCGGTGACCATACGAAATTTAATCCGAGCTTCCAAAATTTTTACTATGTAGTAGTAATATGAGCTTTCGTTCTAATCACATTCCAATGCTTACCAATAATTCGTATAAAGTGCTATTCAAAATTGCATGCATATAAACAAAACCGAGAATTTGCTTGGACTACTGGATCGTGTCGACACTACCAAAAGCTTAGGGAATTGAAATGAATAAATCCATTCACTTTTTATCAAGATAGAAATTTACAAATTGCTTTTTATAAAATAAACAAACTCACGGCATTTATCCGGTTTTCCGGCTACTGAATAAAATTATCTCAATCTTCATTCTCATGTTAAAGTAAACGTATAGCAATAAATTTTATTCAAGTTACAGGTGTTTCAATTTTCATGTTATAAAAGTTTTTGTAATATGACAAATATTAAAACATTTGGAAAAACAGCTTCGGTAGCATTTACAAATATGTTTGGAAAACCTATGTATGAAAAATAATAAAATTGTTTTGTACATGAAAAAGTATTTAAGGGGGAGAGAAAAATAACACGGTTTTTTGAGGTTTTTGATTTTCTAAAAAAAACAACCAACATCTTTTTCAAAAATCTAAGCCCGGTAGCATTTGAACTGAATAGTTTCTGATATTTTGCCGAAGGTTTCAAATCAATATCATAAAAATTGTGTGAAAAATAAGAAGCGGGAACAAAATGTTTGCAAATTTATGCAGCCTTAAGTATATTAATAAAAAACTCTGGCAATGTCTGGATGCTAATGCAATTTTTATGTGAAATGGAAAGAAAAGGCTGTACAGGGCGGTCCACAACTGATGGTTCAGTTCAAACTTCAGGAGCTGATAGAGGACGTTGAGTTATGAAAGAGCAAAATGAGTCTTTTGGGAGGGAGAGGGTGTTTATGGTTTCGGTATATTTCCCCTTAACATCCTGTAACACTCTTACTGCACACCCTGCACACCCATAAAAGAGTGATGACTAACTGGCCAAGCTTTCAAAGAAATACTTCACTCCTATTTTTTTTTTTCAAACTTAACCCCGTGTTCCGCTAAACCAATTTCATGTTTAGCAACACTGATGACCGTCGAATTGTGTTTCCCTCTTAATTTTGTGGCTCATTATTTAATGTAAATACATCTCCTAGCAATATCCATATATATGTGTATTTTTTTATTACTATACCTGCTAAAGAGGCCTTCATTTCAAAGTTATTTGAAAGGAATAAAGATAGCTTGCTTCAGAGATGTGTGTGGAGAAGTATGAAGTTTTATAACATTTTGTCCCTCCCATCCACCGAATACTGAGCATTTGCTAGTGTTAGCAATACAAGACTGATTTTTTATCGCTCTGAAAGGAGATTAAAAATTTCCCCGGAACCAATTGTATATTTCTAAAATTTCTTCACCCTCGAAACTTGTTTTTTATACTTCCATACATCTGTCGAAAAGTCAATTTTCTCCTATTAATAGTTGAATTGAATAAGGTATCACAACAAAAAAAAAAATAAAATTTAGTGACATTGTTATAAATTACATGAATAGCATCTATCACTATATTTAGATAGTTTTCTTAACTCCCCCATATTTTAACTTGAAATAATTATTCTTTCCCTCATTAGAAATGTTTTAAATATAATGGACTGTTTAGGGAGGTGGGGAGGGGGAACAAATTTGCATAAATATCGAAAATTTAGATTCCATGGCCGCGTTTCAGTTCTTAGAATCGGTCAATGATGGAGAAAGAAGAGCTTTAAGACCTTTTATTTTTAATGATTCTAAATCAAATAAAGTTCTTCTTTCTGCATCATTGGCCGATTCTAACAAGTCTAGGTTCGATTCCCGTCCGCGGGAAAAATAAGTATACTTAATAGTCACGCGAAATGAAAATGAATTGGTCAGTTGAAAATCTCAAGTAAACCACTGATCACTCAGGAATTTAGGATTAAAACTCCACTTGCACATAAAAAGAACACAATTCGTGGAAAAACTACATCATTTTATTCATAAAAAAAAAACTAATAAATAACGATTTTCACAAAATACAAAACAATAACAAAAGGACCGGCTATTGACATGCAAATCTATTCTTCTATTGAACGCATTAGTGTATGAAGTTAGACAGAAAATCCTCTCACTTAGCTTATACGGTGCATTATGCTACCAAGTCCCACCTGACTGCAGGTACGACATCCTGCTGACAGACTTATAGTCGCAGCTTATATCTTGCACTATGCTACCAAGTCCCACCTGACTCTAGGACTAACATCTGGCTGCTGACAGGCTGGGAACGTCTCGTTCGATGCGAAAAAAAGGAGAAGAAGAATTTGTGTGAAACTAATTGAAGCGAACTGAAAAGTCCAGACATACTCTTGTCGTTTTCAACAAAGAAAAAAAAAGGAGAAAAATGTTGGCAAAAACCAGAGTAATGGCCCGAGTTAACAATCAGTAATAGCTCAGTATCGGGAAGTATAGGAGACCTCCTATTAACCCGCGATTAAAAAGATAAAATTGAAAATTTGTGGTATTGTGTAATTTCAATTCTAACCTGCCTTTCCATTTTAAATGAAAACACTGCAATCCAAATATTCAGCCTCGTGTTTTCTGTCATTATAATACTGCTCGCTCAGGTATATATTTCTACGAAAATCCCGCAAGCAAAGTAAATTCTTTCTAATTTTACAGTTGCATAACTACTGTTCGACACTTTCTACAACCGTTAATTTACACTTTACCAAAACCCATTTAGTGCCATGAGTGACCTAGAAAATTCTACGACAGATGTATTTAAAGTTTCCCGTGCCATCCAAACTGAACTACAAGTACAATCCCACGTTTTATACTGGAATTCCGTGGGGGAAGCCGTTATTGCTAATAAGGTCTCTAACTATTCTCAGAATTTCATTTAGGGTGGCGCCGCCGACACAGTCCGGTGTCACAAATGGAAGTAAATCGTTGTAGGACCGCAATTAGGGAAAGAGAAGAAAAGAAAAATTATTTTTTTAACAACGAGGAAAAGAAGATAGGGCATAGCGGAAGGAAACCGGTTTAACTAAAACATTTATTGGTGAAATTATAGGAATGGCGACTCCAGTAGGCCTCCTCGAGATTGCTACAATAGAAATATAACGGTGAGTAGGACACAATGTTTTCTTTCTTCGTCCATGTGAGAATTACGATATATTTTCGGCAGTCCCATGACTTAACAATTTAACTATAGACTTTCAAAGATTTTTTTATATATCTCCTTGTTTAAATAAACTAGATTCTGACATCTAGATAGGATTAAGTTACCGCAGTATGGTGCAAACCTCGAATTCTGAAAGCAATACTTATAGAATGTCAAAGCATTTTTTCCAAGCTGTTTAGATAAACTGAGTTCTGACGTAGTAATAGCAATGCATTATAAACATATTAGTTAAAAATTGTGAACTAACCGAATCGTGCTCTATGTTCCGTGTTTATCGATTTGATGGAACTAGAGCTTGCATAGAGACACGTAACAAAGTTCTTCGATTTTAATTCGATTTTTTTCGTTCTCATCATACTCTTAAGCCCGAGTTACAATTGCAACTTCGACTCGACTGTAACTGAAACTAAACTTTGTTCAAAGTGCATAGTTGGTGTCGCCTGCGGTCAACTTCAGTTCAATTACACCTGTCAATTAGTCGGCACTTCTGGTTTGATTAGTTTGTATCGGCTGTGAAATCATAATCATGGAAGAAAAATTGATAGAATTAGTTAGGGAGCAGCAAATTGAAGTTAATCACAAAAATCCATCTTATTACGAGATTCAAGCAAACGTCAGATGTATAATGAAAACAGCAGTTGGAGCTTTAATTTAATTACAAATTTCACCTCAACATCGACTTCGACTGAAAATCAGGTCGCAGTCGACAGATCAGTCGTAATTATAATTCACGCCTTAAAAACTAGAGCCTTATCATGTGGATTAGTATTCAACCGAAGTGAAGAAATCTTATAACGTGATGATCCAGTGAGTTTCCATTTACCTCTCACTATCCCGGAACCCTCTTCTAAAGATGAAGGTAGATTACATCCGCTCCTCCGCTTCTATTTCAGGTTCCGTTAAAAGGACGATGCCAATATCAGTGCCGGCAATATAACAGGTAGGTCGAGGAATGACACATGAGGACTTTTCATTGAGCCTCACCAAATCTACAAGGTAAGTGATATGAGGAAATCTCTTCAGGATTGCAAGATATGTGTGACGTTCGTTTGTCAGGCACGACATTTTTTGTTCAATGGGGTATAACAGCGCCAGGTTTTCGTGGATTTCACCCCCACACACTACGCCGAGCCATGCCAGCTTGCGTTCTGCACACAACGCTGATCACAGAGTGAGCTATCAGCTTCGGCTGATAGTCTGAACTTCACGACCATGCAAGCCAGTTACTCACCTGTTACCATAACAAAATCTTCAAAGACAGGGAACTTAAATAAACTCAGCAAATATTTTTAACTTAAGCAATTGATTTCTCTCTTATTTTCAATTCTAATTTTAATTTTTTTTTTTCACCTCCCACCAACCTACTGCAAATGTCAGGATCCGTCCTTGCACAAGAAACGATTTTTGAAACTGTTAATATTTTTGTAGTAATGTCGTATGCAAAATTTGAGCCCTCTACATCGCCGCGTTCTCACAAACAAATAGTAAAAAATGAAATTTTTGTATGGCATCCCTAACAAATAGTTACCCGGCACAGATGGATGAACGCACGAATAGACGGACGGACGGACGAACAAATCAAAATGAATTTTAATATTATTGTGTCCAATCCATTTTGCTCTACCAGCATTATTTCTGTGCGTTACTAACGGAATGACAAACGTAGGACCTATACCCTATGATTTCATGTCAGGTATAAAATGAAGTTTATATAGTATCAGGTGGTATTATTTGACACTGACTTTCCATTATCCTTACTAATTGTCATTTTTGGGCACAAATCAAAAATATACAACATATCACGCAAGGTTTGCATTGATATTTTCTCCAAAACATATGCACTTTGTCTGCGGAAATTGAGAAACTTATTTATATAATTTCAAACCTATTCCCTGCTTTTTGATCCTTATTTGAATTATAAATTTTCATTTTGTAGCTGATTTGCTCAGTTCCCCAACGGAAATTTGTACGGACTCAAGTGAGAACTTCATTTTGATTTCCACGTTGTTTTCGCATATTCAATTAAGGAACCATACTACTTTGAAATAAAGATTTCTGAAGTAGATTTATTTAAGTAGACTCCAGAGAGAGATAACGGTTCCTCTTTTAAACTCTTCAAATGGAAGAAGTTATAGGTAGGGACTCAGACGTTATAATTTGGGTTGAAGGTCCAGGTACCATTTGCCCCGAAGAACATATCCCTAACATTTGTGAAATTGGAGATATCGTATTAAGAGGAGCTGAAGGTAAGTCTATTCTTGATGTTATGGACTGATTGTAAATTTTACGAACGACTTTTTCAATTTTTTTCTGCAAACAGAAAGTTCTCGTGCATATGCGGAGGACTTGTTTCCAGAAAAGTAGAGGCTAGGTGAACTCTGCCTTAAAGGATTTTAATTCGAAGAATGTAAAAGGTGTACAAGCCAAAAAGCTGTTGTTTATTAATTAAACCAGCATCATAGACTAACAATTATCTTTTTGAGTAACTACCCCTAATTACACAACCCTTAATTTTCATTGCCAGAAATCAATAGAATTTTGTATTTTTGAAAACTTCTCCGATTTGTATGAAAGAAAACAATTTATTTGCAACCAAAAATAACTTTTAATTAAGCTATAACAAAACTATAAAACTTCAATTCACTTAGCGATCTTATCGTATATATTATTAATGATGTTTGTTGTAATGATGGTCATGATGGTCATGATGATGACCAGCCTCTCGGGTTTCACGTACAAATCCTGCTTCTGGAACTGAATCAATGTGTGCTGGAAAATCTGCACCTTTTTCTAAAAGTACTTTCGGGCCTTCTTCATTTGGATAAGCCAAAGCGACACTTAAGAGTGCTACGAATCCCAGGACAAATATGAAGCGCATCGTTGAAATTTTTATTAGCGAACTGTGTTAACTTTGAAACCTAACTTCTTCTGATTTTCAGTTTCGCAGTTTCCTGCACCTTATATACTATGTCAACGAAAGAAGTAAGCTTGTCTAAAAACCGGATATTTACAATATCTTCAATAACATAGAATCCATAAGACACAGATCAATTTCTATAATACTACGCATAAAAATTTTGGTTCAATTTGGTTCAAAACTACTTCTGACTTAAGCATAATTCCCAAGAATTTATGGACATAAAGAGCAAAACAATATTGTTTTTGTTTCGAGTACACCACCACTTTACGCAGTAGTTCCGTTCCTGGAAATCTAAACTATGTAAATCAAATACTTTTTAAATGTTCAGTAATTATGCGTAAAAGCTTTTCGATTTATGTTCTCTACATATATACCCACACGCAAATGTTTCTTTTAAACACTCTTTTAACGTAGGTATGCCATTTCAAAATTCAAATCATTACACGTGTCTATTTCTTTGTTGACAGCACTCGAAACTTTTATGCTCCGTTCTTCTAAGGCTTATT
Organism: Dioctria rufipes; assembly: GCA_963924295.1. Classification (NCBI taxonomy): domain Eukaryota; kingdom Metazoa; phylum Arthropoda; class Insecta; order Diptera; family Asilidae; genus Dioctria; species Dioctria rufipes. The sequence goes on along the minus strand of OZ002740.1, from coordinate 320,908,324 downwards.
ATCTTTAATCCCTGTTCCACTTTATGCAAATTGTTTTATTAATAAATATGTAGTAATAAATTATTTGTTGTCTTCCGCGTACTTTTACAACGTAATCGAAGTTTCACTTGGTAAAAAGAGACTGTTATTTTATTTCGGAATTACATTATAGCGAAACTATGTAAAGCGAGGAATGGGTGTCCAGCTAATATTTTTAATCGTAGTTTTTATAATTTTTCGGATTTCTACACTTTATTATGTAAATATGTATGTAAGATATTTTATTTTTGTCTCTGTTTTTTCCCAGATATGCGTTTTTATACCCTAGATGAAATCTAAAGGGTATACTAAGTTGTCATTCCTTTTATAATAATCGAAATAATTATGGTAGAACAATATGAATTGGGCATCCACGCGTAACATTAAAAGTTATTTTGATTTTTCCTTGTCCGTCCGTCCGTTTGTCCGTCTGTGTGCACGATAACTCGAGAGCACGTTCACTTAGAAAGCTGAAATTTTGTACACAAAGAAAAGTAAAATTAAGCTCGAAAATAAGACAAATGGGGCAACTCCTTTGTGGGGTTGCCATACAAAAATCTCGTTTTCCACTATATATTTGTACACTGCCTTAGAATGCGTCCACATAGAGAGTTGAAATTTGGTACATGGTGTTTTTATAATAGTAAAAATAAAATTTCAAAAATGGGGCAACCTTTGCTTGGTGTTGCCATATAAAAATTTGGGTTTTTTACATATACTGTAAGAATGACAATCCTAAACATTTCTTGGTTATAATCATTTTTTCTGTCCGACGAACCGTTCTAGAAATATATGCGAAAAACCACTTCAAAAATCAAACTTGTATAGATCGGTGACGATACGAAATTTAATACTGGCATTCCTCTAGGGCAGTGTTTCCGAACGTGGGGTGGACGCCCCACAGGGGGCAGTTCGATTGCTAGGGGGGCAATTCGAAAATTCTTGAATTACTAAATTTTTTTTTTTTTGTAATTTTAATAAATATTTATGACTACCTACATAATATTTTCTTTTCTTTCTTTCATTCTTGCAAAGAAATTACATATTGTCAATAAATTTCGTCACAGATTTTCTAAAACTAATTTGTAATTCTAATTTACAACCAAAATGAATATAATTATTTTGATGCGGCAACATAAAGAACTTCAAAATGATTTTAGGCTTGTGTCACAAGTAAAATGAGTAATGAATGACAGTTCAAATATCTTAATGGCTTATGTATAAACTAAAAGAGGAATATCTGTAGCACCTTTGGGCAAGGTGCTTAAAGGAGATGTAAAGTTCTGTCAAATAAAATTCTCATTTCTCTCAAAAATATCAGAGAATCTAGCATAAGTTTCTCTCACTTAATCTCTTCAGAGCAAAATGTATGTAAACAAAAGCACATGCTGTTCAAAAAATATCCTAGGATTACAGCAACAAACATTGGGCTATCCCACACGAGTATTCTTAATGCAGTATGCTAACCGGTTTTCTAGCGAAGAGGTGAAAAGAAGCAAAGAGGTATCTCTCCAAAGTGAAGATTAGATTGGGATTTCAGCAAAAAACCTTGGGATAAAACGTGCATTCACAAAAGCGCGGGAAAATTATGTGAGAGCAAAATCTGAAAATCTGCTCCTTTTCATTTCTTTACGAAAATGAAACATTTGCAATTCTGTTTCGTTGCATGTAATCTGCGCTTTCACATTTTATGTCTTTATTCGTAAATGTTTTAAAGAGAGTTTTTTTTTTTAATTTTTTATTCTTCTTTCTTACCTTTTTTAGTCGTGTACATGTTAAATGTAAAACAGTTCGGAAATCTCGCCTGTTTACTATCTTATTATTAGGTTATCTTTGCTGTAGTCCCGACCTCAGTTTCTGCAGTCAGTGTTTCACATTATTGCTTAGCATTCACCGTTGGTGTTAATTTGAAATAAGCGCCCGTTAAATTGTTGTAAAAGTCTAGTTGTTTTAAAAAATATATACATTATATAAATATTAGTGATATATAAATGGTATGTAAATTCAATTATTAATTTTTATTTTAGAAGCATCATATGCCAGAGAAATTTATCAAATGAAAAAGTATGTTTTTTTGCGGTGGGGTGAATGTGTCATACATATTTACATATGCATATTTAGTCTATGTTTACTCCAGTTCATATTATTTTTTGTTTTAGTTTTTAATTGATCTTATATGTATTTCTTTCAGCCCATAGTGAAATGAGTGGTGTAAGCAAGAAAAAATTCGTCAGTATTCGGAGGAATATTTAAAATTTGGTTTCATACCCGCTGTCCACTGCTGTCCTTTTTGCTTTTATGCCAACACTGCTTGACTAACGAATCAATGAAACGAGGTCGTCTTAAGGCACATTTGAAGGCAAAACATCATGCTCATATTAATTCAGATTTGAATTACTTTCAAACTTTGAAGAAAAATTTTGAAAAAAACAGTAACATTAAAGTCTCTAGTTACTGCTCATAATGCAACTATCAATCGTACTCTTGAGGCTAGTTATCAAATTTCATTACTCAACGCTAAATCTGGGAAAAATTATACTACAGGGGAGAATTTAATTAAACCATCAATATCAGCATTTCTTAAAACGGTCATAGGAAGAGATGACAAAGACGTTAAAGCTATGCCACTAAATAACAATACTGTTAGCAGAACAATAGACGAAATAAGTGAGGATATTGAAATACAACTTGTTGAAAAGCTAAAAACAAGAAAATACTCGGTGCAAATGGATGAATCAACTTTGAGAGACAGTGAGGCCGTACTTATAACTTACGTAAGATATATTGATAAAGGTGATTTTGCTGAAGAAATGTTGCTCTGTTAATTATTAGAAAGCACAACTACCTCCAAAGATATATATAGTAAGCTAAAAAATTACTTAGATCTCAATAATATACCAATATGCAGATGGTGCTTCTAATATGATGGGGAAGAGAAATGGTTGCTTAAAATTGATGAAAGATGAGAATCCAGAAATGCTTCTTGTGCATTGTGTTATTCACCTTTTCTAAATGAAGTATTAAATTTAGTTATAAAGTATATCAATGCTATTAAAGCTAGTGCCAAATGTGAACGTCTCTCCAAGTTCTTTGTGAAGAACAAAATGAAGACCATGTGAGACTTATACTTCACACTGAAGTAAGATGGCTCTCGACAGGGAACTGCTCGAAAAAATTTATGGAACTATTTTATACTCTTACTGATTTTTTAAGCGACAAACCTGAAATGAAAAAACTGTTAACGGTCGACGGTAAGGCATTTGTGAGTTATTTAGTCGATATCTTTGAAAAACTAAATATATTAAATAAACAACTTCAAGGAACAAATAAAACTCTTGTCGATGCAAAAGCAAAATATTTGGTTTCATTACCTCTATTGAATTATATCGGACAATTGAAAAGTTTCATTGGCTCCAACAATAAGTGACTGATACCGCTATAAATATTATTTTCGAACATCTGAAAACTTTATCGGCTGATTTAAAAGAAAGATTTTCTGATTTGTGAACAAATTGATTTCGGAACTTTGATGATGCAATCAATGTTAGTAGATTTGTCTGATATTTCAAATATGCAGTATCAAGAAGAACTCGCAGAAATGCAAAGTGATGAGTCAATTAAAACTTTATTTAATATAAAAGGAGCGATGGCATGGCTTTGTGAGGAAACCGAAATCAAATATCCAAATTCAACCAAATGTGCAAGAGAGCTATTGTTACCGTTTCCATCTATCTTCATATATAGCTGACTGCGGATTTAGTGCCATAAATGGTTTGCTGCTAAAAAAAAAGACATCTGCTGGATATAACAAAACGCGGAGAATTGAGACTGAAGTTAACTAAATTGGAACCTGACATAAAATGTCTTTGCAGTAAGCATCACTCGCAAGGATCTCACTAAATTTAAATAATAAATAATCACTAATAATTAAAATAATATCTTTCATTAAAATTATTTTGTACTTGAATTTCAGCTTTCCATAATATGTTTTGAAAATTTAGTTACTGTGTTTGCTCAATAATATCCTAGTGATTTCTTCTTAAAACCTATCATTAAAGTGCCTTTAGTGAAATTGCAAGCAATATTTGAATATCAAAATTATGTTAATGTTAGGGTGGGGGGGGGGCGCCATAAGAATTTTAGAAAGCCTTAGGTGGGGCATAGCAAAAACAAGGTTGGGAAACACTGCTCTAGGGTATCATAAAAATTGGTCTTAGTTAGACCAATTCTAGCTTTTTTACTTGTTTGGTTTTAATTGATATGGCAAAACGGAAAAACTCTTAACTGGTCTAACAATAAGACCAAATCGTATGATATCCTACTCCTATGTGCAAGTTGGATTGTTAAAGTGGTTTTCGCATCTATTCCTAGAATGGTTCCTCTGACAGTATAAATGATGATAACGAATTTCATAGGATTTTATATTCTCAAGATCTCCTGAGTAGAATAAAAACATCTACGAGTGATCTGTTTCACATTATACCTAAAAAACTCAAACATGAGAAATAGATGATAGAAAACAAATCATTTCAAAAAATACTGCTTCTAAATCCAGACTTAAAAATAGAAAACAATTTCTCCCTTCACTGACTTAGTACATCACAAAAGTTCTCTAGATTTTCCCTTCATTTTACATTTAATTAAATTCTTGAATTATTTGTGAATAAATTTTAAAATTTTCAAGGTACACAAAGAAAACAAAGTCTGGGCAGTGGAAATTTTAATACTGCAGTTAATGACAATTTCCGAAATTGAAATTTGAAGCTCCTAATGTTTATCAAAATACTTAATTGAATTACTCTATTTTGACTCTGCTTTCTTTCTGTACTTAGAAAATTTTGAATGTTAAACACAAAAGTAACATAATTTTAAAATTGAATTAAATGTAAAATTATGGGCAACTCTTGATAACTTTTGTGATATAAGTATGTATGTACTTTGTAGGTACTCATTATGTGAAGGGAGAAATTATATTCTATTTCTTAGTGTACATATGTAGATTCTGGTCGAGAATATAACACAAATTATTTTTTTCAAAATCTATTTTTTGTATTTTTTAGTTTTTTTTTAGTCTTAAATTATTCACAAAAAATTTAAAATTATATGTTTAAAGAATTTTCAGGATATGAAATTTTTTGCATTTTATTGTGATTGAAAGCTTTCAAAAGCCGGGTATTTTGATGAAAAGTAGTATATTGGGATAATCATTATAACCGAGATAATTAATATCAAAATTAGTTTTCTTAAAAATATTTAATTTAAACAAGTAGGGCTAGAGACCTACCTAATTAGTATTCCTCGAAAATTTCTTTAACCAACTATCGATTTGCAAAGAAATTATTGTAATAAAAAAATTAAGAACGCTACCTTTAATTTGCAACAAATTGCAGCCCAGTCCAGGGAATTATGGTGTTTGAACAAAAGAAGCGCTTAATTTCTTCCACTAACCGGTCCAATATTCTGGCATTCAAGTCGTACTTCATGGTATCTATATGCCGGGCTTACGAAAGACCGATGTTCTATTTTAAGTGGCTTATATTAAGCGTTCCCGAGATATCGTGCGGACAGACAGACAGACTTACGAACGAACGGACGGATGCACAGACGGATGAACGGACGAACAAATCAAAATGAATTTTAATATTATTGTGTCCAACCCATTTTGCTCTACCAGCATTATTTCTGTGCGTTAATAACGGAATGACAAACGTAGGACCTATACCCTATGATTTCATGTCAGGTATAAAATGAAGTTTATATAGTATCAGGTGGTATTATCTGACATCGACTTTCCATTATCCTTACTAATTGTCATTTTTGGGCACAAATCTAAAATATATAACATATCACACTAGAACAAGGTTTGCATCGATATTTTCTCCAAAACATATGCAGTTCGTCTATGGAAATTGAGAAACCTATTTCCTGCTTTTTGATCCTTATTTGAATTATAAGTTTATATTTTGTAGTTGATTTGCTCAGTTCTCCAACGGAAATTTGTACGGACTCAATGTGAGAGCTTCATTTTGATTTCCACGTTGTTTTCGCATATTCAATTAGGGAACCATACTACTTTGAAATAAAGATTTATGAAGTAGATTTTCTTAAGTAGACTCCAGAGTGATAATGGTACCTCTTGTTTTAGCTCCTCAAATGGAAGCGACCCTGATGTTAACTTCATTCGAAATTATATGTAGGGACTTAGTTTGGATTGAAGTTGAAGGCCCAGGTAAATTTCCCCCGAAGAACATGTCCCTAACATTTGTGAAATTGGAGATATCGTTTTAAGAGGAGCTGAAGGTAAGTCTATCCTTGATATTATGGACTGATTATAAATTTTACGAACGACTTTTTCAATTTTTTCTGCAAACAGAAAGTTCTCTTGCATATGCGGAGGACTTGTTTCCAGAAAACTAGAGGCCAGGTGAATCTTTCCTTAAAGAATTTTAATTCGAAGAATGTAAAAGGAGTACAAGCCAAAAAGCTGTTGTTTATTAGACCAGCATCATGTTTCTTAGCATCATAGACGAACAATTATCTTTTTGAGTACCTACTCCTAATTACACATCGCTTAATTTTCATTGTCAGAAATCAATAGAATTTTTTATTTTCAAAAACTTCTCCGATTTGAATAAAAGAAAACAATTTATTTGCAACCAAAAATATCTTTTAATTAAGCTATAACAAAACTGTAAAACTTCAATTCACTTAGCGATCTTATCGTATATATTATTAATGATGTTTGCTGTAATGATGGTCATGATGGTCATGATGATGACCAGCCTCTCGGGTTTCACGTACAAATCCTGCTTCTGGAACTGAATCAATGTGTGCTGGAAGATCTACACCTTTTTCCAAAAGTACTTTCTGGCCTTCTTCATTTGGATAAGCCAAAGCGACACTCAAGAGTGCTATGAATCCCAGGACAAATATGAAGCGCATCGTTGAAATTTTTATTAGCGAACTGTGTTAACTTTGAAACCTAACTTCTTCTGATTTTCAGTTTCGCAGTTTCCTGCACCTTATATACTATGTCAACGAAAGAAGTAAGCTTGTCTAAAAACCGGATATTTACAATATTTCAATTACATAGAATCCATAAGCCACAGATCAATTTCTCGAGAAACTATAATACTACACATAAAAATTGTGGTTCAATTCGGTTCAAAACTACTTCTGACTTAAGCATAGTTCCCAAGAATTTATGGACAAAAAGAGCAAAACAAAATTGTTTTTGTTTCGAGTACACCACTCTCTCGCTTTACGCAGTAGTTCCGTTCCTGGAAATCGAAACTATGTAAATCAAATACTTTTTAAATATGCAGTAATTATGCGTAAAAGCTTTTCGATTTATGTTCTCTACATATACCCACACACAAATGTTTGTTTTAAACACTCTTTTAACGTAGGTATGCCATTTCAAAATTCAAATCATTACACGTGTCTATTTGTTTGTTGTCACCACTCGAAACTTTTATCCTCCGTTCTTCTAAGGCATATTTTCGCGCAAGATCTTTAATCCCTGTTCCAATTTATGCAAATTGTTTTATTAATAAATAGTAATAAATAATTTGTTGTCTTCCGCGTACTTTTACTACGTAATGAAGTTTCGTATCGTAAAAAGAGATTGTGGTTTTATTTCGGAATTACGTTATAGCAAAACTATGTAAAGCGAGGGATGGGTGTCCATCTAAAATTTTTAGTCGTAATTTTTATAATTTTTCAGATTTCTGCACTTTATTATGTAAATATGTATGTAAGATATTTTATTTTTGTCTCTGTTTTTTCCCGATATGCGTTTTTATACCCTAGATGAAATTTAAAGGGTATACTCAGTTTCTCATTCCGTTTGTAACACCTCGAAATAATTATGGTAGAACGAAATGGATTGGACATCCACGCATAATAACGGGTTTAAAATAAGAGGTGTTATTTTCATATTCAAAGAAAAATTACATTTTTTTAGATAAATGATCGGATCTTTATTTCATTATAAAGAGGAAGGTATGCCACTAATAATGGAAAATAATATCAGCCAAATGACCACCACGACCACGCCTACAGGACCATATCCTTTTCATGAAATTTTCCATAACCAAATCGCAAAGTGGCTGCCCTATGCCTCGATAGCCTCACGAATTCCATCTTTAATCGACGCTGGGCTGTTGGCGTAGACCTTCTCTTTCACGTGGCCCCAAAGGAAGAAGTGTCGAGGTGTTAAGTCACAAGATCTCGGTGGCCAATTGTGATCACCTCTTCGAGAGATAACACGGTCCGGAAACTTTTCCCGTAAAAGATCAATGGTTTCGTTGCTTGTATGGCACGTAGCGCCGTCTTAATGAAAGTAAACGTTGTCCAGATCAATACCATCCAATTCCGGCTATAAAAAATCATTAATCATCTGTCGATAGCACAATCCATTCACCGTAACTGTTGCTCCAGCCTCATTTTCGAAAAAGTAAGGTCCAATGACCCCGCGGGACCATAAACCGCACCAAACAGTCACACGTTGAGGATAGAGTGGCTTTTCAACAATAACTCTTGGGTGTTCCGAGCCTCAGATGCGACAATTTTGCTTGTTGACGAAGCCATCGAGGTGGAAATGGGCCTCATCACTAAAGATGAGTTTTCGATGGAATTCCGGATAATTTTCATGCATTTCGGCCGGCTCGAGTTCTTGTGTTAACTGAACTTTATAAGCCTTAAGACCCAAATCTTTATGCAAAATACGGTGTAATGACGTTTGTGGAATGCCTAATTCCAAAGAACGACGAGGAATGGACAAACCTGGGTTTTCTTCAACACTTTCGGCTACAGCAGCAATATTCTCGGCTGTTCTTGAGCGACGTGCACGGGTTTTATTCTTCACATCACTAACTTGTCCCGACAGCTCCAATTTTTCTACCAATTTCTGTATTGCGGTCCGACAAGGTGCTTCACGACGACCGAAAAATGTTCGAGTTTTACGAACCGTCTCTGCCACATTTTCACCATTTTTATAGTGAATTTTAATAATTTCAATGCGTTGTGGAATAGTGTATCGTTCCAATTTTATTAATGGCGTAGTTTCTACTTGTCAAATGTCAAAAAATGACAGCACCAAAAGTGACATCTACCGAAATAGCAGGCTAATTAAAATAACACCTCTTATTGGAAAACCCTTTATTTAAAGTTATTTTGATTTTTGCTTCTCTGTCCGTACGTCTGTCCGTCTGTGCGCACGATAATTCTAGAGCGCGGTCACTTAGAAAGCTGAGATTTTGTACACGGACATTAAAAGAAAAGTAAAATTAAGATCGAAAATGAGACAAATGGGGCAACTCCTTTCTGGGGTTGCCATACAAAAATTTCGTTTTCCACTATATATTTGGAAACTGCCTGAAAACGCGTCCACATAAAGAGTTGAAATTTGGTACATGGCCTTTTTATAGTAGTAAAAATAAAATTTCAAAAATGGACTAAATCGGGCAACCTCTTCTTGGTGTTGCCATATAAAAATTTGGGTTTTTTACGTATACTGTAAAAATGATCAGTCCTAAAGATTTCTTCGGAATACGAAATCCTATAAAATTGGTTATTATCATTTTTTCTGTCCGACGAACCGTTCTAGAAATATATGCGAAAAACCACTTCAACAATCACACTTGCATAGATCAGTGACCATACGAAATTTAATACGGGCATTCCTCTAGGGAATCATAAAAATTGGTCTTAGTTAGACCAATTCTAGCTTTTTTACTTGTTTGGTTTTAATTGATATGGCAGAACAGAAAAACCCTTAACTGGTCTAAGACCAAATCTTATGATATCTTAGACGAATACCCGTATGTAATTTCATATGGTCACTCCTATGTGCAAGTTGGAATGTTAAAGTGGTTTTCGCATCTATTCCTAGGATGGTTCCTCTGACAGTATAAATGATGATAACGAATTTCATAGGATTTTATATACTCAAGATCTCCTGAGTAGAATAAAAACATCTGCGAGTGATCCATTTCACATTGTACTTAAAAAACTCAAGCATGAGAAATAGATGATAGAAAACAAATCATTTTAAAAAAGACTGCTTCTAAATCCAGACTTAAAAAATAGAAAAAAATGTCTCCCTTCACTGACTTAGTACATCACAAAAGTTCTCTAGATTTTCCCTTCATTTTACATTTAATTAAACTTTTGAATTATTTGTGAATAAATTTTAAAATTTTCAAGGTACACAAAGAAAACAGAGTCTGAGCAGATGAAATTTTAATACTGCAATTAATGACAATTTTCGAAATTGAAATTTGGAGCTCCTAATGTTTATCAAAATACTTAATTGAATTGCTCTATTTTGACTTTGATTTCTTTCTGTACTTAGAAAATTTTGAATGTTAAACACAAATGTAATATAATTTCAAAATTGAATTAAATGTAAAATTATGGGCAATTCTAGATAACTTTTGTGATATAAGTATGTATGTACTTTGTAGGTACTCATTAAGTGAAGGGAGAAATTATTTTCTATTTCTTAGTGTACATATGTAGATTCAGGTCGAGAAAATGACACAAATTATTTTTTTAAAAAGCTATTTTTTGTATTTATTAGTTTTTTTTTTAGTCTTAAATTATTCACAAAAAATTTAAAATTATATGTTTAAAGAATTTTCTGAATAAGAAAATTTTTGCATTTTATTGTGATTGAAAGTTTACAAAAGCCGGGTATTTTGATGAAAAGTAGTATATTGGGAAAATCATCATAACCGAGATAATTAATATCAAAATTAGTTCTTGAAAATATTTAATTTAAACAAATAGGGCTAGAGACCTACCTAATTAGTATTCCTCTTTAACCAACTATCGATTTGAAAAGAAATTATTGTAATATAAAAATTAATAACGGTACCTTTAATTTGCAACAAATTGCAGCCAGTCCAGGAAATTATGGTGTTTGAACGAAAGAAGCGTTTCCACTAACCCGTCCAATATTCGGGCATTCAAGTCGTACTTCATGATTTCTATGTATGTATATCCCGGGCTTACGATTGACTGCTATTCTATTTTAAGTGGCACCAAATTTTACTATGCTTAGAGGATGAAAAACTTATATTAAGTAAATTAATAAAAAACTCTGGCAATGTATGGATGCTAATGTAATTTTCATGTGAAACGGAAAGAAAAGGCTATGCAGAGCGGTCCACAACTGATGGTTCAGTTCAAACTTCAGGAGCTGATAGAGGACGTTGAGTTATGAAAGAGCAAAATGCGTCTTTTGGGAGGGAGAGGGTGTTTATGGTTTCGGTATATTTCCCCTTAACATCCTGTAATGTAACACTCTTACTTCACACCCATAAAAGAGTGATTACTAAATGACTAAGCTTTCAAAGAAATACTTCACTCCTATTTTTTTTTTTTTTTCAAACTTAACCCCGTTTTCCGCTAAACCATTTTCATGTTTAGCAACACTGATGACCGTCGAATTGTGTTTCCCTCTTAATGTTGTCACTCGTTATTTAATGTAAATACATCTACTAGCAATATCCATATATATGTGTATTTTTTTATTACTATACCTGCTAAAGAGGCCTTCATTTGAAAGTAATTTGAAAGGAATAAAGATAGCTTGCTTCAGAGATGTGTTTGGAGAATTATAAAGTTTTATAACATTTTCTCCCTCCCATCCACCGAATACTGAGCATTTGCTAGTGTTAGCAACAAAACACTGATTTTTTTATCACTCTGAAAGGACATTAAAAATTTCCCCGGAACCAATTGTATATTCCTAAAATTTCTTCACCCTCGAAACTTGTTTTTGATACTTACATATGTCTGTCAATTTTCAATTTCTCAATGTTCTCCTATTAATAGTTGAATTGAATAAGGTATCATAATAAAAAAAAATTAAAATTTAGTGACATTGTTATAAATTACATGAATAGCAGCTATCACTATATTTAGATAGTTTTCTTGGCTACCCAATATTTTAACTTGAAATAATTATTCTTTCCCTCATTAGAAATGTTTTAAATATAATGGATTATTTTAGGATAGGGGGGGGGGGGAGCTCTACTCAAATTTGCATAAATATCGAAAATTTAGATTCCATGGCCGCGTTTAAAATGTATGCTCCGGAGCTCAAGCTATTTTGCAGGATGGAGCTTACAGTGGATGTCATAATTCTAAGTTCACCAAAAAATTCAAATAATATTCACTTCTAATTCATTTTATTTATTACGAATAGATGTTAAGGAAAACTTAATAATTGTAGAAATTATTAAGTGAGTGTATCAATTCTATCTTATCTTCACCAATACAACTATCGCTCAAATGTTCAGTGAATATTAACCGACTCATCCTTAATCTCAGTTTATCGCCGATCTTCATTGTGCTCTCATCATCAAAATTACACGGAGAAGATTTGTACATACAGATAAGAAGTAAAAACTTATAATAGATTAATGAAATATAGTAATCATTTTAGTTTACTAGCGTCTTTAGTTTCACACTCCTTATAAGATTTTTCATAATAATATATGTAACAAAATTAAAAGTAAATTAAATTATTTCAACCGTAAGCAAAATTAAAAAAATTAAAATTCTCTATTTTTGTGTTAAAGGGGAGGTCATATTTATAAGTTCAGAAGGATTGGGGCACATTCATATTTAGTAATAAATTTATAAGGTTGATACCTCGCTGTGGGTTTCTTTACATTTAATTACATCAAATACACGTTTTTGCATTGAATTCACCAAGTTTTGTAATATTTTTTTTTTTTTTTTTTTTTTTTTTTTCCTCCAACCACCACTCTCTCCATCACTCTAATTCTAGCATGACTCATCAAATATACTTATTATAATGTTTGAACCTCTTCTCAGTCAGCATCTAGCTGGTATTAGAGAAGGGTACTTATTATTATTATAATGACTTTATTTTAGAACTCGATTATTTTATAGAAGTCTTTTGTTCCTGTTTTTGTGTTTTTTGTGTGCGTTTTTAAATTTCCGATTATTTTAACTGGTATTTCGTCACACACTCTTCTGATTTGCTTCGTTAGCTTTCCTATGTTCGAAAATTGCTTTCGGTTTATGAGTTAAACCAAGCTTTGGCCTCTCAAGATACATGTATAGGAGCATTGTCCGAATGTTAAAATCTGTACCAAAAATTGTCTCTTGTGTGATCAATAAGCAACTCTTCGAGAAGTTCAACATATATTATTAAGTTTTTCTTTACATCTATTCTTAATAAATATAATGAATTAGAAGTGAATTTTATGTGAATTTTTTGGAAAATTTATAATTACGTTCTACACTCACAAAATAAACTAATATCTGCACGAAATAATCTTGAACGACCAAATAAGTTTCTGCAATACTTTAACCAAATGCGTGAGAAATACATTTAATTGAGAAGAAATGGTACAACGGGAACTTATTTAAAGTAATAAATTCCAATGTAAGGCAATGGCTGAATTGAAATTTTACATATTTTACACAAATTTTCCTATAGCTACATTTAGCTCCAGTGCCCGACCATAGGTTAAATTAGCTAAATTATGCCCTCAAGACTGTCAAAAAATTGCTCTGACTTTGCAAAAAATAGCTTATTTGAGAAATTGTTATGATCGCAACTTGTACGGTGCACTACGCTACCAAGTCCCACCTGACTGTAGGACTGACAAGAATCAGTAATAGCTCAGTATCGGGAAGTAGAGGAGACCTCCTATTAACCCGCGATGAAAAAGATGAAATTGAAAATTTGTGGCATTGTGTAATTTCAATTTTAACTTGCCTTTCCATTTTAAATGAAAACACTACAATCCAAAGATTCAGCTTCGTGTTTTCGGTCATTATAACACTGCTCGCTCAAGTATTTATACGAAAATCTCTCAAGCAAAGTAAATTCTTTCTAATTTTGCAGTTGCATAACTACTGTTCGAAACTTCCTACAACCGTTAATTTAACCTTTACCAAAACCCATTTAGTACCATGAGTGACCTAGAAAATTCTACGACAGATTTATTTAAAAATTTCCGTGCAAAACAAACTGAACTACAAGTATAATCCCATGTTTTATACTGAACTTTCCTTCAACGAATAGAAGGACTGACTATTCTCAGAATTTCAATTAGGGTGGCGCCTCCGACACAGTCCGGTGTCACAATTGGAAGACAACCCCTGTAGGACCGCAATTAGGGAAGGAGGAAAAAAGAAAAATTATTTTTTAACAACGAGGAAAAGAAGATAGGGCATAGCGGAAGGGAACCGGTTTAACTAAAGCATTTATTGGTGAAATTATAGGAATAGCGACTCCTGTAGGCCTCCTCGAGATTGCTACAATAGAAATATTACGGGGACACAATGTTCCATGACTTATCAATTTAACTATAGAATTTCAAAGATTTTTATATATATCTGCTTGTTTAGATAAACTAGATTCTGACATCGAGATAGGAATAAGTTACCGCAGTATGTTGCAAACCTCGAATTCTGAAAGCAATACTTAAAGAATGTCAAAGCATGATTTCCAAGCTGTTTAGATAAAATGAGATCTTACGTAGTAATAGCAATGCATTATAAACATAGGAGTTAGAAATTGTGAACTAACCGAATCGTGAGCTAAGATTTCGGAAGTAGATTTTTTTAAGTAGACTCCAGAGAGACAACGGTACCTCTTGTTTTACCTCCTCAAATAGAAGCGACCATGATGTTAACCTCATTCGAATTTTATATGTAGGGACTTAGATGTTAATGTTCGGATTGAAGTTGAAGGCCCAGGTAAATTTCCCCCGAAAAACATGTCCCTAACATTTGTAAAATTGGAAATATCGTTTTAAGAGGAGCTAAAGGTAAGTCTATCCTTGATATTATGGACTGATTATAAATTTTACGAACGACTTTTTCAATTTTTTTCTGCAAACAGAAAGTTCTCGTGCATATGACTTGTTTCCAGAAAAGTAGAGGCTAGGTGACTTTTGCCTTAAAGAATTTTAATCCGAAGAATGTAAAAGGAGTACAAGCTAAAAAGCTGTTGTTTATTAGACCAGCATCATGTTTCTTAGCATCATAGACTAACAATTATATTTTTGAGTACCTACCCCTAATTACACAACCCTTAATTTTCATTGCCAGAAATCAATAGAATTTTGTATTTTTGAAAACTTCTCCGATTTGTATAAAAGAAAACAATTTATTTGCAACCAAAAATAACTTTTAATTAAGCTATAACAAAACTATAAAACTTCAATTCACTTAGCGATCTTATCGTATATATTATTAATGATGTTTGTTGTAATGATGGTCATGATGGTCATGATGATGACCAGCTTCTCGGGTTTCACGTACAAATCCTGCTTCTGGAACTGAATCAATGTGTGCTGGAAAATCTGCACCTTTTTCCAAAAGTACTTTCGGGCCTTCTTCATTTGGATAAGCCAAAGCGACACTTAAGAGTGCTACGAATCCCAGGACAAGTATGAAACGCATCGTTGAAATTTTTATTAGCGAACTGTGTTAACTTTGAAACCTAACTTCTTCTGATTTTTAGTTTCGCAGTTTCCTGCACCTTATATACTATGTCAACGAAAGAAGTAAGCTTGTCTAAAAACCGGATATTTACAATATCTTCAATAACATAGAATCCATAAGACACAGATCAATTTCTATAATACTACGCATAAAAATTTTGGTTCAATTTGGTTCAAAACTACTTCTGACTTAAGCATAATTCCCAAGAATTTATGGACATAAAGAGCAAAACAATATTGTTTTTGTTTCGAGTACACCACTCTCTTGCTTTACGCAGTAGTTCCGTTCCTGGAAATCTAAACTATGTAAATCAAATACTTTTTAAATATTCAGTAATTATGCGTAAAAGCTTTTCGATTTATGTTCTCTACATATACCCACACGCAAATGTTTCTTTTAAACACTCTTTTAGCGTAGGTATGCCATTTCAAAATTCAAATCATTACACGTGTCTGTTTCTTGGTTGCCACCACTCGAAACTTTTATGCTCCGTTCTTCTAAGGCTTATTATCTTTAATCCCTGTTCCACTTTATGCAAATTGTTTTATTAATAAATATATAGTAATAAATAATTTGTTGTCTTCCGCGTACTTTTACAACGTAATCGAAGTTTCACTTGGTAAAAAGAGACTGTTATTTTATTTCGGAATTACGTTATAGCGAAACTATGTAAAGCGAGGAATGGGTGTCCAGCTAATATTTTTAATCGTAGTTTTTATAATTTTTCGGATTTCTACACTTTATTATGTAAATATGTATGTAAGATATTTAATTTTTGTCTCTGTTTTTTTTTCCAGATATGCGTTTTTATACCCAAGATGAAATCTAAAGGGTATACTAAGTTTGTCATTCCGTTTGTAATAACTCGAAATAATTATGGTAGAACAAAATGAATTAGACATCCACGCATAATATTAAAAGTTATTTTGATTTTTGCATGTCCGTCCGTCCATCTGTCCGTCTGTGAGCACGATAATTCGAGTGCGCGTTCACTTAGAAAGCTGAAATTTTGTACACGGACATTAAAAGAAAAGTAAAATTAAGCTCGAAGATGAGACAAATGGGGCAACTCCTTTGTGGGGTTGCCATACAAAAATTTCGTTTTCCACTATATATTTGGACACTGCCTGAGAACGCGTCCACATAGAGAGTTGAAATTTGGTACATGGTGTTTGTATAGTAGTAAAAATAAAATTTCAAAAATGGACTAAATCGGGCAACCTCTTCTTGGTGTTGCCATATGAAAAGTTGGGTTTTTTACATATACTGTAAGAATGATCAGTCCTAAACATTTCTTCGGAATACGAAATCCTATAAAATTGGTTATAATCATTTTTTCTGTCCGACGAACCGTTCTAGAAATATATGCGAAAAACCACTTCAAAAATCAAACTTGTATAGATCGGTGACCATACGAAATTTAATACGGGCATTGTTTCGCAACGTGGGGCGCACGCCCCACAGGCGGAAGTTCGATTGCTAAGGGGGGCAATTCGAAAATTCTTGAATTACTAAAGTTTTTTTTTTTTTTTTTTTGTAATTTTAAGAAATATTTATGACTACATAATATTTTCTTTTCTTTCTTTCATTCTTGCAAAGAAATTACATATTGTCAATAAATTTCGTCACAGATTTTCTAAAACTAATTTGTAATTCTAATTTACAACCAAAATGAATATAATTATTTTGATGCGGCAACATAAAGAACTTCAAAATGATTTTAGGCTTGTGTCACAAGTAAAATGAGTAATGAATGACAGTTCAAATATCTTAATGGCTTATGTATAAACTAAAAGAGGAATATCTGTAGCACCTTTGGGCAAGGTGCTTAAAGGAGATGTAAAGTTCTGTCAAATAAAATTCTCATTTCTCTCAAAAATATCAGAGAATCTAGCATAAGTTTCTCTCACTTAATCTCTTCAGAGCAAAATGTATGTAAACAAAAGCACATGCTGTTCAAAAAATATCCTAGGATTACAGCAACAAACATTGGGCTATCCCACACGAGTATTCTTAATGCAGTATGCTAACCGGTTTTCTAGCGAAGAGGTGAAAAGAAGCAAAGAGGTATCTCTCCAAAGTGAAGATTAGATTGGGATTTCAGCAAAAAACCTTGGGATAAAACGTGCATTCACAAAAGCGCGGGAAAATTATGTGAGAGCAAAATCTGAAAATCTGCTCCTTTTCATTTCTTTACGAAAATGAAACATTTGCAATTCTGTTTCGTTGCATGTAATCTGCGCTTTCACATTTTATGTCTTTATTCGTAAATGTTTTAAAGAGAGTTTTTTTTTTTAATTTTTTATTCTTCTTTCTTACCTTTTTTAGTCGTGTACATGTTAAATGTAAAACAGTTCGGAAATCTCGCCTGTTTACTATCTTATTATTAGGTTATCTTTGCTGTAGTCCCGACCTCAGTTTCTGCAGTCAGTGTTTCACATTATTGCTTAGCATTCACCGTTGGTGTTAATTTGAAATAAGCGCCCGTTAAATTGTTGTAAAAGTCTAGTTGTTTTAAAAAATATATACATTATATAAATATTAGTGATATATAAATGGTATGTAAATTCAATTATTAATTTTTATTTTAGAAGCATCATATGCCAGAGAAATTTATCAAATGAAAAAGTATGTTTTTTTGCGGTGGGGTGAATGTGTCATACATATTTACATATGCATATTTAGTCTATGTTTACTCCAGTTCATATTATTTTTTGTTTTAGTTTTTAATTGATCTTATATGTATTTCTTTCAGCCCATAGTGAAATGAGTGGTGTAAGCAAGAAAAAATTCGTCAGTATTCGGAGGAATATTTAAAATTTGGTTTCATACCCGCTGTCCACTGCTGTCCTTTTTGCTTTTATGCCAACACTGCTTGACTAACGAATCAATGAAACGAGGTCGTCTTAAGGCACATTTGAAGGCAAAACATCATGCTCATATTAATTCAGATTTGAATTACTTTCAAACTTTGAAGAAAAATTTTGAAAAAAACAGTAACATTAAAGTCTCTAGTTACTGCTCATAATGCAACTATCAATCGTACTCTTGAGGCTAGTTATCAAATTTCATTACTCAACGCTAAATCTGGGAAAAATTATACTACAGGGGAGAATTTAATTAAACCATCAATATCAGCATTTCTTAAAACGGTCATAGGAAGAGATGACAAAGACGTTAAAGCTATGCCACTAAATAACAATACTGTTAGCAGAACAATAGACGAAATAAGTGAGGATATTGAAATACAACTTGTTGAAAAGCTAAAAACAAGAAAATACTCGGTGCAAATGGATGAATCAACTTTGAGAGACAGTGAGGCCGTACTTATAACTTACGTAAGATATATTGATAAAGGTGATTTTGCTGAAGAAATGTTGCTCTGTTAATTATTAGAAAGCACAACTACCTCCAAAGATATATATAGTAAGCTAAAAAATTACTTAGATCTCAATAATATACCAATATGCAGATGGTGCTTCTAATATGATGGGGAAGAGAAATGGTTGCTTAAAATTGATGAAAGATGAGAATCCAGAAATGCTTCTTGTGCATTGTGTTATTCACCTTTTCTAAATGAAGTATTAAATTTAGTTATAAAGTATATCAATGCTATTAAAGCTAGTGCCAAATGTGAACGTCTCTCCAAGTTCTTTGTGAAGAACAAAATGAAGACCATGTGAGACTTATACTTCACACTGAAGTAAGATGGCTCTCGACAGGGAACTGCTCGAAAAAATTTATGGAACTATTTTATACTCTTACTGATTTTTTAAGCGACAAACCTGAAATGAAAAAACTGTTAACGGTCGACGGTAAGGCATTTGTGAGTTATTTAGTCGATATCTTTGAAAAACTAAATATATTAAATAAACAACTTCAAGGAACAAATAAAACTCTTGTCGATGCAAAAGCAAAATATTTGGTTTCATTACCTCTATTGAATTATATCGGACAATTGAAAAGTTTCATTGGCTCCAACAATAAGTGACTGATACCGCTATAAATATTATTTTCGAACATCTGAAAACTTTATCGGCTGATTTAAAAGAAAGATTTTCTGATTTGTGAACAAATTGATTTCGGAACTTTGATGATGCAATCAATGTTAGTAGATTTGTCTGATATTTCAAATATGCAGTATCAAGAAGAACTCGCAGAAATGCAAAGTGATGAGTCAATTAAAACTTTATTTAATATAAAAGGAGCGATGGCATGGCTTTGTGAGGAAACCGAAATCAAATATCCAAATTCAACCAAATGTGCAAGAGAGCTATTGTTACCGTTTCCATCTATCTTCATATATAGCTGACTGCGGATTTAGTGCCATAAATGGTTTGCTGCTAAAAAAAAAGACATCTGCTGGATATAACAAAACGCGGAGAATTGAGACTGAAGTTAACTAAATTGGAACCTGACATAAAATGTCTTTGCAGTAAGCATCACTCGCAAGGATCTCACTAAATTTAAATAATAAATAATCACTAATAATTAAAATAATATCTTTCATTAAAATTATTTTGTACTTGAATTTCAGCTTTCCATAATATGTTTTGAAAATTTAGTTACTGTGTTTGCTCAATAATATCCTAGTGATTTCTTCTTAAAACCTATCATTAAAGTGCCTTTAGTGAAATTGCAAGCAATATTTGAATATCAAAATTATGTTAATGTTAGGGTGGGGGGGGCGCCATAAGAATTTTAGAAAGCCTTAGGTGGGGCATAGCAAAAACAAGGTTGGGAAACACTGCTCTAGGGTATCATAAAAATTGGTCTTAGTTAGACCAATTCTAGCTTTTTTACTTGTTTGGTTTTAATTGATATGGCAAAACGGAAAAACTCTTAACTGGTCTAACAATAAGACCAAATCGTATGATATCCTACTCCTATGTGCAAGTTGGATTGTTAAAGTGGTTTTCGCATCTATTCCTAGAATGGTTCCTCTGACAGTATAAATGATGATAACGAATTTCATAGGATTTTATATTCTCAAGATCTCCTGAGTAGAATAAAAACATCTACGAGTGATCTGTTTCACATTATACCTAAAAAACTCAAACATGAGAAATAGATGATAGAAAACAAATCATTTCAAAAAATACTGCTTCTAAATCCAGACTTAAAAATAGAAAACAATTTCTCCCTTCACTGACTTAGTACATCACAAAAGTTCTCTAGATTTTCCCTTCATTTTACATTTAATTAAATTCTTGAATTATTTGTGAATAAATTTTAAAATTTTCAAGGTACACAAAGAAAACAAAGTCTGGGCAGTGGAAATTTTAATACTGCAGTTAATGACAATTTCCGAAATTGAAATTTGAAGCTCCTAATGTTTATCAAAATACTTAATTGAATTACTCTATTTTGACTCTGCTTTCTTTCTGTACTTAGAAAATTTTGAATGTTAAACACAAAAGTAACATAATTTTAAAATTGAATTAAATGTAAAATTATGGGCAACTCTTGATAACTTTTGTGATATAAGTATGTATGTACTTTGTAGGTACTCATTATGTGAAGGGAGAAATTATATTCTATTTCTTAGTGTACATATGTAGATTCTGGTCGAGAATATAACACAAATTATTTTTTTCAAAATCTATTTTTTGTATTTTTTAGTTTTTTTTTAGTCTTAAATTATTCACAAAAAATTTAAAATTATATGTTTAAAGAATTTTCAGGATATGAAATTTTTTGCATTTTATTGTGATTGAAAGCTTTCAAAAGCCGGGTATTTTGATGAAAAGTAGTATATTGGGATAATCATTATAACCGAGATAATTAATATCAAAATTAGTTTTCTTAAAAATATTTAATTTAAACAAGTAGGGCTAGAGACCTACCTAATTAGTATTCCTCGAAAATTTCTTTAACCAACTATCGATTTGCAAAGAAATTATTGTAATAAAAAAATTAAGAACGCTACCTTTAATTTGCAACAAATTGCAGCCCAGTCCAGGGAATTATGGTGTTTGAACAAAAGAAGCGCTTAATTTCTTGCACTAACCGGTCCAATATTCTGGCATTCAAGTCGTACTTCATGGTATCTATATGCCGGGCTTACGAAAGACCGATGTTCTATTTTAAGTGGCTTATATTAAGCGTTCCCGAGATATCGTGCGGACAGACAGACAGACTTACGAACGAACGGACGGATGCACAGACGGATGAACGGACGAACAAATCAAAATGAATTTTAATATTATTGTGTCCAACCCATTTTGCTCTACCAGCATTATTTCTGTGCGTTAATAACGGAATGACAAACGTAGGACCTATACCCTATGATTTCATGTCAGGTATAAAATGAAGTTTATATAGTATCAGGTGGTATTATCTGACATCGACTTTCCATTATCCTTACTAATTGTCATTTTTGGGCACAAATCTAAAATATATAACATATCACACTAGAACAAGGTTTGCATCGATATTTTCTCCAAAACATATGCAGTTCGTCTATGGAAATTGAGAAACCTATTTCCTGCTTTTTGATCCTTATTTGAATTATAAGTTTATATTTTGTAGTTGATTTGCTCAGTTCTCCAACGGAAATTTGTACGGACTCAATGTGAGAGCTTCATTTTGATTTCCACGTTGTTTTCGCATATTCAATTAGGGAACCATACTACTTTGAAATAAAGATTTATGAAGTAGATTTTCTTAAGTAGACTCCAGAGTGATAATGGTACCTCTTGTTTTAGCTCCTCAAATGGAAGCGACCCTGATGTTAACATCATTCGAAATTATATGTAGGGACTTAGTTTGGATTGAAGTTGAAGGCCCAGGTAAATTTCCCCCGAAGAACATGTCCCTAACATTTGTGAAATTGGAGATATCGTTTTAAGAGGAGCTGAAGGTAAGTCTATCCTTGATATTATGGACTGATTATAAATTTTACGAACGACTTTTTCAATTTTTTCTGCAAACAGAAAGTTCTCTTGCATATGCGGAGGACTTGTTTCCAGAAAACTAGAGGCCAGGTGAATCTTTCCTTAAAGAATTTTAATTCGAAGAATGTAAAAGGAGTACAAGCCAAAAAGCTGTTGTTTATTAGACCAGCATCATGTTTCTTAGCATCATAGACGAACAATTATCTTTTTGAGTACCTACTCCTAATTACACATCGCTTAATTTTCATTGTCAGAAATCAATAGAATTTTTTATTTTCAAAAACTTCTCCGATTTGAATAAAAGAAAACAATTTATTTGCAACCAAAAATATCTTTTAATTAAGCTATAACAAAACTGTAAAACTTCAATTCACTTAGCGATCTTATCGTATATATTATTAATGATGTTTGCTGTAATGATGGTCATGATGGTCATGATGATGACCAGCCTCTCGGGTTTCACGTACAAATCCTGCTTCTGGAACTGAATCAATGTGTGCTGGAAGATCTACACCTTTTTCCAAAAGTACTTTCTGGCCTTCTTCATTTGGATAAGCCAAAGCGACACTCAAGAGTGCTATGAATCCCAGGACAAATATGAAGCGCATCGTTGAAATTTTTATTAGCGAACTGTGTTAACTTTGAAACCTAACTTCTTCTGATTTTCAGTTTCGCAGTTTCCTGCACCTTATATACTATGTCAACGAAAGAAGTAAGCTTGTCTAAAAACCGGATATTTACAATATTTCAATTACATAGAATCCATAAGCCACAGATCAATTTCTCGAGAAACTATAATACTACACATAAAAATTGTGGTTCAATTCGGTTCAAAACTACTTCTGACTTAAGCATAGTTCCCAAGAATTTATGGACAAAAAGAGCAAAACAAAATTGTTTTTGTTTCGAGTACACCACTCTCTCGCTTTACGCAGTAGTTCCGTTCCTGGAAATCGAAACTATGTAAATCAAATACTTTTTAAATATGCAGTAATTATGCGTAAAAGCTTTTCGATTTATGTTCTCTACATATACCCACACACAAATGTTTGTTTTAAACACTCTTTTAACGTAGGTATGCCATTTCAAAATTCAAATCATTACACGTGTCTATTTGTTTGTTGTCACCACTCGAAACTTTTATCCTCCGTTCTTCTAAGGCATATTTTCGCGCAAGATCTTTAATCCCTGTTCCAATTTATGCAAATTGTTTTATTAATAAATAGTAATAAATAATTTGTTGTCTTCCGCGTACTTTTACTACGTAATGAAGTTTCGTATCGTAAAAAGAGATTGTGGTTTTATTTCGGAATTACGTTATAGCAAAACTATGTAAAGCGAGGGATGGGTGTCCATCTAAAATTTTTAGTCGTAATTTTTATAATTTTTCAGATTTCTGCACTTTATTATGTAAATATGTATGTAAGATATTTTATTTTTGTCTCTGTTTTTTCCCGATATGCGTTTTTATACCCTAGATGAAATTTAAAGGGTATACTCAGTTTCTCATTCCGTTTGTAACACCTCGAAATAATTATGGTAGAACGAAATGGATTGGACATCCACGCATAATAACGGGTTTAAAATAAGAGGTGTTATTTTCATATTCAAAGAAAAATTACATTTTTTTAGATAAATGATCGGATCTTTATTTCATTATAAAGAGGAAGGTATGCCACTAATAATGGAAAATAATATCAGCCAAATGACCACCACGACCACGCCTACAGGACCATATCCTTTTCATGAAATTTTCCATAACCAAATCGCAAAGTGGCTGCCCTATGCCTCGATAGCCTC
Source organism: Dioctria rufipes (assembly GCA_963924295.1). Taxonomy (NCBI): domain Eukaryota; kingdom Metazoa; phylum Arthropoda; class Insecta; order Diptera; family Asilidae; genus Dioctria; species Dioctria rufipes. Next base: position 320,884,109 of record OZ002740.1, on the reverse strand, counting down.
ACGAATTCCATCTTTAATCGACGCTGGGCTGTTGGCGTAGACCTTCTCTTTCACGTGGCCCCAAAGGAAGAAGTGTCGAGGTGTTAAGTCACAAGATCTCGGTGGCCAATTGTGATCACCTCTTCGAGAGATAACACGGTCCGGAAACTTTTCCCGTAAAAGATCAATGGTTTCGTTGCTTGTATGGCACGTAGCGCCGTCTTAATGAAAGTAAACGTTGTCCAGATCAATACCATCCAATTCCGGCTATAAAAAATCATTAATCATCTGTCGATAGCACAATCCATTCACCGTAACTGTTGCTCCAGCCTCATTTTCGAAAAAGTAAGGTCCAATGACCCCGCGGGACCATAAACCGCACCAAACAGTCACACGTTGAGGATAGAGTGGCTTTTCAACAATAACTCTTGGGTGTTCCGAGCCTCAGATGCGACAATTTTGCTTGTTGACGAAGCCATCGAGGTGGAAATGGGCCTCATCACTAAAGATGAGTTTTCGATGGAATTCCGGATAATTTTCATGCATTTCGGCCGGCTCGAGTTCTTGTGTTAACTGAACTTTATAAGCCTTAAGACCCAAATCTTTATGCAAAATACGGTGTAATGACGTTTGTGGAATGCCTAATTCCAAAGAACGACGAGGAATGGACAAACCTGGGTTTTCTTCAACACTTTCGGCTACAGCAGCAATATTCTCGGCTGTTCTTGAGCGACGTGCACGGGTTTTATTCTTCACATCACTAACTTGTCCCGACAGCTCGAATTTTTCTACCAATTTCTGTATTGCGGTCCGACAAGGTGCTTCACGACGACCGAAAAATGTTCGAGTTTTACGAACCGTCTCTGCCACATTTTCACCATTTTTATAGTGAATTTTAATAATTTCAATGCGTTGTGGAATCGTGTATCGTTCCAATTTTATTAATGGCGTAGTTTCTACTTGTCAAATGTCAAAAAATGACAGCACCAAAAGTGACATCTACCGAAATAGCAGGCTAATTAAAATAACACCTCTTATTGGAAAACCCTTTATTTAAAGTTATTTTGATTTTTGCTTCTCTGTCCGTACGTCTGTCCGTCTGTGCGCACGATAATTCTAGAGCGCGGTCACTTAGAAAGCTGAAATTTTGTACACGGACATTAAAAGAAAAGTAAAATTAAGCTCGAAGATGAGACAAATGGGGCAACTCCTTTGTGGGGTTGCCATACAAAAATTTCGTTTTCCACTATATATTTGGACACTGCCTGAGAACGCGTCCACATAGAGAGTTGAAATTTGGTACATGGTGTTTGTATAGTAGTAAAAATAAAATTTCAAAAATGGACTAAATCGGGCAACCTCTTCTTGGTGTTGCCATATGAAAAGTTGGGTTTTTTACATATACTGTAAGAATGATCAGTCCTAAACATTTCTTCGGAATACGAAATCCTATAAAATTGGTTATAATCATTTTTTCTGTCCGACGAACCGTTCTAGAAATATATGCGAAAAACCACTTCAAAAATCAAACTTGTATAGATCGGTGACCATACGAAATTTAATACGGGCATTGTTTCGCAACGTGGGGCGCACGCCCCACAGGCGGAAGTTCGATTGCTAAGGGGGGCAATTCGAAAATTCTTGAATTACTAAAGTTTTTTTTTTTTTTTTTTGTAATTTTAAGAAATATTTATGACTACATAATATTTTCTTTTCTTTCTTTCATTCTTGTATAGAAATTACATATTGTCAATAAATTTCGTCACAGATTTTCTAAAACTAATTTGTAATTCTAATTTATAACCAAAATGAATATAATTATTTTGATGCGGCAACATAAAGAACTTCAAAATGGTTTTAGGCTTGTGTCGCAAGAAAAATGAGTAATGAATGACAGTTCAAATATCTTAATGGCTTATGTATAAACTAAAAGAGGAATATCTGTAGCACCTTTGGGCAAGGTGCTTAAAGAAGATGAAAAAAAGCAAAGAGGTATCTCTCCAAAGTGAAGATTAGATTGGGATTTCAGCAAAAAACCTTGGGATAAAACGTGCATTCACAAAAGCGCGGGAACATTATGTGAGAGTAAAATCTGAAAATCTGCTCCTTTTCATTTCTTTACGAAAATGAAACATTTGCCATTCTGTTTCTTTGCATGTAATCTGCGCTTTCACATTTTATGTCTTTATTCGTAAATGTTTTAAAGAGAGTTTTTTTTTTTAATTTTTTATTCTTCTTTCTATCCTTTTTTAGTCGTGTACATGTTAAATGTAAAACAGTCGGAAATCTCGCCTGTTTCCTATCTTATTATTAGGTTATCTTTGCTGTAGTGCCGACCTCAGTTTCTGCAGTCAGTGTTTCACATTATTGCTTAGCATTCACCGTTGGTGTTAATTTGAAATAAGCGCCCGTTAAATTGTTGTAAAAGTCTAGTTGTTTTAAAAAATATATACATTATATAAATATTAGTGATATATAAATGGTATGTAAATTCAATTATTAATTTTTATTAATTTTTATTTTAGAAGCATCAATTGCCAGAAAAATTTATCAAATGAAAAAGTATGTTTTTTTGCGGTGGAGTGAATGTGTCATACATATTTACATATGCATTTTTAGTCTACGTTTACACCAGTTCATATTATTTTTTTTTTTAGTTTCTAATTGATCTTATATGTGTTTCTTTCAGCCCATAGTGAAATGAGTGGTGTAAGCAAGAAAAAATTCACATTTGAAGGCAAAACATCATGCTCATATTAATTCAGATTTGAATTACTTTCAAACTTTGAAGAAAAATTTTAAAAAAAAGAGTAACATTAAAGTCTCTAGTTACTGCTCATAATGCAACTATCAATCGTACTCCTGAGGCTAATTATCAAATTTCATTACTCATCGCTAAATCTGGGAAAAATCATACTATAGGGGAGAATTTAATTAAACCATCAATATCAGCATTTCTTAAAACGGTAATAGGAAGAGATGACAAAGACGTTAAAGCTATGCCACTAAATAACAATACTGGTTGCAGAACAATAGACGAAATAAGTGAGGATATTGAAATACAAATTGTTGAAAAGCTAAAAACAAGAAAATACTCGGTGCAAATGGATGAATCAACTTTGAGAGACAGTGAGGCCGTACTTCTAACTTACGTAAGATATATTGATAAAGGTGATTTTGCTGAAGAAATGTTGCTCTGTTAATTATTAGAAAGCACAACTACCTCCAAAGATATATATAGTAAGCTAAAAAATTACTTAGATCTCAATAATATACCAATGACAAATATAACATCTTGTGCTGCAGATGGTGCTCCTAATATGATGGGGAAGAGAAATGGTTGCTTAAAATTGAGGAAAGATGAGAATCCAGAAATGCTTCTTGTGCATTATGTTATTCACAGGGAAAACCTGGTAGCTGATAACATTTCGCCTTTTCTAAATGAAGTATTAAATTTAGTTATAAAGTATATCAATGCTATTAAAGCTAGTGCCAAATGTGAACGTCTCTCCAAGTTCTTTGTGAAGAACAAAATGAAGACCATGTGAGACTTATACTTCACACTGAAGTAAGATGGCTCTCGACAGGGAACTGCTCGAAAAAATTTATGGAACTATTTTATACTCTTACTGATTTTTTAAGCGACAAACCTGAAATGAAAAAACTGTTAACGGTCGACGGTAAGGCATTTGTGAGTTATTTAGTCGATATCTTTGAAAAACTAAATATATTAAATAAACAACTTCAAGGAACAAATAAAACTCTTGTCGATGCAAAAGCAAAAATATTTGGTTTCATTACCTCTATTGAATTATATCGGACAATTGTAAAGTTTCATTGGCTCCAAAAATAAGTGACTGATACCGCTATAAATATTATTTTCGAATATCTGAAAACTTTATCGGCTGATTTAAAAGAAAGATTTTCTGATTTGAAACAAATTGATTTCCCAACTTTGATGATGCAATCAATGTTAGTAGATTTGTCTGATATTTCAAATATGCAGTATCAAGAAGAACTCGCAGAAATGCAAAGTGATGAGTCAATTAAAACTTTATTTAATATAAAAGGAGCGATGGCATGGCTTTGTGAGGAAACCGAAATCAAATATCCAAATTCAACCAAATGTGCAAGAGAGCTATTGTTACCGTTTCCATCTATCTTCATATATAGCTGACTGCGGATTTAGTGCCATAAATGGTTTGCTGCTAAAAAAAAAGACATCTGCTGGATATAACAAAACGCGGAGAATTGAGACTGAAGTTAACTAAATTGGAACCTGACATAAAATGTCTTTGCAGTAAGCATCACTCGCAAGGATCTCACTAAATTTAAATAATAAATAATCACTAATAATTAAAATAGTATCTTTCATTAAAATTATTTTGTACTTGAATTTCAGCTTTCCATAATATGTTTTGAAAATTTAGTTACTGTGTTTGCTCAATAATATCCTAGTGATTTCTTCTTAAAACCTATCATTAAAGTGCCTTTAGTGAAATTGCAAGCAATATTTGAATATCAAAATTATGTTAATGTTAGGGTGGGGGGGGCGCCATAAGAATTTTAGAAAGCCTTAGGTGGGGCATAGCAAAAACAAGGTTGGGAAACACTGCTCTAGGGTATCATAAAAATTGGTCTTAGTTAGACCAATTCTAGCTTTTTTACTTGTTTGGTTTTAATTGATATGGCAAAACGGAAAAACTCTTAACTGGTCTAACAATAAGACCAAATCGTATGATATCCTACTCCTATGTGCAAGTTGGATTGTTAAATGGTTAAATGGTTCCTCTGACAGTATAAATGATGATAACGAATTTTATAGGATTTTATATTCTCAAGATCTCCTGAGTAGAATAAAAACATCTACGAGTGATCTGTTTCACATTATACCTAAAAAACTCAAACATGAGAAATAGATGATAGAAAACAAATCATTTCAAAAAATACTGCTTCTAAATCCAGACTTAAAAATAGAAAACAATTTCTCCCTTCACTGACTTAGTACATCACAAAAGTTCTCTAGATTTTCCCTTCATTTTACATTTAATTAAATTCTTGAATTATTTGTGAATAAATTTTAAAATTTTCAAGGTACACAAAGAAAACAAAGTCTGGGCAGTGGAAATTTTAATACTGCAGTTAATGACAATTTCCGAAATTGAAATTTGAAGCTCCTAATGTTTATCAAAATACTTAATTGAATTACTCTATTTTGACTCTGCTTTCTTTCTGTACTTAGAAAATTTTGAATGTTAAACACAAAAGTAACATAATTTTAAAATTGAATTAAATGTAAAATTATGGGCAACTCTTGATAACTTTTGTGATATAAGTATGTATGTACTTTGTAGGTACTCATTATGTGAAGGGAGAAATTATATTCTATTTCTTAGTGTACATATGTAGATTCTGGTCGAGAATATAACACAAATTATTTTTTTCAAAATCTATTTTTTGTATTTTTTAGTTTTTTTTAGTCTTAAATTATTCACAAAAAATTTAAAATTATATGTTTAAAGAATTTTCAGGATATGAAATTTTTGCATTTTATTGTGATTGAAAGCTTACAAAAGCCGGGTATTTTGATAAAAAGTAATTTATGGGGATAATCATCATAACCCAGATAATTAATATCAAAATCAGTTTTCTTGCAAATATTTAATTTAAACAAGTAGGGCTAGAGACCTAGCTAATTAGTACTCCTCGAAAATTTCTTTAACCAACTATCGATTTACAAAGAAATTATTGTAATACAAAAATTAAGAACGCTACCTTTAATTTGCAACAAATTGCAGCCCAGTCCAGGAAATTATGGTGTTTGAACGAAAGAAGCGTTTAATTTCTTCCACTAACCGGTCCAATATTCTGGTATTCAAGTCGTACTTCACGGTTTCTATATCCCGGGCTTACGAATGACCGATGTTCTATTTTAAGTGGCTTATATTAAGCGTTCTCGAGTTATCGTGCGGACAGACAAACAGACTTACGAACGAACGGACGGATGCACAGATGGATGAACGGACGAACAAATCAAAACGAATTTTAATATTATTGTGTCCAACCCATTTTGCTCTACCAGCATTATTTCTGTGCGTTACTAACGGAATGACAAACGTAGGACCTATACCCTATGATTTCATGTCAGGTATAAAATGAAGTTTATATAGTATCAGGTGGTATTATTTGACACTGACTTTCCATTACCCTTACTAATTGTCATTTTTGGGCACAAATCAAAAATATATAACATATCACAATAGAACAAGGTTTGCATTGATATTTTCTCCAAAACATATGCAGTTCGTCTACGGAAATTGAGAAACCTATTTGTATAATTTCAAACCTATTTCCTGCTTTTTTATGCTTATTTGCCATATAAGTTTTTGTTTAGCTCAGTTCTCCAACGGAACTTTGTACGGATTCAATGTGGGAATTTCATTTTGATTTCCACGTTGTTTTCGCATATTCAATTAAGGAACTATACTACTTTGAAATAGAGATTTCTGAAGTAGAGTTTTTTAAGTAGACTCCAGAGAGATAACGGTTCCTCTTTTTTAGCTCCTCACATGGAAGGACCATGATGTTAACATCATTCGAAATTATATGTAGGGACTTAGATGTTATTGTTTGGATTGAAGTTGAAGGCCAAGGTAAATTTCCCCCGAAGAACATGTCCCTAAAATTTGTGAAATTGGAGATATCGTATTAAGAGGAGCTGAAGGTAAGTCTATCCTTGATATTATGGACTGATTATAAATTTTACGAACGACTTTTGCAATTTTTTTCTGCAAACAGAAAGTTCTCGTGCATATGCGGAGGATTTCTTTCCAGAAAAGTAGAGGCGAGGTGAATTTTGCCTTAAAGAATTTTAATCCGAAGAATGTACAAGCTAAAAAGCTGTTGTTTATTAGACCAGCATCATGTTTCTTAGTATCGTAGACTAACAATTTTTGAGTACCTACCCCTAATTACACAACCATTAATTTTCATTGCCAGAAATCAATAGAATTTTGTATTTTTGAAAACTTCTCCGATTTGTATAAAAGAAAACAATTTATTTGCAACCAAAAATAACTTGTAATTAAGCTATAACAAAATTATAAAACTTCAATTCACTTAGCGATCTTATCGTATATATTATTAATGATGTTTGTTGTAATGATGGTCATGATGGTCATGATGATGACCAGCCTCTCGGGTTTCACGTACAAATCCTGCTTCGGGAACTGAATCAATGTGTGCTGGAAAATCTGCACCTTTTTCCAAAAGTACTTTCGGGCCTTCTTCATTTGGATAAGCCAAAGCGACACTCAAGAGTGCTACGAATCCCAGGACAAATATAAAGCGCATCGTTGAAATTTTTATTAGCGAACTGTGTTAACTTTGAAACCTAACTTCTTCTGATTTTCAGTTTCGCAGTTTCCTGCACCTTATATACTATGTCAACGAAAGAAGTAAGCTTGTCTAAAAACCGGATATTTACAATATTTCAATTACATAGAATCCATAAGACACAGATCAATTTCTAGAGAAACTATAATACTACGCATAAAAATTTTGGTTCAATTCGGTTCAAAACTACTTCTGACTTAAGCAGAGTTCCCAAGAATTTATGGACATAAAGAGCAAAACAAAATTGTTTTTGTTTCAAGTACACCACCACTTTACGCAGTAGTTCCGTTCCTGGAAATCGAAACTATGTAAATCAAATACTTTTTAAATATTCAGTAATTATGCGTAAAAGCTTTTCGATTTATGTTCTCTACATATACCCACACACAAATGTTTCTTTTAATCATTCTTTTAACGTAGGTATGCCATTTCAAGATTCAAATCATTACGCGTGTCTATTTCTTTGTTGTCACCACTCGAAACTTTCATGCTCCGTTCTTCTAAGGCATATTATCTTCAATCCCTGTTCCAATTTATGGAAATTGTTTTATTAATAAATAATTTGTTGTCTTCCGCGTACTTTTACTACGTAATGAAGTTTCGCTTCGTAAAAAGAGACTGTGGTTTTATTTCGGAATTACGTTATAGCGAAACTATGTAAAGCGAGGGATGGGTGTCCGTCTAATATTTTTAGTCGTAGTTTTTTTAATTTTTCAGATTTCTACACTTTATTATGTAAATATGTATGTAAGATATTTCATTTTTGTCTCTGTTTTTTTCCAGATATGGGTTTTTATCAGACCTGGGCAATACTTAAGTAAAAGAATACTTAAAGCACATTTTCGTTACTTAAGACTTATTACTCAATACTTTTGAAATGCCCCTACTTAGTACTTGAACATAAGTACCTGCTTCTTTTTACTTGTACTTAAGACTTACGTTTGTACTTAAGTACCAAGATTTTTCCTAAAGCATTTCTAAGTCTATTAAGTACCTACAAATATCTAACTCTTCGTAGAAAAGCAAACACAATCTCTAACGCAACTCCTTTTTTGTTGAGTTCTAAAGCAACACAAAGAACTGTCAAAGAATGTGCCGCACTCACGCGTTTAGGCAGAACTTTATATAAACTAATAACATACGTACAAGACTGGGCAAGTAGAACAAAAGCCAGTAATGTCTCGCTCGAATATAAAATCGACGATGCCCTGACTTGATGACATAACCACTGACATGTATAATATGGATTGCAAAAAGTGGGCTTATTTCTATATTGCTGACTCTTTCGGCCTAAGGTCCAAGTACCAACTGAGAGAGAACTGAAAACAACAAATATATTAATGGATTCGTCGAAATAATGTTTTTAAATTAATCGTTTAGGGTTATTACTGAAAAAAAAACTATTTATCAAAGGCAATGTATTCATTAGATACGCAGAAGAATTTCTAAATGTTTTATTAAAATGACTTCCCGATCTGCGTGCTCACCTTTTCAACTTCCCGCCAATGATTTTTTCAATGTTGTCACCGACGTAAAAACTCTTTTTGACATAAGAAATTGTGCTCACGTGAAATATAATTGTAAGCAGTCCATATTATATACGTCAGTGGACATAACCAAGGGTAAGCAAGCAATGCCTCGCTCCAATATAAAATGAACGATGCCTCGACCTGATGTAGGGAAGGCCTCAATTTTTTCTTAGAAATTTACTAGAAATTTTTACTTAGAGTTGTTATGCATTATTGGAGGCGATAATGGGTACTTGGGCTGCCCTTTATCAGATTTTGTGAGTGTAGGAAAGAGAGGTGAAAATTTTACTCTACTTGCAGCACCGAAAACTATGAAAAACTATAAATAGTAGCCACTGGTTACTATACATACTATAGTTTTCAAAAGGTGTTGATTTATTAATATTTGTTAACTAAACTCGATAAACTTCATTATATTACTGCCAACGTACAAAAGAAGTACTTCAAAAAGTACTCAGTACTTTTTATATACTTAGTACTTAGTTACAAGTACTTTTCATTCATGCGGTATTTGTACTTACGTTAAAGTACTCAGGCCTTCGGTACTTGTACTTGTACTTAAGTACTTTTTCTTTAGTACTTGCCTAGCTCTGGTTTTTATACCCTAGATGAAATCTAAAGGGTATACTAAGTTTGTCACTCCTTTTGCAACCCCTCGAAATAATGATGGTAGAAGAAAATGGATTCGCATGTCCGTCCGTCCGTCTGTCCGTTCGACTGTCCGTCTGTGCGCACAATAAATCGAGAGCGCGTTCACTTAGAAAGCGGAAATTTTCTAAACAGACCTTAAAAACAAAAAAGTTCGAAAATGAGACAAATCAGACAACACTTTCGTGGGGTTGCGATACAAAAATTTCGTTTTCCACTATATATTTGGTGGATACTGCCTGAGAGCGCGTCCACATAAAGAGTTGAAATTTGGTACATGGTGTTTTTTTAGTAGTAAAAATAAAGTTTCAAAAACGGACTAAATCGGGGAATCCCGCCTTGGTGTTTATAAACATTTAGGTTTTTTACATATACTGTGAAAACAATCAGCCCTAAACATTTTTATTGTACTAAAAACTTCTTCAGAATATGAAATGCTATAAAATTCGTTAAAATCATTTTTTCTGTCCAACGAACCGTTCTAGAAATATATGCGAAAAACCACTTCAAACATCAAACTTGCAAACTCCATTCGAAATTTAATGCGGGCATTCATCTAGGGTATGATAAGAATTAGTCTTAGTTAGACCAATTTCATCTATTTTACTTGTTTGAGTTTAATTTATATGGCAAATCGGAAAAACCCTTAACTGGTCTAAGACCCAATCTTATGATATCCTAGACGAATGCCCGTATGTAATTTCATGTGGTCACGCCTATGTGCAAGTAGGATTGTTAAAGTTGTTTTCGCATCTATTCCTAGAATGGTTCGTCTGACAGGAAAATTGATGATAACGAACTTCATATGAATTTATATTCTGAAGAACTCCCGAGTAGAATAAAAATATCTATGAGTGATCGTTTTCACATTATACCTAAAAAACTCAAGTAAGAGAAATAGAAAATAGAAAAGAAATCATTTTAAAAAAGACTGTTTCTGAATCCGGAATTATATCTGACACTGACTTTCCATTATCCTTACTGATTGTCATTTTTGGACACAAATCAGAAATATACAACATATCACACCAGAACAATGTTTGCATTGATATTTTCTCCAAAACATATGCAGTTCGTCTACGGAAATTAAGAAACCTATTCCCTGCTTTTTGATCCTTATTTGAATTACAAGTTTTTATTTTGTAGTTGATTTGCTCAGTTCTCCAACGGAGATTTGTACGGACTCAAGAGAGAACTTCATTTTGATTTCCACGTTGTTTTCGCATATTCAATTAAGGAACCATACTACTTTGAAATAAAGATTTATGAAGTAGATTTTCTTAAGTAGACTCCAGAGTGATAATGGTACCTCTTGTTTTAGCTCCTCAAATGGAAGCGACCCTGATGTTAACTTCATTCGAAATTATATGTAGGGACTTAGTTTGGATTGAAGTTGAAGGCCCAGGTAAATTTCCCCCGAAGAACATGTCCCTGACATTTGTGAAATTGGAGATATCGTTTTAAGAGGAGCTGAAGGTAAGTCTATCCTTGATATTATGGACTGATTATAAATTTTACGAACGACTTTTTCAATTTTTTCTGCAAACAGAAAGTTCTCTTGCATATGCGGAGGACTTGTTTCCAGAAAACTAGAGGCCAGGTGAATCTTTCCTTAAAGAATTTTAATTCGAAGAATGTAAAAGGAGTACAAGCCAAAAAGCTGTTGTTTATTAGACCAGCATCATGTTTCTTACCATCATAGACGAACAATTATCTTTTTGAGTACCTACTCCTAATTACACATCGCTTAATTTTCATTGTCAGAAATCAATAGAATTTTTTATTTTCATAAACTTCTCCGATTTGAATAAAAGAAAACAATTTATTTGCAACCAAAAATATCTTTTAATTAAGCTATAACAAAACTGTAAAACTTCAATTCACTTAGCGATCTTATCGTATATATTATTAATGATGTTTGTTGTAATGATGGTCATGATGGTCATGATGATGACCAGCCTCTCGGGTTTCACGTACAAATCCTGCTTCTGGAACTGAATCAATGTGTGCTGGAAAATCTGCACCTTTTTCCAAAAGTACTTTCGGGCCTTCTTCATTTGGATAAGCCAAAGCGACACTCAAGAGTGCTACGAATCCCAGGACAAATATGAAGCGCATCGTTGAAATTTTTATTAGCGAACTGTGTTAACTTTGAAATCTAACTTCTTCTGATTTTCACCTTCTGATTTTCACCTTATATACTATGTCAACGAAAGAAGTAAGCTTGTCTAAAAACCGGATATTTGCAATATTTCAATTACATAGAATCCATAAGACACAGATCAATTTCTAGAGAAACTATAAAACTGCGCATAAAAAATGTGGTTCAATTCGGTTCAAAACTTCTTCTGACTTAAGCATAGTTCTCAAGAATTTATGGACATAAAGAGCAAAACAAAATTGTTTTTGTTTCGAGTACACCACCGCTTTACGCAGTAGTTCCGTTCCTCGAAATCGAAACTATGTAAATCAAATACTTTTTAAATATTCAATAATTATGCGTAAAAGCTTTTCGATTTATGTTCTCTACTTATACCCACACACAAATGTTTCTTTCAAACACTCTTTTAACGTAGGTATGCCGTTTCAAAATTCAAATCATTACACGTGTCTATTTCTTTGTTGACAGCACTCGAAACTTTTATGCTCCGTTCTTCTAAGGCATATTTTCGCGCAAGATCTTTAATCCCTGTTCCAATTTATGCAAATTGTTTTATTAATAAATAGTAATAAATAATATGTTGTCTTCCGCGTACTTTTACTATGTAATGAAGTTTCGCTTCGTAGAAAGAGACTGTGGTTTTATTTCGGAATTACGTTATAGCAAAACTATGTAAAGCGAGGGATGGGTGTCCATTTTTGGTCGTAGTTTTTATAATTTTTCAGATTTCTACACTTTATTATTTATATTTGTTCAAGAAGGCGTTTTTTTGGATTCTCCGGTATATAGAAAAAACTGTGATGAAATAGCAAATAAAAAAAAACATTTTTTTAGCATTGTGCTATATACCGGAGAATCCAAAATAAATGCCTTCGTGAACGAATATGAGTTTGCCCCGATAAAAAATCTTAAAGAGTAATCTCTATTTTTATTAATTATATATGTATATGTATGTAAGATACTTTATTTTTTCTAGATACGGATTTTTCGGTTTTAATTTATATGGCAAGACGGAAAAAACCTTAACTGGTCTTAAGACAAAATTTTACGATCTCCTATGTGCAAATTGAATTGTTAAAATGGTTTTTCGCATTTATTTCTGGAATGGTTCGACTGACAGTAAAAATGAAGATAACGAATTTCATAGGATTTTCGATTCTGAAGAACTTTTCAGTAGAATAAATACGTCTAGCACAGTTCGATATCACAGTATACTTTTTTTGCGGGGTTACCTGATAGTCCATTTTTAAATTGTATTTAATGTTTTTATGGACAGTCCGTATACAAAAATTTAACTCTCTACGCCAAGCGTTCTTAGGCAGTGTAAAAAAATTGTAAAAAAACCGGCCAAATGCGAGTCGGACTCGCACAAGCAGGGTTCCATTCCATCGTACAAAATTTAACACTATGTATATGCCAAAAAAGACGTTTATTGTATGGGGCCCCCTTTAATTTTTAATTTTATTTATTTTTTATTATTTGTTGTTAGAGCGGCAATAGAAATACACACTCTGTGAAAATTTCAACTGTCTATGTATTACGTTTCATGGGATACAGCCCAGTCACGGACGGACGCACATCGGAGGCTTAGTAAACGCATTCCAGTTTTTACCCTTTGGATACGGAACCCTAAAAACGAGTTTCTTATATGGCAAGTCTCAAAGAGAGTTACCCGGTTTGTCCCCTTTTCGAACATAAATCTAGCTATCCAGACTGAGCCGGGCTTGCGCAATTAGGATTCCGTACTATAACTTTATCGCTCGACCGATATTAAATATATTTAAACCTAATCCAAATTTTGCCTGTTATAACTGAAAAATTAATAAATTGTGACACATTGCTCTAGAATATTAGTAAATACGTTATCGATTATTGTGTAATAATGTGTCAGGTGGTTGTATTGAAACTTAAAAGTCAAAGTAGTCAAAAGTAGTCTTATGAGTTAACTCTAAAAACATTTTTTAGCAACTTTGAAACTGACGACAAAACTGGCAGTTTTTCTGTTTTCTATAACTCATTAATTACGAACCCTGATAATATCAAAATCATATTATATATCACAAGAGGGGAGGGTGTGCCTTTTCGCACAATTTGGGTTACATATTTATAACCAAGTGATCAACAATATAGAGGAAAAAAATTGTGGAATACGTAAAAGTAGCTCTTTCAAATGATACCTCACACGATATAGTAAAAAAAGAATTTTAGGGTGTCCAACTCACTACCTTAAAAATTAAAAAAAAAACAAATATTATATAATAATTTTTGACTGTCGAAATACATCAAAAAAGTTAAAATTTCGGAATTCTTACTCGTTTTTTTTTTATTTAACTATTATTTAACACGTCATGAATACCAATTTTTCATATCTGATTTAAGAAGCCCAAAATCTTAGCTTTAATATCACCTATCACATTCCGTACCAAAAGTGTATGTAACTCTTTCTGTGTTTTTTACACTTTTTCTTAAACATCTCCAACTGAAATGGCTGAAAAAACTCAATAAGTGCCGAAAAGTAGGCAATTATCTTTTGGAAATGACCTTTTTCAGTCATTTTCGCTGGATATGCTTAAGAAAAGTGTAAAAAACGCAAAAGGGATTATATTTTCGATACAGAGTGTGATAGGTTGTTTTATAGCAAAGGTTTTGGGCTTCTTAAATCCAATATGAAAAATTGGTAATGATGGCATGTTTTTTGATAAATATAGTAGTTAAATAAAAAAAAAACGAGTTATAATTCTGAAATTTAAAATTTGTTGAGTCTTAACTTCAAAACGGAGGAAAGGAGAGGAAAAATTTATAGACTATTGAAAAGGTCCAACAATTGTCAGTAGAACAAGTTTTAAATCATCATCACAGGGTATACGGTTCAGAAGTTACAGGGTGATAAAAACATTCCGAAATATCTAAAAGTCCCGTTATGTCCAAAACCGTTATATCTCCCCCCCCCCCCCCCCCAGAAAATTGTTTGCTCGTCTAAGCATGACCATCCGTAGCCTTCGGATATGACACCACTTACGGGACACCCTGTATAGTGACTCGTACTAGGACTTGTCTGACAAAAAATGTTGAGATATTTTTTTTTTTACCAAAACTGCAATTGAAATGCCTTTTTGTTTCTTTCTTTCTTAAATATATTTTTAATTTTTAACGTGGACTGATATGTTATAATTTACCCGAAAAACTGTTGCTTGTAATTACGTTGGCTTTTCAGGTAGTATTTCTTTTTGGATGTATGGCTTCGAAAGAGATTAAGAATTTTAAGGATTCTCTAGAACTTAGGCCACAATAAGGTCCATAGTTCAAGATTAGGATTGGCCTCCAAAGCCTCCTTATCTGCGCCATGCATTTCATCTAGAAGATGTGAGCCAAACAATCTATAACTTCTACCGGAGAAAACAGTGACAGGAAAAGTGAGTAACGGTTTCAGAGTCATCTCCGAATCCTTTTCATACAGCGCTGTCAAGCAATTCCATCTTATGTAGATCACCTCTGAGAAAAGAGTGTCCATTAAGAATTGACACGGAGTTTCTCAGAGTTGACTTGTTAAGTCAGAGTAGCATTTTCATTAAGTTTGGGTTAGGTTTCTTCACAGTTCCTTTTTATATCTATCCGAACGGTCATTTAACCAAAGCCAACTGTGATTACTTAGGGGAAATCCTCCGAGACTGCTCCAGGACGTACGACGTCGTATGCATTTTCCTTTCCGCTCATTACATCGAAAAATGGAATCTAGGGTGGTGTTACACTCCATTACCAGAGTTGTAAGGGGCTTTCAAAAGACTTAGATGTCCGAGCAGATAGCAATTTCCTCCATGTTCTCCTCCGATTTGGAAATATCTAAATGAAATTTTCGCTTTGAACTTGATTTTTAGAATGATCTCCATTAGATGATCGCTGTCCACGTTGATGTTATGTGCGGCAGCTGAACAAATTCAAATACGGATTCTTGTTCCAGGGTGAATCCGGCACTGGTTAAGATGCGGTCTTAGCGTTGTAATTCGCACATCCTGTTCACTATAAACTTGACACCTCGTGCACCCCGTAATAGAAATAATCTTAAGGGTCCGGGCGCTAGTTAATTTGTCTGCGGAACATACACTACAGAGGCACGGTCTCTGAACTTTTTCCAATATCCTACGACGATTGGCGAGATCCATTGTTTACTAGCAGACCACAGAAGCATAAGTTAGAAGTAGTAGCATAACGCTAGTGTTTATATTCATAGTATCATCCGCGGTTTTAGTCCCAGTTTTTTTCTCTATTGTTGTGGGACCCCATTGCGAAGGCTCTAAAAGCTTTTTACGTTCTGTCTTCTAGGTGTGGTTTTCAGTTTAATTTTTTACTTAGTAAAATTCCCAGGTGTTTTAATCTGTTCTTTAGTTCCAAACATGTGGAGCCAATAGAGAGCACGTGATTTATATAAATATGTCTTTTCTTAGTAAAAAAAACAAAAAACAGAGATCAGTCTTGAGTGGATTGATTTAGCTCAGTTACACATTTTGCAAAAGTTCACAGAATTCCATCTTGTAACTGTCGCTAAATAAAATCACCAGGTTATCTGTGTAGCATACTGCTTTGTAACACATACCTATGTGTTTTAGCAGGAGGTTATCCATAATGAAAACCCATTAGTATAGATGATAAAATACCGACTTTAGAAGGGCTCTTATGGACTCTTTTTACTTTGTTTTCTCTGCTGATATCAGGAAAGATAGTTCCAGTATTCAACATGTTTGCGATCTAATCCTTAATAGACTGAATTATACCATATTTTAATAGCCTGCCAGTGAATTTATACAGAAGTAAATTGTGAAATTCTCCTTCTACAAGTGTAGAAGAAATCCATTTTCAATTACGTAGATAACCGCGTGTAGATGTTGTGACAACCTGGTTCTAGAAATGCAGCAGTATTTCTTCTTAAAAATTATTACGAGAAATAGAAAACTCCAAAGATCCATTCCAATCTTCGCACTCAAATCGTCAATAACTATAAACATGTACATACATATGTGTAAGTATCGGCATAAAAATATGAAATACTCTATATGTTCCAGTGAGAACTGAAACATATCAAAAACACGAATTTCCAAGAAATCTCGTGCTGATTGATTATGGACACGTGTTTAAAACATAACTTTGGTAAATACACGTGATCACATGAAACACCTTCCTCTAATTACAAGCTGACGATTCAAATATCACTCGTACATTACACCATCGAAATGAGTTTTCAAAATGAATCTTGTTATAAGCAGACCCATAAAATCAGCAGTCCATGTGTTATCCATAACATCACTGATCTTCTCCATTAATACGTGCCTTAAGTTTGAGACATGCAATAGATAGTTTACTGGAATATCCCTTTTTATTTCTCTCAATCACTTTTGCAAAAAACTTATAATTCATTCTAGAGTAAAATTAAAAACTTTTATTTTAACTGAATGTTAGCAACAAGATACATTTATATACATTACAAATTTTACAACTTTCTATGATAACAGCCACCAGTTTATCCTTTATGATAATATTCACCACTAATGACCATGTCCATGTCCATGACCATGACCATGACCATGATTATGACCATGCCCATGATCATGTCCATGTCCATGACCATGTCCTCGAGCTATCCTGTCTGCCAAATTTTCATGTTCCGGACCCTGTTGGTCGGCAAGTTCTAGAAGATCCTTTGCATTTTGATTCAATTGAACAGCTGCAGGCTCTCCAGCTGGATGTGACAATGTAATTGCTAATGTAGCGGCACAAATCAATAGAAATATAGAAGCGTTCATTTTTGTAATTTCAATTTCAATTTATATTTTCTATACAATCAGAATAGTAGGTTTTGCACAGTTCCCGTTTAGTAAACATCTAATTTCATCTAACTTGAATACTTTGCTTTTATATGCAAACTTGGGATTTCAGCTAACAGAAGTTAACATATCAACATTGCTCATTATCTATACCATCAATCTGAGAATTATTCATGAACTAGGTTCTTACTCTTATTTCTCATTAACTAATCAATTATCAATTATTAATACTTTCATTGCACGGGAATTTACGTCGCAATTACTTACTCTTATCTAATATGTAGCACTTGAAAATTACTCATCAGAAGATTCTCATCTATGCGAGAATACTACTTTAAAAAAAAAAAAAAAACTTTCTACGCAAAAAGCTTAAGATTATTCAGTAAGATATTTGCCTGAGAAATATACATAGTTTATGTTAATTATATATTGAATAAAATTGCAATAATATACAGACGTAATTGGCAGGTGCATTTGTAAACTCCTTGAGAAAACAAATTCCCATTTGCATTATCATAATTGAGTGATCTGTTTTCAACTTACATAGGTCTTCATTACTTACATTATTAATTTATCTATGTTGTGTATGGATTATTTTAAGATTTAGTATTTCGTATTGAAATGTATGTAGTTTTGTCATACCATTGTTATGAAAATCACCTTGATTACACTATATATATAGGCAACAGATTCTTTACTTTTCTTTTACATAGAAACATTAATGCTATTAAATTTTCAATAAAATTCGAGTGAACAGATATAACTAACAATTTATGTGTTCCCGTTATCTAGAAACTAAGTTCATAATGCTTGAGAATACTACGACATTGTTAGTGCAAAATATTTTCAACAAAATGTGTGACATTCGAACGCATCTGGTCTGTACCCATCACATTTCATCATTGTTACAAGTGCGCCACACAGAAATTATTCTAAGCCTAATACCCTAGACAATCTGGCTCCATAATGACTTAATTTTTAATTAATTTCAATTCAATTCCAATTTATTTGATTAAGGCATTATACAATGAAGATGTGGGATCTTATAATTAGCACAAGTTCAAAAGTATATAAAAAATCAAAAGAAAAACAAAACTTAACATATCGAAACTCCAAAATATTGAAATAATGAATACATGTGCAAAATAAAAAAAAGGAAGCATTAATAAATAATTGTACCTAATACAAAAAGTATGTAAACCTAAAACTAAACTTAAAACTGAAATAATAATTGCAATCATAAAGAAATTATCAATTGAGCTTGATGTAAATACACAATATACTAAGTTAGAAATAGAAATTAAATAAAGTAGAGTTAGATTTCATATATTCAAAGAGGAGGTTTTTGAAGCAGTTGAATACGAGGATCCACAAAGAATTTCTCAAAGACATTGGTAAAATATTCCAAACTCTGACAGCGTGGATGAAGAACTGGCGCTTAGATGTAACACAATTGGACTGACAAATAATCAATGTTACAGTCCTGGTAGATCTAGCAAATTGTAAGCAGTCGTATAAATAATTAGGAGATTGAAACTTAATGACCTTAGCCACGAATAAGGTACACCGAAACCTAAGGTAAAGTGAAAAACTGCATCCGAAAATAGACGAGACGTATCGCGAAACATGATCGTACCGCTGAAGATTGCAAACATATCGCACTATTGAATTAAAAGCGATATTAAGTTTATAAAAGGACTCCGAGTCAAGCTTACAGAAGACCTCGCACCCATAGGTTACTATAGGAGCAAGTAAAGAGCGAGCTAGTAATAAGCGCGTTGAGAGTGGAGTATATGAGGCAGATGACCACAGTGTGCGGAGACCACCATATACTTTTTGAATTGCAATATCTATATGGTTATTCCACGTAAGAATTCTATTAAATATTACCGCCAAGTTTCGAGCGAATTGAGCAAAAGCGATAGTAGAACCGTTGAGTTCAACCACGGGAAAGCTGTTTAGATCAATGTCTTATAAATAGCTAAGAATTTAGATTTCTCTGGATTTAATTTAAGTTTATTCAAAGCTGACCACCTATTTATTGATTCCAAATCCTGATTAATACAAAACACCCTATCCTCAGCCAATACAATAGGACGACGGATCTATAATCGTACATCATCGGCATAGAGATGTAAACGAGAATATTGAGGGCAGCCAAATATATCATTAATGAACATGATGAACAGAATCGGTCCCAGTATAGAGCCTTGTGGAACACCCGAATTCACTGCTTTGAATGAAGAGAGCTTTTCAGTGGAAAAAACTGCCTGAAAGCATCCACATAAATAGTCGGAAATCAACCGTACAGCTTGTATGCTAAAATTAAAGTTGTTTATCAGTTTTAAGCAAAGTGTTTCATGATCGACTGAATCGAATGCTTTAGAAAAATCAAGAAAAACGACCGCAGAAACATATCATAATATCATTTGTAATTTTCAGCAGTGCGGTAATACAATATTATGCTTTGCTCTGAAACCAGACTGGCAGCTATACAAAACAGAGTTACTTAACAGAAAATTAGTTATTTGTGTACACAAGATTTTCTTAATGATTTTAGATAAAAAGGGAAGAATAGAAATTGAACGAAATTCAGACGAACTTTTAGGGATAGGAATTACTTTAGATAATTTGAAACGGTTAGGGAAACGTGACATCATGAAGCAAGTATCGACAATATGAGCTAATGGAGAAAGCAGGTTAGGCAATAATAGACGAATAACTCTGGGACTAATCAAATCCAAACCAATGGAGCCCGACTTTAAATATTTAAAAGCTTCCAATACGTCTATTTCAGAAACTCTTTGGAATGAAAAGTTCGCATGCGATTGAGATGATGACAATGAAGGAAATATCAAGTTGTATCATGTGGAGGCAGGAGGTTGATCGGACAAAAAGATGTCATTTAGAGTATCAGGATCAATTAAGATAGAGTAAAATATGCAATGTGTCACATAAAAGTATCCATTTTCAAAAATTCGTCGATATTGCAGTAAAAATGCCAACAATCATCATTAAAAAGAACTGAATTTATTGGAAGGTGAAAATATTTTCCAAAAAAAGTCACCAGTGACAACCATCGGCTGATCATGAAATTTTACATTTTTGATCAATCAAAGCTTTTCTTCTCATTTTGACCTCTTTCAATAAAAAAACATTCTTCCATCTTACAAAATTGTCTTGATAGCAATTAATTAAATCTTTGAACTCTGTCATGATCTTAGAATATAGAGAGTGCAGGAAGTATGATAAGCCAAATTTGGCGTAGTCAAATTCTGGTTCAGTTATTATCTCTTGCCGCTGTAGTGTGGAATCTCAGTACAGCCGTGTAGTAGAATCAATATAGATAGTGGGACAAAAAGATATATGGTTGAAAATACTGTAGTTGCTCCCACCGAAAATGCGTTTAGTCGTGCTCTTAGTCGCTGCCACTGCGCCAAGATACCCAAGGAGTTTCTCAGCTGTCACAAACGTAAACAAATCTTCAATAAATAAATATTTCATTGTTTTTGTAATTAATTTCAATTTAATTCAATATAGAAATATATAAAAAGTACACGAAATAATATTTTATAATTATACTTGCCACAAAAATTATTTTCCACGTATATTTTCACGAGATTCAAATTCTTGCAAATTAGGAAACTTCGTATGACAGCTTAAAATATACTTGTCTCTTTCTTCAATATAATGCTGACCTACTTCACGATACCCTGAAAAAATCCACACTCGAATTTTAGAGGTAACAACACTTCCTACTGTCTCTATATTCTATTCGCTGTGAGAAACTGTCGATGACATTTCAAATAAACTTTCATTCTCAGTCTGTCACATCTACATTTCATTGAAATTATTGAATTTCAAATTGAGTCATTATGGAGACAGTCTATCTTGACTCTTGGGTATAAGGGATGCAATCTTAGAACATATAACTGAAGGAAGCGCAATAAGCCCGAATATTTTCGGCATTTCCCACTATGTGATGGAATTCTGGTTATGTATTCGTTATGCTAATGCAGAGCTGGGCAATACATAAGTAAAAGAAGGCTTAAGTACTACTTAAAGTACATTTTCGTTACTTAAGACCTATTACTCAATACTTTTGAAATGCCAATACTTAGTACTTGAACATAAGTACCTGCTTATTTTTACTTGTACTTAAGACTTAGTTTTGTACTTAAGTACCAAAATTTTTACTAAAGCATTTCTAAGTCTATTAAGTACCTACAAATATCTAACTCTTCGTAGAAAAGCAAACACAATCTCTAACGCAACTCCTTTTTTATTGAGTTCTAAAGCACACAAAGAACTGTCAAAGAATGTGCGGCACTCACGCGTTTAGGCAGAACCTTAGATAAACTAATAACATACACACAAGACTGGGCAAAAGGAACAAAAACCAGTAACGTCTCGCTCGAATATAAAATCGACGATGCCCTGACTTGATGACATAACCACTGACATGTATAATATGGATTGCAAAAAGTGGGCTTCCTTCTATATTGCTGACTCTTTCGGCCTAAGCACCAAGTGCCAAATGAGAGAACTGAAAACAACATAAATTAATGGATTCGTCGAAATAAATGTTTTTAAATTAATCATTTAGGGTTATTACTGACAAAAACTATTTTATCAAAGACAATGATTCATTAGATACGCAGAAGAATTTCTAAATGTTTTATTAAAATTACTTTCCGAGCTGCGTGCTCACTTTTTCAACTTCTCGCCAATGATTTTTTCAATGTTGGCACCGACGTAAGAACTCTTTTTGACACAAGCAATTGTGACCACGTGAAATAGAAACGTAAGCAGTCCATATTATATACGTCAGTGGACATAACTAAGGGTAAGCAAGCAATTCCTCGCCCAATATAAAATCAACCATGCCTCGACCTAGTGTAGGGAAGGCCTCAATTTTTTCTTAGAAATTTACTGGAAATTTTTTCCTTAGAATTGTTATGCATTATTGGAGGCGATAATGGGTGCTTGGCGGACCTCTAATAGTTTTTGTGAGTATAGCAATTAGAGGTGAAAGTTTTACTCTACTTACAGCACCGAAAACTATGAAAAACTATGAATTGTAGCCACTGGTTACTATACATACTATAATTTTCAAAAGGTATTGATTTATAAACTCGATAAACTTCATTATATTACTGCCAACGTACAAAGATTCTAAAAAAGTACTTAAAAAGTACTTAAAAAAGTACTCAGTACTTTTTATATACTTAGTTACAAGTACTTTTCATACTCAGGCTTTCGGTACTTGTACTTAAGTGCTTTTTCTTTGTTTGGTACTTGCCCAGCTCTGTGCTAATGGAAGTAGTAAATCTGAAATATTTTTGAAAGGGGGTTTGGCATAATTATTAAAATAAAACCAGATTTTGAGCTATCATTGATACATTGAACAGCAACAACAAAAAATTGGAAACAGAAAAGCGTAAACAAAGAAATATTTTGAAACGTTTCTTAATATTTTTGTTTTCCTTCCCTTTTTTCACTTCTTTTGCACGTATTTGTGGAAAGGAAACTTTTTTGTTTAAGTTTAGGACTTCAACTTTCCGGAAAAACGCTGTCCTGGGATTATTTCTGCTATGCCAAAATCATATAATAACCCAACTGGAAAAATTTCAAGTGCTTCGAAAAACTTCAGGCTCAAAGCACTTGTAGCAAGTTACTTATATGCTTCCAAAAAAAAAATGATTCTCTGGAAACAATCTTAAGCAGATTTTTTCAAGCTATTGTTAAAATTCCATGCAATTGAATGCGAGCGTGATCGTACAAGTTTTCTCGTGTAGATGTACTACATACCATTACATGGTTCAGAGTGTTCCAAAGCAGATATTTTGCTTTTTTGGATCATTGAAAAATTTGTTTATGGAAAAGTAGAAAAGTGTTAAGGCTGCAAATAAAATTATAAAGTGTTTTGTTGCAGAGGAAGGCTGTTTCTCAAAGTTTCATTTTCTGATATTGAAAGCATAAATATTTGCTTTAGCAATTGTGCAGAGCTTCTAATCTGCATCCCACAAAGTACTTTAAAAGCTATTATAGCGAATCTAAAAGAAAGCGCTTACCTCTATGTACATGCAAAGTTAAAATTTATATAAAACTGAAGCGCAATCGAGGGCCTTTATGCTTCCGTACTTGAAAATGACTTTTGAATCCCATTTATTCCCGCTTGGAAATTAATTTCATTTATATGAATAATATTTTTTTTATGATAGCATAAGGTTTCCATCAACTTCATGTAGGTACGATTAGGAAGATTTTTGGTTCTGTGGCAGATATGTACAAGATACAAGGGCGTGGGGGAGTTGTAAATTCTTGAAAGAAATTTAATTAATACATGATAAAATACAACTGAAAATTAAGAAAATAGGGCAATTTCAAGTAAAATTGTAATGCAATTTGTTACCTGTAGTGTGCCTTTATTCAGCGTTTCGTCCTAGTATTATTCTGGAATAATTCTGGAAAAAATCTATTTATTTAACATAAATAATATTTTACATACATGCATATAATCATCTTATATCTATGAGCGCTTCGGTGAACGCGACATTGCTTTCTCAATCTAAAAACTTTCTGGGATACCTTTCGACCATAGAATAGTACAATTTGCTGCCAAAGCGGAGTACTTTCTGAAAAAACGGAGTACACGACTAACGAAATTAAATAAACTCAAATTATTTAGAATGGGATGTCCAGAAATCATTTAAACGTGAATAAAACCCATTTTCCTTAAAATTATTCATACGTAGATTTTTAAATAAATCTTTATATGGCTACTACCAACTGCATTGATATCTTAGTTCACTGTAGTTTAGATAGTAGGCATTAGCAGAGTTTCATTGCTGTCCTGATGTGATCGCCCTCTGCTGCTGATCGAAATACATGGTATACTCTCAAATTTCTTAATAAAATTGTCATTTTCGTCTTTAAACCAGTAAACTGACAGAGACTGTACCTCGGTACATCATGTTAAAAACCAATTATGGTTTTGCACCGTTTTTTTACGCTTACAGAATTGCAAAGTCATTTCCATGATAAGCTATTTGTAATTATTCAGATATTCTGAAAACAATGCCAAAGATGACCAAATGCAAACATCTCCAAGATAAATTAAAATGTAGGCCAATAAGAGGAGCTTATGTCTTAAAGCTTTCAAAAAGCTTTTGTGAATCGCGTAATAAGGTCGTTCAAAATTCCTTTTTGTTATCTTCATCAAAAAACCTACTCGAACTGCTTTCGATCGCCATAAAGGAGGAAAAGCTAGAGCATGTGCGTTTTTTATCACAATCATTTCGGGGAATATTAAATATTAAAAAGAAAAATATTTAGAAAGTGTGTAATAACCATCATTTGCTACAACACCGACGGAAAATCGTGGTGGAGACTTGCTGCAATACAATATGCATTTTTATTAATTACCTAACAAGATGTGTCGAATGTACCAAAACGAAATTATGAAGCCTGAACTTCAAGTAAAAAATTAGTATTTTACAGAGATATTTAATACAAAATTTAATAATTTATGGTTTATACATTATAGTGCTTGAAGTTACACTTATTATTACATTATTTTCATTTGTTTTGTTTTTTTTATATAGAAACAATTGGTTTTTAGATTTTCCCAGCAATAATATTTTCTTAAGTTTTAAATTTATAGTTGACAACTGTTAATTTAAAAGATTCATAAATTAATAGCTTTGATTCATACCTGGTTCTATAGTGAAAAGCATACCTGCATAAAGCAAATTAATACAGATGTATATTAATTAAATACATAAATTCTATCACTAGTTTAATTATTGAAATTTTTGAATTTTCAAAATATTTGTAAGGTTTTTTGATAAAGTCATTATGCAAAATTGTATTGTCAACTTCAGTCGTTTTAGTTTAAATTTCAAATTTTTACAATAATTTAATCAGTTGCAACAGTTATGAAAAATAAAGAAAACAATAATTTTAAATTCAGCAATCTTGACTTTTTCTTATCTTGAATTGAAATTCTTTAACCTTATCAGCATTATTTATTTGTGGCCGGTTTTTCAGAGCTATTTTAGCACGCTTATGAAATTTCGTATCATTATGCCTCTCAATATGAGACACATTCTTCTTCTTCTTTGTTTTTTTTTTATCCATTTATAAGTCTTCATCCATACGGAGCGAAATTTTTGACCACGTTTAGTTTGTTTATAGCATTAACTTTTGGTGGCGACAGAACAACTTCCATAGAATTTCCATGGGTTTTTGATGTGTCGGGTCGTCGTGCTCTAAATCTATCGTTATACTAGAAATAATGTTTTTCCTATATTATTTATATTTCTTGAGTTTTCAATAATTGTTCTAGATTGCCTTTGGTCTTCGGATATATTTGTCGGACGAAATTTTTTTTTTGTTTTAAAGGGCTGTTAAAAGGTCACATTTGAGAAGAGAAAAAATTATGTCCTTCGTGAAAAAATATTACGTGATCATGTCATTGAGATCCCAACTTGAAAATTTAACTACTTACTAACAACTTTATGAGAAATAATTTAAAAGAGATTGTGTAAACTGTAAGTTACTTGAATTTCGTATTTTCCAAATTGAGAACTTTTGCCAAGATTTTTTTTCCTTTGTGTCATAATTCACAAATTTTATATTGTTTTATTACAAACATTCAATATTTTTACAACACTTGAATTAAAGCAAACAATAGATATAGTTAAATTAAATCACAAATCAACAAAAACGCAACCTTCCATGACAACTTTACTATTAATTGGATTTAAGAGCGAACGGCAAGCGATGCGGTCTTAGTTATTGTGAGAAGGAAAGAAGAAGAAAATAGAAAATCTAAAGGAAAAAAAAGGAGAGGAGTCATTCAAATAAAACATTTTCTGGACAAGAATAGAATTTTCTGGAGTTCTGCAGTTTCGAGTTCTTTATTCATTCCATAATCATCAATCAAAGCGTTTAATGAACGAATCATAATGACATGTAGTAATATAAGAATTTTAAGTATGAAGAAATGATAAGCGGAGTACTTTTATAAAAGGAGTAGTACCGGAGTACACTACTAGTTTTTGGAGTACAAATACTCCGATCGGAGTACAAACGACAGCACTGCTTGGGAATGTAAAATCATCTAGACTACCCTCTATAAATTTTGGGCGATTTATTAGTATTGACTGCTCCTGCACACTCCCCGATAAGCTTAATTACCTGCAAAAATACAGAATAAGTAAGCATGTTACTTCTCAGCGCTACAATAAAAAAAATTCCCTAAAATAACTTGCGCTACAAAGCTTGGGTATTTTTCGAAAAGATTAGGGACAGCTCAACCTTGGATTAGATTAGGCTTTATCCTTAAAATGCAGGTAGATTCTTTCCCTAAAATATAGGAATTATTCCCTAATATTTTTTTGTCTTTTTTTTTCTCTTTCAAATGATTCCCTCAAATGTAGCGAATTTTCAATTTTTTTTTTTAATTTTTGGGAATATTCCCTAAAATGTAGGGAATAGGTGATAGTTCTACACCCTTAAAAAATATAAGAATGAGCTGAATAGCTCATTTCTTATGTGCCATATACTACCATATATGTTTTTTCCATTAAAAGATATAAATAGTATGAAAATTAGTGCTGGGGTGCTGGGCGCGCTCCAACAAAATATTGGAAAATAATGTATGATTTGTTTTCAAAAACTATGTGTGAATTATATTAACGAAAATATATTTGCAAGTGTTGAATAAAAAATGTAGAATAATACCTAATTTATTGAATATTCTCCTCATTATATCCGAGAAAGCTTAACATTTCGGAAATTTGACGTACTATATAGGTTTTTTGGTGCCAATTACCTAAGTTCATTGAATGTTCCATTGATTTGTGGAAATTAAACTGATTTTCTCTTTCTATCAGAGAAAACGTATTTTAAGTTTAGGGAACTGTACTACTTTTTTAAATTGCAGGAACTAAAATGGTAGATGCTACCTGAAATCTACGTGGACGCAGATAAGCTCGGTGGAGATATGCAAGAGTCACCAAAATACAGGATGCACGCAGATCCCATACGGGACTCGAAGTCAAAATTTTTAGAATCAGTTAAAGATCTCATATTCCACATATTCTATCAGTTATAATCCGCGCCACAAACGTGAGTTGCGTATGCATTGTGGGCCAATTTTCTTCTTTCTCCTCCTTTCAGTGGATACAATCAGGACACAAAAGTGTTCTCAAGCTTCCGAGAGCTCGTGGGCTGAATGTCAAATGTGTTAAACATTGACCAATCAATGTGTTTAGAAATTAAAAAAAAACGAAAAACGAAAATAGTAAAAAATCTTGATGTTTGGATACCACATTGACAGAAAAAATCGTCTGGACACCATTGGCATCTTATTGTCAAAACGAAGCTAAAAGAATCCATTTCTAAAACTTTCTGGGACCTTAATTAATGGATCCTGTACAATAATATTGCGTAAAACCATCATAAAGCATGCAAAGTGAACGACCGTTTCCGACTTTGAAATCATGTCTACATTGTTTACATCGGAATAAGGTAATGATCAACATTTGGTAGAGCTGGAAAGATATTGTGTTTTCTGAGCTACTATCGGAGAACTTTGCTGGGATATGTTACATAGCGAATCCATTCCCAGCTGAAAAGTGATGTCCTAGAAAAATAAATAAGAATATAATTATAATAACAAGGGTGACTTATCTTTATGTGTGTTGTCCTCTTTGTATGTATTTCGTCCTCTGCATGAGTGTCCTCATGTCCCTCAGCATCCTATAAGAATAATTCTCCAAAGGAATTTAAATTTTCAGATGAAACTTCAAAGAGGCTAGTGAGTTACCTGTGTCGTATCTGGGAAGGATCGTTCAGGTCCCCGAACAATATTGTCTTCACTCTACAGACGTCAACCTTTTACTTGGACCTTGCTGGTATTACTCGACCAAAATTATAAAAGGGATTCACAACTTACATTAATACTCACAGAATAGATTTAACGTGAGCTTACTTATTTTATTCATGCTGGACCATTCCTGAAATTGTGAGCTTCATCACCCGTTTCCTGGAAATAGGTTTAAATAGTAGAGTAGATAGGCAGATAGGAAACTAATTTGTAAATAGCTAGATAGATGCAGATATTATTACATAGATCATTAGTAAATTAGAAAGATCAATGAAATATCTTTGTTAAGATGATATACGGCGAGCAGTGAACTGTACAATGTCACACCAGAACTCTAAAGAAAAGAAAAAGTCTAATGAACAGGAAAATGCAGTACTTATCGCGAATCAAATATAATGTAAAATTAGAATCAGATACAATATCTTACCTGCTCGGTTCAATCACCTCTCGTAAACGGAATTTGTAGCCTTTAAGAAAGAAAACAGAGATATCAGATCACATTCGCATTTACCTGTGACATCAACTATCTACTGGAATTGTACGTAGTCCAAAGCGTAACTTCCCAACACGGTAACCAGCAAACAAAATTTAAAATGACAAAAACATCCGCCTGTCAAAAGATTAAAACGTTAAAACGCAACTTTGGAAACTTCAGGAAAAAGTAAACATTTTTTCTATATAATATCAAGCAATTTTAAAAGACCACAAATAATATCAAAAGGGCAAAATTAAATTTCAAAATTCAGTTCAATTATGGCCATATGTTTCACCAAATGGAAAAACCCCTTTATAAAATAAGGGGAACACAGTTCGGAAGCTGCAATAATGGGAGATTCGAGAGGAAGGCTATGGTAGATGAAGCGAATAGCTCAATTTTAAGTCGGCAAATAAGCGAAGTGAGTGCTACATATAACACGCCATCAGAAATTTCAGAAAAAGAAGGTAAAATTAGTAAAGATCACCAAAAATAATACAAGAAAATAATTAAAGATTTGAATTTTGAGGAAATTGGTGGCGAAAGAAAATAAATTAAAGAGGGCTAGAGAAAAGTAAGTTTCACAGTGAAGCTGAACCTAGGAGGAGTATAGTAGACAGGTGGTGCGGGATCCTCCTAAGGAATTAAAGATAAATACTAAGGGTATTCACGCAATGTTGTATCAAATAGTGTATCGTTGTAAAAGATGTTTTTGATTACAACCCAGTAAAGTCATACAAGGCTTATGCATATAAAATGCAATACAAGGGTCTTGTATTTTTACATTCACAAATTGGCAGTGTAAACCGGGTTGTATAGTTGTACTTAGGAGTTGAGATTGAACGTCAAATGTCAGCGGGTGCAGCAGGGAAGGGGAATGTCCTAGGAAAATTTCCAGTGTGCCAAATGAACGATCCTTTTGCTATCGACTGGTGCACTTGTATTTTTTCTAGGTGGTACTCTGTTGATTTAGCAGGGTGTTCAATTTACATCTACCCGCATCATGGTTTTCCCCCACAAAAAAAGGTATTGCAAATTTCTGAGCCCAAAACATCAGTAATGGCGCATCAAAGAGCATGAAACTTTCTGGAAAACTTATGAAACATCACCGAAAAACAAATTAGTGCGATCGATTCACTTTTTCTGCCCTAAATTACTTAATAATAGTATTTGAAGTTCAGAAATTAGCATTAATTATTTGCAATCTTGCGGGATGAGGAGGGGACCGTTCAAAAAACGAACTTGATATTCGTCTGTATTTCGAAAAAAAAGTTTCGAGTGGGGGTATTTGGGGGTGCGGGGTTGTTACCCCCACCTTCCTCAAACCGCAAATATGACATGTGGAGTGTCTAATTAAAGCCTCCGCTGATCTCTATCGAATGGCGTTTTTCAATTTTCAATCCGGTATATTCCACAGTATATTTTTTCGACCGTATAAAACTTGATTACATTTTAGCTGAAAGCCACTTTTTTACTTTGTCGGACCCTGCATCATAAGGGATGCCACTAGAGAAAACATTTTGCATCTAAATTAAAGGTCATAAAATTGTCTATCTATTAGAAGGTTTTTATTTTCAATTCGAGATATTTCCACGCTGAGCTTTTACTCCCGAAGTTCACTGTTTTTCCCCATCTGGGTCCCATATACGCCATTACATAAGTGTTTGATTACGAAACTTTTTCATCTTTACAAAAAAAGTCCCCCGAATAACTGTTATTCCGTAAAGGTAAATTGTAAAGTTTTACATTTTGTCACGGCAAAAAGCAGCAAAGATTGCCGTAAAAGGAGGTTGTTCTACTATTATTAACATTTCTCCTAAACTATTAGCCTGAGCTGAAAACTAATTAGAAATAGCCGCTCCCAACAAAACAGGCTTCATTTTACCCACTGACGTTATACTGAAATAGTGTATAATTAAGTAGTAATAGTAGAAATAACAACTTGGGAAACAACCCACACGGTTAAAAAATTCTATGAAAAACTGGCACTTCCTTAATTTAAGCTGTTCTTTTCATAAATGGTTGAGATACTTTAGTTTTTATCTCAGCTATTTTTAACCATTTTGAGGATTTTCTCAATTTTTCCGGGGCCGGGGAGAGCTCCTACGGTCCCATTTTATCACCCTGTTCCCATAATTACATTTCGAAGAGTAAGCTAAAGGCTAAAGAGTGTGTTCACTCTTTGTTGTAAATTCTTGTTGTATATTTACATCGGTTACGCTGATACATTAAAAAGTGAATACCCCTACTGCGTTTTTCTTTTATTTGGTATTTATGTGGTATTTTATATATTTTAAATATTCGGAGGATAAATATCGAGCGCTTCATTAAACTGACCATTAAGTATTTGGTTAAGCGAACTTTTATGCTTCGCTTCCCGGCCAAGTTCGCATAGCAACCTGAGCCAATTTATCAATAATTAAATAAGTTTTAAAGTGATTCTATTTTTTTTTTTTTTAATTTTTCATTCACAAATATCCCTCAATTTTACATTTTGAGTTCGTGGACTCAAAAATCACGTAGCGCTCATAGGTGTTTCAGGCCCAAGCCTTCTCCATCTCTAGCCAGGGTAACGATTGCGCGTAACACATGTTTTGTCTCACCCGCCATATTCACCCAACCTAGCTGCTACCGATTACTACTTGCTCCAGTTGCTACAGAATGCCTCTAATGGAATGATCTTCGCTTCTTTGGAGCTCCACAAAAACCATTTGAATCATTTCCACACCGAAAAAACCGAAGACTTCTACGAGCGAAAAATTATGAAATTATCCGAAAAAAAGAAAAAGCTAGTTGGACAAAATGTTATATAAAAATATTGCACTTTAGTATCGCTTGAAAATCCATACAATCCAATACAATTTATGATAAGATATTTAATTTATTTTAGCAATATTATTTTTTCCGTGAATAGCTTCCATTGTATATGTTGGTTTATACGGAAGCAGCTTAGTTAGCTATAGCTCCGGTGGTTGACAAGAGCAGCTGTGAAGCCTTGACTCTGATTATTACTGCAGGAGTATCTATACCGCACAAACTCTTATCCAAAGATGCTTTTAGTAAAACTGGATTACTTTATTGTTATTCGCAGCTTATTTATATAGTTACATCTCTAGACTATAGCATAATTAAAATGTACTCTTGCTTCTAAAATATTCATTTTAATTATCACTGAAAAAAAATAAATTTAAGCTTAATTGCTCAAATGTTTTTACAAGTAAAAATTAAGGGAATTTCAGGAACCATTTATGATTAGATTAAAATTATTTCCTCCGTTTTCACACCAAAAATCTTCCCACATCCTAAAAGCGCTAGAAGCTAGCCTAGAATGCCTACAGAATTAAATCTTGGCGGTTTAAATGACTTTTTGTTTTACCAATAATGAAATCTGTGTGAATTTACTTTCACTCATAAAGTGGTCTTTAAAAGGCTATGGATGCTGCCATTGAGATTACTTTTGAACTATCTGACATAAACTTTTTTCACTCTTTCAACAAAATTATACAAAGCTCTGTTGAACGCTGCCACCAATATTCCAGTATATAATAGCTACACTGAGGTAACCCTTTTTGGTAACTTTTTATATAAAGTAGAGCGTATATACCTAAAGGTTATTCTATCCTTATCATGATACCCTATCTATACATATATTCCCATAATGCAAATGGAAAACAATATGCAGCCGTAGAAGTTCCCGAAATGAATGTCAAAAAATATTTGCTTCTTTTTTGTGGTCATTAACCGAAAAATTTGGGAAATACCCATAACTTGAAGCAACATGTTTTTTTTTTTCAATTAACACTTTTTTCAATTCATTTGCTATGCTTTTGAGTCAGATGTTCGCATTTTACGAAATCACGTCTATTCCGAAAAGTGTTTATCCATTAATAAAGAAATACATACATATGTGCAAAAACTGCTGAGTTCACGAAGAATGACATCAGGACAATATTAGCGTTCACTTTTGATTTCGTTGGATTAGAAGTGATCGGAAAAAAAACATTCGTGGCGTTATGACCTCACTGTTTATTTGTTTACTCCATTTCTATGCATAATATTTACTAAACATTTTAGTAATAACAATGAGAGTAGACTTAAAAACTAGTTTGAAAGATGATTGAAATTCCCAGTAGCACTTTATTCTATGTCAGGAAATATCATTTCTACTAATGAAA
The DNA here is from genome assembly GCA_963924295.1 of Dioctria rufipes. NCBI lineage: Eukaryota > Metazoa > Arthropoda > Insecta > Diptera > Asilidae > Dioctria > Dioctria rufipes. Next base: position 320,851,034 of record OZ002740.1, on the reverse strand, counting down.
TATTACATAAGCCATCGAGTTTGTTTGTGTACCAAGAAAATATTTTTTATGATAACAATTTTATTATAATTTTTATAGTTCGAGTAAGAAAATTATCATATTTCATAAACTCGAAGGCACTTGAAAATAATTATTACAGTGGATTGTGTAATATTGTAAGGAGAGAAAGATCAGTATCTTTTTACGGCCCAATAAGGTTCACTGATCAGGAGATCAAACGAAATTGTACTTTGTAGCATAACTAAAATCTGAGAATTTGTCTCTGGCAAAATGACATCTTTCCATTTTATGAAAAAACTATGAAGAAACTTGAACTGGAATTTTTTATAAAATTACGTTCTCTATGTGAAGTTCATAATATGCAATCTGTTCTAACTTGAAGTGAAATTGTGAAATGAAGATACATATTTAGGGGTTGAAAGCGATTTTTTTTTGTGATTTTCGGCGAAGTATAACCTCGTAGGGGAATATGTCATTCATAAAAGTTGTAGATAATAAAAAACTTTAAAACTTTCATGAAAGGTATTTTTCAACATAACCTCAAATTTTCCGAGAAAAATTTTATAGTTTTTTTATTTTTTTCTCTCGTAAGAATAATTTAATTTACATGAGATTTTGTGAAAGTACACAGTAAAAACTAATTTCCTAAAGCGAGTAGCAACAATTTGTGCCACAAAGGTTATGTATTTGTCGATAATATTAGGGAAAGCTCCACCTTGGAAAACGTAGATTAGGTTTTTATCCCCAAAATGTAGGTAGGTTTTTCTACCTCAAATGTATGGAATATTTGTTATTTTCCCTTAAAATTTAGGGAGTATTCCTTAAAATGTAGAGAATTTAAAAAAAAATATTATTTTCTTCTCTAAAATGTTGGGAATGTTCCCTAAAATGTAGGGAACATTCCCTAAATTGTAAAGAACATTCCCTAAAATGTAGGTAATATAAACAAATTTTTGTTTAATTCCTAAAATGTAGAGAATAGTTGATAACACCACACTCCACCATAGGTGATAGAACACCACCACCTTTAAAAAGCGTAAGAATGAGCTGAATAGCTCATTTCTTATTGCCCATACTACTAAGTAGTACGGAAGTTATGTTAGTACGCTGAGCACGCTCAAACAAAATATTAAAAAACAATATATGACCTGTTTTAAAAAGCAATGTGTGAATTAAATTAAACGAACATATATTTCCATAAAAAATGTAGCATAATAGAGGAGAGGGTAAAAATATAGTATACCTATTATAATTTTAATGATAAAAGGACCCAAAATAGACACATCCAAAAAATAAATGGTATAAAGATAGGAAATTTTGTTTATATATCAGTGATATTAACATAAGTAATGTAGACTACACCACGCTCAAAATTTATTTATTTAAACAAAAAAATCAAATATATTTAATCGAATTTTCTGTAACCGTTTTGTGAAACATGATAATTGAATAAAACTAGTAGCCTTTTGTACATGACTTTTATTTTCACAAGTTGAAGATTTTAATTAATTCTGACAGCTGTTTCGGTCCAACTGGACCATCATCGGAGAATAGACAAGTGCTACTGCTATACATTTACAAATTCGAGAATCTCTTCGTCTAGACTTAAAATAAAAACAAAATACAATAAAATGTACACACAGGAGAGGATTGCGAATGTAGCTGAATCTGGTAAAATCATTGTCTGTTGATGAAAATGTTTAACAAAACTGAACGAATTGGCTCGAGATGTTCATTCAATATGTTTTTCCTCCCTTGTATTGCTTTCCAAATTTCATAATTTTCTAAAATATTCAATTTTTTCCCCCTTATTTTCAACGGGAAGAATTTTCAAGTTTTCTTTCTTACAAGTATGTGTGAATTCGTTCATATGTTTGGCCATAGCAGAATCATTTCTGTTAAGTTTAAAAGATCTTATATGTTCACTAAATCTTGTATTGAAGCTTCTACCAGTTTGTCCAATATAACTACTTTCGCAATCCTCACAAGGTATCTCATATACACCTGATTTAGTGAAATTATATTTTTTTTTTTTTTTTTTATACAACGGGAAGAGAAAGAAACTCATTGCATTGTTAAAAAAAAAATTCTCTACAAGAACGTCAGAGCCACCAGCAGATACAGAACAAGTGGAGTTCTACCCACGCGTAGTTAATTTAAGCGGTGAACAATTACAACCCAATCAATTGTAATTATTGGGAAAAGGTTTAAGTTATTCTCCTATGGAAATTACTCTCAATTTTCCCTAACCTCTTGCCCAGCAAGGGGCAGATATTATGTAAACGAATACTAATTTTACTGAAAAATAAAATATAGTTTCCTGGTTGACATATCATGAGCTTATCAATGAGATCCTCATGAGCAATCAAATGAACGTACCGATGAAATTTATTCGTGTTTGAATCAAAACCGGGAAAAAATCATTTATTTACTTATTCACAGATAGTGTGCATGAGATATTGCATCTCTTTCACTTATTTCGAAATGTATACTTTGCTTCTCTTTTGTGCATTTTACAATATTAGATGAGTACTTCGATGAGTACATAATGAGCGTCACGATGAGCTTATCAATGAGCATGTCAATGAGTTCGCGATCCGCTTATTAATGAGCAATTCAATGAGTGTCACGATAAGCTTATTAATGACAGTAGCAATGAGTGTCCACGATGAGTTTATTAATGAGCATCTCAATGAGTGTCAAGATGAATTCATACAAAAACTGAACGAATTGGCTCGACATGTTCATTCAATATGTTTTTCCTCCCTTGTATTGCTTTCCAAATTTCATAATTTTCTAAAATATTCAATTTTTTCCCCCTTATTTTCAACGGGAAGAATTTTCAAGTTTTCTTTCTTACAAGTATGTGTGAATTCGTTCATATGTTTGGCCATAGCAGAATCATTTCTGTTAAGTTTAAAAGATCTTATATGTTCACTAAATCTTGTATTGAAGCTTCTACCAGTTTGTCCAATATAACTACTTTCGAAATCCTCACAAGGTATCTTATACACACCTGATTTAGTGAAATTATCTGTTTTTTCTTTGGCATTTACAATAAGGTTTTTTAAAGTATGCTTATTATAAAACGAAACTCTAACATTTAGTCTTTTTTGTATAATAGATCTAATTTTATACGAAATTCTCCCAATAAACGGCAATTTTACCCAAGATTTTAAAATATCATTCGTGCTATTGCTATCAGTAGGAAATACTAGTTGTTTTATTCTGTTTGTCTTTTTGTTTTTTATTAGATTTGAAATCATGTTCCCAGAGTAACCATTATTTGTTTCTATTGTTTTTATAATATTAAGTTCATTGTTGTAAGCTTCATTGGTCATGGGAACCCTACACAACCTATCCACTATAGCGTGGAAAGCTGACATTTTTGTACTCGTGGGATGTTTAGAATTGGATGGAATAACATTATCTGTGTATGTAGGCTTGCGAAATACTTCAAAGTTAAGGCTACCTGTTTCATGAGATATTTTAAGATCCAAAAAATTAATAGTCTTGTCCTTTTCTACTTCAATTGTCAATTTTATTTTGTCATCAATTTGGTTAATCCATTCTAAAAAGTTATATAATTCGCTGTCGCAGCCTTTCCATACACAAAATATGTCATCCACATACCTGCGCCAAAATTCTATTTTTCCTCTAAAGATTGTATCAGTTTCTATTATCTGCTTCTCAAAGCTATCCATATATATTTCTGCTAATAAAGGAGAAAGTGGAGAGCCCATAGGTACCCGTTTTTAAAGGAATAAAATATATTATTAAATTGAAAATAGTTCTGCTTGATACATGATCGTACAGGGCTCCCATGTCTGACACCATTCCAGAATCTAAGCCATAATTTTCCAAGTATGAGTGAACAATATCAGATAACTTATCTAAGGAAACTGAAGTAAACAAACTACTTACATCATAAGAAACTATTGTATAGTTAGTATCAGGTAATTTTAGGTTTTTTAATTCGTTAATTTACTCTATACTGTTTTTAACAACATACTTTGGTTTAAACTGGGTTATTTGCAACAATTGTGTACTATAGAACTTGCATAATTTATACGCAGGAGCCGTTGTATATGCCACCACTAGTCTAATCGGATGGTTTGATTTGTGCAGCTTGATTAGTCCATGTAGTTTTGGATCCGACGGGTTCATATTAAAGATTTTATAAGAACTCTTTTGGAGAACAATTTCACAAGACTTAATTGCTGTTTTCAGATTTGTCTAGTACCGCTTAGTAGGATCCGAGTTTAATTCCTTAGCCCCGCTTTCTGAAATGAACTGCTCTACCTTCTGAATGTAATCAGCTCTACGTAGTATCGTCACACTATTGCCCTTATCTGCTTTGGTCAGAACAAGGTCACTGTTTCTGAGGATTCTTTTAATGTTTAATAAAATTTTTTCCTCTTCCGCTCTGCGAGTCGAAGCAAAAAATTGTCGTTGTAAATTGCAACAATAACCTCGGTGTCCATTGCTAAATTTCTAAATTCAATAATATTTTGTTTCCTCATAGGAGAATAACTTAAACCTTTTCCCAATAATTGCAATTGATTGGGTTGTAATTGTTCACCGCTTAAATTAACTACGCGTGGGTAGAACTCCACTTGTTCTGTATCTGCTGGTGGCTCTGACGTTCTTGTAGAGAATTTTTTTTTAACAATGCAATGAGTTTCTTTCTCTTCCCGTTGTATAAAAAAAAAAAAAAAATATATAATTTCACTAAATCAGGTGTATATGAGATACCTTGTGAGGATTGCGAAAGTAGTTATATTGGACAAACTGGTAGAAGCTTCAATACAAGATTTAGTGAACATATAAGATCTTTCAAACTTAACAGAAATAATTCTGCTATAGCCAAACATATGAACGAATTCACACACACTTATAAGAAAGAAAACTTGAAAATTCTTCACGTTGAAAATAAGGGGAAAAAAATTGAATATTTTAGAAAATTATGAAATTTGGAAAGCAATACAAGGGAGGAAAAACATATTGAATGAACATCTCGAGCCAATTCGTTCAGTTTTGTTAAACATTTTCATCAACAGACAATAATTTTACCAGATTCAGCTACATTCGCAATCCTCTCCTGTGTGTACATTTTATTGTATTTTGTTTTTATTTTAAGTCTAGACGAAGAGATTCTCGAATTTGTAAATGTATAGCAGTAGCACTTGTCTATTCTCCGATGATGGTCCAGTTGGACCGAAACAGTTGTCACAATTACTAAAAATCTTCAACTTGTGAAAATAAAAGTACATGTACAAAAGGCTACTAGTTTTATTCAATTTATTCAAAAAAAAATCAAAATTATAAATTTCCAAATTAGAGTAGTAATATGAAACTGTATTATATCAAAAACAAACGAAAAATTGTGACAAAAGATGTGCAGTATCAGTGATACTAACTCCTTAATATTATATAACATTTTTGATATACTATATAACTCTATTATATACCTACAAAAGTCATCATCAGCATCATCTAGAATACCGCTTTAATAGTTGGTACAAATGAGATGGTCTGATATTATTACCAACGAAGTATCTCATATAGGAACCATTTGTTTTTTTCAGTAAAATTAGTATTTTAGTAAAAAAAAGCTTTTTTGTGATATATAATTTATTCCAAAACTTAAGTAAATATAATGTAACTTACCGTATTCTTGTTCGAAACTAGGAAAATATACAGATATAAACTAGGAAGCAAAACATGTGAAAGAAAACTTATCACTTATGCTCTAACTGTGAACGTTCAGCACACGTCAAATCTAATAACGAAATGTCCGCGGGCTGTTTCAAAACCTTCGCAGAGCGAACAGCTAGCCCAGCTACGCTTTAGGTATTAGTACCGTAGACGGACCAAAACTCCGGTGTCTCAAATTGTTACCATATCTCATATTTCTACCCCCTCCTCTATCTAATCTATTGAATGTGCTCTTGCTTATATCCAATAGAGCTTAACATTTCGGGAATTTTACATACTTTATAGGTTTTCTCATGCCAAATATCTAAATTCATTGAATGTTCCATTGATTTGGGAAAATAATAATAATAATAATAATTTTTGGGGAAAACGTGTCTTAAATTTAGTTAATAGTCCTATTATTTTTTATAATGTATCGTGATTGCTTTATTTTTCATGAAACCGCTTAAAATTGAGAAAAACCAGAAAAAGCATTCTTCGAATCACGACATTTTCAGAATTGTATTAGATTTTATGTCATTGCTATTTCTGTTAATAACGGATTAAGTTATAATGATAGAATTTACTTTAATGAAATATTATTAAAGTTGAATGAAAATTAAAGAAAGTGGTGGAAACCATCCTGAAACTTAAGTTTTGCCGTACCGTACTGAAAGTCGTAGGCTAGAGTTAAGACTCGCTGGTCCAGCGTACATTTTTATTAACGTATATTTGACATATGAATAAAATAATTTAAATACATAATAATTAAGTAAAACAATTAATTAATTGATATTTTTTATAAAAATAAAAAATTTATGAGACATTATAAAATTCTAATGAATTTTAGATCTCTGGCATTGTGGTTGTTGTTCTTCTTCGTCATCAATAAAAACTTCCAAAGGATCTTCAAAATTATCGACATCTTAGGGCTTTTCAATTTCAATATCAAGACTCTGCTGGCTCTTCATTATTAAGATTCTTCTTCGAATTATGAAGTAATTGTCATGAAAACTGCTTAAATAGATATAAAAGAAATATTTGAAAACGTAAAAATTTGAAGTCAGCTGCTGATGGCGCCGGAGTAGTCCTCCGGTTTTATCACTGAATGAAAATAATTAATTTTTGATTGTTATTTGACGCAACATACGATCAAATTTTTCTGTACGCTTTTTGAGGCAGTGTAGTCGCAGTAATACTTTTCAATTTATTTAGTGCGAAGATGCGAGTTGCGTGTTTGAAAACAAATATCAATGTGTTTTATTATATTAAGATGGACATATAAGCACTAATTTTACAAATATGGAAAAGTTCACGTGTATGGGATATTTTTTGCAGTGAATATACCAGGATGCCAAAATTACAGCATTTGATGAAATAAGTGAAGAAATATACCCGGGATATTTACGCAAGAAGAGACACATTTTTATTTATTATCTTAGGATTATGTGCCTTTTGTTTTAGAGATAGTATTCTAGTAAGATTTAGAAAAATAGTTTTTTCTTTAATTGAATTTTTAAAATATTACGATTTAGAAAATAAGTGAAATTCGTAATAACAACGAACGTAAATCAATTTATATTTTAGCACTATGCCTTAAAATTAAATCAAAGATTTTAATGACCATTTAAAAGAGCTTTAAGCGCAATATCTTCTCAATTTTGTTAGTTTTAGTCTATTTAATGAATGCATTGAAAATCCAACGTAGTATTATTTTCTCTTCTTTTCATTTCATCGTGTCTAAAAAATAATAAAAATTTTATTAGTTCCGAATCACAAAAATTTTCCCTTTTACACAATCCGATGTCTAATGTTAAGTGACTTCAATCTACGGCACTGGCATGTGTTATCAACTGATTATGAAAGTACCCGGAAAAACTGAAAGCAACATATGGTTTATCAGGTTCAGGGAATAACCGAACAGGTCCCACCCTACGGGAAAGTTTTATCATATATCGCTTCACTAAGATACAAGTTTCGGATTATTTACCTTCTTTATATTACGTGGACCTTTTGATTTAAAAAACAAAAACACTGATTAACATAACTTTTGTTACAAGAACTGAACAGTGTGAACTCTTTACTTTAATTTACATATTACATCTATGTAACCGTTAAAGAATTATTAGCTCTTAATTTATTCAGGTCATAAATATGTGCCCCCTTACTAACTGAAAACACGACATTTAAAAAATATCTTCTAATTTCCTTATAAGCAGTAGGCTTCACAAATTTGATACAAACTCGATGTTGCAAAGTCGAGTTACATTTAAAACGGCGAGCGTATAATATTCAAGAGAAATCTCTTGAAGAACTATTCAATAGAAAGAGATTACCCACTAGAGTAGGATGTCATTTGAAAAAATTAAATAAAAAATAAATTCAAATTTTTAAAAAGAATGAATTGCATGTAGCTTTAGGAAAAATTGAGCATGTGTGTGACAGAGAGAAATATACTTGTTTTTTTTTTCTGGAGGGTAAATGCTTACATTTTCCAATAACCAAGCATGTTCCCTAATAGCACAAAAGTACTAAAAATATACTTCGGGAGGCCTTCCAGCTCCAGTAAAAAATGATAACAGACAGTCGGGAAAAAATTCAGTGATAAACACTAATACATATGATCACTGTTGTGTTTTTAAATGCATTATTTGCGTATGTAAAAACAGGACAGGTAGCGCCACCAAAAATTTAAAACCCACACTTTCACGAGGGAAGCATCAGTTTTTCATTACCTTAATGTTGTAGATTTATGGGGTATATTCCATACTTTTAAAGTAATGAAGAGAAGCATATCATTCAGGAATATTTCAGTAGTTTCGAACTAATGAAGAGAAGCGCACCATTCAGGCATAATTCAAGAGATAGATTTTTTCCAAAATAAAAAAGTTTCTTTTCTTTTAATATATCTAATACTTTTAACAAATTAAATTTTAGCTTTTATTTTGTAGTATATCGATTTAAGCACACAACGCTTCATCCCCTTCTCGAAACCCAAGATGCCCATTCCGGACGTACATATCTATGAAATGTAGAAATTATGATAAATACTCAAATTTTTCATTTAAGGTTACCGTAGCCACATTTTCCCACGATTTTATCGCATCTTCACTTTCTGTAGCACTAACATAAAAGTAATGTTAAATATCGGCATACTTCACTCCCGTTCTCTTAATGTGTCAATTTATATACCAAGCAATGTACTTCAAGGCCTGATAAGCCCTGACGAGATGTAAGCCAATTAGAATGTGACAAATCTAGCAATATACTTTTATCTTTCTATGAATACTGAACTAAACCGCTGCTGTGAGTACTGAATCACCCTGAAAAGAAGATGAAATGGAGTTGCATTGTGTTCCATTTTAGGTCTGAAACTTTCCACAATGATTCAGTACACTTTTGCGGGCTGAAGTACATGCAGTTTCATCGATAGAATTATGATTGTAGTAATAACCCCTGAAGTCGTGTTATCCCTAGTAAAAATTGCTAACAATTTTGCCTTGCCTCGCAAGGGGCAGTTATTATGTAAACCAAGATTAATTTGACTGAAAAGCATGTAGTTCCGTGGTAGACATATCATGATGAGCTCATCAATGAGCTCCTCATGAGCAATCAGATGAACGTACTGACGAAATTTATTCGCGTTTGAATCAAAACCGGGAAAAAATCAAGTTTACTTATTCACAGATAATGTTCATGATATATTGCATCTCTTTCACTTACAATATTAGATGAGCACTTCGATGAGTACATAACGAGCGTCACGATGAGCTTATGAATGACCATGTCAATGAGGGTCACGATGAGCTTATCAATGAGCACGTCAATCAGTATCACAATGAGCTTATGAATGAGCAATTCAATGTGTATCACGATAAGTTTATTAATGGGCGTAGCAATGAGTGCCCACGATGAGTTTATTCATGAGCATGTCAGTGAGTGTCAAGATGAATTCATAATTGATAATCTGCATTTACGATTGGTTTCATATATTTTTCCGAATTCAAACTCCGGTTGCAAATCAAACTCTAAGACGCTGAGGTGTAAGGATTTGGGCATAACGCGATTTTCAGCATATGGGCGACAGTCTTTCCACGGAAAACAAATAAAAATAAAATAAACAATTTAAAAATTTAAATAAATACATCACAAAATTCAATTCAAATTTTGCTAGTAGTATCGTCTGACAAAATGATGACAATAATAAATTTTAATATATAGGGAGCAGTTTTATGCTATCTAATGAGCCTTTCGAAGATATTTAATGAATGCTCATCAGACGGCTCATAGAGAATTAATTTTCTATATGTTTCTTCATGAATTGCAAACACCTTGCTACTTTTCAGCCAAATTAGTATTGTTTTACATAATAACTGTCTTTTGGGGGGCAGCAGACAAGTTAACACTGTGAGAAATTTCTACTGGCTATGTTTTTTATTTACTGGAGAATAAGGGTATGTGTAGTGGTTCATTTTATATACTTTAGTTTTTGGCATGTATTGATGGCAAAAGCCTACTTTTGTTTCGAATGACTTTGTGTTATAAAACTAATTAAAGCTACCACAAGAAATATTGTGGATGGCATTTTAATTTAATTAACACAATAAATTTAAAGATAAACACAATTTTCAGAAAATAGGTTTTCATTTCTAATCAACGACGGCAAAATACCACAAGATATTTCAATTGTGAAATAAATCCATTTCCACTTATTAGAAAATCTCAGAGTGAAATGAAAGAAAGTGCGGAGTAATTATGATTCATTTCACCCTTTGTCATTGTTTTAATCTTGTTATTTTTGTGTCGTAAATATATTCAGAGCACGGTAAAAATATGTGTCGTACTTCTACAGGATATTCCATAAATAAATTACATATTTTTTTAAATTATATAAACACTTCAAAAACAGTACAATAATCCCACGATATATATATACTCTTTATTACAAATATTAATGTATCCCTTGTTTACGCCCTAATAACAAAAAATATTGCTTTCATTTTGTTAAACAGATTGATTTTTAAGGTTTTTAGTTTTGTCGTTCTTATTAATATAATCGTGCCCATTTCAAGGTCAATGACAGCTTTTCATTGTCTGTTCATTGCTAGTATTCGCTTGCCGATTTATAGTGGCAAGCAACATAATCAGAAGCAGTGCTGACAGTTTTTACTTTGATATTTTGAAGTGTGGCGAAATTTAGAATCAAAATCGTATAATAACGCGGTTTTCAAAAAATATTGCACCACGTAAATGAATGATCTTTAAACTGTTAGTCTGAAGAGCTATCATCTACTAATATTCCCAATTATGGGATTATTATGCTAAATAAGCAATTTTGCAAACATTTTGTATAAAATCTAGATTAGTCTCATTCTAGTAAATACATACATGTTTCAAAAGAGCTTAAAGTTTCACAACGAACTAGAGACCGAACAGTTTAAAGTTACTCGACTATCTAAGCGTCAAATAGAAATAATAAATAGGAAGACCGGACGAAGCAACTGACAAAAAGAAATAAAAATACCGTATTGCGTAAAAAAAAACAAGTTTTTTTCGGTGCGTGATATAGTTAAACAAAAAAAGTGAAAAGAAGTGAAAAAAATCAGAAAAGAAATAAAATTAGAACGTATATGAAGAAAAATGTTCAAAAGAAGTAAGGCCCAAGAAAAAATTCCAATTAAAACGGGAATAAACTTGTAGATATAATCGTTTGTTGCTTGTTTCAAATGTATGTTTGATTATTATTTTAAATAAAATTTTAAAACTTTGATGGGTTCAATTTTGTAAAGCTGCAGTGCTTTTATTATGAAGGCACAATAAATGATGAGGTTTTAAGTAAAGAATTTCATGTATTTTCTATAAACTGCACACTAAAATCATAACATTTTGCCCGGATACAATACAATAGTCTACGTTTTACAAACTTGAAAATAATTAACAACAAATGGTATCAACGTTGTTCCGAAAAGTGATATTCCGATTAGAGCATTCAGTACTATATAAAAAATATATATTGTACTCTAGTTAAAAATAGTTTCGGTAATAGAGATAAATATGCAACCTCATTACCGATTTTACAAATTTTTAGATTAATGCGAATAAAAAATTGTTTTCTGAAATTTGGTAAAAGTTAATGGTAGGTGGTTAAGGGAAAAGTGAAAAAATATATAATTAGTTTTTATAATGTAAGCATGTAGGATGACAAAACTGAGGAAACAATTAAAAAAACACACAATACTTCGATCGACTGTGGTGACTTTATTGAATAGACGATAAAACTTGACTGACTGCCTGTACATCGATAATTCTCTTTATTGGGCAACTTAGAACGATCGACCATACAGATTACGGTGGTAGTTTATTACGATGATTAAAAATAACAAACAAGTGTTCATGAAATTCTCATGCAAATCTCTTTTGAAATACAGGATCGGTATTATACGTATATACATAAAATTACTCAAATATTTTCAAATATGCCTACAGCTTGGAGCTTACTTTCTCTGCTAATTAAAACTAAAACACAGAAATAAAGACAATTACAAATGGTATCCAGTCTACATTTGTAAATGATAATAATAACATTTGCAAATACCATCCTCCAGTAACCCAATGACTCGCAACAGGTATAACTGTAAATCATTTACATATAAGAATGAATTTCTTTTATTTGAGTACTACTACAATATAATTTAAGAACAGGATGAAAAGTGATGGAGCAAGAGTAGATCCCTTTGGTACCCCACACTTAATGCTTATTAAGCTAGAGAGAAGCCCATTCACTCGAACACTATGATCTCGATTAGAGAGAGAAAGCTACATATGGAATTTAGTTCTTAATGAGAAAAACTTGAAAGTATGTATTGCGAAGTTTATAACATAATTGTACATGGTCAACCAAAAAAGGGGTGAAGGAGGAGTTTTACGAAAAAACTGCCCATCGGGAATGTTAGTCACAACACTGTAAGGAATCAATTGGCACATGTTGGAACACTTCTTTACGAATTACCTTGTATATAATCTCGTTCTGCAAGTAAATTGGAATGCATGGAACAGATCAATGGTAAGCCCGAGTGCGACCAGGAATATGCTTTTCATAAATTTATTTCGCCAAAGTGTTGAAGTGAGCGACTTGAGCCTTGGGCCTGATGAGAAGAGAAACTGCTTAAGAAAAAGTGCAAATAACGCAAAAAGGGTTACATTTTGGGTACAGAATGTGATAGGTCATTTTAAAGCTAAGGTTTTGGGCTTTTTAAATCTAATATGAAAAACTTATATTGATGACGTGTTTTTTGAATTTCCGTACCTAAAGGATGAAAACAAGAACCCTTTTACTAAGCGTCCGATGTCCGTCCGTACGCAGTGGCGGATACAGCGGGGGGCCATCGGGGCGATCGCCCCCCCTAGAGCTCTAATAATAATAAATCAAAATTTATATTCTAATCCAATAAAATAGAAAATACAAAAAAAAAAAAAATTTAAAAAAGACCGTTTCTAAACCGGCGTTAAAAAAATAGAAAATAATTTCTCCCTTCATTTCGCCAGAGTTTCCCTTCATTTTGCATTTAATTAAATTTTTAAATTATATTACATTTGTATATAAATTTTAAAATTTTCAAGGTATACAGAGAAAACAAGATCTGGGCAGCTTAAGTTACACTACAGTGAATAACAATTTCCCGAAATTTAAATTTGGAACTCCTAATGTTTATCAAAATACTTAATTAAATCACTTTCCTTTGAATATGCTTTCTTTGTGTACCATGAAAGTTTAGAAATTTTTATACAAATGTAATTTGTTTAAATGGAAAACTCTAGATAGTTATTTGATATATTTATTGTTTTTTTCCTTTTTAGTCATAAATAATTCTCAAAAAATGTAAAATTATATCACTAATGAATTTTCAGTACAAGCATTGTTGCACTTTTTTGTGATCGAAAGCTCACAAAAGCCGGGTATTTTGATGAAAAGTAGTATGTTGGGAAAATTATCATAGCCGGGGTAATTAATCTCAGATTCAGTTGTCCTGCAAATATTTAATTTAAGGCAAATAGGATAATATATATATTAACCCTACGTAATTAGCATTCCTCGAAAATTTCTTCCACCATTTAAGTTGCAAGAAATTGCAGTCCAGCCCAAGAAATTAAGGTGTTTGAGCGAAATGCAAGCGACCTATGTATGAAAAACACCAGTAGCGCAAACAAGAAGTGTATAATGTCTATTTTTTGTGGGATTAAATTTTACTATGCTTACGGGATCAAAAACTTATATTATATAGATAAAAGAACTCTGGCGATATCTGAATGCTAATGAAATTTTCATGCCAAAACGAAATGAGAAAGCTATACAGAGCAGTCCACAGCTGATGGCAAGTGCGGTTATAGGGTGCGATGGGGGCGATCGCCCCCCCTAGAGGAAACGCCTGGATCCACCCTTAGCACCTTTACACCCAAATATAAAATTGTCCAAATTTTTTACATAGAGTATCTATCATTTTCTATCAAATTAATATATAATATTGTAAATATACACAACTCAAGTCTCACATATCCAATAACCAACATGATTTCTTGCCAGTTAGGTTAAAAGTCAGTAATTAATCTAAATTTACTGATGCTATTGCTGTAGCACTAGATGAGGGAGAACAAATTGATGCCTTTTATGCTGATATGAGTAAGGCTTTTGACAAGATAAATCATTCTATCATGTTTATCAAGATGCTTAGCATGGGTTTTGATAACAATGCTGTTGAACGGTTTGACTCACACCTTATTAATCGCTGGTTAAGTGTGTTAATAAATGGTTTTAAATCAGACTCGTTCACCCAGCCTTCTGGAGTCCCACAGCGTACTATACTTGGACCTCTAATATTCTTAATTTATATTAATGATTTACCAGATGCAATTAGCTCATATTGCTTAATACTATACATGCTGATGACACGAAAATATATAAAATAAAAAAAGTGCCACAAGATTGCATTCAGCTGCAATATAACGTTGAGCAGTTACTTAGTTAGTGTAAAAATAATTTACCTATTTTCAAATTTTAGCAAATGAAAATATATTAGCTTTACTAGAAAGTTGAATGTCATATACTGCAATTATCACCTTGATGGAATTCCTATAACTAAGGTTACTGAAATTTTTGATCTTGGTGTGATTTTTGATGACAAGCTTTTATTTGACAATCATATCAATAATATCACTAATAAGGCTTTTAAAACCCTTGATTTTATTTTAGGATGCACGAAATCTTTTAAACAAGTTCAGTCGTTCAAAGTGATTTACGTCAGTCTCGTAAGGAGTATTTTATGAGAGTATGCGTCACTTATATGAAACCCTTTTTGTGCTACATATGCCCAAAAAATTGAGGGCGTTCAGAGATGTTTTACTCGATTTATATTATTCAAATTTAATCAGTACAACTATAAATATAACGATAGATTAACTAGACTGTCTATAACAATTTTACTTAGTCGACGTTTTTATTTTGATGAGTTATGTTGCTTAATATTAAAGTCGATGCTCCTGATATTCTCTCAAAAGTTTGCATGAATGTTCCATATCGTCCTACTAGTATTTAATCCTGAATCATATCGCACAAATATAAGATTGAAGTCCCTTATCATTAGAATTCAAAGATCTTATAATGATTATTTCAATGATCTTGACCTTTTCCATTCTTTTCCTGCAAGTTATAAACGTAATTTCATGGACAAAATGCTTTCTTAAGGGGAGCTTTTGTTTTTTATATCTATACTTTTATTTTTGTGTATGAATAAAAAAATAATTCTAAGTGGGTACCTGCATTGTATAAAGAAGGTAAATTCAAATTTTCAGATTGCATTTCTGGACAATATTTACCATAAAGTTTTTCAACATATAAAACAGTGACGTTTGCCCTATATTTCTCCTTCTCAAGTTACTCGTTATTACTCTTTCATTCTTTCATTTTCTCTGTATTTTTTTTTCCTCTTGATATTAAATATTAAGTATTAGTTGTTTTACATTTTTTACTCAAACCTTTTTTTTTTAATTTGAATTGAAGCCATTTTTGTTTTGTGCTTAATTTTCTATTTCCTTAGCAATTTTTTATTTACTATTCATACCATTTTTGATGTTTTTTCTTAGTTTTGAATTATTATAATTTTATATTTTTATTATTTTTTATTATTGAGTTTTCTAATGTTTAGTTTCAATTCTTTTATTTTTCTATTTTTTTTTCTAATTTAAAAAATTAATAACAGGCAAGGACCTGATGAAAAATTTAATTAAGGTTATAATTAAGAGAGAAAACAAGAATTAAACACGAGATAAAGTGAAATTGCGAAATGTGGGGGGGGGGGGGGGGGTTAAGGTGTTGAAAGTGTCTTTTTGCGATTTTCGGTAAAATATGACTTCCTAGCGGGAAATGTTCTCCGCGAAAGTTATAGATAATAGAAATATCTAAAACTTTCAGATAAGACAATTTTCAACAGAACCTCCAATATTTCGATAAAATGGCGGAAGACCGATTTTTCATTTTTTTCTTTCATGAAAATAATTCAAATTACATGAAATTTTGTGAAAGTATAGCTTTACTTGCACTGAATAAGCGCCATTTTCTTATAATCTGGGAAACATGTAGTTTCCGATATATTAACAATTCTGGGGGGAAAAAAAAAAAAATATTGCACAGAAAATTTTGTTGGTGTTTTTTTCGATTTAAAGATTCTATCTAGGCTCCTTTTAGCCGTTGAACTGTTTACCTTAAAATTGTTTATATATGCTGATGGTTTATTTTTGAAGAAATCGCTTAAAATTTGGAACAAAACAAAAACTTGACTTTTGGGTACTCGAATTTTTCAATTTTTTTTATGATTTTCACTTTTTTTTTTATTATTTATTTAAATAATGGATTAAGGCTGGGTCGCCGTCATAATTAGGACAGTTCGGTGCACAATTCGCAAGATGGGGCGGGGCGTTTAGATTTTTGAATAAATCGTAAATTGATTAATGGAATATTTATTTAAGCACCTAAGGCAACAAATTGACGTTTTCTAATTTTTGAAGTTGTCCCCCAATTTTTATTGAAAATGATTTAAAAATAAAAATTCAATGATATTTTTTTAGTTTTTCTGGTTTGCGGAGCGGGGCTGCCACAAATTTGAACGAAATTAAATAATAACTTTTAAGATAAGCTTTTTAAACTTAATAAGCAGAAAATAACGTTTTCCGAGTTTTAAAATTGTACTTATTTTCATAAAAATTTGATGCAATAAATTGCTTTCTTAATAGGTAAAATGCAGGTAAATCATCTTTTGCATCAAACTGTCGTAGATATAAGTAGAATTTTAAAAATCAGAAAATGTTATTTTCTGCTTATTAACTTTAAAAAGCTTCTGTTAAAAATTTATTTAATTTAGTTCAAATTTGTGGCAGCCCCGCTCCGCAAACCAGAAAAACTAAAAAAATATCATTAAATTTTTATTTTTAAATCATTTTCAATAAAAATTGGGGGACAAATTTAAAAATTAGAAAACGTTATTTTGTGCCCTTAGCTGTTGAAATAAATATTGCATTAATCAATTTGGGATTTATTCAAAAATCTTAACGCCCCGCCCCATCTTTCGAAGTGTATACCGAGCTGTCCAATTTAGGACAAGTAAAGTTGAACCAATTAATTAAAGAAAGTGGCGGATATCATGCTGAAACCTTTAAATGAATAACAAATTAATAAAAAGTCTTTTAAGTTATGCATATAAACGTGATAAGAATATTTATACAAAAATTGTGAATCAGGAAATTCATATTAGAAAGGTACATCAAGTAGGTACTTATAAAAGGTTCAAGCCAGCTTAAAGTTGTCAAATAGGGGGAGGGGAGGATTAAGAGGGTCTGACACAAGAGTTGATTGGAAGCATTTAGGATAGCGTTGTTTAGAACGCCACGTGGGGATTGAGTATTTTAATTAAAAAATATAACAGTAAAACTGCTTATCAATAAGAATCAGCTACCGTCATAAAATAGCAAGGCAAATATATTATTTTAAATGAGTACCTATTTGTTTTTTTTTTTTATTTCCCGAAGGCATAAAATGATAAAACTGTCATCGTTGTGGGTGAAGATATTGATTTACTAGTACTTCTGCATCATCCAAATTCATATGGTCTCAGTATTTTTTTCCACAAACCAGGCTTAGGTAATGAAAGGGATTCATTTTGTACATCTAATTGTTTTAAACACGAAACGTACACAAATATAATAGCATTTTTTCACTTTTCTTCGAGTTGCGATACAACTTCCGGGTTTGCTTGAAAAAGAAAAAAAAAATTATTGAGCAACAAAAATTTATAGAGCCTAGCTAATATTTTTTAAACAAAGATCCAGACCAAATAACCACTGGGAATAATGGATCTCAACTTATAGCTGGTATTTGGGTATTTACAAAAGTAAAAAATGGATATGTCAATAAATCAACAACTGCCAACTAACTAATCTACTTTCAAATTGGAAAAACTATCCCCAACTGAGAGACAGTGGCGGATACAGCGGGGGGCGATCGGGGCGATCGCCCCCCCTAGAGCTCTAATAAAAATAAATCAAAATTTATATTCTAATCCAATGAAATAGAAAATAAAAAAAAAATTTTTAAAAAAGACCGTTTCTAAACCGGCGTTAAAAAAATAGAAAATAATTTCTCCCTTCATTTCTGCAGAGTTTCCCTTCATTTTGCATTTAATTAAATTTTTAAATTATATTAAATTTGTATATAAATTTTAAAATTTTCAAGGTATAGAATCTGGACAGCTCAAATTATACTACAGTGAATAACAATTTCCCGAAATTTAAATTTGGAACTCCTAATGTTTATCAACATACTTAATTAAATTACTTTCCTTTGAATATGCTTTCTTGGTGTACCATGAAAATTTAAAATTTTTTATACAAATGTAATTTGATTAAATGGAAAACTCTAGATAGTTATTTGATATATTTATTGTTTTTTCCTTTTTAGTATAAATTATTCTCAAAAAATGTAAAATTATATCACTAATGAATTTTCAGTACAAGCATTGTTGCACTTTTTTGTGATCGAAAGCTCACAAAAGCCGGGTATTTTGATGAAAAATAGTATGTTGGGAAAATTATCATAGCCGAGGTAATTAATCTCAGATTCAGTTGTCCTGCAAATATTTAATTTAAGGCAAATAGGATAATATATATATTAACCCTACGTAATTAGCATTCCTCGAAAATTTCTTCCACCATTTAAGTTGCAAGAAATTGTAGTCCAGCCCAAGAAATTAAGGTGTTTGAGCGAAAAGCAAGCGACCTATGTATGAAAAACACCAGTAGCGCAAGCAAGAAGTGTATAATGTCTATTTTATGTGGGATTAAATTTTACTATGCTTACGGGATCAAAAACTTATATTATATAGATAAAAGAACTCTGGCGATGAGAAAGCTATACAGAGCAGTCCACAGCTGATGGCAAGTGCTGTTATAGGGGGCGATGGGGGCGATCGCCCCCCCTAGAGCAAACGTCTGGATCCGCCCTTGTCCGTACGTCCATCACCGGGCTGTATCTCATGAACTATAATAGATATATAGTTGAAATTTTCGCAAAGTGTGTATTTCTATTTCCGCTATAACAAAAAATAATAAAAATTAAATAAAAAATATAAATTAAAGCGGGCCCCATACAATAAACGTATTTTTTGGTGTATATATAGTGTTAAATTTTGTACGATGGTACGGAACCCTTCGTGTACGAGTCCGACTCGCACTTGGGTTGCTTTTTAAAAAAGTTAATAGTTAAATAATCAAAACCGAGTAAAAAGCATTTATAACCCATTACAATGGTCCAATGATTATCGACCCATCAAAGTTTAAATAACGTAGTAACGTTCAGAAGTTACAGGGTGATATATAAAAATATAACAAAATATCTTTCAGTCCAATTATTTCGGAAACCGTCTGGATCCCGCTCACCCTCCCAACCCAGCCATACCATTTTGTGCTCGCTTAAGTATGACCTATTCATACCCTTGGGATATCACACCACTTACGGGACACCCTGTAGAAGTGAAGTGTCCATTTCCATTGACTCTACTCTAATTTTTATTATAAAACTACACATGATAGATAAAAACTTTGAATTTCAGTTATCTAGCTCAAGATCGCTCTCGGCAAGTATACAAATTCACAATCGTATGCTGAGAACTGTAAATAAAGGGTGACTCTGGGATTTGATCTATAAGATATTAGGTTGAGTAGAGATAATCTCAAGTCGCGCTATCAAGTAGCTGAATGCGAGTTTTATGTTATCTCCCTTGTGGTGCTGCAGAGAATCTAGATTCGACAGTCCAGAGCTTGATTCACGATGGGTAAGTAATAAATGAGGAAAACGGAAAAAAATTAGTTCTCTACTGTGAATACAGTAAAAGAAAACTAGTAAATTTTTTTTTGGTATATACAAAATGTTCTTAAACCTATTATCATAAGAATGCATATACATAAAACTGCAACTTAAGTACAGCAATATTTTTGAGCCATGGGACTGTTATGACATGAAGAAAAAATTTAAAGAACAGTACTAAAATGCTAATGTGTAAACAAGCAAAAGCTTGCAGTAAACACTGCCGCGTGAGGAAATTATTTTAATGTTACGCGTAAGTGAAGTGTTTACATTTTGCTTATCTTTATTCATGGCGCCGATTACATAACATTTTTTTAATTTAAACAGCAAGTTAGTTGTATGAATTTTTAAGATGGGTATTCCAAGAGCTGGAGGAAATAATCACAAAAATTTTCCTATGTTTTGTCATAACATTGAGAGAGTTTTCGATTGCATTTGAAAATAGTAGTTGCCTTGAAAATATAACTCTAATCTTTGCTTATACAACCAAAAACTTTCACTTAACTGAACTAGAATCTAGGACTCGCCCTAAATATGTTATTCGGATAGTCTAATAACAAAATTAACAGAAATTAACATTTAAAACATTTAATTAGTTTCGTCGCAATTTTTCCTCGAAACAACTAACAACTCTAGTAGCAATTAAATACCAAATAAAATGTTGATGGAGAATTTAATTAACAAACTAACGACGACTAAAAACGATTTGAGTTGACTCAAGAATTAACAAATGCTGCTGTAAATCATTTCAGATTATGGTTGAATTTAATAGGTTGGAAAATGCTGTCATATCAGTAATATTGCTTCAATGGTTAAAACCAATGGTAAATAATCAAAAGTAAATAATTTTTGCACAGCATTTATCTTTGAATGGTTTGTTTTCTTGAAAATGAGTAAAAAAAACATAAAATTGTGTTTTGCCTGTCTTAATTATGGTACAGTATTATGCAGTACTGGTTATTTAATTCGGTCGACACACCACTCTGAACCAATTTCTGTTATCATGAAACCAGTCATAATATATAACTCTCTTTATTCTATCTTCATTCTCATTTCTCTCATTTCCGTGTGACTATTATGTAAATGAACGCAGACGTATAACAATTTGTCTTATTTCTTCCTACCTAAATTTATACCTTTTTTTTTACGAATGCTTTAAAATGAATAGAGGAAAGTTGATAAATCTAAAAGAACTGTGTCATTCCAACAAATCTGCATACATTTGAGTGGTTTGGTAAAAGTAAAATATGGGACCATATGCATATTAAATATAAAAATCATTTAGATGAAATTTATTTGACTTATAATCATATTGTTCCTAAAGTTCATAAATTTTCATTTTATTCATTTTTAATAGTTTATTGACATATATTAGAAATGAAATCGAGTAATTCAAAAAGCAAAGAAATGCGCTGTATTCAAGGAAACATACAATTTTGTCGGCACATTATTCATTCGGGAAGACTTATATAGGTTGCTTAGTGCGTTAATCTGCATATAAATTGACCGCAAGTTATCTCATAAATGCATAAATAAAAATG
The DNA here is from genome assembly GCA_963924295.1 of Dioctria rufipes. NCBI lineage: Eukaryota > Metazoa > Arthropoda > Insecta > Diptera > Asilidae > Dioctria > Dioctria rufipes. The sequence continues at coordinate 320,829,389 of OZ002740.1, read as the reverse complement.
GGACGACATTTATATTCCTGTCTTTTTCCATATTTGCATTTAAAGTAAAAGAACCTAAAACCATAATTAATTCCAATATCGTAGAAATAACAATTTTAGATTTTTAATGATTCTGCATAAAAAGGTTTTTACAAAAGTTAAAATTTCATTAGTATCCAGATATATTCGGCGTTGTCTAATAATATATGTAAAACAAATCAATGGGTTAAGAAAGGTTAAAAAAAGTTGTACACCACTCTATAGTATAAAGTTACATGCTAAAATAGTACATTTTGAAATGTAAAAGAAATAGTAAATATATGTAAATATACTAGGGCAGTGGCGTACACACGTAGGTTTGGGGCGTTGAATAATAAGGATACCTACTAGAATTTTCTACCAACAAAATAGATTTTCACCCCAGGGTCTGAACTTTTGGGGAAATTTCAATGTTACTGTATGATACCAGACAGGCTTTCATCTTAATTTTATTTATAAAGTACAATTTAATTTAACAGCTGCATTTCCAAAAAATTCAAATCGGAACTGAAACAAAATTTCGACACAAAATGGTGACACCTCGTGTCCTATTGTATTAATCAAACTGAGACTTCTATCATATTCAATGCCTGAAGTCATTTTTAACAACAACAAAAAATTAAAGGCCCATCGCAAATTACAATAGAAACGGTTGTTATTATTATTATAGAGAATTTTATGTAGCGGTAGTTATTTTCGATAATAACTGTTACCTTTAGAGGAATTAAAGAATGTACTTTTCTAAGTTTATACTGGGCTTAAAGTTCAAGACTTCAGTTCGACTAACTTAAACTACATTTCGTATAACTTGAAAGTACTGTCTATTACTACTCCAAGTAAAGTGCAATGATAAAGTGACATCTACCGAAATAGCGGGCTAATTAAAATAACACCTCTTATTGGAAAACCCTTTATATACCTATGTATAAAATAATATATCATTCATTATAGTGACAGAGATAATCTTCAATATTTTTAGTGTAACCGAAAGATAATGAATGTCTTCAATGGTGTTGATATACGGATTGTTTGAAAATTATATCAGTGTATATCAGTGCTGTGAAAAAAAATAGTTAAATAATGCCGAATTCTAAAATTCGCTCATAAACTGAAATAAGGTCAAATTTCAACATTCGGCCTTATCTCACTTTTATAAAGTGAATTAATGCCCATTCGGCCTTATTATGCTTTGTCGTTCTAATTCCTGCGTCAAATTGCATCTAAAAATATTTTACGAGCAAATTTATGGTTACCTGAAATTTGTGGGTTGAACGGAACAACGCAGAATGGGCTTTATTTCCACTTCCTCACGGAAATAAAGTGGAATCTACGAACTGAAAAATATCAACCATATTCAGAAATGAAATTAAAGTCGACATCGATATAATTGTTTAACTTCACTAGTATACCTATATATCAACGAACTTCCTTTCCTAAAACGTTCATAATATTCAAAAAGAAAAACTAAATCATCTGAATCCATTGTAAGTAAGTTACTTGATAACATGAGGTTGTGGGCGTATGCTAAATCTTGATAGCTTTGATGTATACCTGTCATACAACGTATTCAAACTGCAATACTGTCGGCTTTGGCAGGAGCGATAATAATAATCCTACCGCTGAGGAAATCCAGAGACATAGACAGGTTTTGGTATACTACTGTGTTATAGGAAACTGTTTGATTATATCAAACCAGCTATCACCAATAGTGACGTCTTTTGCTATCCTCTTCAACAGTGCGAATAGGAGATAGTGGCTATAAACTGAGTAGTTCTCTCGATCACTTATGTCAACCTGAAAAATAACTAGACCGATCTAGGGCCAAGTGTTCAAAAGAATTCAGGTTCAGATTTTCCCAATGACAACCTGCCTACGACAATAGCGGCAGAATGCAAAGGCTTGATCTCAGATTCTCCGATGGCAATCTAGCGTACCTAGCAGTTTATGAGGGGATGAATTCAGACATTCGCGATGACAGCCGCTTTTGACGACTTGAACCAGTAGGATTGCGGAAAATCGATGTTTTCTGTTGTATGCAGTTGAATGTAGTGGATGTGGCTAATCTCCAAACATAACAGCGCAGGCCACCGCTAACGTTCACTAATCTGAGCTGAACAGTCCAGATAACATCTAACTGAATTAAGGACGGGTCCCTGAAATAAATGTCCATATTTTTAGGCATCGTATTTTCTGAAAATATTTGTTTTTATTCATTTTTTTTTTTTTTGAAAGCTAACAGAGTATTTACATTGTTTTTTTAATGTCAGTTTGTTTAATCATATTTTTTGTATTTTGTGTGGGCACTTGGTGAAACACAATGTAAAGCAAAATAAATTCATACAAATTTAAAGAAAACACTTGATGCTTTCTAATTTCATAGATTTCATTCTTGTCTAATATTTTTCCACCTTTTAAGCAACGCACAGGTTCCATGTCGTTTAAATTAGCTGTAACATTTACGCAACATTGAGCTAATTTAAACGACGTGGAACTGGTGAAAAAATATTAGAAAGCAACAGAAAAATTGTACTTTTCTAGTTAATAACCAAATTGATTTCAATAACAGAAGCCCTCTACTAGATCCTGGGGCAAGATGTTATAACTTCGAAAAATTCGACGTTCTAGAGTTTATCGATAAATAGTTGGTATGTTTTAACACTCTCGACAAGCAATAATTTCGATAGAACATCACTTGGTTTTATTGACAGTGATAATACAAGGCAAGATAAAAAAAATATATATATAAAATTTAGAAAATTAGATTTTTATATTACATACATTTTTTAAATTTAATCAATATAAATGATTTTATATATTAATTATACATATACTATGGGGAACCCGTCGGCGTTGCCCAGTGATAATGATACTTAGTGGGGTGGGGGAGGGGTGCTTAGAAATTCATAATATCTAAGCTATTATCTGACTCGATCCTGTACTCTAGCGCTTCACAATGTGTGCGTGTGTGTGTGTGTGTGTGTGTGTGTGTGTGTGTGTGTGTGTGTGTGTGTGTGTGTGTGTGTGTGCGTGTGTGTGCGTGTGTGTGTGCGTGCGTCTGTATAAGAGTGTGCGTGAGTGTGTGTGTATTGTGGGAGAGTGTAGTTATCTACGTCGCCACGTTCTCAGGCAGTGCCCAAATATATAGTTCAAAACGAAACTTTTGAATAGCAACCCTACGAAAGAGTTGCCCGATTGTCCCATTTTTGAAATAAATTAACATTCTTTTTTTAAAAAAAGCCGTGTACAAAATTTTAGCTCTCCACGTCGATGTATTCTCAGGTAGTTTCTATGTATGTATATAGTAATAAACCTTTTGTACGGCAACACCAAGAAGCGGTAAGCCGATTTAGTCCATTTTTGAAATTTTATTTACCTTTGCTATGAAAACACCACGTACCAATTTTTTTGTAAGGCAACCCTATGAAGGAGCTACTCGATTAGTCCCATTCTTGCAGTGGCGGATTTACCAGAAGGCTGAATAGGCTGGAGCCTAGAGCGGCAGATTTTTGGGGTGGCAAATTCGGGGACCGAATTCTTTTTTGCTACCTCATAGAAATCAAAAAGATTTCTGCATGACGGTTTTCTGTTGTTTCACAGATAGAACTCTGCAACAAATTTTGCCGATGACTTTCCCCTCTCACTTGTCATTGTACATTCGGTGTAGCAAACTTCCAAATCAAGAGTAAAACAGTTAGTTCGCCGCCCCCAACCAGTAATCGGCCTCTGTGCCCTCAGCCCACACTTTGTATGAGTAAAGAGAGTGAAATTGCAGAAAATGTATTTCCCTCTTCCCACTATCAACCCATACATGCCAGTTCTACTACTGGTTGGAGGCTGCGAACTGGAACCCTGTGAAATATTCCTCAAGTTTTTGCCCTCAGTCGGACATAAAGCTGAAGAAATGTTTGATGCCATTACTTCGGAACTAAAAACCTTGGGTTTGAATATTGAAGACTGCCGTGGACAATCGTATGACAATGCCGCAAATATATCTGGCATATATAATGGCTTACAGGCTAAAATTCAAAGTCAAGCACCGTTTGCTTTTTTCGTTCCTTGCTCTGCCCACTCTTTAAATTTAGTGGCAACTGCAACGGCAATCTTGCACAGAAGCTTGTCGATTCTTCATGTTGCTCCAAGAAATATACGTTTTTTTTTCAAGTTCGACACAACAATATTGATGACTAAAGTCAGAGAAGGCAAAACAGTCAAGAGAGTAAACCTCACACGTTGGTCAGCTAGAAAGGATGCTTGCAGAATTTTGAGAGATTCGTGGCACGAAGTCCTTAAAGCTTTGGAAATAATCAGGAATGATTGCACCGAAAAGCCTGTTACACGAAACGAAGCAACGGGAATTCTTTCAAAATTAAAAAAACTGGAAATGGCGTTAATGGTTGTTGTGTCAAATGTTTTTTTGGAAAGAATAAACAAAGTGAATGTTCAAATCCTGGCTTCTACAGTAGATTTGATCACTGGAGCCGATCTTTATGAATCTCTTTGCAAGTTTTTCGTAGATTAACGAGAAAACTTCAAGTATTTCGAAGAAATGGCAATGAAATTAAGTGCGTTGAAGCAGTACACAAAAGACCTGGGAAAAGGACAACCGAAAAGAAAAAAACTTTGCTGATGAAACACCCGATGAAGAAATGAGTATGACCGCGAGTGATATTTTCAGGGTTAATACATTTCTCGTCATCATTGATAGACTCGTATCCGAATTAGAAAAAAGGAAGAAGGCATACGACAATTTCAATGAAAAATTTTCATTTCTGACCAAAATGAGCGAATTGTCATCATCAACCCTTACGAAAAGGCTCTGTCCTTGGAAAAAATGTATCCTAATGATTTAGAGACTGAGTTAGTTCAAGAATGCATACATTTTCCTAGCCACATATCTTCGCAAAGCATTTTGGTAAAACCAGATTCTACATCATTAGAGAGTCTACCTTCGTTCCTGCGAAAACAGAGTTTGCAGAACGTTTATCCGAACTTGGACATAGCCCTTCGTATGGAATTATGTACACCAGCGACAAATTGTTCGGGTGAGAGAAGCCTTTCTTGTCTAAAAAGAATAAAAAATTATCTGAGATCGACCTTGAGACAAGAAAAATTAATAGAATCGAAATTAATGAACAAGATTACTTACGACGATATCATCGATGATTTTACCAACAAAAAATCACGAAAAAAGGTATTGTAACGAACTTTTATAACTTGACTGAGTTGATTATTTTTAACTGTTTGTAAGCGCAATAAAGATTATTTATTCACGTTTACCGAATGTACAATATTGTGTAAGTAGCATACATTACCCCGCCTTTATTGGATTGTAAAAATAATCTAGGACATGACAATTGTAGAAGCAAGGGCGGCAAAAACTTTACAGCCTATACCTTGAAAATTTGTAAATCCGCCTCTGCATTCTTGAACATAATTTACACATTTTTAAAAGAAACACAAAATTTCAGCTCTCTACGCCGACACGTGAGGCAGTGTCCAAATATATAGTGAAAAAAAAAGTTTTGTATGACAACATCAAGAAAGGGTTGCCTGATTTAGACTCTTTTTGTAATTTTATTTACTATTGATATGAAAATACCATGTACCAAATTTTAGTTCACCACGCCGACGCGTTCTCAGGCAGTTTCCAAATATATAGTGAAAAACCCAAATTTTGTATAGCAACACCAAGAAGGGGTTGCCCAATTTATTCCTTTTTTTAAACTTTATTTTTTAATGCTATGAAAATATCACATACCAAATTTCAGCTATCTATGTGTACTCGTTATCGGGCAGTGTTCAAATATATACTGAAAAACGAAGTATTTGTATGGTAATCTTACAAAGGAGTTAGCAAATTTTTATGAAAATCCCGTGCACATAATTTCAGCTTTCCAAGTCGATGCGTTCTCAGGCAGTTTTTTTTTTATCTCGACAACAGCGCCATCTATCATGTCGAAAACTATTCTGACTGCATTCCAAAACATAGCCACAGCTCAGCTAATATAAGTTAGTTGGCTACTAGGTTTTGAAACGATTGAAGTTAGCTGTAATCAACTGTAGCTATGTTTTTGAACGCACTCCCTATCTTTCAAGGAAGAACCAACCAAACACATTCACAAAATCTCATTGAAATCGGTTGGGATGTTTTGTTAGACATATCCATAACATAATTCCGCTGCCTTAAATATTTTCGTTTATCCTCCACCAATAATGCCACTTCGCTTGAAAAATTTATAATTTCCAATTTTATTATTACTAAAATTTATCAACAACTATAAAAGAAAATTAATAAATGTCGTTTATGCTAGAGAAAAAAATTCGGAATAATTTCAATAATGGCTTTCGATACGAGGTTATAATATTTTGTCCCTATTATAGTTAAAATTACTTCTCCGAGCATCTAGTCAGCACAACCACAATTGATAATCAGTAGTCATTTAGCCTTGATAATGTTCTAATCCAATTTGATTTAATAATTCCTATTGATACTAATAGAAAAATTTGAATAAGAACTACAGTTTCTCCACAAAATGAGTAGCTTAGAATCGCCATCCAGATGTATAGCTCGCATACTCATGTATATCAACTAATGAAGTGCTTGAAGAGTTAGGTAATACCGCAAGAAGACTTGACGTACGTCTGTAAATGTTAAGAAATAAATAAATATAATATTTTGTACCACAGCTTCTGTACTTTATTATGGAATACATGAACATAACCACTTCCCCCATCGTTGCCTGGTTTCTAAATATTGTTCAATTCAGCCTGCGACAAGTATTGAGTAGTTTACACTAATCAGAGGAGTGATTCACCAATAGCAGGAAGAGTTTTGCTCATGCGTTGTTTTAAATTTTATCACAGACTAGTGTCAGTGCATTATTATCGTCAAACAAGTGAATTACATTCAAGGTAATAAATAAAGTTAGGCCGATTCCATGTATATATAAATATTGTGTTTAAAAACAAAATCTTCTTATATATGAAAATATAAATTATCATATGTGTTAATGTTTCAAATTCCATTTTCTTATGCGAACCGTTCAGCCGCCTGTTTTTTCACTGAAGTGTAGTGAATATGTCTAAAAAAAATATAATTTTTAATATTATATGCATTTTTTTTTTTTTTTGTAAGAAAACGCATTATTAATTTTATATGACCAGGTTAGCAGCAAGATTGGTGTTCAAACATTCTACAAAATTTAGCTTTCTCAAAAAAACATTTTGACCCAAACTATCTGACCTAGAATATTATTGCTTCACAACTAATAATAAATGGAGGAATCCACCTCACAACAGACGCTCTGGACGTAAACATGAATGCCTTAAAATGTAAATTTTTCTAAGTAAAGTTGATTACTTTGAAATTTGTTTTCCTTTTTATTACTTACGTTTTTATTATTACTTATTTTTATTACTTTCATTACTCAGTAATTTATCAATTAAATCTTTGTTATCTTATCTACTTGATAATATTGTTTTTTTATTTATGCTTATTTTTATAGTTAGAGGGATGAATGCAATAATTGGTCAGGCGTTGTCCATGGGTTTCTTAAGATTTCTCGGATAGATAATACCGCGCTCTAATAATTATTCTTGTAAATGAAGGGTCAAGGTCGTATCCAGACATTTGCTCTAGGGTGGGGCGATTAAAAAATTTGAATACAAGAACTCAAAATAAGAAAGAAATCGATTACATTTATTATATTACTTAGCGACAGCTTACATTTATGGTGCATTATGAGCACATTCTTAATATGTAATATAAAAATGATTGAATTTGAGACAATACAAAATTTGATACACCTGTAGATAATTTTAAGCAATATAGAACTTAATTATGTGCTGCACATAAAATAGTATTGGACGAAAACTAAACCACACTTAATAATAAAAAATAAATTGGAGAAAGCTTAATTAATTCCAACACTCAGCAAAAAAAAACGAATCGTAAAATATTCACCAGAGCTGTTGTAAAATCCCGATCTGAAAGTTTTGGAGAAAACTAATCTATAGAAATTTTGTAGAATTTATAACGCATTTTAACAAACAATATAAAAATCTATAAAACATTTCGTAAAAACAGCCCACGTACTCTTGTGATTGTGGAAGCTTGCTTCGTAATTTCCTTTGGTAATATAAAATGTAAAAATTACGAATATTTCGTACATATGTACATATTCTATAAAGAGATTTTGTTCAGTTTCAATTTCGTAGACTTAACAAAAGTATCGTAAAATTTATAAAAGGCTTGCAAAGCCGAACAATGAAGTACAGTTAATCTCTGCATCAGTCAATTTGCTACCAATTACGTGCATTTCAAAGTAGAACATGACAGTTCATTGCTGACTTATCTAATATTCCAAAATTAAAGTAATAATGGTACATACTGCACAATTAACGAAAAGCATAATCATATAATATTTTTTCATGTTGAAAAATTTGGAATTTTCCTCAAGTTCCCAACACTCCTCACGACACTTTTCGATATAGGAGAAGAATATTCTTTCTATTATATTATCTTTGATAAAACACATAGTAAAGGCAATTCCAATCAGGAAAAAATTATACGAAAGCGATTTCAGCTCCTTTATAGATAATTTATGCTGATCTTTAATTCTTAAGAAATGTTTCACCAAAATGATACCAAAAACAATTCCTTATTTATATTTCAAATATTGGAATAACTCGTCACCTGTCTTTTCTGCCATTCTTTCAGTTTCATTTATTTTTGTAACGATTCGTCATTCCTTACAGTAAAATGATAAATATAAATTTCTTCTCTAAAATCAAATATTTGGTAATGTTACAATATAAAGGCGTGTTTTTACTTTTTATTTATAGGACGCCAAATATGAATTCCAAATTTTCGCTATTTATGAAAATTGTAATACAATTTTTCCTCCAGTAAATACTCCATTATATTCAAAACATTTCTGATGAAGAAAACAATCTCTTTCAAGTTAATTTTCTGTTACAATATTACGCAGTTAGGAAATTTATGTAATACACAGAAAACAAAGTCTAATTTCTTCAAATGGGCGAATAGCAGTAGCTGCTGTAATTTATTATTTTATCTTCTTCAACTATCAAAAATAACGCATTTTGTTCTTTCATAACTTAAGCTCCTAAAGTTGGACTATCAGTTGTGGACCGCTTTCTCTTTTCGTTTCAGCATGAATATTTCATTAGCATCCAGATATTGTAGGAGTTCTTTTCTTAATATAATAGAGAAGGCATAGTAAAAGTTGATGCCACAAAAAATAGAAAATCATTCAATTGTAACCCCCGGACCCGGAATATACAAGCCATGAGGCACTGCTTTTTGAATGCGAGAATTCCAGACCGGTTAGCGGCCAGCTTCTTGCTTTATTTCGTTACTAATGTTTTTCAAATAAAAGTACTTTGGATTTTGTTCAAACACCATAATTTCCATAAATTTGTTGTACACGCTCGCTATTCTATTAGAAAGAAAACATATTGAGTTGGGCTGAAACTTTAGAAGAGTGCTACTTTGATAGGGTTAATATATAACCTATATTTGCTTTAAATTTTGTAATTGTAATTTTTGTAATTTTGTTTTTGTAAGTTTTCGATCACAAAAAAATGCAAACATTTTTCTTGCACTGAAAATTTCATTTAAGATATAATTTTAAGTCTTCTAAGAATAATTTAAGGCTAAAAAAGAATGTACTTGATAAATATAAAAAAAAAAAAAAATTTAAAAAAAATCTTGCTTCAAAATTCGCACTAATAAATAGAAAATAATTTTCACTTCACTATTATGAATACCTACATCATAAAAGTTTTCTAAAATTTCTCTTCATTTCAGTGGCGGATCCAGAATTCCTGAAAGCGGGGGCGCAACTATGGTTCAAAAATGGTATATGCTGAAAACTGAACAAAACTTTGAAGACACTCGCCAACACTCTCAATTGTCAAACGCACAAAATTTATCATTTAAAAGATACGAGTCGAACAGATTAGCAAGTGGCTACCAGTCGTAATGAAGAAAGTTGCTCAAGATTCTTTGCCACTCCGAAAAGTCAAAGGGGATGTTAGATTATTCATTTTGTTTTGGTTTGTAAATGGTGGAAGTGTAAAGCTTCCCAATCATCCATTTTATTTAGTAAAACTGGGGAAATGTATTTACTCAAATTCACGAATCATCATAAATTTTATTTTTGTAAAATACAGGAATTAAAAATTTACATTTATTTAAAACAGCAGTCAAGAAGGTGATAAAGAAAGGAATTACGGAACGTGAGGAGAGTGGCGAAGCTTTCACAGATTGCATGCCGGAGGAAAGACCGAAGATAGTAGTCTGTTCCACGATCGCACAGTTCTGGATAAAAAATCATCACGGAATTTTACTCTGCGGCCGAAAGTATTTTGAAGGGTAAAAGAATGTGCACCGCTTGCGCTGTCAACATATGGAAATTATATTCCTTTCTAGGTCTGACGTAGGACTTGTAGAGGAGCGCTAGAATCGATAGGTTGAAATATTTCATATACCTTTTCAGAAATTCAAGATATTTCGAAGCTTATTTGGCAATCTGTTCTCTGGAAGTTGTGATCTGTTCAGCTTAACATACTGCAAATGTTAATGTCAAGAATGCATAAAGACGGTGTATCATCAAGAAGTGCTCCACCAAAAGAAACGGTAGTGGAAAAATTATGATGTTGTTTTAAAAAGGTGGGAAAGCTTTGGAACTTACATGTATTGAATTCGATGCAATTCGGTTTGCTCCAAGAGAGGATATTGTCAATATCTTTATTCGATGATCTAATCATGCAGTCTCGTGTGACAGATGTGACATTTCCTATGTAGTCCACAAGAGTGTCAAAGGAGTAAGCGAAACCAAGGGTACTATCATCGGCAAAACAATGGATGCGATTAAAAGTAAGGGAAAGTAGATCATTAATGCAAATTGAGAAGAAAGATGGAGAGATAACAGAGCCCTGAAGCACCGCGGCATTTATTGGCTGAGATTAAGAAGTAACGCCATTTAATATAATCCGTATTGAGCGACCAGATAAAACACTTTACATTCATAACAGAAGAGGACGAAAGAGGCCAAGTGCTTTAAATTTGGCTAAAAGTGCTGAAATCCAGACACTATGATAGGCCTTTGAAATATCTAGGGTAATTATTTTGGACTCAGCAAAATTATAAAGACTATGCTTCAACGTTCCCTAAAAAAAGTCAGAAAAAGAAAAGCCATATTGACGATCGATGTGGCTTTGATTAGTTTCTAGATCCTTCATTAATTTCGAACCAATGATAGATTCCAAAACCTTTCTTGAGAGTAGGCTTCACGGGAGGTACTTTCTAAGCAGTTTGAAATTTTCCTGTCGAATAACACAAGTAGAATAGTTTTCGCAGAGCTTTAGCCAATAATGAGGCACAGATTTTATTTGACGGGGGTTTGAAACTATCAGGAACTGCAGCTATGGAGACATTGATCTACTTAAGGACCTTGAACATATCTCTCGTACGGATGTGTGTTGGCTCTTGCACACATCTACAAGGAGAAAATGTGATTAGGTGGAAAAGAAGAATTTAAAGTGAATCTAGCAGTCAAAATATTAGTTTTATTCAGGGAGTCAATAATCACTTCATTGTAAAGTAGTGAGAGAATAGAGAAACTGCTGAAGTTGCTCCTGATTGTTTTGACCAGGGACCAGAAATCTTTCCTGCCTTTGCGTCTTGCCAAGATTCTAACATTCTGGTCAAAAAGAACTTTTTCTCTTTGGATAGTGTTTCAGTTCTGGACATGGATACAACTGATAGGTACGAAAAGCAGACTATTTCGATTTTAGTGCTTGGTTGTACTTATCGTTAAACCAAGAGCGATTTTGCTGTTGTTAAGATCTGCTGTATAAATACTGAATGTATCCACGCATGCCCAAGACTTAGATTTATACAAATGTGTCATATGTGCGTTCATCAACATCCTTTGAAATAAAACAGACCGACCAATCAAAATGTCTAGGATACTCATTAAGAAATTCCCAATCTGGAGATTTATTTTGTTTTTATTAAACGTTTAGGCTAAGTATTCTATAAAAACTATTACATTGTACGAAATAATAAACAAAAATTATTTAAAAATGAAACTCTTGCTTTAAATGTAATAACACTCACTAAAACAATGCACAATGACTTGTTCATCGTTGTGTAGTTTTGCTGAATTTCTCCAATTACGCGTTATAAATGTTTCGTTAAATGTTTGTTTTTCCACGCCACGCCGGTAAAATTCTCAGAAGCCATCTTTACATCGAAGGCTTATCAAAGACCCTTTGGCAGCTGTTTTCAATTAAAACAAACCTTCCATCGCGTTTACGTGAATAGACTCTGTCCTGCTTCAAACACCCCGAGCAAAGCGACGCTCATGTACAGGAATCTACGCTTCCTGTTTTCTCTATAGGCTTTAACAACCATGGCCAAAATATATCATATTGAACGCCTCCAGAAATTGTTACGTTTTTTACAAAAGGTGCAGTAGAATAGATGTGAATCATTTTGTTAGGAAAAATTCAGAAGATCTACTGCAATTTCTTCAAAGGTTTTCAGGGTGGGGGGGGTCCCCCTAGCTGGATCCGCCTCTGCTTCATTTTGCATTTAATTAAATTATAAAATTATATTAAATTTGTGAATAAATTTTAAAATTTTCAAGTTACACAAAGAAAGGAAAGTCTTTGCATTAAACTGTAATTTTGTAAGTATTTTGATAAATATTAAGAACTCTAAATTTCAATTTCGGGAAATTGTTATTTACTATAGTGTTAAAATTTGAACTGACTAGATCTTGATTTCTTTGTATATCGTGAAAATTTCAAAATATATACACAAATGTAATATAATTTCAAAATTAATTAAATGCAAATTGAAGGGAAACTCTATAGAACTTTTGTAATGTACTCATTAAGTGAACGGAGAAATTATTTTCAATTTTTTAAATGCGAATTTAAAAGCAAGTCTTTTTGGAAAAGTTTTATTTTATATTTTGAACTTAATTTAATTAGAGCGGAAATTTTTAGAGTATACATTTTGATTAGAGCTCTAGGCGGGGAGGGGGGGGGGGCGATCGCCCCAATCACCCCCTGCTGTATCCGGTCCATATCAATCGTGGCGGGTATGGCGATGGAAACGGTCAGTTTTAAAAATTATACAAACCTGACAGAAATGGTTACATCTTACGTTATATTTGGACGACCGAAAAGTGATTAGGAAGTCAATCCAGTCAACTTTGACAGAATTTCAAAAATCAATAAAGTCATAAAAATTAATGTCCATGGATGATATTATGCTAAAATCATTCATCTAGATGTTAAAAATGTGAAAATATTATATTCTGTCAAAATATTTAAATGCTATCTTTCCGTAATTTATACTAAGTATTTGATGAAATTGACACTTCAGATTGGCAAACCTTGCACTATAATTGGCCAATTTGTCAGAATATTAGTTTTCCATGAATTAATGGAACTCGACGAAGACAGTGGCACAATTTTCTGCTAAGTATTATCACGTTGAGTAAATTTATATATATATTTAATTTTTGAAATTTTTTCAAAACTGCCACTATCAGAAAACTTGTTTCTTTCCAATCACTTTTCAGTCGCCTAAATGTAATTTAACCATTTCTGCCATTGACATTACTTTTTCGAATTTTTATAATTTTCAAAACTGACGCTCTCCACCGCCCCCACGTTTTCCATGGACATTACAAGAATAATTTTTAGAGCGTTTATATTATCTACCCAAAAAACCTTCATTCACCCATGGTCAACATCTGACCAATTATTGTCTTATCTCTCTAACTATTATATCTGTTCCAAAATCAATCATGCCCTTTCTGATCTCTGCTCCAAAATGGGTATTGTATGGTGATGCATTCCATTAACAACAATCCATGTCCACATTATTTCATTTCTTTTTGAGTTCTCTTTTGGTCCTTTTAAGTCATTTTCCAAAATGAAATATTTAATTTTATCCAACCAAATGTAAATACACAAATGAAATCCGCCTTACAAGAATGTTTTTTGGCAATTTAGACAAAAGTGGCTTCAATGAAAATGGCCAATTCATTTGTAAACAAAAAAGAATCTTTGGCCATAATTGCAGCTTACTTACTAAAGCTGATGTTAGCTCAAGAAAAATTCAAAGAAAAGTCCGTAAGAAAAGTTGACGACATCGCAAGATTTCAAAATCCAAAAATTTTCGAAGACGTTACCCTATTAGAAAAATGAGTGCTTTGATAAACGTCACAATAACATTTGTTCGGGTTTACTTATAACAATGGACTGAGCGTATTGCCATTTTCCTATATGAGAGAATGACACAAGTTTTATAGTTTTCTCTTTCGCGCTGTGGCAGAGTTGGAGCTACCAACATAAACTATCGCTTACTACTGAACGTTTTCTTATGCAATTTGATGTTTTTATGTTGGCTGCAGATGCAATCATCGCAGGAAGAATTAGGTAAAGATAGTCTCTCTTGCCTAGACTCAGGAGTCAGGTAAAAATAACCTTTTGAAAATTAAAGTCGGAATGAGTTTAATTCCTTATAAGTGATTAAAATATCACGTAGGCAGAAGAAAATATATTTTTTTAATTTAATTCGACTTTCAGGTGTAAAATTTCATCTATGATTGGTTGAGTTTTACATGTTTCATTATTTTTTAAATGGTGCTCAAACTCTGATAACAGAAACACAAAATGTGTGCCACATGAAATAGCAAATCGCTCAGTCCATTGTTATAAGTCGGTTTAAGTCAAACCCGTAAAAAAACTTATTTATTTATTTATGCACAGATACATCATTCTTTTACTCTATTTAGAAATGTCAATGCATTTTACTTCTTCTTTGCGCATAGTTCAATATAAAATGAGCACGTCGATAATTTTATTATGGGTATCACGGAAAGTTTTTCATTTAATGCTTCAACGGGCTTATCAGTGTGTATCACGATGAGTTTTTAAATGAACACATTAATGAACGCATCAATGATCTCTTCAATGAGAATCACGATCAGTTTATTATTGCTTGTTTTATTGATTTCATAATATATTTTTCCGAGTTCAAACTCCCAATACTGTTATCTTTTCATAGTGGTTACTGCTAAGTAAAGGAAAACTCCGACAGGAAACTACTAACTATTAGCAAATAAAAAAGGAAATGTGGACTAAGAAACAGAACGACTGCAGCAGGTACGATGCGACATTTAAGACTTAGGCAGAGGATCTTGTTCAACGAATGGCTTAAAGGAATGAACCTTATTTCGGTAACAATTACTCCAAAAATTGGTCATAACATTTTTATTGTTAGATTTAAAAAGCGATAGCCCATCTATGCATACCAATATCAATTTGAGTTATGCTAGCTTTTGCTAAGTACGTATTTGAATTGTTTAGATATGTAGCATTACTTGATTCCAAAGTAAAAATATTTGCCTTGACTAACTTTGGGCAATTAGATTTTTTGGCTTGGAGTTTTCAAAAGTATTTTTACTAACATTAGAAAAGTTTTTATTCCAAATTCTTTCAATCTTCCCAGCAAACAATTTGGCGAGGTTTTGCCAAAAGTAAGGGACAGCATTATTGCCATAATGTCTGTATTGCCTCTGTTTCAACTATTGTCCATTTCTCACTTTTAGCAATGTTCGTGCGAATTTGCATTACTTCTTCTAAGAAATTCGCTCTTATTAAATTTTTCAACAAAACTTTTTACAATTTATTACAATTTCTAACGCATTTTGTTTTCGAAGGCAGCGGAGTTAAATTGTAATAAAATAATAATAAGATATTGCGGAAATATTTAAAAAAGATTACCCTTATTTTTATGAATTACAAAATGACAATACACATATTAAAAATAAGTTGAAATTGGTACATTAAAAGTAATTTAGTCAACCTTCGTAGTTGACGAGTATATAAGTTATATAAAGGGTTTTCCAATAAGAGGTGTTATTTTAATTAGCCCGCTATTTCGGTAGATGTCACTTTTGGAGCTGTCACTTTTGACATTTGACAAGTAGAAACTACGCCATTAATAAAATTGGAACGATACACGATTCCACAACGCATTGAAATTATTAAAATTCACTATAAAAATGGTGAAAATGTGGCAGAGACAGTTCGTAAAACTCGAACATTTTTGGGTCATCGTAAAGCACCTTATCGGACCGCAATACAGAAATTGGTAGCTGTCGGGACAAGTTAGTGATGTGAAGAATAAAATCCGTGCACGTCGCTCAAGAACAGCCGAGAATATTGCTGCTGTAGCCGAAAGTGTTGAAGAAAACCCAGGTTTGTCCATTCCTCGTCGTTCTTTGGAATTAGGCATTCCACAAACATCATTACACCGTATTTTGCATAAAGATTTGGGTCTTAAAGCTTATAAAGTTCAGTTAACACAAGAACTCAAGCCGGCCGATCATCAGCAACGTCGAGTCTTTGCTGATAGGGCCCTTGAAATGCATGAAAATGATCCGGAATTCCATCGAAAACTCATCTTGAGTGATGAGGCCCATTTCCACCTCGATGGCTCCGTCAACAAGCAAAATTGTCGCATCTGGGGCTCGGAAAACCCAAAAGTTATTGTTGAAAAGCCTCTCTATCCTCAACGTGTGACTGTTTGGTGCGGTTTATGGTCCCGCGGGGTCATTGGACCTTACATTTTCGAAAATGAGGCTGGAACAAGAGTTACGGTAAATGGATTGCGCTATCGACAGATGATTAATGATTTTTTATGGCCGGAATTGGATGGTATTGATCTGGACAACGTTTACTTTCAACAAGACGGCGCTACGTGCCATACAAGCAACGAAACCATTGATCTTTTACGGGAAAAGTTTCCGGACCGTGTTATCTCTCGAAGAGGTAATCACAATTGGCCACCGAGATCTTGTGACTTAACACCTTGCGACTTCTCCCTTTGGGGCCACGTGAAAGAGAAGGTCTACGCCAACAGCCCAGCGTAGATTCAAGACCTCAAAGATGGAATTCGTGAGGCTATCGAGGACATAGGGCAGCCACTTTGCGATTTGGTTATGGAAAATTTCATGAAAAGGATAAGGTCCTGTAGGCGTGGTGGTCATTTGGCTGATGTTATTTTCTGTTATTAACGGCATACCTTCCTCTTTATAATGAAATAAAGATCCAATCATTTATCTCAAAAAATGGCATTTTTCTTTAAATATCAAAATAACACCTCTTATTGGAAAACCCTTTATATGCACTTGCTTTTGGTAAGGAATAGGCGAATTACTTATAAATTACATTTTTTAGCTTGCTTTCTTATGTCCGTTTAGTCCGCCGCCTAAATTACAAGGGAGCATTTGGCAATATCGCTTGCGAGGGTCATGTTTGCCCCTGGCAAGTTACTTTCGAGTTATTTTCGATTCATTTTGTTTTCTGGGCTGTACGTAGGTGTATAAATTTGGTGTGTAAATTTGGTGCATCCACCTTGCGAGGCTGTCATACATTTGAAGAAGTTAGCATTATTCATATATTCAGATTGAATAAGATTCTGAAGATATTTCACTGCTTTCATTTAAGACTAAATCAGAAACTTTTAGTAGGTACACATATGTAAAAGCCAAATCACGCCAATTCTTTCCAGTTTTAGCAAGTAAATCTATCTGCCGGTATTTTCTATTATCTATTAATTCTTCATTCATACGATTTCATACGGTTTTTTTCCAGATTCTTTTAAACTTCTTCTACTTTATATAATTTTTTTAAATATATTTTTTATTTCCAAACTCATCAATTATTTTTGAAGAAATTTAAGTAACATTTAGTAAATTACAACGTAAAATGATAAGGCTTTAGAATAAATTTTATACGAATTTTAGATAGAACTTATATACCTCATATAGACCTCATACTACACACTGTTACAGCTGAGTATGAATTCACTTGGTTCAGTTTTAATATTAAGCTCTTATAAATATAACTTAAAATTTTATATAATTACTATATGGAAGGCCCTCCAGCTATCCCTTTCCGTATATAATCAATTTAAATATATAAGTTAAGACACTTCAAAGCTATTCTGCAACTTAGCTGTGCAGTTCATTTCTAAGCCAACAACTGGAGTGCGCCTCGTGTTTCGGTAATTAAAATCATCTGTTGGTCTGTTGGTAGTCGATAAGTTTAGTTGAATTAAAAATGTTTTCAGGAATATATTTGCAAATTCAGTGTGGAGAGAACAAAAAAATTATTAAAACTTTCTCAAAATCTTCCCCGGACCAAGCGTATGAAGATTTTGTTTCTGCATTTAATTTAATTATTATTTTGAAGTAACTTGCAAACAAACATTTTCATTTGTTCTGAGTTAGTAATTCATACATACATGTCATATGTATTGATACATTTATTTAATTAATTTCTGTATAGATACATTATGACTTCGATCTCTTCTATTCTGAAAAACCCTCTCTGTCAAATCAATGGTGAAAATACAATGTCATTGTGTTGCAGTGAAAAACTCTGGAAAATTAATTTTATATACCGAACCCTTACGATAAAATGATTAGTTTTGATTTTCTTAGTAAAACTTTGGTTCGTTATATTTATTTCCTATCATGCTTTTAAAGACAGGAACCCCGCAACTCTCTCAATTTTGAATATGCTGAAATTACTTTCTCCTTCTGCAAATGGGAAGAAAAAGCTAAGCCATGTTACAGACGAAGAAGCAGTTAATTTAATAGTTATACTAAAAGAGTTAAACAAGAGAACAAGTTGGTATATACATATTTCAATATAATATATTTTAATTCCAGGCTGGGCAAACTACTGAAGAACCTTTGAAGGGATCCGAAAAAAGGCACCTATTATTATGTCGCCGTTGACAACTGTAAGTCAAATATTTTTCAAGGTACGTATTCTTAATTTTTTTTATTTTTTTCTATGTAACTATGTACAAATACATAATACGATTTTTTTTTCGTATTTTTTTTATTGCAACATTCCTGGGCGTATTTAATTCAAGGTAATTTTTTCTTATTTCCCTTCGAGGATTAGTAGACCTTTTAACTTTCTTCCAACCCATTTTGACATATAAACACCAAGTGAGGTCAATGAGTTTTAATGAGAATAATTATCTTTTATCACACATAAAAGCATCTTTATGAGTTGTCTTATACTTGCTCTTACAATAACTATTCATATAATACAATAACACCTTAATACTCATAAGGACATTTTCTTGAGAATACATCTCTTTGAGAGTTAACATTTCATAGAAAAGACTCAATAAGAATAGAAGTTTTCTGGCACTCAAAGTAAGAGTACAAAGTAGGTCTTAATATGAGAGTAAAAGGTTTAGAAGCTCTAGTAGCATTAACCTCTTTTAATAATAGCACTATGAGATATACTTAAGCCTTATTACTAGAATTATATTATGAGAATATACAAGAGTGTTAAGAGATCCTTGTGAGATACTTTTGCGATTTACAAGAGTTGTTCTCTGCAGAGTTTATTAGTTGGGATCCTACGAAAAATTTTATAATATTTGGTTATATCTTTCATTTATAGACATATGGGGTAGTTTGAAACTTTTGTCTATAAGTTTCAAGTACACTTTCCAAGGGTTAACTTTATATAAACCACCTATCAGATCGTATAAGCTCTCATTGTATACAACCAATATGAGATTTTGAATAGACCTATATACATAGGAAAATTTATAAAAGTAAAAAACCAAAGTCTTTAATCATGTAGTTACAAATTACACAACTAGGGAAGTAACCCCCGAATAGCTGTCACTGATCGCCCATACGACAGCAAATTACATTTTACTAATTATTGATTTAGGAAAAATTGCAAAACTTTAAGGAGAAATGGACTCTAAAATATTGTTTCCCACATCACCAATATTTTAAATCTACTAATGTATTTATTGGGGTAAAAATTATAAAAGATATATGTACGCATATTATTTACATAATTTCTTTTAGATGAACTTTGAAAATTTGGAAACCCTCCCCCCCTTTTTTTTGCAGACATTAGCTGAAGCTATTGCAAACTGTGAGCAAGCTGCATGATTTTCACAATTCTAAGCATCAATCGCATAATAAATAACTAGAAAAAAATACTAATATTACGATGATGTAATTCACTTTAGTATGTTACAAAGTCCAAACGAGAGTTTCTGACTCAAGATAAATATTTTCAAAGTGAATATAATTCTAACAATCTATAAATTTTTAGTATACCTATAATATATAATTTAAGGTCTTAAATTAGTAAATTTTTCAGATTAAATTTACACCTATGATGTAAATTGATGGAGTCTTTATAAATTACGATGTTTTTGAAGCTCGTTGAGAATGTAGTCTATAGACAAAGAAAAGTGCCACTTCTACATTTATACAGAGAGCTTTTCAATTGTGGGTTATTAATAATCAATAAATAATCATAGTAAAATACTTCTTACTTAATTAGTGATAATTTGCGTGAGATTTTTGAATTGAATTAAATTTTAATGATGAAATCTCACAAGATTTATTCAAGATGATATTTTTCTTCGGTATGTTAAATTTAAATATGTATGTACCTGCGTCGTACATAGATTATTGGATTCTTCGAAAAATATTGTTTTTTACGTAAAAAATATATGTGAATAATAAGTAAAACATGTGCAGCACGGGAAAATACAAAAGAATGAGGAAAATAGGCGCAAAAAAACGAAGTCGGGCAAAAAAACAACATTTTTTACAAATTATCTGATCACTCATGACTGCATATTGTAGATAAAAGTTGGAAGTAAAGGATAAAAAAAAATACGATATTTTAAAACTCTTAAATATGAATAAATGGTGACTTGAATGCAAATAAAAACTTTTAAAACTTCATTCATAGTTTATCCGTAAAATAATGATTTTTTTCTTTTATGAAAATATTTTTTTTACTTTTTATTTATAATTTAACATTGATATATAAATAAATGTACACTATATATTTTAGATGGCCCACATTTTCTTACTGTTACTCTTCGAAAAATTTCTTACCTATACAACATTAATTCTTTAGGTGGCGATATGTTTTGAGCCATGGTTAATCTTCTAATTCTGGTTCGATACCTCAACTTAAAAAGGTCTTTCGTTTTGTCTTCATTATGATTTTCATTCTCCACATTTCACGTTTCTAGTTGAGATTATTGACCACTCGCCTATGAGGTTCGACATTGTTTTATTTAATAGCGACAGATTAAAATTAATTGAATTAATTTTGCAAAATATCTTAAATATAAATTTTAAAATTATGAAGTAGTTTTAACTCGATTTTCTTGCTTGAGTGCTTAGGTTTCCAACCATTATTAAAACAAACCGGCCAAGTGCGAGTCGGACTCGCGCACTAAAGGTTCCGTACCATCGTACAAAATTTAACACTATGTATACACCAAAAAACACGTTTATTGTATGGGGCGCCCTTTAATTTATATTTTTTATTTAATTTTTATTATTTTTTGTTATAGCGGCAATAGAAATACACACTCTGTGAAAATTTTAACCGTCTACCTATTACGGTTCATGTGATACAACCCGGTGACAGACGGACGGACAGAAAGTCATCAGAGCCATAGTAATAGGTGCCCGTTATTACCCCTTGGTTACGGAACCCTACAAACGTTGAATTTCGAAATAATTTCGGTAAAGTATCAGCGAGGTGACATCTTTTCCCAAAGATCGTAACGGTTATGAATATTTTAAAAAAAAATCATAATATGTAAAAACTTATTTTCTAATTATCTTTCTAAAAATCAAAAATAAATATTAAAAACCGATTTTTATTTCAAAAATCAGGAATAAAAATTGGGAAATGATTTTTATTTTAAAAATCAAAAATATAAATCAAAAGCTGATTTTTATTTTAAAAATCGAAAATAAAAATCACACACTAATTTTTAGTTTAAAAATCGAAAATAAAAATCATAAAATGATTTTTTATTTCACAAAATTGTTTTTCGGGTGAAAACTACTTAAAATATGGGTCGAAAAATGCCGAAGATTATACGTCAGATGAGTGGATGGAAATTACATACGGGCTTTAGTCTAAGATGTCATAAGAATTGGTCTAGATTTTTAAATTTGATTTTTAAAATTAAAATCATTTTATGATTTTTAAAATTAAAATCATTTTATGATTTTTAAAATTAAAATCATTTTATGATTTTTAAAATAAAAATCATTTTTTGACTTTTATTTTTTATTTTTAAAATAAAAATAAATTTTTAATTATTATTTCTGATTTTCAAAATATAAATCCAAAAAGAAAGTTACTTTTTATAATTTCGATTAAAAGTCATAAATTTAAAAATTATAGGAAATTTGTGAACATTCGGTAATAAGAATCACAAAGCTACATTCTAATCAATCCTCCTACAACTTTTTCTAAATGATTTTTTTGATTAGAAAAAATGAAAATTATTGTTATTTTCAGTCCCTGTCTTTTGCTGTACCTCAGGGAGTACTTGAGCAGATTAGGGATTTTCTGTGTGTTAATTTCTTACTTATCTATAAGCTTTTTTTGAAAGCAAATGATTTAAATAAAGGCGACTACATAGTAATACGAATAAAATAAGACCAAAATGGCCGATCAGTAAGTAAAACGAACTTAGTTACAGTAAAAAAAGCGTTGCAAGGACCCCATTTTCGGAAAAATCTAAAATCATCTGTAATTTCGAAAATCTCATCTTTTAAGAATTTCAGTATTGCATACTTTTCTGGAACAGACTAGGTACTATATATTCATTTGTGCACTAAATAAAATTAAGTACAAAGCTGATAAAGCAAGCGGTTATTATTATTAGTATACAAGATTTTGTGTAGAGGTAGCTATTTTCTGTAGCGACGAAGTAGTATAGCCTTATTTATTCAATATTTTTAGTGTAATCGAAGGACGGTGATTATTTCGATAGAAGTGACATCTATTGTCGTTGTTTCTAATTGTGATTTCACCTGTCAAATCATATATGTATTTCGGAAATGGTATTGTTTTCGAGAAGAAATAAAAGACAAAATTTTAGTTTTAGTTAGTAGTTTTAGCTTGATGAATTAGAAGAAGACAATTATTTACTCTGTTAAAAGTCGGGATAGATTGATATTCAAGTGGCAATAGCTATGTATACATTGGCTATCTATGCATAGTTTTTTTATCTGTTATGTACTGATTTTTTCTCGTTGCGGGTGCTGCTGTAATTTGAAGAGAAGAAAGCACTAGTCAAAAATTAAATTAATAAAGATTAATTAGAAATTAAGAAAAAAAAATTACTTATCTATTCATGAATGATTTCTGCGCAGAAATTCCTCTTCCAGATCCCTAAAATAAAAAAACAAAGGATGTACAACATCAATCCAAGGCCGTCGCATAAAAATCTCACCATCATGTAGCCTATAAAGAAGAGAGTTGCTTTAATCCAGCACCATAATAGTACGAATAGCAGCAACGGCGGTTACCTACGAGAAAAATTTGGATTAGATATTATATACTGATTGTAGATAATTAAATTATAGATCGTATTATAAATTGCTATTTGTAGATAATTAGAAAATTTTTAGTTTTGCTTGAATTGGTTAAATTAGATAAAATTGTTTATTGCTTGATCTGTAGATCATGTCGACAATTAGATAAAATTATATACTGCTTGCATTGTTAATTATTAATATTAGATAAATTTTGATATTGCTTGCTTATTAAATTAATTAGTAGAGTTTGTAAGTTCGTATAGATTAAATTTGCAAATTTTGCTTAAAGAAATTATAAATTAAATTTTGGAAAACGTCCTATTATAGTTTTAAAATTTATATATCAGTAGGATATTAATGGAAATCATAGTTAAGATAAACTTACCGTATTAGCATGACGCGGCAAGAAAATTCACTGGTACACCTAAAATTTCAAGCATAATTGTAAATTCAAAATTTTTTACTCCCGCATCATTGAAAATTAAATTAGCGGAAAACATCTAAAAAAAATAATAAGTCGACATTTCCGATATCTATACACTGGATATCAGATTAGCACCTACGGGCTGTTCCTAACCCTGTAAGCTGGCCTTCATCAATTTGACTCTGAAATTTGACAAACAAAAAGAGCGATATCTCTACAATTCACAAACTTCGCGTCTACTTAAAATTCTGCTGAAACAATTTCGAAGGAAAAGAAATTTAAACCATTTAGAAATAATCAATCGATTGGGATCGAAGGAATACGGGGATAATTCTACGAGGCTGGTATGTGAAAGGGACATTCCAACTTCCGGCAAAAATAAGAACTCACTTCTGGAGAGACGACCGTACAGCGTGGAGAGTGCAAGCTGCTGGCAAAAAATTAAAGATTATTAAAATTAAAAAAAAAAAAAACTTTCAAGTAGGCGAAAAAAAAATGGAAGGAAAACAACCAGACACGGAGACATCCAGGAGACTTTAAAAATAAAAGGAACTGGAGCCTTGGTGAAGAAGAAACAGTAGTCTCGAGAGAGTTGGAAAAGGGGAGTTGAACGGGATCACATATTTAAAGGACAAATAGAAAGTTAAGTGAATTCGGTCTTCTTAATTTCGTTTTTTATTTCTTTTTTGTGAAAAATAGTTCCTTTAATATAAAGATTATATATGTTTATAATTAACAATTTTAAAGTACTGTGCGTCGCCTCATGCTGAAAAGATGTAAAGCTTAAATTGTGAATTCGAAAGGTTTACATGAATCTGTAGAGAAAATGCATTATTTTGTGGTAAATTATAGAATAGGCTTATGTTAAAAGTTGGTCTTTTAATTTGATAAACTTCGTGAACTTATAGCCACGTGGTGCCCAAAAAGTGTTCACGAGTGGTTTAACCTATACCTTTCACCATAGTTATCTGGGGAACGTTCGCACCAAAATGTGCGTAACATGTCCATCATATTATAATAACATTAAATTGTTCGCACAAATCTAAAGAAAAACTTCCACTTTATCTGGATCCCAGCCATATCTTTATTTTAAATTATTCCATTTTATTTTTAAACTAAACTGTAGCTCGGCGTTAAAACTTAAACGCAAACTTAACATCGCCGACGAAGTGCCAACAGATTTCGACGTCAGAATTTAATCCGTTTCACTCCGCTCTGTGTTCACATGAAACTAGATCCACTCCATAACCGAACTAAGACCGGTCTAGACCACTCCATTCCATTCCAGAGCTCGATAATCCAGTCTCGTCCGCTTAATGTGAACATTGTGTCGACATACAGATTGTTTGAAAATTATATCAGTTTATCGGTGCTGTGTAAAAAGTCCGAGTGAAAAAATTCCAACTGCTGAAATTCTCTCAAAAAATGAAATAAGGCCGAATTCAACGTTCGACCTTATCTCACTTTCAGAAAGTGAATTAAATTACTGCTTATTCAAATCTGGAACAAATCGATATAATTGTTTAATTTCTCTCAAAGGCAAAAACCAATTCATCTGAATCCATTGTTGGCAAGTTAGTTGATAATCACCCGAGGATTTTTGCGGATTTTAGCTTTCACGTAGATTTGTTGTCCAGCGTATTCCAATTTCAATAGTGTCGGCTTCGACAGGAGCGATAATAATAACCATCCCGCTGGGGAACTGCACAGACGTAGCCAGGTTTTGTTGCACTGCTGTTGTACTGGAAACTGTTCGATTAGGTATATCAATCCAGTTATCACCAATAGTAATGTCTTCTGCTATCATCTTCAATAGTTCCAATAATAGACCGAGAGATGATGACAGAAAAATCCAAGTTATTTTTTACAAGTATGGCGACCCTTAAAGGGTGGAATTAGGTGATTTAAAAAACGAAAATAATAATTTTAGGGCTGGCCGGCGTGGCGTAATTACAGGCTAATTAATTAAACTTGTCGGAAAAATTACGGTATTCAAACAATTTGTTACACAAAAACTCTTATATTTTTTTGTAATCCATGAAAATAAACATGGCGGTAGTGCAATGCCATTCACGAGAATCACAATGCCATACCATTACGATGGTTCCAAATAGTCACCATACCGATGCAAAGACGTACATTTTTTTAATTATGCAAAATGATTTATTATAGTATGTCAATACATGTCCTCAAATTATGATTTTCGTTTCTTAAATCACCTAATTCTGCCCTCAAAGGGTCGCCATACTTGTAACAAATGACTTGGATTTTTTTGTCATCATCTCCCTACCGGTGTATAAGGGATAGTCGCCACAAACTCTATAGTCTTTTAGAGCACTTTTGTCAACCTGGAAAATAACTAGTTTGACATAATCTGGGGCCAAGCGTTCAGAAGAATTCAGGAGTCGGATTGTCGCAATTATAACCTGCCTACGCAATAGTGGCAGAATGATACAAAGGCTGGCGCTGAAACTATCCGATGGTAATCTGTCTTGTTATCAATCACTGCCCCCCCCCCCCCCCCCAAGACGTAATTCTATATCCGCCACGCCACACTGACTTATAACAATGGACTGAACGATTGGCTATTTCATGTGGCACACATTTTGTGTTTATGTGTACGTTTACTTCTTAAAAAAAACATGTAAAACTCAGCCAATCAGATGAAATTTTACAGTAGAAAATCGAATTAAATTAAAAAAATATATTTTCTTTTGTCCATGAGATATTTTAATCGCTTATAAGAAATTAAACTAATTGTGACTTTAATTTTCAAAAAGTTGTTTTTACCTGAATCCTTCGTCTGTGCAAGAGAGAAGATCACGATATACAAAGTAACAAGGTATAACCGTCCGGACTGTCAAGTGCGTGTGACGTCACACGAATCGATTCTTAAAATTTGGAAAATATAGTGATAATATTTTAGTAAATTTATTTCATTGGATCCACTGAAAATTTTGCAATAAATATAAGAAGAGTTTCTTGCCATAAATATACATTGATTTTGTTAGTTTAAAGTTCACAAAAGTTTTATCGATAAAAAAAATGCAAAATAAGACTGAAATACCTATAATTTGCACTTTTAGTTGATTATTTAAGATCTTTTTATTATTTCTATAGTGAAATTAGGTTTGGTAATGGTAATTTGCGATGCATCATAACGAAGTGTAAAAAGTGGGGTTAGTGGCAAATTAAAATCTGGAATACAAATCTAATAATCTTCCTTCAAATTATCTTTCTGTTTAGAAAGTAAAATGGTACTTATTTTAAGACTTTGAATGGATCCATAAATATTAAACTTTATGTTCTTCACTTTTTAAGAAACGCGTCATACCAATCGACTGACACAGAAAATATCGAATCTATGGGCCGGATAGTCATAACTTATTAGTCTGTATACCGTGCGTAAGCACTACACGGTCAAAAATTTGCGGATATTTTTTAATCTTTCTTATGGATTAAAGCAATATTTTACACCGACATATGTTAAATTTTAATCTTTCATAAATATTACTAAAATATTAAATAAATTTAGGATTAGAAATTAAGTTTTAGTTATTGAAACTAATGCATTTAACACATTTTTATTAGATTTTAATACTTTTTAATTAAAAAGTCCGTTCAATCTTCCACTTATTCAAATTTATATATTATTTTATTAAATTTCTTATTCTTCATAGATTAGTAGATAATATTTCTTGTATTAAAAAGTATCCTTATAGATTAAAATCTTAACTACATTATATTAAGATTTACAACTCAATGTGTATGTAACATTAGAACAATATATTAATTAGCATTGGATTCAATTTTAATCGATTGGCTTTAATTGTAATCCCTTTATTCTTATTTATTACTCCAAATTGATTAAAAATAACGCCTCGCCGGTTTAATATTTAATGCAATGTGAATTGACTGCAGTCTTTGTTTCCACAAATGTGTTGCTGTCTAACGGAGGCAAGTCATTCTCTTATTGCATGTTGCGCTTTACTTCTTTACTTTAAAAAGTATTTCTTTTGACTGTTTTTTTACTGCATTAAAAGGAATTATGAAAAGTGAATGTGTACTGGGATTATTGGTCAAAATAAAATTATAAACGAGTAATCTTTTCTAATGCAGCTTATTTTTAGGTTGGAATTTACAAACAAAACCTTTCTTGTACCTAATTATTTATTTTTTTAGTGCAATACTCCTAAGGAGCAGTACAACATCCAGGAAAATCAACCATTCCTCATTGCTGTTGGGCCGAACAAGGCAATACTTCTTGGTAATTGACAAAAGGCTTATGCATTTACCCTTGAACTTTTCGATAGCGGAAGCCTTCGATTTCCTTTTTAAGTCATTTTACGTATTCAACATAATAAAATATAATAAGCATAATTTTTTTACGTTTTTTTCTTCATATAAATGTTAAAAATATACCTACAAAAATAAAATTTTAATTATTAAAAATTTACTGTTATTTTTTTATGCATTACGTCCCACATTTTCCACCCTGAATTAATTTTTAATCCAAAGGTTGGATTTAAATATTAACCACTTTGATGGATTACGTTTCAATACATGTGTATTAATTTTTAATAAAAATATGAGTTTAATTGTAATATTCGAATATTAAACTTTTTTATCTCTCACGAATTGAATTTTAATACATAAATATATTAAAACGAAAATATAATACAATGAGACTATTGAATTTTAATACATTTTTGGTGTGGTCATATATGCAATCCAAAAAAGTGTAGAATTTATTCCAAGATTTTTGACCGTGTATCTTTACCTTAGTCTTCCTGTGGTGATTGCATCTGCAGCCAACATAAAAACATGAAATGGCATAAGAAAAGGTTCCCACTCCCATCCAACTTCCCTATTTCTCTAAATTCCAAAACTATCAAATAACAGACAAGAACACAGCCTGCCGTCGCGCAACAGGCTGTAATAATTTCGACATCGTGTAACCTTAAGTTAACAATTATTCGAACAATTAAAATGTGTAAAGTGAATCAAAAACAAAAGTGAAATCGAGGCCAAAATTAAAGCCTGTACGTAAACAATTTCAAATATCCCGGGATATCGGTTCGGTTTAAAATTTCGACATAATTCGTTAAAATTCGTTAATCGCGCGTGAAGTACACTTGACTTGACTTGAGAAAACGTTCAGTAGTAAGCGATATTTTGTGTAGGTAGCTCCAACTCTGACATAGTGCGAAAGAGAAAACTATAAAATGTGTGCCATTCTTTCCTATAGGAAAATGGCAATACGTTTAGTCCATTGTTATAAGTCAGTGATCCGCAACTGTCATGGGAGGCATATATAAAACTGTATCCAATGATTTAGATCGGCGAGTAAAGGTTAAGTTACAGGTTGGAGGAGGGTAAGCCCTCAGCCGCCACAAATTGACTTGAAAATTAAATAAATAAACTTAATACATTCAAATCTTTTGCAGAAATTATTAGAAGATTTTGATTTACTCATGTTCTCTTAAATTCATCCATAAATAATTATTGTGCAAACTTAGATCTGCAAAAATTATATTTTGTAGTATGAACTTTATCACTTTTAGGTTAAATTAATTACTTCACATGATATTAAGTATTGCACCGCGACCGTCCTTAGTTTAGTTCATTCAGTACAAAACGCTTACTATAATGCTGGCTTCTTTTGTGCACTACGTATTTAGTTATGTAATAGACATTCACTGTGTATTTTTAATAAGAATTAAAAAACAAAAACTATTACTAAATACCTACTTCCAAACAAAAAGGTGTAAAGATATTATATAAACAACGATTATTTACCATTTGTGGCAAACGTGGCCAACACTCACAGAAAATAACGTAATGCGACGAACGAATCAAACACCTTATGAATGAACCCATCAAAAGGCAGTAACGAACGTGATTCGTTAATATTTACCTTTCCATGAAATTTTGTTGACCTTTCTATTAACATTCCCCGAAATGATATTTTCCGGTAAATAATCCAAAGATCGAAGATGTCGATTACATAATTCTTGGGCAAATCCCAAAATTACCTACTTATTCGACAGAAATTTCAAAATTCACCTTAAATTTTTTGTATACGACTTTATAAAACTCATAGCAGTTTGAAATTTACTCTTAGTAGTTGTTGCGGGTTTTCAAGAGAGTTAGATACGGAAAGAAAAAAATCTGAGTATTATTGATGTATTTGTTATTAGAATTAGTGTACAATGAAGTTCATAGTATTTAACGTATTTTGTTTTACTTTAATTTTACTTCTTTTCGGAGTTGTGTTGAGTGAAGATATCAAAAATCAGAAGGAAACTTTATTTTCCGTTTCCTCAAAACATGGGCATGAAAATATTGGGGTTCGAAATTCACGACGAGCTGGACTTGGACCTATAGGATTTGGTGGAGTTGGTGGTTTTGCAGCAGGTGGTGGAATAAAATACAAAGAAAGAATCAATTATCGCTCCAGTTTTGGTTACAAGAAAAAGTTTGGAGGATTTGGTGGATTTGGTGGATTTTACGGATAAACTAGAAGCGGTTTCATTGAAAATTGAAAATTTTCTTCATTAATAGGTGCTATTACATATTATTATGTTTTCATAATTAATTTAAATACTTTTTTAATGTAAACGAATTGAAATAAGTATTTAGAAACATTATTGTAAAAATAAATGGCTTGTTCAATTTGATGTGTTCACCATAAGGAAATATTTAAATTGAATAAAAACTAATCTGTGGTATAAAATAAAATTTGAGTAACTATTTTTGCAGTATAATTGATTCAAATTATTTAAAATACTCTAGGAAAAGTTTTATACTCCTGCGTCGGGGTTTTATATTAAAACTAAATGTATGACAATATAATTTTATTACACAATGTATTTTATTTTACATGCTATTGTACTAAGTCCAACTGAATCTATCTTGACGACTTGACTATAGACTGCCTTTTAAACAATGATGGTATTGTCAACATGTCTCACCTATCGAAGTTGATTACAAAGTTCTGTAAATTGGTAGGAAACCTTCTAAGTCTTCAGTGCCTGATTAATAAATAGGCTGACATATGCCTAAACTGTAAGAAGTACATACAAGTAACCTAGAATGTAATGATATTTGGGATGTTTGAGACATATTACATCATTCCATCGTTTTTTGGGGAGATTGACTAGAAGTAGGTACTTTATACATATTCAAAACCTTTAGCCATTTGGTTTGGACCATCGACTAAGGGTAAATGTAATAAATCTGTATAGAAATATTCTCATTTTTCCCAAAATCAACCCCCGCTTAAATTTTTTAGACCGACGAGATAATTTAAACCAACGAACAGCGAGCTAAGGAAAGATTTTTTCTCACAAAAGAACGAAATTACCAGTTTTTTTTTTATAATTAAGCCCAGCTCAGGGGATATGCTATGATGATATGCTCAGGGGATATGCTATTGGATATAAGGAAAGTGATGGACACATTCGCACAATTCGGGATAATGAGGCATCATGGAATTTTATAGTACGGTCGAAAGTAATTTGAACGGTAAAAGTATGTGCGCGGTTTGCAGCGCGAGTATTGCGTGAAGGAATTATTCTACAAGGGATAAGACCAGATATTTCATCAGAATATTGACCATGCATGTAGTGATAAAGGAGCGAAAAGAATCCAACATTGCAGCAGTGCGCGAGCGAGTCGATATGATAAGTTATTGCCACATCACCCATGCGCTTGAAGACTCTCTTCTGGACAATATCTTATGAGCTAAGTCCAGCCACAGCCCATATATTGGATTTGTATTCTAATAGTGCTGTGCCTTTACTACAATTGTAGTAGATCTGATACATTTTCACTCCATTTAATACCCTGCTACTCTACCTTATTAATTCACTACTTTTTATTGTCGGCACTTACATGCAAGCTGAGCTGGTGCTGCTAAGTAATCTGACCTCATATTTTCTACAAAAGTATCAAAGTTGAGTGTTAGATTGAGGTTGGAAAAGTTTGCACTGTGTTTCCTGCTTTATATTTCAGACTCTATATCCTACCCAATCCTTTAAAAAGAATTTGTCTCAGAATTATTAATTTAGACGTGTTCATGACAGCACGCATAATGTTCATGTGACATTTCATCACTTTGGCTTCTGGTTAACTTCCCGCCTTCTATAAAAATTACGTTTCTTGCAATTAAATTTAATGTATATATAATGCAAAATCAAACAACTATCCCAAAATTTCGAAAAAAAAGACAAGAAAATGAGCAACAAATTGAAGAGTAGATATCACAAAATTTTTTTATGTAAAATTTTCTTAAATAAAATTATTTTACAATTCAGCAGACAATCTAACCTAATTAAAAAAAATAAGGACAACAACATTTTAACAATAACCACTCCAGCTGGATCTGACGGAACTTTACTTAAGGTTGTTTTGTTTATTTATGTTTATATTTATAATATGAATAATTATTCAATTTATAGGAAAAAGAAATTAAAAAAGCTACGTGCAAACAGTTGTACAAAAAATCATGGGTGGAAAATAGGCCATGCCTAAAAGCGATGAGAAATAAAGCATTTTTCAAAATTTGTTTTAAAACAGTGTCTATCAATATTACGCTTCTAGACAGACATTCAGCTAGTTCTCTTCACCGAGCAAAATTTAAAGATTTAAAACATTCTGTAGACGTCAAAGATGCCCTGGTTAAAGGTAAAAATTTTAATTCTGCTTGCCAGAGGGTTGAAGCAGAAATTAAATGCGTCATGTTTATGATACAAAACAACTTACCATTTACTATAATGGATACTTTACCACATTCAATTGTTGATTTATGCCAAAATTCGGAACTAACAGTACTGAGATGCGGACGTAAAAAATCTACAGGGCTGATTGTTGATGTAATTGCTCAATATGTAATTGAAGAAATTAGCAAGATTTTAACGATATGTTCTTTCTCGTTAATCATTGATGAAACAACAGATGTTAGTTCCGAAAAAAGTTTGGTACTCGTAGCTCACTATTTCAATAATAATATTCACAAGGTGATGGATAGATTTTTAGGGCTTGGGTACTTTGGAAGAGTACTTTGGAAAATTTAAAATTCCAGTGAACAATTTAATTGGCTTGGCTACTGACAACGCGTCTGTGATGAAGGGTGATTTTTCAGGCGTGAAAACTATAGACTACTAATGTTGAATGATCGAATTTTCTATTTAAGTTGCACATGTCATAGCTTACACCTTTGCGCAGCCGCTGCAATGAAAAAAAATTCTCTTATTTATTGAAACGTTAATTCATAATATTTACTAGCACTTTTCTCATAGTTTTAAAAGGCAAGAAGAGCTAAAAGATTTTCAAGCTTATTTTGAGACTAAGATTCATAAAATTTTGAAAATTAGTGGAACAAGGTGGCTCGAACTAGAAACTGTTATAAACCGAATATTAGAACAATGGAACCCCCTAATACACTATTTCACTATTTTTGTTTTCGAAGTGAACGCTTCAAAGACAGACAATATTTTGCGAAATTTGAAAAATCCCGACATTAAATTATACTTACTATTTTTATCTTATATATTAAAAATCATTAATAAATAAAATAAAATATTTCAATGTGAGTCAACTAAAATTCATCTACTTAAAACTCTGGTGGAAGAAAATTTAAAAGTAATCTTGCAAAATTTTGTAATCGCGGAATATATTAGTGTATTTGCTAATTTTACTGATACTTGTATTCACTTACCTTTAACTAATATGTTTTTGGTATATCATTATCAAAATATGAATTGGAAGAAAAATTGCCGATCGCAGTTCTTTTAAAAGTTAAAAGTAATATTTTTTCCTTCTATATCGAACTATGTACACAAATTAAAATGCGTTTTGACTTTAATGATTAAAAAGTTTCAAATCTTCAATATATATATCCAAAGAAGATTTTGAGAGGAGAAATGATGACAATAGCTCCTTTAATAAAGTCATTTCCTTATCTTGATGGGATGGATCTTGAAGCTCTTAATGCCGAATGGAGATTATTTATCAGTGTGAAAGAGAGTGATATTATGATCAACGATTTATCAGAAACAGACGTTGTTCAGTTTTGGTTTAATTTAACTAAGAGAGAAAATATTTTGGAAAAACCAGTGTTTGCAAGCTTATCAAGTTATATGCTTAAACTTGTAGCTCTTCCTCATAGAAGGGCTGCAGCGGAAATAAAGTTTCCTGATTTCAGGAATGTCAAAACAGTCAAAAGAAATAGATTGACGATTGAAAGTGCATCTTGCATCCTATTATGTAAAGAAGCTGTTAAAATTGACAGCAATAAAATTTATCAACCGCCTCAAAATCTAGTAAAGCATTGCCTTTTATATAAATATGTGGACGGAAAATTTTCAAAAATTTAAATGTGGAAGGCATATGCATTTTATAATAATTTCCGAAGTTTTTAAAGATGTTGACAAAAAATAAGAGGCTAATTTCTTTATATTAAATACATATATAATTACTAAATATATTTTTGCTTTAGCTTATAAATTTGCTTTGTTATTTTTAAAGAAAATATTTGTGTTACTTTATTTGAATATTCTTTGCAATAAAGGTGAATTTTTTTATACAAAATCATATTTTTTATAATTGTAATATAATACCAGTAAGCAAATGGGCAAAATCGAAATCTACTACTAATTCAACAGATTTGCTTCACTTATTTCGATGTTTTACTAACTTTAGTTCATGCTAAAGGCCCATCTCTGTATTCTATTCTAGATCTAATGTAGGACTTGTGGAAGAACCATAGATTTGACGAGCTGAAATATTTCTTACACCTTTTCAGAAATAGAATAGAAAAGGAATAGGAATGCGGTTTAGTGTAATAAGAATACTGATACTGATTACTACTAATATTCACATAATTTTAGAAATTTTCATCTTATTATTAAAGTACGTGTTAAGAAGCAGCATCTGCTTAGAAGTTTCGAAAATATTTGCTTTAGGTAAATATGTATGCCCATGAAATCAACTGATTGAATACCATCAAAGTTTCGTGTAATGGAACCAATAAAGTAGGCACAAATTAATGTATGATAACTAAATCTCCTAGCACTGTAGTACTGTTGATTTTTCAATTTGCGATTTTAGAAATTTAAAAATAAATACTCGTAGATAGATAGAGTTATGTATCTATATTTTTTTCTCACATTAATAGTATTTCTTTTTTCTTGTAAGAAAGAATCATCTCTAAATTTTTTGCTTTTTTGCTTGCATTGAGATAATCCAATGAGTACAATTAAGTGGTCTTTTCATACATTTTCAATTCGGCTTGTGGAAAACTATATTTTTAATTTGGTTCGAAGTTATGTTTGAGGAGAAGAGAAGCTACCGATCGCAGGTTTAGACTGACTCTAGAAAGACTGCTCCATAGGTGCACTGAAGAAAATCCCGTAAGTATAAAGCTACTAGCCTACTAAACACAATTGCTGTGAAGCGTGTGCGACTCCACATTAGCATGAAACGTGGGACACGCTTAATACAACGTGACTTAAGAGAATGATTTTCACAAAACGACTAGTGTAATTTGCTTGAATAGTTCAATGCACAATATACATATATGCAGGTATACATATATGTTGAATGTACGAAATGCACTTCCACAACAGAAACAGCTGATTTTATGGTCAATGCGGAAATCGTTCTTCGTTGCTTTAGGCCCTCGACCAGTAGTCGCTAATCTTGCGAATTGCGCATGTCGTGCTTTGATTTCATATAGTTGAAAGACTCCCACAGCCCAAATGTCACAAATTTCTTTGTCAAATCTATTTCGAAATTTCTTTGCTTTCCCACTAGCACATAATTACTTTTCCCGGAGTGATTTAAACGAAGAAACCAATGTTTTGTTAAATATTTTAATATATTCAAAACGAATTTCTGGCAATAAAATACGAAAAACTCAAAACAAATTCGCTGGAAATGACATTGTCTCCTCATGACGTAGCGACACAAAAAGTTCCTCTCGAATCGGCCATACTTGTTATCTTTGTATCATGGCTTTAACCAAAGAACATCTAACAGAATGAATATTGAAAAGTTTTAAATTGAGACTCACAAAATTTTACGGAAACTGTCTGCTTTAGACGGCCTGCCACTCACCACCCAATCAGCAGCTGTAGTGATATTATGACCCGCTCTCACAAGTTGTATGAAAATTCTCTGCATTTTAACCGTGGTGGTGAGTCATCAAAGCACCAGCACCAGAACCAGTGTCTACACTCTGCATCATGCCCATGCATTTCATTGCGTGCTCTCTTTGCTTCTTTTACATCTTCCCTTGGGAACCGGTTCCATCAAGAATACTTTGATTGAGAGAATTTTAATTTACATTGCATTGCATTGCAGTAGAACAGAGGGAGAATAGTAAGGACCGCTGCTATTCAGCCTTTATAATAATGACTTACCGGATGTTATATGTCATGCTAATATACATTTATATACGGATGACGTGCAAATCTTTATGAGCTGTCCTATTGGCCTGTCTTAGGATTGCATTGTCAAGATCAATAGTGATCTTATGCGGATTGATGAATGGTCGGCATTAAACGACCTTGCATTGAACGCTAAAAAGTCTAATTATATGCTAACACACCGAAGAGGTTTGGATCCTTCGAATTTTTCTCCTGTTGTTCTTGGAAATACCCCGCTACCCCACTTAGAGCGTATAAGGAATCTTGGTATAATACTAAACTCTCGGATGAGCTGCTGTGATTATGTAAATAGCGTGTTGGGAAAAGTGTATGGCGGACTTCGTCGACTGTGGCTCTCAGCGCACTTACTTTCTGTAAGTGTTAAAATTAAAATCGTCAGAGCATTATTAGTATCTTTTTTTTACTTATGGAAGTTTAGTCTTCACTGCTCTAGATTCTAGATGCTCTCGTAAATTAGAGATCGCATTTAATAATTGCATAAGATTTGTATTTGGACTTCGACGTTTTGATCATATAAGCCAATATAGAAATGTAATTCTGAACTGTTCCCTTAAAACATATCTTTTGCATAAAGCACTAGTTTTCCTTCATAGGCTAATTTATACCAATCAGCCTGCTTATCTCTGCAATGGTATCAGATTCTTGCATTCCACTAGACATGTGGGTATTTTGATTCCCCGCTACCGTACAGTATTGGGCCAACGTTCCTACTTTGTTCATATAACTCGCAAGGGGAATTCTCTTCCTGTCAATTTGCAACGCATGGGGTTAGCCGGCATGTTTAAGAGGCTTCTTTTTCAGTATTTATTAAATGAGAATTAGGCATACGTCCGATGAGCTTGAAAAATCTGTATATTTAGGTTTGTTTGTCAGTATAGCAGTAACTAATATAGGTTACTATTTACTATTTATTTTATTTTTTATTTTTGTTATTTTATTTTCCCAGTTTTGAATTTTCTTTTTTTTTTTTTTGTATTTCTTTATCATTTAATCTAATTTCTCTTTTTCCTATCTTTCTTTTATTTTATTGTGCTGTTTTGTTTTTCTCTTCTCTTTTCTTCATCTTAGTAGCATTTCCTGGTAGAAATTTTAGAATGTACCTACATGCTGAAAAGATTTATGTATCTTGTTGTGCATTATCCTTGAAATAAAATTGAAATTGAATTGGTGGCAGTGATGCCACTTTGCTACAATTGTAGCAAAAATGATACTTTTTTTCATGTCATTGCAAAAATGCTACTTGATACTTTTATTCTACTATTCTGTCTAAAATGCTACCTTTACATAAATTCAGACAATCGAGTTTATTAGATACTGAAAGTGGAGGAATTTCGAAATAAATTTTCTAAAAGAATATCGGAGTTTGGAAAATTTCAGGATTATGCTGGTGTAAAGCAGAAAAAAAATCCTTGATATATGTAGCTCCAACAAGCTGCCTATCTTTAAAGGAAGTTGTTGACTGAATTTTGGTGCAATAGCAAGTTCTTCAATTATTTCTTATATCATCTTCGTTCGAAGACGAAATCCTTTAAGTAAAATATACATATTTTTACTTTTTATCACAAATCTGTCAAGATATCATTAACTTAGAGTTTCAAGGAGAAAAATTTAGGTTACATAATTATGCAAAACAATTGAGACAAATTAAAAGTTAATTTTGTCGTTTTTCATTACACCTGACTTAATAAATAACTAAGATTGCCTGAACGATATTGACCATTTCCCGCTTAATGAGATATACATCAGTGCAAATGATGATTTATTTATTGCAGAAAAGGGTTTGATGTATTCAGTTTTGACAACTGTAAGGTCACATATCTTTTCGTTTTATGTTGAATTGTGTAATCAAATAAGAAATCGCTTCGATTTCAAAAGCGACATTTTAAAACACTTGTGTTGTCTAGATCCCGATAGAGCATGCAAATGTAACGATTCTATTTTGCAATTAAAAAAATCATTTCCAAATCTTAATGAACATTTTGATGTAGAAAAAATTAGTACACAATGGCGAATCTTAAAGGTGCAATCGAATTTGAATCAGTTGACTGATCCTGAAAATTTTTTGACTTATCTTTTGACTTTTTAAAAACTCATTGGACAATAATTATTTGTTTAGAACTTTATGATTTCGTAATGAATTTAATGTGTCTAACACACAGTTCTGCTGCCACTGAACGAGTCTTCTCAAATCTACTACGTTGAAATAT
The DNA here is from genome assembly GCA_963924295.1 of Dioctria rufipes. Classification (NCBI taxonomy): domain Eukaryota; kingdom Metazoa; phylum Arthropoda; class Insecta; order Diptera; family Asilidae; genus Dioctria; species Dioctria rufipes. Next base: position 320,790,808 of record OZ002740.1, on the reverse strand, counting down.
ACCAAGTTCAATCAGAGCAGAACAAATCTCGTATTGAAAAGAAGGAGAATAAAATAATTTCAAATGTGAAATGTCATTTGTGTCATTGTCATTCGTTTCGTTGTCTTGCCTTTTGTAGTGTTTTTCTGTTGCAAATATAAACGCTCTCTCGAAGAACTTAGAATTTTAGAATTTAACTTAAAACTTTAATTTTAATTGCTCCTTTAATTTCTCAAAAATGTTGAGTTTACCTTTCAATCGCGTTCATATCCAAATTCGTTGAACATTTTTCATGGGAGTGGAGGATTTAATTCATAAAAAACTACTTCAAGAATAACAAGAATACAAGAAATAAGAAAACAATGTCGAGATTTCTATATTATCTAATTAAAGAAATATTATATCGTATAAACTTTGAGGACACAGTAATAACAGCAGTTGCAGGAAATGATTCAAATTGATTAATTTCAATCTTAATACCTTTAATCGAACTTTTCCGAAACCTTATCGATCGGAGTGATATGGATGGAAATAAATGTTTAGCGATTTAAAGAAATTTATTAGTTACCTTATGTGCCTTACACATGCTCCGCAAGTGCGGATAGAAGTTTTTCGCCGATCAATCTTTTTAAAACTAAAACCAGAAATTCTCTTAACGTAGAAACTGTAAATTCCAATCGATTATTTACATCTGCTCCTCTCAAGTTATATGACGGAACATCTGCTACGATCCTAATTCTCTCCTGTAGATAAATCGGTAAACATCCCTTTCTGATTTTAAAAATGAAGTACATTAAGATATATTTTTGGCTGCAACTTATCCATTTTAAGGCTCTAGCATCATTCTTATTGGTGTGAATCTATTACACCTTAGTATTATATACATAGCTCTATTTTGAAGTTTTTGAATTCGCTCTAACTTTGTCTTTGTGCATAGAAATAGCAATACTCAAAATGAGGTTTTATTAAATCATTATTTATTTTGATTGCACTCAATGTCGATGAATTGCTTCGAATTCTTCTAAAATTGGCGACTTTTTTTCCAATTTTTTTACAAATTTAATCGATATGTTCATTAAAGCTTAAATTGTTGTCAATAATAATCCCCAGATACTAAATTTCACTAACGCACTCAATTTTTTCACTACCAATTCCTAAGTTTTTTTTTAACATTTAATTTCAGTTTATTCTGTTTTAGCCATTCACTTAATTCATTTAAATCCATTATTAAATCGTTACTGATTCTTTCTACATTTTACCAGTTACATACACCAACGCATCATCAGCAAAAAGTCTAATTTTTGAATGCCTCAACGCCTTAATAAAGTACCCAGCACTGATCCTTGTGGCACTCCCAATTTTATTTCAACTGCTTCAGGAAAGTATGTCATTAACTCTTGTTCTCTGTCTTCTTCCCTCTAAATAGTTCCGAAACCAACTGTACTCCTTGCCCTGTATAACACATTTTTGAAGCTTTGATAGAAGAATTCGTCTGTCTATAGTCTCGAATGATCACTTAAAATCTAAGAATACTGGTAGAATAGCGTTACCTTCCTCCATTTCTTCTTTCTATTCACTGCCCAATTTAATGCTGTCTCGCAATTGTGTTGCTTTCTAAACCCTGATTATTCCTCAGCTATAAGACCATTTTCCTCAAGGTATTTTTCTAGTTGGATTTGTACTCTTTCCCATAGTGGTAGCATATTAACTGGTCTGAACTCTTCACATTTCTTCGTATTTTTTACCTTTGGTATTTTGGTATTGGTATTACTAAAGATTCCTTCCAAGCGTTGGGAAACTCTCCAGTTATTAATGACTCATTAATAATACGAATCAAGGTTGCACTTAGTTCCGACCAATACTCTATTACTATTTTAGCACTTAAATTGTTATAGTCTCTTTTTTGATTTATTATACTACAAATATTTTTTATTTCTTCTCCACTTAATATTTTAAAACGGAATTGTTTATCCGTATGATTTAAAAGATCTGTATACTGCACTGTTGGTATGTCAATATTAATTAATTTTCCCTTCACTTTCTATGAAATACTTATAAAATTTGTCCGACATGCTCTTACTGCTCGTTCTTTTACCATCTTCAAAATAGACTTCAGATATATCTGCTTTTGATTTGTTTATGTACAGTTTCTTCTATATCACTCCACATCTCCTTTTGATCTTTAACTCCATCGATCCTTCTTATTATATAGTTCCTTTTAGCATACCTAATTTGTTTTTATATTTAGTCCGTATCGTTTTGTAATTTGTCCATTCCCTCTCATCATTAGTTATGTAGCTCTTTGATAAGTATTAATCTTATGTTCTCTTAATATTGCTACTTCTCTATTATATCACCTATTTATCGTACTTACATACTTCTTTTCCATTAGCTTTGATATTACCTCTTTCATCTTGTCATCAAATACTTTCGCACCTATGTCTATATCCTCAATTTCAGCTAACATTTCTATATTAACTTCATTAATCGCACAATTAAATTTCCTTTTATCATAGCGCATAACTTCTATCCATTTCTCTACTCTAGATAGATCGCACAATTAAATTTCCTTTTATCATAGCGCATAACTTCTATCCATTTCTCTACTCTAGATACATTAATTTCACTATATTCAATATTAATTTCTAATTACTCGTGATCACTAATTTTAAAAGTATTATTCACATTCACACTTAAGTTATTCATATCAGTAATTATATAATCAATAATAGTTTTAGTCGTTGCTATAACTCTTTATATATTCATTAACTTTTTGTTTATAGCCATTATCGTATAATATTCGTTGCACTTCTCATTTGTATGTATTGTCAGTAGCCCAGTCTATATTAAAATCACCTACTGTGCATAGTTCTTCAGCTGAGCCAGCTAAACTGTCCATCCACTCCTTAAAATATTCACAAAACAGACACTCTGACGAACTAGGTGAACTATACACGACTACAATTATTATGCTTTATTCTCTCTGCAACATTTAACAGCTAACCACCAAATATCCAATCCTGACTTGAAATTTTGTACTACTTCATACTGCCACTAATTTCTTATATATAATATTACACCTCTTCTTCTTGATTCCTTATCACATCTTATTAGGTTGTAACAATCCAAATTTATTTCGCTGTCCTCAATACCATCAGTGACATGAGTTTCTGACACCATTATAAATTCATAGCTACTTTCATCTCATTCTAATTCTTTATTAGGCCTTGAACATTTAAATAAGCACCCTTAACCTTCTTTAATTGCTAATAACCCATTTTTTTCTTTTCAATATTAAGTTTTAATTTGTCTTTAGCCTGTATACAATTAGCACATTTTTTGTATAACGTCTTTTTTACAACTCCGCGTGTCATGCTCCTCTGAACACCTCGCACACACTTCTTTATTTTTACATTCATCTGAAGCATATTTTAACATTCGCTCCATCTACAACTATACCTCTATCGCACCTTATGTTCAGTTTACCATAATTCATTGCATCTTTAAATCCTTCATGATCAATTTCAACTGGAGCATTGTAATGTACATAATTACCTTGTGTCTTCCTTATTATTTTTATACATTTCATATAATATTTTATTTTTGGCTTTCTTAGTTCTGGCACTTTATATCATACTTACTACCTAGCTCTTCCTGGACTGCCTCTATAATTTTTTGCACCTCAACTTTATTCACACTATCTATTGTTATAACACCATTTGGTTTTCCCCTCACTTCTATGAATTTGAAATTCGTGGAGTCATCACTTTTCTTCAAGTCATCTATCGTAACTCTTGAATCTTGCCTACCTTTAGGCTCAATTGCTAATGGCGGGTCATTCTTCTTTACCATTGTATTTATATATAGATGTGCCCAAAGTCATTGACGTCTTAAAAAGGAGATGTCGCTACTTAGAAAAAATGCGATAAAAACTTTTATTTAATGGTTTAAATAAAACTTTTCCAGCATATAAAGTAAAAATATTTAAAAACCAAATAAAATATTATATCCAGTCATTGAAAATTCTTTTATTAAAAGTTTTAAAGCTGGAAATAACAAGCGAAATACAAGTAGCGACATCTCCTTTCTAAGACGTTAATGATTTTGGGCACATCATATATAATCAATGTCTTTACTTTATTCGCGTAGGCTTGTGTCTCCACTTTGTTAGCTTTTTAAGTTCATTGGTCACCCTATTTTCATTCTCGTTCACAGCCCTTAAGCAGGCCATACACCATCAGTTTTGCCGTGGTTTTACTGTAAAGCAGGCCATACACCATCAGTTTTGCCGTGGTTTTACTGTAAAACCACGGCAAAACTGATGGTGTATGGCGAACCCCACGTTTTGAGGTTCGGATATCTACTAAAACCAGAATTCAGGTCATGCCAGAAATATCTTTCTCAAAACGTGGGCAAGACGTGGGCAAGGCCATACACCATCAGTTTTGCCGTGGTTTTACTGTTTTGCTCGTTCATAATCAAAGTTAACTTAATAATAAGCTAAGATGTAGGCGACATTTAAATGTACACGGCAAGAAAAGGAAGAAATAAAGAAAAAAATAATAAAAAAAAATCAAACTCTCTTTAAAACTTTTATGAATAAAGATAAAAAATATGAAAGCGCAAATTGCATGCAACGAAACAGAATGGAAAATATTTCTTTTTCGTAAATAAATGAGAAGTGGCGGAGTTTTCACGTTTTACTCTCATAAAATGTTCCCGCGCTTCTGTGAAAACCGGTTTTTATGAAATAATCACAATGTTTGGTCACATGTTGTTGCTGTAAATGGACACTACAAGATGACGGCAAGATGTGGTCAAGTTGGATGGTGTGTGGGGCTTTTTCTTGCCCACGTTTTAGGTTCTTATCTCGACTAAAACGTGGTTTTTAAAACCACGGCAAAACTGATGGTGTATGGCGCCCTTTAAGGGCTTAAAGCAGGGCATACACCATCAGTTTTGCCGTGGTTTTACTGTAAAACCACGGCAAAACTGATGGTGTATGGCGAACCCCACGTTTTGAGGTTCGGATATCTACTAAAACCAGAATTCAGGTCATGCCAGAAATATCTTTCTCAAAACGTGGGCAAGACGTGGGCAAGGCCATACACCATCAGTTTTGCCGTGGTTTTACTGTTTTGCTCGTTCATAATCAAAGTTAACTTAATAATAAGCTAAGAAGTAGGCGACATTTCTGAGTGTTTTACATTTAAATGTACACGGCAAGAAAAGGAATAAGGGCGCCATACACCATCAGTTTTGCCGTGGTTTAGAAAACCACATTTTAGTCGAGATAAGAACCTAAAACGTGGTCAAGAAAAAGCCCCACACACCATCCAACTTGACCACGTCTTGCCGTCATCTTGTAGTGTCCATTTACAGCAACAACATGTGACCAAACATTGTGATTATTTCATGAAAACCGTTTTTCACAGAAGCGCGGGAACATTTTATGAGAGTAAAACGTGAAAACTCCGCCACTTCTCATTTATTTACGAAAACGAAATATTTTCCATTCTGTTTCGTTGCATGCAACTTGCGCTTTCACATTTTTTATCTTTATTCATAAAAATTTCAAAGAGTTTGATTTTTTTGTTTATTATTTTTATCTTTCTTTCTTCCTTTTCTTGCCGTGTACATTTAAATGTACAACACTCAGAAATCTCGCCTACTTCTTAGCTTATTATTAAGTTAACTTTGATTATGAACAAAACAAAACAGTAAAACCACGGCAAAACTGATGGTGTATGGCCTTGCCCACGTCTTGCCCACGTTTTGAGAAAGATATTTCTAGCATGACCTGAATTCTGGTTTTAGTAGATATCCGAACCTCAAAACGTGGGGTTCGCCATACACCATCAGTTTTTCCGTGGTTTTACAGTAAAACCACGGCAAAACTGATGGTGTATGGCCTGCTTAAGTCTGTCGGCATCGTACCTGTACCATGCTGCTACATGCAGCATGCTACGACCATAACAAATCCGCAGCGAAACTTTAAAGTTTACTGGTTTTAATAAATATTAGAAATTTGGAATAATATTACTTCGAAAACTTGAAGTGTAAATGTTTATTAAATTTCAGTGCTTTGTTAAATTATTTCGCAATAATCCATTCCTAATTTCACACTAATACATCTTAAGTGGCTTACATTTTCAGTCTGTATGCCGCCTCCAGTAGTTTTCATAAAAATAATGCTTTTATTATTTATTTTTTATATCTACATTTTATTATAAAATATACTTTTCACAATTTTGTAACACTGGAACACTTGCGACACCATTTTTTTACACCCGCAACGCAATTTGTGTTTTCTCTAAAGAATGGCAATAGAGGTCGCTTTTGTCAATAAAAAAATGTATTGTTCTATTTTTCTGAAAACTAGGTGGAGCTGAATACGTTTGCACTAATACGCCGGGCTGAGTTCAATAACGAATCAAAGAAAATTATAAATTCAAATGCATACGCGATGATTAAACGAGTCAAGAAACTATTTGCGTTAATAATTATAATAATTTGCGTCAGTTAATAATAAAATGTCGTCATATGCATATCTAACGATTTCTTCCTTAAGCCATCATTTCTATCTAAGAAAGAGATTAGAAATATAAACACAAATTTCTACTAGCATCCACCTTTTATTTTCAATTTCCGCCATCTTAATTTATTGACTAGCCTGTACTGACCACAGCTTTGCTTTTAGCAAAGCGAAACTGTTCAAAAAAGGAAGCAATTGAGTTTGATTCTTTGAATTGTAGATGTGCTCAGAATCAATTCTGTACTGAGCCTCCGTTTTCGCTGCTATTTCCAGCTTTAAGAAGTAAATAACTTTACGAAATTAAACGAGACTGAGGTTTGTTTACTTACAAAAAATTGATACTTTTAGCCTAAATATATATCACATATTATCTTGATATTTAATACTTATTTTCAATTTTGAAAAGTGGTAAAAGTGAAAAAATTATCAAATGGAAGTTGATGTAATTGAAGATTTGTGCCTTCTATTAATTCGCATCGCAGTGCCCGAATGACATTTTAAGTGTTAAATTTCAAAAAGTGGTAAAAGTGAAAAAATTAACAATTGGAAGTTGATTTAATTGAAGTTTTGTGCTTTCTCTTAATTCACAGTGCCATTTTTATTCAATTTTAAGTTTTACATTGCACTTTTAATCAATTGGTAAAAATTAACTGTTTGACACATCGCGTTCTTACGGAAGGTGCGATTCTTACCACACTATACTTACTGAAAATTGGATATTTAAACTTAACGAAAGTTCCCCCACACGAGTTAAAGTTAATTTGTGTACGTGTGTTAAATTAAAGGGCGCGTTCGCTTTACGTAAGTAAATGTACTTACGTATATTTCTATTGTAGTTCAGCCTTTTAAGCCCGGTATAGCCTGAAGCTTTAATTAGATTGGCACGGCAGCGGCAGCGACAGCAAATCGTTTTCATTAGTTGAGAGCGATCATCTGATTGAGAAAAAGCAGCACAAACGTCGTTCTGCCGAACATCTCAAATTCTAAATTTGCTGCCGCTGCCTTCATAGGCCGCGTGGATATGCTGTCATACTGCTGTCTTGTGCTGCTGCAGTGCAATCTGATGATACACTCGGCAGCAAAACTGTTTTTTGTGTTGCTACCACCGCCGCTGTTGCTCTCGCTATCGTGCAATTTAATTCATTTAGCGCATAAATATTGAGCAGCAACCGAACAGGGACCTTTTTTACGGCTAAAAGTATTTGCACTATAGGTGGCTGCGTTTGATAATCAGCTGTCGTGCATTTGTGATATTATTTTGTGTTCTTTTGGATTGCTATTGCAATTACCCAATCTCGAAATAGTAAGGAACATATATTTTCAAAAGGAATTTTTGATTATTCTTATATACCTACATTTATTACGTATGTTGTTATTATAATGCCTGTTTTGATCTACATAATATGTACAAAATATAACATTTCTGCTTTGAAAGCAGAAGCAGAAAACAGTGACATATCAGGTGTTATAATTTTTAAAAAGTTGATGTTAATTGGTAATTAATTTGTTATTTCTAACAAATTTAATTAGTTTTTTCCTCCATAGACATTTTGTTTTTCTCGCATCAAATCTCTTGAACACTTCTAAAAGAAAGGACCACAAAAACGAAATAAAAATTTTAGTTCTCTTTATTTTGCAGTACTGGAAAGAAGCAGAATTTTTGAGATTTCATCGACTTTCAAGTTCTTCTTGCTTCTGCTGCAGCCGCTGTCTCTGCTTTCAATTTGTTAGTGCTCGAACAGTTGCATGTGTTCAGAAAAAATTCTGCTTCTGCCGCTGCTTTCTGCTTTTAATGTGTCACGGCTCTAAAATTACAGTTGATTATTTATATAGATGTGCCCAGAATCATTGACGTCTTAGAAAGGAGATGTCGCTTCTTGGAAAAAATGCGATAAAAACTTTTATTTAATGGTTCAAATAAAAAATTTCCTGCATGTAAAGTAAAAATAGTTAAAAACCAAGTAAAATATTATATCCAGTCATTGAAAATTGTTTTATTACAAGTTTTAAATCTGGAAATAACAAGCGAATTACAACTAGCGACATCTCTTTTCTAAGACGTCAATGATTTTGGGCACATGCCATTCATTATTTATATATAGATGTGCCCAAAATCATTGACGTCTTAGAAAAGAGATGTCGCTAGTTGTATTTCGCTTGTTATGACTGGATATAATATTTTATTTGGTTTTTAACTATTTTTACTTTACATGCAGGAAATTTTTATTTGAACCATTAAATAAAAGTTTCTATCGCATTTTTTCCAAGTAGCGACATCTTCTTTTTAAGACGTCAATGATTCTGGGCACATCTATACATAAATAATCAATGTCAATGGTTTATTAGTAACGAATTTCCCATATAACGAACTACTTTTTATGGCACCTACAAGTATACTATAGAGAGGAGGTTGCATTGTACTGCCATCTACTTGTCAAATCTAAAGAAACTGATAAAACTGATAAAACAAAACGCACAGCTAAATTTCCATAAAAAATTCTTTTAGTTGTTGTTGGCTGTTGCCGATGGTCAGTCAGTTTGTCGTCGAAATTTGGTCTCTCGTGTCGCATCGCAGCAGTTAGTTGATTTGATGTTGCCTTGTTTGTCTTGCTCCAAGTTGAATGACAGTTCCGCAATAAAGACGGGAGAATAATTTTGTTAGCCTGGGAAAGTTTCTTAGTTTAAAATCGTATTTTTAAATAGTGTTAAATAAGGTGGAAAATGTGTTAATATAAGAAAGAGGTACGCAACAGAATAAGTGTAATTTAGCTAAAAATAAATGTGTGCAAAAATAGTCCCTAAAAAGTGAATTGAAATTGATTTTCCACGATTGCTTTTGACAGTAACAGCTGGGGATTAGGAGGATAATTAGAGCAAGTACTAGGAAGTGACCACTATACAGAGGAGTACTATGAGGGCATGAACGTTGCAAGTATAAAATTTCGGTGATTATTAACTATTTTCTACGTTATTATTAAATATTCTAGCTTTGAGAAATTTTTTTATTCAAAGAATGTCCTTTCGCTGTGTTCCCTATGGACCAGAAGAAAGGACAACTAGTTCAAGGTTTCCCTTGCTCTTTCCACGCAGCCACAAATACATATATTTTGCCCCGACGATCTATATATTATTTTGCTCTGGCTTTGAATGCTCTGACTCTTATAATTTCTAACCAAGGTGATGATGACACGTTAATGGGGGGCCGAAGGACGGGGTATACACACAGTTTCCACAGTTCCGTACACAGGTTGGTGCAGTACATTGACAGTATACAGCGCCAGCTTGCTTTTCGGTTCCTAAAAATAAAGTTTTCCGCGCGGTTTCTTTGCCCGATTTTCCCCTTTCTTCTTGAGTCCTGGTTGTGCTGCTTTTACTTTTATAGAACTCTGAACTGTTCCTATAGAGGAAAAACACTCGTAATTTAGCGCCAGCCTCCAGCATAAAAACTATGAAGAGCGAAGGGCAAGAGCCTGCGGATGATTCCTGATCTCTGACGTATATGTTGTGTTGCTATTAGATGCTAATAAGGGAAAGATTCACTTAACTAATTGGGCACTTACTAGCAGAACTCTTCTGTGGTCTATTCTCTAGAAAAATTCTGTAAATATCTTGCGTGATGGTAAAGCGGCATTTTATTGTACACACAAAAGAATCCTTGCTCTTTTGATCTTAATTCTCGTGAGATGTGTACGTACGAAGGTATCCTTCAAATTGAATTTGCTTATAGGTATATGATTTTAAAATAGACATTTTATTTAAACTGAAATCTATTCCGGTTGAGATCGAATCATCATTGACCTCTACAATATCTGGAGAAATATGAAAGTAATTGCAGCCTTCTCCTAAGACTTTCGATCTTACTTATTTAAATTTTCCTATAAAACTCTTTGGGATATAGAACTTAATGCTGCCCCTTCAGCTTGGTACATGTGTGGCTGAATAAACTCCAATAAACTCCAAACAAGTGAAGCAGGTGTTGTTTCTTTTTTTTTTTTTTTTTCAGAGTGTAGTCATTTGCAGTAACAAATTTGATTGTCAATTGGGGCTATTCAGCTCGTCGCCATAACTTCTTACTGAGCACGCGATTGCTAAACAATTACGTAAGATTCAACGGATGTATCAATTGATAAAGACTTATACCTGCAGAGAATCACCAGTTATTCGGACCAACGTTGACACTCGTATCTCTCACGATGCTGTCATCTTAAACTCATGTGGTTGAAGAGCTGGCCAAAATATATTTGAAAGAAACATCCGAATTTTCTGTAGGAGCGTAACATTATTATAAGCTTTTGCTGTGATTCTGATTTCTTCTCTGGCCGTACCTACATTAATCTGCGAGATGGATATCATATTAATTACTATTTTTTTTTCCATACCACTATATAATTGGACGATTTCAGCGACGCATATATACTCTCTTGGATATATTCATCGTATCTCGCTGAATATCTACAGCTTGTATTTTTATACTTGCTTACTGGTTTACCAGGCAAAATCGTTGTATAAAGTCATTCCTTTAGGGACAGGAATTTTCTGTAGTTGCTCCTTACCCTAGTGCATGGCTTGGTTACAAGAAAATTTCGAAATAGATGAGTTCTAAGCCTGCTGTTTTAGGTTTAGCACGCAATATAACGTTGTATAATATGTTGACTTGCTGAAACTGCCTTTAATTTGGGGATCCAGATCGCTTCCATAGTGGCACCTGACACGAAGAGCAGATGATACTTCAATGTCAGTAATGAGTAACCGATACTGTATTCTGAACTGCTCTTGAATGAGTGATTCTGCCAAGGCTGCAAGATGCGACAACATCGTTCAGAAGAACTTAATTAATAGACCCACCCACTGCAATGATGTGATAGTCCGCGGGAGGCCTTTTTGTCTGACTTTGGAATCTCAATCTAATAAAATTTTTTGTTGTCTTATTTTTTGCTCTATATCTTTTAGCTTACCCTCTCGTTACGCATTATGCCAGCATAATCCTTCTAAGACTGTTAGAGTCACCTCACGATGTTTGCCGATCCAGTCCCACTTCTATTGAGCCTGTTATGAAACACGAAAATGAAAAGAACTTCTATTGAGCAATCATGTGCGTTCTGCATGCATTTATAAATTGAAAAATGTAAGAAAGGTATAGAAACTATTGTAAATTATCACGTAACCTTAGAATTATAATTTTCCTTATCTTCTGAAGCATAATAGACAATGATCCAATTAATTTCTGGCAATTTTTATAGTGTAACGAACTCGAAAGCTGATTCCACCTTCTTTTCTGTTACAATATTCCTTATGGAGTCCAAAGTCAGCATTGGAATACTCAATGTAATTACTGCTTATAATTGTACATACACAGCTTCTGATTTCCGGGAGGTATTCTTTCTCGGAGGTGTGTGTCTATAAACAGTCCATAACAACTCCCTAAGGCATCGGAAGCATCACTTAATGTTTTTCAAGCACAGATACAAACTATAGAAATTTGCGCACGCAAGATTTTCAAAAACGATGCATAAGTATACATCTCATACACGGGCCAAAATTGGGCCACGTTCAAGAATTCAACCAGCTGCAGTCAGCGAAAAAGTCGAGGTTCTAAATATTTATCTGCTCGTATGCAATTGTCCTCAAATTTAGTCACTTGAGATAGAAAATGAAAACAATAGTTTTTAACTGATATACTGATTTTAAATAAATATAAGGATGGTCGACCTGGTCTACGATTGTCTGAATATTTCGAAGCATATGGTAGAAATTAATAAGTTTGTCAGGCCTGAGTTGTTTGTTCTGTGGTCATCAAGAAAGACAGATGTAGGCACAAAGTGGGTCGTCGGAAGACAACTAAAATTTCACGCTTGCCAAAACTTAAGCCAGTACCGCTTTTGAATAAGAAACATCAGATTATATTTGTTGTGATTCGCGATATTTTAGAATGTCATTTGTATCGCCAGATGATGTAGTAGAGTCAGTCTTCATGAAAGGGTTTATTAAAGGACTTAAGTTTGAGTGAATTCCATAATTTGGGTGAAGCAGTTTTCTTTATTTATTTTTATTCTCCATTTTGCCCTCAGTTTTACCACCTGTTCATGTGAAGTCCATTCTAATAATTGTGGGGTGATTGCTTGAGTATATCTTCTTACATTGACTTTACTTCAATTTCTTGCGTGTACCCCGTGGTGTTTGAGAAATTCCAAACTGCCCACATGCTAACGAAATACATTCCTACCATTATTAAAGTCGGTCACATTAATCGGCATCGGCAGAGACCGGCACGTAACGGAAACTTCATTACCAGTCGCTATCGGTGGCTAGAAACCAGACCGGCATTTGTCGGTTGCTGATCTAGTTGCGAAGTTAACATGGGATCACTCTTCTATAGCTTTCTCTCGATACCTGGCTTAATTGAAAGTTTCCTTTCCGTTTTATGTCATTATATGTTCACGAGAAATGCTGGTGCCGGTCGATGCCTGTCTGTCCCGGTTCGTGCTGTGTCGGTAAGTGTGCATCGACCTTTAGCCTGCCGCCTATATTTTATTCTGCTCATCGGTTTTTGGTAATGATACTATCATGATAGTTGAATTCAGACACTTCCTCTATTAAAATATTGTTGATGATGATCAGGCTGTTGTTTGTGATATTGAATTCATATACTGTGTTTTTCGTATTTTATTCTTGGTCTAACCTCTCATGAGGGTTAATCCTACTCTGCGTGTTACTAAATCAAATAAATATATTATTAGGACTGTATAGTCTGCGTACCCTAAATCTCCTAGTCGACTTCTTAGTCTCTATATGATTTCTGCGTTTTTAGTTTGGGTTCCTCAATACTTCCAATAGTTTGCGTCAGTAAATAGCAGTCAGAATGAAAGGGCGTCAGTAAATAGCAGTCAGAATGAAAGGGCGTGAGTAAATAGCAGTCAGGATGAAAGGGCGTCAGTAAATAGCAGTCAGGATGAAAGGGCATCCTTGTATTACAACCGATTTGAGGCTTAGTCTCTTAGTCTCTATATGATTTCTGCGTTTTTAGTTTGGGTTCCTCAATACTTCCAATAGTTTGCGTCAGTAAATAGCAGTCAGAATGAAAGGGCGTCAGTAAATAGCAGTCAGAATGAAAGGGCGTGAGTAAATAGCAGTCAGGATGAAAGGGCGTCAGTAAATAGCAGTCAGGATGAAAAGGCATCCTTGTATTACAACCGATTTGAGGCTGAGTGCCTCGCTCAGGCTCCCATTGAGAAGTAATGTTATTTCGGCATTTCTTGTGATATATTTTGCAGAATGTTCTTTGGAAATTACCATTGTTATATTCCCCATTCTTTGGAAGCTTGATGATTATTTTTTTCTTTTAGGAGGATGCTATTATTTCGTTTGACCATATTTCTGAAGCATAGACTGTAGAGTTCCTGCTGTCATACTGGTACTGGTGTTTGAAATATTACTGCACATATATCGGCGTCTCCCTCAGTTTTCTTGCTCTAGAAGTTTTGGTGCTGGCTTCCATTATTTTTCTCCGTGAGAGGAGCTCTGGTTGGCTCGATGGTTGCTGTTTCTACTGTCGTGATAACAATCATGTACCTAGTGCTGTTATTTTATTCTCCGTCATTATTAATTTCATGGAAGTATTCTCTTCATTTGTGGATTTTTGGATATTTTTTTCTATCTGTTTACTTTCATGGCAGGTATTTGTGTATGTTTTGTGTGTAAAGAAGGTTCGACTTATTACTTGCATTTCACCATTGAATATATAAGTATATAGTGAATGCAACAATGGAAATCCGTTGTTGGGTACACAACTCGCTGGAGACGCCACGCCGATAACGTGTCCCCCAGGCAGTTGGCATGCTGCACCGTCGCGTCGTTACTATCGCATGCTCCGCTCGCACATCGGTACATATTTCTCTGTCTTCCTCTACAGTGGTAGATGGAAACAAAAAAAATATGTGCGACATATTTTCGTATTCCACACAAACTCTGAAAATTTCGTCGAAATTAGAGATGGTCGGGTCCAAAATCAGCCTGAAGTGATAGTTTTCATGTGGAGTGGCTGCATACGTATATTGAAATGATGAATTTTCTTTGCTTCCTCAAGAACGTGTATTAACCGTGTATAAACTACGTGTACCATAGGCTGATACACACTCGATACAAAAACCGGTTTTACGTCGTGTCTAGTCTCGAGTGTGTATCATCGTGTGTCATGTTAGCACTATTTTAAAACATTTTCGTTTATAGCCTAATTTATAGTGTTTCATTACATATGTATGCGTTTGTGTGGATGGTAATGATGAATTTTCGTTGTTACTTTAAGAACGTGTATCAACCGTGTATAAACTACGTGTATCATCGTGTGTCAGGGGACTAATTGCACTGCAGTACAAACAAGAGCCAAGAGTAGATCACACTTTAGGCCGAAATACATTGCGAGCGGGAGCGCAACCGGCATTTTACAGTTATTCTGTAGAGCAAGTTCTAATCGTAACATCGGCTACGTTCACTGCACTAAGCAAACGCTGGGGTAGATCTAGTCTCTAATCCTCCAGTGAAACGTAGGCATTTGGTAAGTGTCTTCTCAAGAAAAGTTTATTAGTTTGGTACGGCATGTGGAGTAGATTTTTAAATTAAATTGCCGGGATTATAGAAATCTATAAAAAAATTATAAAAGTCGGGAAATAAGATTTGTCAATGCTCACATTGTGTTAAACTGAAGTTCACTCCACCGAAGTTATCAAACGTCGGCTGAGTAGAAGACGTGTACGCTCGCACTGTGTTTTGGCCTTTAATATAAATAGGGAATTTCTTCATCTCCGTATATATAGAGGAACTAAAATGATGTCACGTAACATGCCTCTGAAAGCAGCTGGTACTTGTCCCAGATACCATCGGATTGTCGTCTTCTGTTACTGTGAAAGCTTTGTCGCTCTCTTAAATCACAGACAACATATACAGAGCTGTGTTATTTTGTGTCCGCAGAACAGAGTAGTACAAAAGATACGCAAAAGAACGCCTCATATATTTTCATAGAAAATTTAAATGAAGCGAACAGTACAAATAGTACGCTTCAATCGACAGAACAATTTGTTCTCTTCAGTATATGGGAGCTCTAGAACAAGGTACACAAAAGAACACAGTTATAAGTAGATGACAAAATGTCCATATAAAACCGGTTCACTTTTTGAAAACACTTTGACTTTATATTCAACCAAAGAATGCTATCAGTAATAAATGTTACTAATACGAAGAATTTATGTGGCATAACACAACAGAGAGAGAGAATGTATAGAGTTTTCTATTAGGTGGTCATTAGATGGTTTTAATTCGTACAGCAAATTTTTTTGAGGTTTTCATATCTAGATGTAAGTTGTGTCAGCTTAAACCTTACAAATGTTGTCTGTCTTTCATAGTGCCCATTTCAGTAGGTATATCTATTCCATAGCAGAAGTTTTTAGATAATTTTTTCTGGTGAGAAGTATTCGGGGGTAGGTAAAATTCTGTGCTACCAAGTTTCGATCGGGAGTACGGGCAGCATACCAATACTACTGCAAACAAATTAACTCTGGCCAGTTATTGTTTATATAAAACACTGTGACTTAATTGAACACGCACACAATCGGTAATCATATAAGGAATTACGCGGAGCAACATTTTTGTGGTGGTACGTCTCAGTACAAGGGGAGGAAAACTTCTCGTGTGGGAAGGACCTATTGTTGCTTTTGGAAGAGACTGGGCAGATTGTTAACTTCGTAATAGGGCATGTTAGAAAAATCGAAAACATATTAAGTAGAGAAAAAAACTAAGGACAAATTCAGAATGCAATTCGTATCCACGACCCCCTTTGATGCCAGCCATCGCGTTTACCTACGATGTCACTGAGGCCCATAATGATAATAAAAGTTCTTACGAATTATCGGTAAGATAATGTTGCATGTTGTATCAGATCATACACCGGTTTTCTTAAGACTGGAACTGAGAGAAATGTCAAACTGCTTTATTTTATATACCGCTCAATGGAACTGTACACAATGGATGGAGGCAGTCGTAGCACGTAGTACTCAGTAAGTTTGATAAAATATGAAATTAACATATACGAACTGATGAACATAAACTAAAATCTGTGTTGACGGCGGAATATTTATTTTATTCCTGCGAGAGTTTATTGAGGATTGTGTGTGTAATAAAATAAGAGAAAGAAAAATGGAGAATTTTGAAGAGCGGTTACTAGCTGCTGTACGGAAAAATGAAACCGTTTATAATAAATCTAAGGGATTTAAAAAAATTCTATAATAATTCGTACACTGGTCTTTTCATTCGTTCGTTTTGTAATATCCCGTAGCGTTTCTAATCCTATTTATCTTTCGGACTCAGCCTTTCCTTTTTTTTTCAATTTCCATTAACTTCTTACACATTCAAGTACACATTCAAGTTCAACATCAAAAAGAGTTTTATAATTTTCTCCATATTTTTTCGACTTAATTTTTGCTCAAACTTTGCTGTCACTATAAATTGAATATATGTCCATTGTAAGCAACTAACGTTGACCTTGCATTGCGTTCATTGTGATCCAGCCTCTGGGGATTGAGATGGCTCAATTGTTAGACATCAAATCAAATTCATAAAAAAGCCATCCCTTGCTGGAAATCTATTGAACCACTCTTCCTTTAAGGCCCTGAGCTAACGTAGCTATCAGCCAGTTATGCTAGATAGACAGATTTACCTTCATTTGGCAGATTTTAGACATAATAAAATAAGGTAGATTTTCTCTGTTAAAATGTAGAATTTCCAAGTTAATTTTTAATATTCTTTTACTGCTTCAAACATTTGCGTAGAGCGAATTTTTTCGCAAATTAATTTAAACAAAACATGGTTTAAGAATAAAATAGAGGTTGAAACCTTAAAAGAAATGCTTTTATCCAAAGATGTAATGAGAAAATATAACTTTTAACTTAAAAGTATCAAGTTTAATGATAAAAATTTTAATAAGGATATATACGAACAATCGCTAATATTTGATACCTAAAGTGTAAATACATCAATCATATTTATGTGTTTCATAATTTCATATAGTTATCATTAAAGTTATTCCAAGCAGATATCATTGAAAAAAAGCCAACATTAAGATTTTTATTGTATGTTTTCCTGGCAACACTGGCTATCACAACTATAGAATTGTAGGCACAAGATAAAAAGTAAAAATGAAACTTAATGCATGAAACTTTTCATTTATTTTCCCAGTCATTTTCAAGGCAGGTAAAGGGGAGAGTTTGCTTACATGCATTTCAAAAATTCACTTTCTTGAACCTATGAACTTCAGTTAAAATTTTGCAAGAAGTTTGTCATAGACAGACTTAAAAGCAAAAAGCTAAAAAAAAAAAATCATGCCAATGTAGTAAATTAAGTTTTATTTATATCATGAGTCGGCGACACATTTATTCACTAAGAAAATATCTAATCGGGTGTGATCTTTTGGCACAAATTCAAATCATCAGGACATTGCCAACAAATAATCTTTTCTACAAGATTTTGTCCCTCTTTAATATAAGGTCTGAACTTTTGATGCGATTTTTGCCTGACCTTTTTCCGTTTTACTTCCCTCTAAGAGTGAATTTTACATTCCGACCGGATTCGTATAATAAAACGGAAATATCAATGGAATGTGTTTCTTTTGCACGTGATTGAAATCTTCTACGGATTTGTACTTTGAGAAAGGCAATTCGATAAAAATATGGAAATTCCATTAAATGCCTTTTCATAGAGGAAAACTTTAATAATAATTTAGTTCATATAATAACTATAAATCAGCCTTAAAGCGGAATACATATATCTAATACAATTTTTTTTAATATATGTAATTTCTACAATTTCTCTTTCAAAATTTAAAAAGCGATCAAATAAGCCCTGACATCATCTAACCACTCATGTAGAATCTTAGCTACCTACAACATATTAAATTGCTATGCCGAACACTGAATGAGTCTTATCCCAGATTAACAAGAGCGAAAAAACTTGATATCGAAGATAAAATGTGTCTTATGAATGTTTTTTTTTATGTAGGTATGTCACGTTAAGTATATGCTTTTCAGCCTCAGACGACTATAGAGATTCTGTAAATGTGCACTTAAGAATCATGCCTAAACCATCTTATATTTTAGGTCATGATGTATGAAGCCCCAAACATATGTATGTATCATGTCTTTTTTACGGTTAGCTCATTTCAAATTCTTGACTCGAACACGCGTAGCGCTCTAATGTTATTCTTTGGTAGAACTTTCACCAAAATATCATAATTATTTATGTCAATTGTCAAAGGATAATTTCTCAGATAATCTATTTCCTTTAATTTTCTTGAAAGAATAATTTCATAAATAGTGCCTCCAAATTTCTCTCATAAAATGAAACTAATGTTAAATATCAATTAAAAGCAATTATAAAAAATGTCAGTATTGCTACTGCGTCTAAGCATGATTGTTCTAGTTTCATGTATATTATGACAGTAGATGTACTACCAATTGTAAATCTCTACCTGCAAGAACGAATTTATTGTTTCGTAGGATTCTATCTCCTCTGAAAATTATTTACCATCATAGAAATTAAAACGTTCAAATTTAGAGAGATTTTACTATAAATATTTTCTAGGAGTAGAAGTGGAGGGGAAAACATAGCCCCACCCTTTTTTAATTCTTTATTTATAATTTTTGTTATAACTTAAACTTGCAATTCGTTCACAAGTTATCTGGAAAATTTTCGAAATACGAAAATTAATTTTACAAAGTTACGGGACGGGACGTTCAAATATTGTGATTTGTTTTTTTCACGTAAAAAGTTATGCAGTTCACAGTAAATTTTTTAATCCACTTTGTCAATGACCAACAATAGAATTGTAAGAAATTAAATTGCATACCTATATGGAAGGACAAATTTAATTTGTTATCATCGAAATTGTCATAGGTAAAGTGAACTCAAGTTCCCGTCCGAAATTCTTGAGAATCATATTTCATGCATTGCTTGAGAAAGTGTCGCGTGAAAAGAGTTCAGTGCACTTTATGCTGAATTGTATCTTTTGCCTGTAATATCGGTGTAATTAACAAGCAATAATTTAGTTGATTTGTATTTATAAATTTACATTGATTTGCATGCTAATCAAATTTTTTTGTTATAAATTCGTGAATTTTATATTGAATAAAAGAGTTATATTTTTTAACTAGGAGAAGTGGTTTGTTTTTTTTTTTTAATGTTTATCTACGTCCAGAGCATAGGTTTGTACCTAGCCACTAATCATTCATCTTTTCTGTACTTGTGTTGTACTTGGACACATATTTTCTACCTTTGCACTTGTTTTGTACTTGGGCACACGCGTTGTACAATTGTCGCTCTACAAACACACTTTATAAAATTTCCGATGTTTTGTACGAAGAAGAATATTCGTAACTGCAATATTTATGGTGTGTTTTGTGAAGGTGGCACCTAGGAATTTGTATTTGATCACTTTCCAGTAAAGAAGCGATGATATAAAAATTTTAAATATGCAAACTAAAGCTTGTATGTTAGATGAAATTGCATCTACATATTGTACCCTAATCAGGTACATACATATATGTAATTAGTTTAGATAAATGGTTCCGGAGATAACGGAAAAAAAAGTGAATAACACCTTTTTAAGGTTGAAAAATTGCCGTTTTATATTACAATAATGGATATGTTTTCAACTCATCATATCATGAGAAAAATGTTCACAACAGAGTGCTATTGGATGTGAAAAAAAGGCGGAAGAAATGTATGAAAATATAGGAACTATAGGTGTATATGATCCAAGTGCAAAAAAACCGTTTTTCGACAGTAAAAAGTTAGCTATGAAGTTTGAAGTATCAGTACTACACCACTCTATTACCCTCTACTCCCTCTTTAATTTGGTACGAAATATGACGTATTTTGGAGAGCCCAATGGGTGGTGGCACGACCCCCAAGCGCAAAAATTTGTTACCTATCTTTTTCTACTCTACACCCTAAATCCATCGGAAAGATTCTATGACCGTCCTACATTGAGTTGGGCGCTCGTCAATATTTCGAAAGAAAATTGCAACTCCTGATTTTTTTTTTAATTTCGTGAATCCGCTTTCATTTTTGTTCCCGTTTCCTGCCCGGAAAATTCCCTCCTTGTTTTTTTTTTATCTTGTCCTTTACGGGACTCGAACTCACAATTTTTGGAATCGGTCATAAATAGAATAGAAGAATTTTTGAGAACTTTTATTTTTAACGATTCTAAATTAAATTATAAATACACGAGAAAAAAAATAGAAATTTGACTAATTATTTGTGCGTTTTCATCGTTACTGATTAATGTCAGCTGAAAGCAACTGTGGCTTATAGGCCAGATACATTAATAAATACAAGAGGAAAAAATATCTATATCGTAATCTCAGAGTTAAGAGCAGTTTGCCTTTAAAACGGAAGGTCGCAGCTTCAAAATCCGGGCGAGGAGGTTTTTTTTTTTTTTTTCTTGTAATTATATTTTATAATTTAATTTAGAATCGTTAAAAATAAAAGTTCTCAAAAAATTTTCTAGTCCGATATCCCCCTATATATTCGCCCCGAGTTCCCATTCTTTTTATACCACATACATCCCTCTCCACTCCATTCTACCCGTTATTCCTGAAAAACTCGAAAAAACCTGCATCTTCACTTCGTCCCGCTCAACTCTTAATATAGCCTCGCCTCGCCTGGCCACGTATCCTTAGAATCCGGCCCCTGATCAAAGTTAACTTAATATTAGGTTATCTTTGTCCTGATTACCTCGATAAGTACTTACTAGCCCTGGCAGCTTTTGTTGATATTTGTCACATGGGAGGGTGTATGGCGGGCTATATACTTTTAATATAACAAAAACTAAAGTGTTCATATAGGAGGCACGTTCAGAAAGTAAGAGTACTGAGGGTCTGGCTAGTTCTTGGAAGTAGAATGCGCATTCGTTTGTTGAAAACTACACGACTGTACCTCTGAGACGTAAAAGCAGTGTAAAAATTCTCCTCACCATTAGCGAAAAAATTCAAATCCGTTAATTCGGACCGAAAAGATCATGGCCTGTGTATTTTGGAGCTATAAAGTGATTCTCGACATTAAATATTTGCCCTAGCGAGAAACAATTAATGCTGCACGGTATTGTGAAACCCTAAAAACTACAGAGGGCGATATAGAACAAAAGAAGGGAAATGTTAGCGAAGGGAGTGTGCTTGTTGTATGACACTGCACGTCCCCACACAGTCAACGCCAAAAAGCAACTCTTGGACTCATTCGGTTGGGACATTAAAAATCACCCCGCTCTCAGCTCTGATCTGACACTTTCAGATTTTCATCTTTTCACCTCTCTACAGTAATTTATTTGTGGAAAAAATTTTGACCCTTGGTGCACAAGAAGGAGACTACGTCGAAATATGTATCTGAATTTGTAAATTCAAAAATATATTGCTTTTTCGATTTTTAAAAAATTGAGTAGGCATGCTCTTACTTTCTGGACGTGCCTCGTATAAAATGTTGAAGAAAAGCGTGAATAAATCATCTTTTCCGATGTTTTTTATTCATATTCTTTAGGGGAGATACCGGGTAATATAAAGAACTTTTTTCTTCAATTTAAAAAAATATATATATATTTTGATTCGTTTGAAATTTTCTTCCATTTAGTGCAAGACAGAGGCAACTAAAAAATGATAAAGTCATTCTTATTACTGTTATTAATAATATTTAAAAGAAAATTATTGATTTTTTTTTTTGTAAATATAATAACACCACTATGCTTTGTATATTTGAATTTTAAGCATTTTTTTATTTATTACTTCCAGCCAACGTTAATTGGAGTTACATCGCTCTTACAGCAAAGTCTTCAATTAATTTTACAGAGCTATCCTCCTTTCCACCACTCTGCATCTCTCTGATCTGACAACTATTTGGTTTCTTAAATGAACTAATTGGTCATCTTCACAAAAGGGCTGGCATTAGTGAAGAGCTCTTCTATTTTCCAATTACATATTCTATTTTAGACTCCAGTTATTTTGTGACTAAAAAACCTGAAAATATTATGAAAAATGAGCATTTTTCAAGTTAATTATTTTTTCGTTTATCATCAATAGAATATTCAGAGAGAGGAATTCACTTCAAAGCGGTAATATTTTATTCTTTCGGCAAGTTAACTTACAAGTTAAGAATCAGGCGAGATTTCCGACTGTTTTACATTTAAATTATACACGGCTATAAAAGTAAAGGGAAAAGTAGAAAAAATAACAAAAAAC
Source organism: Dioctria rufipes (assembly GCA_963924295.1). Taxonomy (NCBI): domain Eukaryota; kingdom Metazoa; phylum Arthropoda; class Insecta; order Diptera; family Asilidae; genus Dioctria; species Dioctria rufipes. The sequence continues at coordinate 320,768,026 of OZ002740.1, read as the reverse complement.
TCAAACTCTCCTTAAAACTCTTAGTCCGGTGACACACGATGATACACACTCCACTCAGCGTACTAAAAACTGGTTTTCCTGGCACTATTTTAGAACATTTTCGTGTTTAGACTTCGATGATACAAGAGTGGTTTAATGTTTGCGTGTACTCAGTTTGTGTGGATATAGATCATAAATGATGAATTTTCTTTATCCCGTGACACACGATGATACACACTCGAGACTATACACGACGTAAAACCGGTTTTTGTATCGAGTGTGCATCAGCCCATGGTACACGTAGTTTATACACGGTTGACACACGTTCTTGAAACAGCAAAGACGTAGTCAGACCATATTATATATGTCAGTGGATCAAATCTCGAGCTGATTTGAAGCACATAGAAGCAATAACAGAGTTGAAAAATATATAGCAGCAATATTCCCTCTATTTTAAAAGCTCTTTTTAAAGGAGTTTTTGAATTCACTATGATGGTATTGCCACTTTACTCTGCTCAGCTCGTATGCATGAGACACACAGTGCAGTGTGCATGCATACATCGCAGCGAAGCCGACTCTAAGCTGTTCGATTTGTAGCTTTCAGACTAGCCATGTGCTATTAGAAGTAGATTAGGGGCACTTGAGCAAAAGCTCTCCGGAAAAATTTTCAACGTACAATTTTCTACTCTGATACGGTTTTCTCTATGCTTGAAGCTAGAAAAAAGCCAAATCTCTAATTGTGTTGTACACTGATTTACATTGTCAACAAATATTAAGCTGGCTGAAAAACTCCAATTGTGTTCCAAGCCTTACATTAAGCCTGAATCATTGCACGACAGCAACAGCGGCAGTGGCAGCAACGCAAAAAAAGTTTTGCTGCCGAGTGCATCAGATTGCATCACAGTGGCATAACAAGGTAGCGACCAGAAGATTATGACATTTCTGAGTTTTCTTTCCAAGATACTTCCTCAGATCTAATTTTTTTGTATGAACACCTTGATTTGTCATACAAAAACTGTTTGTTTTTTATTAAAGATATAAGTTTCTCCGTCATTTCCGTTCTCAATACATGAAAAATTAACTTGACAGCAAATTTAGAATTTGAGATGACTCGGCAGGACGACGTTTGTGCTGCTTTCTCTCAATCAGCTAATCGCTATCGACCAATGAAAACAATTTGTCGCTGCTGTTGCCGTGGCAATATAATTCAGGTTTTAGAGTACAACATTGCCTCTTAAGGCTAGGGTCTGACAGGTGAACATGACACTAGTTGCTCCAAAAAAAGCAGGCTACTTCAATTTTCGCAGGCTAGATGGACGAGCTTTTTGGGCCCTATTCTGCAATTTTTCATAAAATAATATTTTATGGAGAATAGAAGAATTTTAAGTACAACAGCCTCGTCCAGGGTTTGAAGCCGGAACCTTCCGCTTTCCGGGCAACTGCTCTTACCGTTGAGCTAACGGTACAGATGATTTTCCCTCTTGTATTTCTTAATTTGTAACTAGCCTACTAAGCCACGTTTGTTTTCAACTGGCATTAACCAGTAACGATAAAAGCGCACAAATAAATTGTAAATTCAATTTTATCTATTTTTCCCGGACTGGAATCGAACCCACACTTGTTAGAATCGATCAAAGATGGAGAATAGAAGAATTTTACGAACTTTTATTTTTAACGATTCTAAGTCAAATCATAAATTCCTCAATCGATATATTTGCGTGAAACTCTGCCAAATCACCTACTAAATAATTCAACCTGATCGGCCTCACTAACTTTGACAGTTCTGCAGAATATATGAGATCAGGTTATCAACCTCCCATTGACTTATAACAATGGACTGAGCGTACTGCTATTTTCCTATAGGAAAGAATGGCACAAGTTTTATAGTTTTCTCTTTCACCCTATGGCAGAGTTGGAGCTACCAACACAAAATATTGCTCACTGAACGTTTTCTTATACCATTTGATGTTTTTATGTTGGCTACAGATGCAATCACCGCAGAAAGAATAAGGTAAAGATAGTGTTTATCATGCTCCGTCTCTCTTGCCCATCAGGTAAGAATATTAAAGTCGGAATGAGTTTAATTCCTTATAAGCGATTAAAATATCACTTGGGCACAAGAAAATATATTTTTTTAATTTAATTTGACTTTCGGGTGTAAAATTTCATCTGATTGGTTGAGTTTTAAATGTTTTTTATGTAATAACGTTTTAAAGGGTGCTCTAATGGTGATATACAGAAACACAATATTTGTGCCACATGAACTGGCAAATTGCTCAGTCTATTGTTATAAGTCAATGCAAGCTCCCAATGGCAAAGATTGTAAGGCCGGCTAGGTTGAGGTTTAACTCGAGTAGGTCTATATTATTTGGTGGTTATTATTACGGGAAAGTGTTTGAAAAAAAATTTGAGAAACATATTTAACGGGAAAAGTTAATCCTGCTGCAGTAAATTATTAATAAATAATTTGAATTTTCAAGTCAACAGCCTAATCAACTGCTATCATACAGAAGTTGTCAAAGTTCGTATTGTTAGTTGCAAAAGTTTGCAAGGCTCACCAGGTTGAGGCTCTTCAAGTTATACTGAGGTCGAGGTTGGAAAAGTTAGCACTGTGTTTCTCGCTTTATTTCTTTAATAGGTTTCGACACACATGTCTATGAAAGTGCTAAAATATGACAACTCCCGACTGGAGCTTGATACGAACCATGTCCGTACAACGTATAAATGCAAAGCAGTTAGGAATGTCAAAGTGAACGGAATGGATGTCTTTCTGGCATGAGACTCTCGCACAGATCGGATATATATAATCTGTGACTCTAGTGTCTCGATAAGTATTTTGTTCTGGCAGCATGTTTTAGAATAATTTTATATCAAATATTTATTAAATTCTCTGTCAAAATGAAAGAAAAAAAAATACGTTTTTAATTTGTAATTAATTAAATATTGTGAAATTGAAAGTTTTTTAAATATTTTATTATATAGATTCAAGTCATTTCATCTGTAGTCCCTCGTGTAGAACAGGAAGCAGCGCATCCACAGATTCGTTCCAGTGGTCTTTTTCGAAACTCATTTCAGATGATTTGACAATAGATATTCCATTTTGACAGTTTGCGATTTCTGCAGTGATTGCTTTGGTAGCATTTAAATTTCAATAAGCTATCTTCCTCACAATATCATGCGTGCGTTCAGGTGTACACACCGATGTGCTGAAAAGCACATCGGTGCGCACATCACATCATTGAAAAAGTAGGGATAGCACTTGAACGGTTGTTGTGCACTTCGATTCGAAATGTCATTTTTGAAAGTTCTTTAAGAATAAAACTACGCTAAACGTCAAACCTACTAAGCGCACCGAGACACGACGCTACCAGACCGTAGTGTAAAATGTGCACATCGATGTGCTGGGGAAATGACAACGCTTCGGTCGCCTGAACGACATGGTGTGCAAAAATGTGACATTATGTGACATTCTGCGTGTACCTGAACGCACGGCATGCCATCCACTGACATATATAACATGGACTGACTGATTTTCTATTTCATATGGGTCAACTTTTATTGGCAGGGGTGTAACAATTATCTTAATTTCAAATTTTACTTTTGCTTTAATTAAAAGTTCAATAAATTACAGATGCATTCGAAATTATTTCTATTCTTGGAAGCTTATCTCTCCTACAACATCAAATATTTCTTAAACTTGATTTTTATAGAAATAAGCAATCTTTATTTGCCTGTCCCTAAAAGTAGGTATGAGGGACAGAGAAAGGATTACAAATATTGTATTGCCATCTACTTCTATTCTATATATTCATTTGAAAAACCACTGAACTGAAACTGGGCTATGGTGTATTTTGTATAGAACTTATTGTTTGTAGCTCCGCGGAATAAAGTACTTAAACCAAAAAGAAACAACTATAGAAAAGTGATCCCATAATAATGTCAAATAATGGAAGCAATTTCAACAGTGTCAGCAGTCCATTTTATATATGTATGTCAGTGATGCTATAATGCAATTATTCGTTTGATATTAATAGTAATTCGAAGTTTTAAATAATATATTGACTATATTTTGGAAATTAATTAATGGTTACAGTACTCTCTTGTTAATCCGCCGCTCGATTTTCCGACAAACATCATAATCCGCCGTTTTTTATTTGTTTACTACTTGAAGGACCAATAAATAACTATAATCCACCGATTCTGTGAATTTCGTGCCAAGTACTGCGTGTGTGTGTGTTTGTATGCCTGAGTCGAGTCGCGTGTATGTGTGTGCGTCCCCCCCTCACCCTTCGTCCTTCATCACACTCGCCTAGTATTCGGTTATATCGGTTGATACCTCTAACGTACAGCCCCTCCATTTTTTATGGTATAAATCGCAAACTGTCACATTGTCAAGTTGTGAAATTGTAAATTGTAAAATTTTTAATCGTTTGTAATAATAATTGTTGTTAAAAAATGGACGAAAAACACTTCCATATTTTCTATATTCTATAAACAAATATGTAAAAACTTTCAATTTCGCAATATATATACATATTAAAAATTTACTTTTATTTATTTCCATGTTTGACAGATGATTTAATAAATATTTTCTATAAAATTATAGTAACAACAACAATATGGGAGCACGAGTAGTGGAAATTTACAAATTAGGGCTGCCAATAACAATGTTTTAGTTTCAGTAACTATAAAAACTTACTATGCTTGAGAACTTTTTATGGTTCTGAACACGCACCCATTAACAAATCGAGGACTGGAAAAAATGCAGAACGCGTTTGCTTCTCTCGTCACTCATCAATAAATTTCCTTATACGATGTGCTATCTCTCCCACAATTTCTGTAAAAAATGCGTGCCATCATAATGTAAATCTTCCTTTACACTATCTGCGTAAAGGCTCGTAGCACTTCATGAAGAGACTAAAAATTTCAGCTAAAAGTAAAAAGTCCTTAACCTCAAACTGTACATTATTTGCCTACACTTCATGAAGTGCTAAGTTACATCTTGTGTACGACATAGTATTTTCTGTATTGTTGAAAGAGAATTGGATTGATAGGGCAGTAGACCTGGGTTAAAAAGATGTCTGTTCTCTACCTATGATTTGAAATGCTATTTTCACTTACATCTCTTCCACATTCCATCTTATTTGTCTTTGATATTGTTGAAGGTGAATTCCATACACCTCCTTTACGTCTTGCTAAAAATCTTGTTTTTTTTTTAAATTCTTTATACTAACTTAACGGGCTTGTCCGCAAACTTAGAAAGTCAGAATTGACCCACTTCCCGGTATCCAATCGAGCTGAATATTTACACATCGGTTTGTCGTCGATATCAATGCACTTTGGCATCACACACACACTTACAATTTAGTTTTTTCAAAAAAAAATTGTAGGGAAAAACATTATCAATCGCTTCGCATATAAAGGACTTATAGTGAAAAACTTTGTTTTTACGGGTTTATTTTATTTTCATTCCGGTTTTCTCGTTGCAAATTTAATATATAAGACAATTTCAATTGAAACAGTTTTCAATGAATTTCAGTCTTTTAGACAAGAAATTTGCCAATTTAATATATACATATCTACGTATAACATTGAACATGTAACCACTCTTGTGAAAACTTCGATTAATTTTGATAAATTGGTTCACATTGAACAAGTTACTAACTTGAAGACTTTTAAAACTCAGTATGAATGAACGCCTAACGTAGTAGGTATATTACTGAAAAAAAATATGAAATGTTAAAGGAATTGTGGAAAAAATGTACTTTAAAGATAGTATTTTCTTTATTTTTTGCTTTTTAGTTCACACGAGCCAATATGGTAATACTTTCATTTAAATTTTTATAGTATACTTGCGGGTAAACTCCTCCTTGGAGAACGGTGGTCTTGCCCATTTATGACAAATACAGAAATTGATTACCGGGGGCACACCACAAACATTTGTAAAATTATTTCGTACAAATACTTTCACAGAGTACAATATTTAACATTCTGACTGGGTAGCTCTTATCTTACCTCTATACGGAAATCCTGAACATTAGAACATAAACGTCTCTTTTCTGAAGCTGACAGTGGAAAAATATTTGGAATATTTTGACTCATTTACATACACAGAAGAGAAATTCTCGGATTTTAAATTTTCTACCTCGATGAATTACCAGCTTTTTCCATGTTTTTATAATTTTACATAATCAAAAGAATTTGGGTCGAGTGCGGTATAAATTCGTTTTCATTATAGGGTTGTTGACTGTTGTACAAATTTATATGAAGAGCAGGCATTGAACGAAACCGTATAGAGTTTGTTTTTATGGTATACAAGTAAGTAGCCTTAGATCACACAAAGAAAATTAGACCCGTTCCCGCAAAAAGTTCAATAAATAGCAATTTCTATATTTCGTAACAATCCTAACAATACAGAAATATGTGGCACAAATGAGGCGACAAGCTTGCGGTGCGGACTATTAATAAAGTACGAACTTCTGAAGGCTAATTAATATAACTTTCCACAGTAATATCAATGTGAACCGTACATACACATATTATGTATATGTATAATATATAAAACAACATGATCGAAGAGAGGAAGATTTTATTTTGTTCAGAGACCCAGTAATGCTCCCTAGTTCTGTGATGAAAATTCTATAAATAATGAATAACCATTGGGGCTTTACGGCAGCAACTTTTCCGTTCCTATTGTCTACGTAACTTATTCCCCTAGGATGTAAACAAAAGTATTCCCGATTAATAACCCGGATTTTGTCCGTACTGATTTTGTACAATATTTACGATTTTTTATTTTTATTTCTTTTCAGTGTTGAAGGAGTAATTCCAAATAAAGAATGACCGCTGAAGTGATGGCTGCTGATTCAAATTGGGATCCAGGTGAGAGAGTGGGTTAAGATGGACTTAATTTAAATTTTCAGTGCTAATTTTAGATTTGATTTGTATAATTATATCAAATTAGTTTACGGATGAAATGAGATTATAATTTAGTAAATTATTTATAACTTTGACTTTTGAATTTTAAACTATATTTTATATTTGGTTAATGGAATTTCAGATCTTTAATTGACCGTGAATGTAGGTACAAAAGCAATTCAAAATTGTAAATAATAAATACAGGATGAACTTTTGTGAATCGTATAATTATAGGCATATGAAATTTATTCTGAATGTCGTTTTACGTATTTAATGTACCTAGGTATAAAAAAAACATGTCCTTGTGTCCTTGGCGGTAAAAGAATAGTATTTTCATAACCAGTGACTAAAAGAGTCATTTTGCTAAAGTGTAGATTGACATATTTATTTCTCTTAGTGTTTGGTCCGATATATGCAGGTGTATGTATACGATTGTGCAAAATATAAGCTGTGTTCTTTTGTGTCAGGAGAACAGGTCAAAGCAAAAGATACACAAAAGAACGCCTCATACATTTTCATAGAAGATTTATAGATGAAGCGAACAAGCGACAGAACTATTTATTCTCTCCAGTATATGGGAGTTCTAGAGCAAGATACACAAAATAACACAGCTATAATGAAGGTGAGTAGTGGCGAAGAAGTATAACAGTGAATGATTGCCTACATATGTAGGCCGTTTCTTCCACGCTGGTCCATAGAGCGGGAGGTGATACTACTCATATCAATCGTTTTGGAGTTACAGGGTGGTTAAGCAAATATTCTAGGTTTTCACAAAAACACTTTATATCTGAAAAAGTACAAGGTGTGCCATCACCGTCAAGAGCTTATTGTATGCAGAACTTCATGGCCTTTCGAATTACTGCTCAACCAGTCGCATACTCATCTTCTATCAGGAGTTATGGTGATCTAAAAATTTCGCATTTTATTACTTTTTTTTTTACCTGGTCTTCTATTTTTTTGCAAAACCGTAGTTAACGTAACTTTCTTTTATAAAAACTATAAACTGTGGACTCTCCTCTTTAATTTGACCTCTCTGCTCTCTCCCGATGCTGATAGTAAGTCAAGCATTCTTTGGTGTTAGGGTAATTCGCGAAGACATGTAGGCTAGATTAGTTTGGCGATAACCAATTCAATAAACAGTTTGCCTCACATAGAGCTTATGATGGCCCGTTATGTTTGATACAACACGCATGGGACTCTTCCGTGAATTCATCATTCAGTATACTAGGATATGTTAGTCGCAGCAGTATACAGGTGTTTCCCCGTAGGAGGTCAATATAGTAGGAGGTGATAGTACTCATCTGGATGAACCAAAAATTGTATGGCAGGGGAAGGCAATATCAACCGTTTAGGAGTTCTAGAGTGATTAAGAAAAAAATCTAGTTTTTCACAAAACACCTTGTACCTTAAAAACTACAGGGCATATGGTCACAGTTAAGAGCTCATTGTATGCAGAACTTCATGGCCTTTCCAATGACTACTCAACCAGCTTCGTACCCCTCTAAACTAAAATTTTCGAATTTTCTTACCTTTTTTTTTAATTTAAGCCTAGTATCGAGTTCGAGTAAAATGTGACATTTCCATACAAATTTTAGCGCTGGTAAAATCTCAAGCAAAAATTTTACTGATGATTTTACTAGTGCAGTACGGAGTTCACTGGTAAAAAGTGAATATTTCTCTATTTTAAGGTAGATGGCACTTTGCATGTCTCCACTTATTTTACTAAACATTTTAATGCGCGTAGCATTAAAATGCTGGTAAAATTATGACATTTCCTGTTTCTATGACAATTCTCAAATTGTTTTTTTGAACTTATTGAAGAATTTAATTTTAATTGAAAATTTTCAGACTTTTTTCTTAATTTATTGAAGGATTTAAGTTCTTTTAACAATTTTCAGATTAATTAAGTCAATTTTTAATTGTAAATTGTAGAAACATTTATCTAAATTTTATAAACAATTTGAAGTTTTCAGCGATAAAATTTTTAGACATCTGTCAATTTGTTTTCTCCAAATTAACATACGTCAAAATTTTACCAGCGATTTTAATGTGAAAAATTTGGAGACCGCGTTAAATTTTACTTTGCCCGAACTCGATACTAGGCTTTAACCTCTATTATATTTGCAAAAAGGTCATTAAGATAACTTTATTTTATAAAAATTTATAAACTGTGGACTATCCTTTTTAATTTGATATTACACTCTATATGCTAACTGCAGCCGTTAAACAGTTATTAACTCTAGACCTATTCAGCTCATACCGAAATTAGACGATATTTTTTAAAATGACGTGCTAAGGAAAAATTATCGTTGAGAATAGGTTTGAAAATATATCTGAGAATAGGTTAAGAGCTATAATAACTCTTAAAGGGCTACAGATAGCACATAGGGTGTAATAGGTCAAATTAAAGAGGAGATTCTACAGTTTACAGTTTTTTATAAAAAAAAAAGTTATGTTAATGACCTTTTTGCAAAAATAATAAAGAGAGTGGTACGGAGTTGGTTGGAAAGGCCATGAAGTTCTCCATACAATGAGCTCTTAATTGTGACCATATGCCCTATAGTTTTTAACATACAGGGTGTTTTATGAAAAACTAGCTTTTTTTCTAAATCACTCTGTAACTCCTAAACGGAATTCATCTAGGTGAGTACTATCACCTCCTGCTCTATTGACCTCCAACGGGGAAACACCCTGTATACACATAAGAATTTCTTTGATTTCTTTGTTCCAGACTTCCCCCAGTTTGCAGTAGGAGGATTTGTCTATACCCTAGGCAGACGGACGAAATCAATGATCATTCATTCGTAAATTGATCTCTTCAAAAATCAAATTACCCAAGATATTGTGAATAAAAACGAAAGTCCTGTCAATTTTATATGTAATTGACAGCACATTTTTTATAATAATTAAAATTCAAAGGTAAAGCGATTTTTGAAAAATTGAACTACGAACGAATTTTCATTGATTTTGTCCGTCTGTCTAGAATATAATGCACTGGCCAATCCTCTGAAAAAGAAAGTGCATTTGCATAAAAATTCTTAATGCTCTTCACCTTCTTTTCTTCCAAGAAATATCTACAAAAGCCTTTGTGGGGAGCAGCTAAACGCTCGCCATGTGTGCCAAAAGATCTGCTTTTGACAACATCATTTATACAATACATAATAAATCATACATCCCATCAATTTCTTTTCAACAAAGCTTCAGTTTTCATGAGGTTTAGTTTGTGTAATGGCTTCCTTAAAATTACGCAGCTTGTTAAATTCGCCCATCTTTGGTTGACCAACTGAATAGCCGTTAATTTCATTTCCCTATTAATTGAATTCATAGGAAGAGGATGAGTGTTTGTACAAGGCATGTATACTCTCTAGCGAGTGCATTGGTTATCTAATATCTCAGAATCATACCATGAAGCCATTAGAAGCCAACAGAATCTTAACTTGCACATGACACTCACCCGCTCCGGAGACTATCTCGGCATAATTATACACGAATTACCACATTAATAGCCGCCTTTAGTATATTTAAGAGGGATAGTAATCAGATGATCATATTAATTGGCAGATCCTTAGTTTGAAAAATGCTACAGTAATTTCGCAATTCATATATACATACATCTCTTATGTTAAGGTATTGTGAAAACATCACTGCCCTTTTTCTGTCATCCATTTTAGACTCATCAGCGAAGAACTACTCGCTTTTCGTCCCATTCCTTTTAAATAGTTTACAAGCAACCAATAGATTTTTTTAGCTCCTAAGAATTTGAATTAAATTCTGTTTCGAGTGGAATTTCTTCCACCGAAAACCATAAAATAATGCAAAAAGGCTTTGGTTATCACTGTTTATTCCATACAATAGTTTATGAGTAGCACAAAATGTTTAATTAAAGTAAAGAAGTCGTTAAAGATGAACCTCGTTCTGGGAGGCCATCAACATCAATAGATGAGCTTTACATCGAACAAGTAAAGAATTTTTTGTTCAATGATTATTGTAATATTTGTTAATTCTTCTCATTCGATTTTAAAAATATTCTGGAAATTAAACGCATTGCTGCTCTACTTGTTCTAAAACATATTAATTTTTCTTTTCTTTGATTATTATGCACCAAGCCAAAGAGTTTCTTTTTAATAGTAAAACTGTTAATAAATAGCATTACTTAAAAGTGTTGTGCGCCATTTACATCAAGTAATTCGTAAGTACAACCAGAATTAGGAGAGAACAAGAGAAAAAAATTATAATTAGTCTAAAACCAATAATATTATACCCTAGATGAAAATAAAAGTGAAATAAAGTAAAAAACCAAAGTTTTGTATAGCAACATCAAGAAATTCTTGCTTGATTTAATCTATTTTTGAAACTGTATGTACTATTGCTATGAAAACGCCGTGTACACATTTTCAACTCGCTATGTCGACACGCTCTCAGGCAGTGTCCAAATATATGTGAAAAACGAAATTTTTGTATGGAACCCTACGAAGGAATTATACCTGATTTGTCCTATTACCGAACTTTTAAAAAAGGCGGGGTGTAAGCGATTAGAATGTGTTAGTATATAGCTCATATCCATGTAATTTGCCAGATTGACATTTTCTAAAAAAACAACTTGCAATTCTTGTACGCTACTTTTTATCAAACACTTAAGCAATGCGATTCTACAAGATTCATGTTCACCTGACATTGCGTCATATTACTTTTTTCTTGAAATCCAATATCAGTGCTGTTTCGAAGACTTGAATAAACTTTGGCAAAGTATATATTGTAATCAATGCAAATTACTTTGAACGGAATACAGTAAATATTAATCAATAAATTAACTATTTCGTTTTATTTAGTTTAAAGTTCCGTTTTCTTAAAAAAAAAAAAAAAAACAATACTTGACATACGTAACTTTTCTTATATTTCGAATTCATTTTATTATCGAAATTTTTTCGAATTGGCTAGAACATAACTTAATCCAAACAATACGAATGTAATTGGGTTAAACTCTTACTTAACAGCCGGCGAAATTTGGCTTTCTGTAGAGACATTTGGCACATGTTTAAATGTGTCGTGGCAGTTTGTAACATACATAAACATACATATCGACACTTAAATAAGTTCATTGAAACTTCAAACTAGATTTTTAGGCCCGACCAATGGACTTTATATAGTTAAAGAGAGCAACCACAAAAACATTATAAGACCAGAAATGGCAAAAATCCATAAACGCAAGTAAGGAAGGACTTAATTCATTCAGGGTTGAACCCTTTAACTTCTTAACAAAGCAAAAAACTTCTTAGACTTGTGTTTATGGAATAATTTTTTCGGCTCCTCCTTTTTTTTTTTTTACAATGCCATGCACTCACTTATGAGTTTATTGACTGCTCTGTGATGCCAATTTCGAGTAATTTCATTACATGTGGATCAATATTCTAAATTGGAAGCATTTGGGAGAACGTAACAGTAAATTTTTACCCGAAGGGGGATGCTTAACGGTTGAATGGGTTTGCCTTAAATCTTCTTTTTTGTTATATACATTTTATCGGAAAAAAAATTAATTATGTTCCTTTTTACTTGAAGGAGATTGCAGCACAAAGCATCTAAGAAGCAATATTAATTAGGAAACAGGTAAAAAAGGACATGGAATCATGGCAGCTTGCAAAATTATACAAAGTTCATTGGATGGAATCAATAATAATTTAATATAAAACAGTTGGATCCATATTGCAACAAAGACGACACTATGTAATGCGTCATTATCAGCTCCCCCATAAACACTGTGTCATATAATTTTATTTGATCCTATATTATAAGAAAATCAACATCAACGATAAGCAATTGAAGCTTTTTTAATAACTGAATGTATGTTGTATATATGGGTGACACAAGACGTGTGTATACCCGGTAACGTCAGACTGCTGATTATGCGAATATGGGAGCTTTGTCCCTTGTCAGCAGTTAATCTGATTTATCATTGGAAGAATTCTGTAGTGAACAAAAGGTTCAGTTTGCTTGGTGATATTGAATTTCATTTCTTCTGAAACAATGTAGCACTTCCGTCGAGGTTCTGTTTATGCAGACGAAAAAAAAAAATGTAGTACCGACGAGAAGAGCAACAAAATTTCAACGTACCTACCTAACTTAAATTTGTTTTTCTTTTATTTTATTGTATTAAAAAGCCTCTTGGTTTAACTTTCTCAAGTGTTGTATCGAATTTTTTTTTTATTTAATATTCATAGCAGGAAAGAATAATTCCAAACTTGAGACATATTCTTCATCGTTTATACGGAAGTATTTTTCACGTCTGTCCTTCTTTTTAAAACTATCAATATTCTAACATTTCCGCAACGGGTCTTTAAGTTATGAATTAAAAATAAGAATACTCTCTTTGTGAATTTCTTATTGGATAATAATATTTACTTTTGTTTTCATTTCTAAAAGAATTCTTTTAACAAGAAAAGGAGGGCAGCTCCTGTTTTATCTTTTGTTGAATTAATAACAAATGTTCACACTCGAAATTTAATTTTAGTCATTCACATCATAAATTATTACATCAATTTAATTAACCACGTTTTAATTATCTTCATCGCAAGATAGATTTACTCACGTAATGTCTTAACCGAGTCTTCTAAATTGTTATGATGTAATGAGAATCGGAAGTGATCAAAATACCAGGCGGCACATTTACATAATTATTGTAATTATTGTGACTGAGCAGACAGGCGTCGGCTACGATGCCGGCCACCTGATTGAGCTTCCTGTGACAAGGCAATGGCACATAGATTCTTATATCTTTATATACAAGCAAAACCCTGGTTTCATGGCTTTGGCAGTGTAGCCATGAAACAGATTCTCGCATTACTACGTATTACATGAGAGCAGGAACTTTGCCTAACATTCTAAAATGTTTGCAGTGTTTTAAGGAGAACTGACAAAAGTTTGATTTGAATAGCTCCTGCGCCGTAAACTACTATTCACACAGAAAAATGGTCTTCTGATAATCTTAAGCTTGCTTTCTTATCTTTCCCAAACATAATCAAATTTTTGTATCATTCTTAACAAAATTATTTAAAACAAGTAAAAAGGCTAGAATTGGTCTAAAACTAATCTCATGTTACCATAAATGAATGCCCGTATGTAATTTCGTATGGTAAGTATGATTTTTGAAGTGGTCTTTCGCACATATTTCTAGAAAGGTTCGTCGGACAGTAAAAATGATTATAACCAATTTCATAGGATTTTATATTCTGAGGAACTATTCAGTACAATAAAAACGTTTAACACTGACCGTTTTCCCAGTATACGTAAAAAATCAAAAATTATATATGGCAACACCAAGAAGTTGTTGCCCGATTTAGTTCATTATTTGAAACTTTATTTACTATTGCTATAAACACACCATGTACCAAATTTCAGTTCTTTACGTTGACACATTCTCAGGCAGTGTAAATATATAGTTGAAAACGAGGTTTTTGTATGGCAACCCTACGAGGGAGTTGCTCGATTGATCCCATTTTCCAACTTAAATTTCCTTTTTTTTTTTAAAAAAGCCCAGCACTCTAAGTAAACGCATTCTCGACTTATCCTGCGTACGAACGGACAGACGGACGGACATGCAAAAATCAAAATAACTTTTAATATTATGCGTGGGTGTCCAATAAATTTTGCTCTACCATCATTATTTCTAGGTGTTACAAACGGAATAATAAACTTAGTACACCCTATGATTTCATCTATTGTATAAAAATTTATTTTAACCAAATGACTACGATTCCCCAAACAAAAACTCTCAACTGAGTAATAATTGCATATGCAAATTTGCCATGATCCGATGAATTCGAATGAAGCTACCTGCAGATTGGAACTACGGCTGCACATGCATATGGATCTGTTTCATAGTTTGAGAATTATTTCTTAAGGATTTTAATACAAGGCAATGAGATTTTCTATTTACATCTTTCTTTAAATAGGCCCATACATAATACTGTCTGTTTGGAGTTTAGTGAAATTAGTCCTTATTTGATAGAGGGTGGAATCCAGACCCATTCCGCAACTATGAGATTTCGCGTGTACACAAAATTTTGTGTACACCACCTTGTTCCGATTCCACAAAAGTGGAAATGAGTTTTCTGTCAAAATTGTGTATACTTTAACTGATATTTTCTAACGGCCATTTTGGTCGCAAATTTTGAAGAAGTACCTGTGAGTTTTTGTCAAGCGGTATTTTCAAAATTATTTATTATGTTATTTATTTTACCATTCTCTAAGCCGTAGTCGCCTTAATACTAGTGAATTCATTTAACTCAATTCTTATAGCTAAACTTATTTTCTTCAAAAAGACTATTTTCTCACTCAAACAACATTCAGCACTAAGTGTAAACAGATACTTACAGATTCGATTGATATTCAAAAGTGTACACTTCATTGAATAAATAACTAATAAGGAAACGGCATATCGGAAGAAAACCTAAGCCACTCGGCGAAATGGATTAGTGTGCTGTGTTTGTATTCGTTTCGGCAGTAATGAAATCGTGACATTTTTTATAATTCAAATTGCTATGTAAAATAAACAAACTTTTAGTGACCTCTTATTTTCAGATAATATCTCTTGGCGTTGCCTTTGATAATTAAGTGCACTTGTGACAATAAAATTTCAGGAATCAAGCAGAATTGTCAAATAATGCACAGCCCTCTTGTCATTTCCACCCCCTGATCAAAGGGTCTGACTGTCATTAAATTGCTTAAACACGCACACTGTTCATTCACTTGCGCTCACATGAGTTTTTCAAAACGTGTACACTTGCAAATTCTTCACAGTCGCGAAATCCAGCTCCAGGGGCAAAGAATAAATAAATATAAGTAGAGACAGAGGCGAACAAAATTGGAAATTTTCCGTGTTTTTTAGACCGAAAGAGGTAATCTCATATATTTTTGTCTTTTGCATGAATGGGGGAAAAGAACTTGGCTATGCATTATTGTAGTGCGACTGAGATAACGAGTTAAAAACAAAAATCGAGAGAACGTAGGATTACCCGAACGACAAAATCTTATTAAATCCCTCAAAATCCTTTCAAACTATTCATTGTACATTGGGTAACCCTACCTCCATTTGGCAAGAAAAAGATAAATTTCGCAATGAACAACGCACTAAAATGAGATGTAAAATTTCTGTCAAATAAAATTCCCCGAATCCAGCATGAGACTCCCCCACTTAATCTCTTTCGAGCAAAACAAATGTAAACAGAAAAACGTGCTATTCACATATCATAGGAGTACACTAACAAACATTAGTATTCCTGTATTCCTGCGAAAAACATTGGGACAATTTCTGAAAATCGTGTTTTCATAAAAACGCGGGAACAATTTATGAGCGTAAAATCAGAAAACTCCGCCCATTCTCTCTTATTTACGAAAATAAATCATTTGCCATTCCATTTCGTTGCATGTAATTTCGGTTTCACATTTTTTGTCTTATCCGTAAAATGTTCAAAGAGGGTTTGATTTTTATTTTATTTTTTTCTCTTCCTTCCTTTTCTCGTCGTGTACATTTAAATAGAAAACAATCGGAACACTCTTCTGTGTCCTTTCTTTTAATTAGTTATTCTTTTCCCAGGGGTGTAGTTGCATATACCTTTCTCTACTGCTTGTAATGAACGAACTCCTAGTGCGCCTAAACACAACAATGTCTTTGTGTAGATCTACGCTGAAAATAATCATATCCACGATCAAGATATATAGAATACAAGGCATGCCCATTACGAACCATGTTCCACCATTAGGTGACGTTATATCGTGAAATGTATACGAAAGTACAGTACAGAGAACAGAATACTCTCTCTGTCCTCTCTCTGTCCTTCATGTAAAAATGTATATATATTAATTACAGAATTACGTCACAGGCTATCAGCTGCAATATGTCAAAATTTTAATGGGAATACCTTGTCTTCTATATACCTTGTCCATGGTCAATACAATACAAATTCGCACAGAAAACCCTGCTGAACCTCACACATCGCTACCTGGAGGTTCAAGTTTCAGTAGCCAGTGCTTTGTACAGCATGAACATGGCAGGTTTTCTAGACAAGAATCATGGCAATGATCACACTATGACAGCAGAGGTTCTCGAGGAAATTTTTCAACTTATATAATAACTTATTTATTTTTCCCGGACGGGAATCGCTTAGCTCAGTGGTAAGAGCAGTCGCCCGACAAGCGAAAGGTCCCGGTTTCAAACCCCGGACGAGGCGGTTGTTTTTTCTTCTTGTATTTATTAATTTGATTTAGAATCGTTAAAAATAAAAGTTCTTAAAATTCTTCTTTATCCATCATTGACTGATTCTAACAAGTGTAGGTTCGATTCCCGTCCGGGAAAAATAAATAAAAATTGAATTTACAATTTATTTGTGCGCTTTCATCGTTACTGGTTAATTCCAGCTGAAAGCAAATCGTGGCTTAGTAGGCTAGTAGCAAATTGATAAATGCAAGAGGAAAAATCATCTGTCTCGTTAGCTCAGTGGTAAGAGCAGTCGCCCGGCAAGCGGAAGGTCCCGGTTTCAAACTCCGGACGAGGCGGTTGTTTTTTCTTCTTGTATTTATTAATTTGATTTAGAATCGTTAAAAATAAAAGTTCTTAAAATTCTTCTTTATCCATTATATAATAACATCAAGCCTTATGCAAGCGAGACTATGTATTCATCATTTCAACACCCAAGTGCCGGACTTGTTTGTTACATGGAACAGGTATCGAGACTGTAGTATGGAGTGGAATTTCTATATCGCTGAGCTTTGTATATTTTACAATATTCCAGGCCGATATACAGTTGCCAGTCAAAACAAAGGGAACGGAAAGCAATAAACCTCAATTCTTTTAATATACCTGTATTACAAACGGCTAATACAAAAACAAAATATTATTATTAATTACTTTAGGCTCTTTATTATTCCTAATGTAAATTTTCGTAAAATATGAAATTCATAAAAAAAAAAAAAAAATCATACTATACTTTTGACTGCTTCGTATAGTTGATCAGCATTTTTGAATTTTCCATAGCTCTAACCGTCTATTTTGTAATATCCTAGGGATTCTCTCCCCGGTTTGTCTGGAGATTGGTCTAGCCATTGTATGGCATCAGTCTTTTTTTCATTCAGCGAGTGGCTGCGTGCAAGCTTGTCATAAAAGTGGTAGACCCAGAAAAACTTCATATCGCACGGATGTATTAATTTCTCGGGAGATTAAACAGGATAACTGGATCCTGTATCCTGTGATCCTTTTATTGCACAAAGCACATAGCGATCTGGGATTTAATGTAAGTGAAAATGCCATGAAAAGAAAAACTAGACAGATCAAACTTAATAGTAATTGAGCTGTAAAAAACAAAACATTCATTTCTGCACGGAACAGACGACCACGTTTGGACTTCGCCAGGAGGCATCGTAAATAGATGCTATTGAAAAACTGTTCTCTTGTCTGATGAATCAAAGTTTAATCTACAAAATTCAGATGGGATGATACAGGGGGTATCAATTAGAATAAACATTGATCCTGTTTATTTTCTGAGTACCTTGTATACTATTGTAAAAACACAATATTGTGTACCTTTGATGAAGTTTAAATAAATAAATATGAGTGATGTTTTCCTCTGTCGCTTTATCAATTTAACCTGAGCAAAATTTAGTACTTTTCCATTTAAATTAACTTATTTTATTGATTTTATGCAAAGTCAGATAAATTTCAACACGCAAACATATTTTATGTCGTGTTCCTTAAGTTAGAAGCTCTTTTATTTGGAAAATATACACAATGGTACAAACTTTTCATGGCACGGATTATAGATGATTTATCAAAGAAAACAAATAAATTTTTTATCCTTAGCTATTTACCACTACGAATATAACCTCTCTGTATTACGAAATGAGTAATTAGAACAAATCACATCATATTACATCATTTTAAAATTGTTAGCGAACATACATTTTAGAAGTTTCGAAAATCATTAGAAAACTAAAGTCTGCCAATTCTTTTTAGCCCTCTCTAAATTGGTAACATCTTTAAAAGAAGCAGAAAGTTTATCAACTGAGCGAGAAATAGATTTCCTTAAAAATCTTCTTGAATCAAAGGAGCTTAACGCTTTAGTTAATGTACATAGCAAAGTAGCAAAAGTTTGTAAAGATGATCGTCTTGCGCCACTGTTGTCATCATCAATGCAGGTAATAGTCTCTAACAAATAACAATCATTGTTCAATTTCCATTAAATAGTGGTAAATATTATTCCTAAAGGTATTGTTGGAAGTTCTCGAACAGTTAGCACCAAGATGTCACATATCTCCGCTTAGTAAGGAAGCATTTCATATACTCCAGAATCCGCATTTACAGGTGAATTTCGTTTTTTTGTTGCAATATTACATGAAATGGCTTTTAACCTTTTCTGTAATTATTTAACTTTTTTATTTTTAGAGTCTTCTTTGTGCACACGATGCTATCGCACAAAAGGACTTCTATCCTCATCTACCTGATATTCCCATGGAAATGGACGAAGATGAAGAAACTATAAAAATTGTTCAACTAGTTAAAAGTAATGAACCTCTGGTAAGTCTGACTCGTTGTCTAATTATGTTCTAAGCTTTTTTCTATTAAAATTCTTGATTTCTCATCAAATGCACTTAATATGCTGGTCAAGTTTATCGAAATTTGGCAATTTTTCGTGGCTTCAGCTTTAATGTTTTTTTTTTAGCTTAATCAATGCTTTCAAAGTACTTGTCGTTGTGTTAAAAAGGAATATCTACATCCAGTCTAATGTCGGTTTAGGTAGGTTTTCCCAATTTCGGAAAAATTTCACAGTTTTATTTGCTTAATTTTTACTTTAATAACTTGAAAGTCTTGATAAAGCTAACCAGCTTCATTTGGATTAGAATGCTGGGCGGTAGGCAAAAGTATACTGCCAATGTCTATCATCATCATCATCATCATCATTATTAATACTAACATACATACATTATCATAGTTATTATATTGGACTAACTTTTACAAAAAAAGAGCCACCTGAAATGCTTGTTAGAATCCAAAATGGCTTTCAATTCAAATTAGGATGGTAGGTCATCTGGATATTTTCTAGAAATATGTACAATTTTGTGATATTAGATATCAATTATACTATGTAGATCGACTCGCATTACCAGCGGGGATTAAATTACTCAAATTTATATTGTTGTAGCTGCAAAAAAAAACTGTTACAATTCCAGTAATGGGTGTTAACAATATTCACAGATTAGACTGGATCTTTTCTCATTTTCTCCTCACAGTACTTCTCTTCCTGTCAGAGCCATATAATGTATCAAAGCAAATTATGTTGTTCTTTGGAGACTGTATACATGAAAAGATATTTATGCTTTTTCTGTCGACGTGAGAGACATTTCGAATATAAACTAATAATGTTAATGTGGGAAAAAAATAACAAACAAAAAGATACATTAAGTATACCGTATCTGCATACAGTGTTTTTCCGTCTAGGTGGTCAATAGAGCAGGAGGTGATAGCACTCATCTAACCAAAAAAAAATTTGCCAGGGGGGGGGGGGTCATATCAACCTCTTCTTTTTTTTCAAAATGTTATTAACATAAGTTTTTTTTTATAAAAATTGTAACCTGTAGACTCTCCTCTTTAATTTGACCTATTACACCATATGTACTATCTGCAGCCGTTAAAGAGTTATTAGCTCTTAACCTATTCGCAAACACATTCTCCAAGAAAATTTGTTCCCTTGGTGACTGGAAACACGTCATTTAAAAAAAAAAAATCGTCTAATTTCGGTATGACCTGAATAGGTTATGTGCTAATAACTGTTTAACGGCTACAGTTAGTACATAGGGTCTAATAGGTCAAATTGAAGAGGAGAGTCTACAATTTACAGTTTTTATATAAAAAAAAAAGTTATGTTAATGATTTTTTTGCAAAAAAAGTAGTAGTCAAAGTAAAAAAAAGGTACTTTTTAAGATGCAGGGTGTTTTGTGAAAACCAGCTTTTTTTCTTAATCACCTTTGTTTGACTAAGAGAGTACTATCACCTATAGCTATCTACGGACAATAAAATAGGTATACAAATTTAAATTTCTACTTCCAAATCTATACCGCATATTTTTTATAACAATTGGTACGACTCTGTTGTTGTGTTATTGTTGTACTGAATTTACTGGTCTTTAAAACTTTGAATTTTATTGTATTATAACAATCGACAGTACTAGCACTGCTGAACAAAATGAACTTCCAATATCACAACAAGCACAGCTGTGAAATTTAGAATAGCAACAGAAAGCATAGCAGTTCCAAAAGGAATTTTTGCTTGCTAACTACTAAATTGCTTTCAAACCCTGATTCTAAGTATACATATAAAATTTAGCAAAGCATTTGACAACTTTTCGCGATAATGTCCTTATTTTTAAATTGGAAACACTCGGTTTCAATAAACTTAAGAGGGTGTAGGCCTACTAAGGAGGTGTAGGCCTACCTTTTAATGTGTTTTTTTTTATCAATTGTATATTTTCAAAACTTTTTTATGGGATTTATTAATTCTTCGATGGAGTACAAAAATTTAATTTTTATATAAATATATACTATATCGATTTTATGCCCACAGTACCATCTCTGAAGATCTAGGAATGATAATGGAAGATAAACTGACTTGGAATCAACACACTACATATGTGAGAAAAAAGTGGCATCTCTTATAGGAATCATGAGGAGAAGAGACTTCTTTAATCACCACACAAGAATTCTAATGTACAATGCATTTATACTGACAATAATTACTTACAATATAATTAATTGATCACAATGTAGCAATAACTTACTAGAATGCATGCATATAGTATTAAACAAAGCCATAAAGTCCATATTTAATTTACATAGACTTACATCAACGCATGTGCTGTACGCATCGACAAAGTTCCTGTGCTTAAAACAATTAATTTATGTTGAAAAAGCTAAAATGATATATAAGATACGAAATAAGATGATAAAGTCGAACATAAACTTAATAGAGCATTTAGAAATACATAACCATGGCAGACGATTACGCCAACATATACGCTTAACAGACAGAAAACTAAAGAGTTTGAAACATACAGCCATACCCATTTATAATGGATTACCAGAAGAAATAAAAGATACAGAGCAAGTGCACAAGTTCAAGAAACTAATAAAGAATTATGCACGTGAAAACGTTGCAATAGTATGATGTGTAAACTGATTATACTGTAACAAAGATAACTAGTCAATAAAAAAGGTAAAAGATGAAAAATATGAGAAGTGCTCTTCACTAATACCAGCCCTTGGTTGTCTGTGAAGATGCCCAAAAATCATATAAAAAAAAAAAAATTAACGAATAGTCAGACTAGAGAGATGGAGAGAGTGGTGGAAAGGAGGATAGCTCTGTAAGATATTTTTGTAACAAAGCGACTTCAGCTGACGATGGAAAAATCATATTATATCAAAAAATCCAACGGGATTCCATTAATAACACCCAAGAGCAATCCCTGATGATGGCTTTTGGAAGGAAGAAAAAACAATTATTAACAAAATGGCAACTTTGCAAACTTCGAGTGCTCCTTTTTACCCCAAAAAAGTGTTTGATCGTATATGAAAAAAGTAGGATAGCTCTGTTAGATATTTTTGTAGCAAAGCGACTTCCGCTGACGATGGAAAAATCATATGATATCAAAAAATCCAACGGGATTCCATTAATCAATCCTTGATGATGGCTTTTGGAAGAAAAAATAACAATTATTAACAAAATGGCAACTTTACAAACTTCGAGTGGTCCTTTTTACCCCAAAATACGTGTTTGATCGGATATGAAAAATGGAATTTACATCAAAAATTAAAGAGCCACTATGAAGTACTGAAGAAAATAGTTTAGAATATAAAAAAAAAAAAACAGCAGATAAATTGGATATTTCGTTCTCGAGTTATCATTGTCACTGATTTTGAAAACCTTGTCTCCAGATAATCGTTTAAAGTGTATGTATATGTATGCTCAAGCCGGTCCTCTTTCCAAGTCTCATAACATCTTCAATTTTAATCAGATCAACTTGAAATTTTTACACAATAATCTTGAATAGTTGTTCTTTCAGGTTATGCAAAAAACGATTTTTTGAAAGTCTACAGGTAGACCTATCCCTTTAATACGAACTGTTAAGGTAGAATTTTGAAAGTCTACAGGTAGACCTATCCCTTTAATACGAACTGTTAAGGTAGAATTCGCCTTTCAAATGTAGAATAGTATTGATTTTCTTCTTGGCGTACCTCAAAGTAGCCTTTTAGAACCTCTGATTTTTTAAATTATTTACGATGATTTGTTTGTTTCCTTTGCTTGGCTTAACCCCTTGAACTGCAATTTATTTTCAGTCAGCACTGCTCAGGCAGACAATTTAATTATCTTAGTTTTAAGAGGAGGGATTGATATAGAAACTTACGGTTTTGTTTAAATAAATTGTTATTTTTAAAAATAATATTTGTTTCGCACATTTATATGAATGTTTATTGTTATATATACATATAAGAACATAATTAGAGTCGGAAAATACTTCAGTAATGTTTAACAAAAATATTACAGTTCTACATAGTATTTAAACGAAAAAATTTACGTGTTTCAACATAATGTAACAAACAATATAAATATGTATATATATTTATCCTAACTTATATTCGGGTTAATTTTAAAGTACTAATAAACTTCGAGTGTATGTTACTTCTCAAAACACTCCGGAAGATGGAGTGCTATTTGGCATTATTTGCATTGCCAGCTTGTTTCACTCCTAATGTTATGCTTAGCGCATACATGACATCTTTTTGTAGGGTGTTGTTTATTAGCGGTCGGTGGGATGTGTTCCGGAAAATAGGACCAGTTTTTTGCTTGTAATCGAAGCGGTGCATCACTATGTGAAGGACGTCCACGAAAATTGTAATCAGCTAGTGACAGTTTTTTTAGCAACTCTTCTACGACGTTCAGACGAAAGCTGGTATACCTGGTTTTCTTTGTTTTGTTGATCTTTTGATGCAAAATATGGGCATTCAGGAGAGCCATATCAAACATATAAAAAAAAATATTTTCCTGTATCTTTTTACAAACTTGTGCATCACGGGGAAACATGCCAGTAGTTGATCTTGTCTGTCCACACCTCCCATCCCTTGATTATAGTCAATAATACAGCTCGGTTTTATGATACTTTCTTCAACATCACATCGCTTCTCCCTTCTTATTTTTCCTGTATCAACCATATTTGCATTTGAATGTCATTCGTCATTGTCAGTTTGCTCAAGAAAGTTCATGACGAGCTGGACTCTTCATTTCAGTTCAAGGGGTTAAAAACCTTCAAGTCAGTTGTATTTTTCCTGATGTTCAGCCCTGCATTTCATTTACATTAGTATTTGGTGCTTTAATAATCACATCGTTTTAAAACAAGGTTGTCGATCTATATTATTTTTGCTCTTGATGCCAAATTAACCTATGTTTCCCGCATGGAAAATAATGTTAACTGCGCCAATTACTCTTGGGTTCATAAAGTGCTAATTTAAAGACATCGTTGATCCATGTGAAATCAAAGTTCTGTTTTATATATCTTTGTCTGTCCTATCTTAGAATATGGCATGTTCAATGGATCGAATTAATACAGAAATTCTTTGTTTGTTTTGTTCTCCATCATTTGCCATGATTCGACTCCTATCACCATCCTCAGATTAACCTTTTGAATATGGTGTTCAGACATATGGAGGTCACGAGTTTGATTTTCGTACATGGTATTGTATCTGGATCTATTGATTCTACTTACCTTCTCTCGCATTAGTACTTAACTCGAGGTAAAGACTTTTTTCGTATTGGCTACCATAGTACAAATTACTCTTCTTTGAATTATTGACAGCTTCTAACTATGTGTAGAAAGTAGAATTCTTTTTTTTTTTTTTTTCAGATTACTGGATAAAGCATTATTACTTATTTATTTATCTTATTTCTAGTTGTTTTTATTACTTTTTTCTTGTGTGAAATGGGAATACTGTACCTGTTTGTTAATATATGTATAATAAACCCCCACCATACAGTAAAATGGTTATGCCTAAATGTTTTGTATGTGTTGAAGAATACTTCGGAATGTAAGAACCAAAGAAATTTTTACCATTTTTACATTCCAACCAACCGATCCAACATACACATACAACATTATGATGAGTTTATATTGCCCTTCTTATCATATAAGTTAACAAAATTTATTTTATTTTCTTAAAAAAAAAAGTGAACAATCGATTTCAAACAGTTCCCGATTAAATCTGAATCTAACTTTTACAAATTTTACTTAAGCCTGCAGTTATGGTTAACAATATTACTCTTAATTTTCTATTTCTTGAAATGTGATGTTTTCTTACAGGTAAAAATGTTTTTCAGCGGCGCGTGTTGCTGCGCTGCTTATATATTACAAGTTGTTAGCAGTAAACACAGGAAAATAACTTTTGAATGAGAACTTTCGCAATAATGATGCGATTTTTATAAATTTTGAAATTTCATATAAAACATAATTCTTTACGTTTTTCAGTTCGAAATGCGGATTCGAAAATAGGGTTTATGATGGTTAAAGCTGTGAATATTCGAATTGTGCAGCGGGTTATAGGGTTGTGACCCACCCAGCATATATTATGGTATGAACGTATCTCGGGATTGTTATGGTTTCGTGGTTGTTCAGTCTAAATTCAAGTTCAAAAATTTCTTTATTGCGTAACCTTAAGTATAATCTTAAGTCTAGTGCAATAAACTTTTTGGCCTACGACATCTGGGCCATCCGGGCTCTGCCAGTTTTGCTTTTAACATTAAAACATTGGTGAAAGTGATTAAATGTTGCTCTAACTATGATACAATTTGCTATTTATTCTTGATACCTATGCTCAGATGCTTACTTGGTTTTGGATTTCCTTACATTTACGGTTTACACGGGACTGGGCTTGATTTAAGTCTACGCTTTGCACTAGGTACTTAGTTTTAAGAGGTTGTTCATTTTTTTGTCTTTAATAGTAGAATAATTAACGCTAAGTCCTACTCTGTAGTCTTTTCTGTTTTATTGTGTCACAATCTTGTCGTTAGCCCGTTCGTTTTTAAGTAGTGTCTGTGTTTTCTCTGGAGTACCGGAGAAGTTCTGTTGGTCCTGTAGTTATGCCTCGTTCGTCTAGTATTCTGGGTAGTTCCCCGCACTCATGAAATATGTGGTGAGCAGTAAGAGGCACATTTGAACAGAAGGTGCATGTTGGTCACTCTTGCCTATTGAAGAGGTGTTGTTTTATGGCCAGGAAGTGCCCCAGCCTGACCCTTGCCATCTTAATCATGACTCGTCTTTGGAGATTGACCATGTCCGGTCATGCTATATTTGTGTTGTGGCTCGCCAGGAAGCTGTTCGAGCTATTCCACGTAGCTTGCTTCGCGAAGTCGCTTGCATTTAAAGAGTGCAGCTCCGAAAGCTGGAGGAAAGATGGAGAACTCCTCGTTCGCGGCTGTAAGTTTAACTAGGCGGTCCGCTGCCTCGTTTCCTGGTATGCCTACATGACAAGGACACCTAGCGATCCAGATATTGTAATTTTTTCGAGGTGCACTTTTGGGTAGCTGCCTCCCAGATGGCCGTTAATTTGGCCGTATAAACATTACACCAGTCAGGTAATTTTCGACAGATCTATTTCTGTCTGGTATCGTTTGTCGCTGTGAGTGCCATGGCTACGGCACCGTTAGTCTTAAAGGCGTCTGTGTATAGTACGACGTCGGTGTTCAGTCTCGCACGGGTTTCCGTGTGCAGTCGTTTTTTTGTTATTGTTGTATCGTATTGTCTTTCATTCGTTATTATTCTATTGTCTTGATCCTCCAGGGTGGGGGCAAAGGGACTGGGTTAATGGAATTGGGGACGAAGGGTATGTTTCTGAGGGTACTGTGTGAGTCTTCCACAGACCTGCCAAGGCTATATCTGATATGTGAAGAACGGTGAAGGTTGGTGGACAGAGTGTCCACAATCAAGTCATATAGTAGAGCTTGGGGGCTGTGCAAATTTTTAAGGAAGAGACTAGCCGCGAGCTGAGCTCTTCTAGCCGAGAAGGTGAGAAGGCCGGCTCCAATGAGCAGGCGTAAAGCCGCAATGGCCGTTTTGACAGAAGTGTTTATGGCCTTTTGTAATTTAGTGATTTCATAGTCTATCCTGCCAATGATCAGCTATCTGAATAGCTATGTGTAGCGGGGGCCCGCATTTTTCCTGCAAATGACCCTGAGAAGATTATTGCGTCTGCTGATATCCTCGACCACCATGTTGGAGTGTTTACTCCAGTCCAACGTCTTGGAGACGCGCAGACCCAGGATCCTGAGCTCAGTTTGCAGGGGAATAGAAGCTGTGTCGAAAGACAGTTCGACTTCTCGGCAGCCTCGTCTTTTGCAGATATGCAGGGCCTCAAGTTTGCTTGAGTACAAACCAAACAGAGATTTTTCTCAGTGCCCTGTGAGGAGGGAATTTACGTATATGTAATGGAAGAGGTCTGGCACTGAGCTGAGAGCCTCGCGGCAGTCCGTTGTCCAGGGAGTAGGTGGAGGAGCAGTGTCCTCCTACTCTAACCTTGATCCTCCTATCGCTGAAAAAAGACTTAACCAGCTTGTGAGATGATTGCCGACCTTCCATTCTAATAGTTGATTGCTGACGGAGAGCTTCGGTGCTCTGTCGAATGCGTTTTCTAGATCGATGGATAGCCCTAGATAAAGCGCATTTCAGGTTGTGATCCAGTTCCTGCAATGGATGATGGATGGTTAGTAGAGTATTCCTATGGTTGGTATCTACAGTAGTCGTCCAGCTTTGCAGCTTGATGGTGGATTGTTCCTGTTTTTAAGACTGAGTTTTTGTATTCCTTATAGTGAATCCACGGCTCAGGGCGAAGCCTGAAGACTGAGCGCTGAGTATGTTTAAGTCCGAGGGTTTCTTATTGAAATTGCCTATAATGAATCCACCGCTGAGGGCTGAGTATGTTTAAGAGTGGGAATTTCTTTAATGCCTCTAGTGAATCCACGGCCCAGGGTGAAGTTCGGGGTGCTCAATTTTAAGGGCTACCAGAGTTTGCGAACCAAGAAGAACAAATGTAGAGAGACGGGAAGGATGATCACAGCAACATTACTCATGTTTCACCAATTTTGTGAACTACCTACCCAGTGAAAGCGGAAAAGTAAGTATGAATAATAAGCGTTTAGGTTTGTTCGAAATGTTTTTATAAGTTTTCCCTCATATCTTGGTCATTTCTCAACCAATTTTAATCATTCATGGGTTTAGTTGGTATAAGAGAGATTGGACTATACTGGGTAGCTCAAAATCAGCCCTACTCCTTCGCAATGCTTGGGAAGGGGGATGAAAAATCATATTCTTCAAATTTTTCATATACCCTTCTCATAATATCTCGGCAATTTCTTCTCCAATTCTCTTCATATTTTTTCGTAATTATAGCTATTTCCTTTCTCATTCAATAACGTCACCGCATCACAACATTAACTATCCATTTCATTTAGAGGAAGATATGGCAAGATTATGATTTTCTTGATTTCTAGATCGCGACAAACCTACAATGTTATCTTGATATCTCGGCTATTCTTTATCCGATTATCTTGATTCTTTTTTTATATGACATCTAACACCCAAATCTAGACCTAGAATCTCCCCTAGCCATGAGCCATATGCAGCAGTCAGGTAATCTGTTCCAACTACACTTGTAACATCCGTTCATTGATATAACACACATTCTTATATTTTAGCTGTTTTGTTTTCGTACACTTAAAAAAAAATTTTCCCTTTTGCACTACCTCTAAATAGATTTTATTTGAATCTCACATGACAAAATTACGATTTCTAGGAAATCTCGTCTACATTTCGTCCAGTTTTCAATTCTAACATAAATTCCAGATATTTGCTCTTACTTAAAAATGTTTATAAATAACCTGTACGATATAATAACTATTTATTAAATATCACATTTCTAATATAATTTGTAGTATCTATCAACATATTCATCGTCTGTCACTTATACTACCAAGCATAATGCCTTAAACATCTCATGTTAGTTAGAATTATATCGCATCATCTCACTACCTTCTAAGTCTAACATTGCAAAGAATAATGCAAAAAAAAATCATGTAAACTAATGTTGTCCAAACATAAATTTAAAAAAATCTATTTCATTAAATTATTTGCTGCTACTATGACTAAAAAAGGCAGGAGCACTAAGTGCGGAACCAATAGTAGTAAGTAGTAATCGTTGTAAATCAAAATCAAGAGCTGCCCCCAACATGTTAATAAGTGTGAAATGAAGCAATTGCTAAAGGCAGCTATTTTCATTTTACATTCTTATTTTTATTTAAAGAAACATTAGAGAGTTTCAGTTAAATCGAATAGAATTAGACGAAATAACTCTGTTTATATAAATGTTATGTGTAACATCTTTACTTTTCTTTTTCTTTTCTTTTTTTTTACATGTGTCTATCCAGAGTTATAAAAAATTTCTTCTGCAAATATTCGCAAGTATTCGCCGTATCTAAAGCTACTTTTATATTTGCAGGGTGCTACTATAAAAACAGATGAGGAAACAGGGAAAATTATTATAGCTAGGATAATGCATGGCGGTGCTGCCGATCGATCTGGACTAATCCATGTAGGTGATGAAGTTATAGAAGTAAATGGAATTAATGTAGAAGGGAAGACACCAGGAGATGTTCTCTCTATATTGGTAAGATTAAAAATTTACAAAATACCGACTGATGTAAGAGTAAGAATATAATTTGAGCCATATTTTCTGTATTTCCTTTTAAAGATATAGGATTATTTTTCTTTCATTAATACTAAGTTGGAGTTGAATATGCTAGCTTAAAATCTTCAAGTATATAATTAACGATCGCTCTAGATATGGATAATTTATGTCTTTATCACAAAGCTCTGGTTCAATAGCTACAACAACTTAAAGTCTTAATCAACTGTTAGCCATCAGTTGATGATAGGATCGATTCGTACTTTCATTTATAATGCACCTTTCCTCACCAAACTCCCGTTACAATCTCTCTCTCTCTCTCTCTCTCTCTCTTCGAAAGTAAAATTCCACCCCTGGTTTTACCTATCAGGTATGTACCACAGAAATTAGCTTCCTAGACATGGGAAAAACTTGTAAAAAAAAGTTTTCATTATGAGCAATGGAGTCAATCCAAAAATATTAACAAAAAAAAAATAATTGCCTTATCACGTAATGCTTTTTTTTAGTACTCATTAAATGGCCTAAAGAACACAATTAGGGCAATCGAATTTTACGTTCTACACTCAGAGAGACTACACCCTTGAGACAAGTGGGAAAAATTAGTTGGCTCAAAACATATGAAAATAACTATAACAGAAAGTGGTTTACCGGTATACTAGAAGTTAAAATAAAGATGTGAAAAGTAGACTACGTGAAAGCTTTAATAAACAAGCTAAAATTCATTTTCAGCAGCTTAAAATAAATTTACAAAAACAAATCATTAAAAAGTTAAGTTCTCCTTCAGCGTCCTTCATTTTAAAACTGTGGTTAATATTCATTACATAATTTTCCTCAAAAAATTTGTTATACACATCACTTTAAATATAAGACCAATTTGAATGTAATCTTTCTAACTAAGCAAACTATGCAGCTATATGAAGCAAATTTATCGCAATTTTTGCTAAGTTCTCATTACGTAAAAAGTCGAATCTGAAAATAAAAGCCTGTCGTTAAGATTTTTAAGATATAAATATTTGAAAATTCCCTTTGTAGCTGTGGCTGTAGAGTATTCGGTTTTGCTGCCTTTGTGCTCCCTATATCAAGATTTCATGTGACTCCTAAATATTCGTTGGTTGTTTTTGATGTCCATTTTAGCCAGTGTCTCCCATCAAAGTGAACTGTTTATATTAGAAATGATGTACCATTCACTGTATTCAATATTCTTCAGAATTATGTGTACATTATACTTGAACTCTATCGTTAATTTTTTTCTTTCTGTACAGCAGCCTAAACATGTCTGATATAGGCACGGTTTTTTAATTCAAATTCTTCAGCCATCAATAATCACAAATTTAAATAAGCAAACACTCAATTCAGGTCGTATATGTATGTTGATATAAATTAACTTCTGCTTCTACTGAAACTATTTTTGTTTTCCATAGCACAACACAGCAACTCTAGAATTGCACTTTTATTTAGGAGTTGACCTAAAATGTTCCTTGGTGACAATTTTCTAGTAAAATTGCAATAAGAGATTTTCCCTAAATTATTTCTTCCTTTCAACTCTGATTTTTTAGCCAGAGTACACAAACTCATTCTCACAGATAAATGCCAAAATAGATTGTCTAGTGTCAATTTGTAAATACACAAGTAGTAAATCAAATGTTCACCTACTGTACGAACCTCTGATTAGGTTGTCTCACAAAATTATAAAAAGGGTGCTGATTATAATAATAAGTCATTCAGTTTGAAATAATAAAAGTTTTATTCAACACGACAAGCGTCCAAGACAAGAACCTATTTTCTATGGTGTATTTCACAATTTACATAATATATAATAACAACAATTTAGGTTTAATGTTATGGTGGTTAATCTCATCGGGTGTTTGCTTATGTTCGTCCTCTTCATCCGAGTCATCGTCGGCTGAGCTATCAGAAGTGTTGTTGTGGGACTTAGAATTGGTCATTGTCGACTTAGTCTGCTCGATCGTGGATTTTTTGGTTAGTCTAGTTAGATAAGATGGTTGTAATGCTATAGCAATTACAGCCTGGTGGTTCTATACATCTTAAAGCAGTGTATAGACTGATTGTATAGATATTGGAAATGTGAATGAAGTTTCTATTGCCGTGACTGTTGTCCTGGTGTTTCAGCTATGAGGAATACCATAAATGTTAGTGTGGTTCATAGTTCCCTCACAGCTGCAAATTATACATTTACAACACTATATAATTGGTGGTAGATAAGCAATTGAAGTACTGCTTCGCAGTTTGGTAATTTATAACATTACCAGATGTACACGTGAACGCTGTGTACTGATGTTCCAGCTATGAGGAATACTATAAACCTTAGAGCGATCCATAGTTCCTGATAGCTATGAAAATTCCAATTGTATAGTTTACAGCACCATACAATTGGTGGCAACTAAGCAGTTTAAGACACTGCTGGGCAATTTGGTAATTTACAACATTACCAGTTGTACACGTGAATGCTGTGTACTGATGTTCCAGCTATGAGGAATACTATAAACTTTAAAGCGGTTTATAGTTCCTGATAGCTATGATAATTCCAATTGTATAGTTTACAACACTATACAATTGAATGGCATCTAAGCAGTTTAAGACACTGCTTGCCAGTTTAGTAATTTACAAGATTACCGGTTGTACACGTGAATTCTGTGTCCTGATATTCCATCTATGAGGAATACTATAAACTTTAAAGCGGTTTATAGTTCCTGATAGCTATGATAATTCCAATTGTATAGTTTACAGCACTATACAATTGATGGCATCTAAACAGTTTAAGACACTGCTTGGCAGTTTGGTAATTTACAAGATTACCAGTTGTACACCACATGAATGCTGTGTACTGATGTTCCAGCTATGAGGAATACTATAAACTTCAAAGCGGTTTACAGTTCCTGATAGCTATGATAATCCCAATTGTATAGTTTAAAGCAATATACAATTGATGGCATCTAAGCAGTTTAAGACACTGCTTGGCAGTTTGGTAATTTTCAAGATTACCAGTTGTACACCACATGAATGCTGTGTACTGAAGTTCCAGCTATGAGGAATACTATAAACTTTAAAGCGGTTTATAGTTCTCGATAGCTATGATAATTCCAATTGTATAGTTTGCAGCACTATACAATTGATGGCATCTAAGCAGTTTAAGACACTGCTTGGCAGTTTTGTAATTTACAAGATTACCAGTTGTACACGTGAATGCTGTGTACTGATGTTCCATCTATGAGGGATACTATTAACTTTAAAGCGGTTTATAGTTCCTGATAGTTATGATAATTCCAATTGTATAGTTTACAGCACTATACAATTGATGGCATCTAGCAGTTTAAGACACTGCTTGGCAGTTTGGTAATTTACAAGATTACCAGTTGTACACGTGAATGCTGTGTACTGATGTTCCAGCTATAAGGAATACTATAAACTTTAAAGCGGTGTATAGTTCCTGATAGCTATGATAATTCCAATTGTATAGTTTACAGCACTATACAATTTATGGCATCTAAGCAGTTTAAGACACTGCTTGGGAGTTTGGTAATTTACAAGATTACCAGTTGTACACCACATGAATGCTGTGTACTGAAGTTCCAGCTATGAGGAATACTATAAACTTTAAAGCGGCTTATAGTTCTTGATAGCTATGATAATTCCAATTGTATAGTTTGCAGCACTATACAATTGATGGCATCTAAGCAGTTTAAGACACTGCTTGGCAGTTTGGTAATTTTCAAGATTACCAGTTGTACACCACATGAATGCTGTGTACTGAAGTTCCAGCTATGAGGAATACTATAAACTTTAAAGCGGTTTATAGTTCCTGATAGCTATGATAATTCCAATTGTATAGTTTACAGCACTATACAATTTATGGCATCTAAGCAGTTTAAGACACTGCTTGGCAGATTGGTAATTTAAAGCATTACCTAGGTCTGCTCAGGAAGGACTGGCAATGATCCGAGCGCTGCTTCGGTTTATATAGCCAGGTGGCTAGTTGCAAAGCCTACTTGAGGTGCAACAAAATATCTCGCGTAGCCTTGGTAACGATTCTATTGATTTGAGTTGGTGTACGACTGTACACCTTCTATTGTGAAGGAACCGGTGCGTAACTCCCGGAATAATACAAACCATGAAGTCGGCGATGACACCAACACATTAACAGGCCGGCTACAGCCATGTAGTAAGGACTCACTCTCACTGTTTTTGTACACTCATCATGGAGGAAGAACTAAGATTTCATCGTAGGAACGTCTTAGAGCCTAAAACTATCGCTTCCACAGAAAAATGAAGTTAAAAAATTCCAGCCAAATATGTTTTCTTTCTAATGGTTTTAAAAAAAAAAAACATGTAGAACAAATTTGAACAAAATGCAAACTTCATTTATATGAAAAACTTCTGCAATAAGACAAGGCAAGAAGTTGTAGATGCCGCTTACTAACCGGCCCGCTACGCTTCTTTTTAGATTTACTTCATGGCTTGTATATTTCGGAGGTTATAACTGATGTCTTAATTGTGATCAAAATGAGGCGAAAACTTTTCAATAGTAAAAATCCGAGACAATTTGTTACACGCCCACAAACATCCATGTAAAAATTATAAATATTTCAGAACAATTCTCGAGCAAATGCTTAAGATGCCATGGAAAACGCTATCATAAAATTTCCTGCGCTCACAGATACACGAATAAGTCTCTGCGAATCATACCGTTTAAAAGCAGGCAGACTTGTTTTCCTCTAAGCTCGGCGAATCCATAGAAAAGAGTTATGCCGTACCGTGTGATTAGCTGAGACTTTTATCCCATGTGTGTATGAAGCTTATAGATATTAATTTATTTTGTTACGTTTTTTCCTGTAGAAACATAATTAAATACTACATAATTCACATAATCATAGTGGCTAATTTTCATCCTTTATTTATTTTAAAATCAAAATATATCATTTCTAATAGCAAAACTCAGAAGGCACCATAACATTTAAACTAGTTCCATCAGATGGAAAGGGTGGCCAACGTGAAAGTAAAGTAAGAGTACGAGCACATTTCGATTACACTCCGGAAAATGATCCTTATATTCCCTGTAAAGAGGCTGGTTTAGCATTTCAGAGAGGTGAAATTCTTCATATAGTTTCACAGGTATGTCTATTGTTAAATTGCATTAAAGTAATAAAATTTTTAAATTATTTAGGATGATGCATACTGGTGGCAAGCACGAAAAGAAACAGAAAGAACAGCACGAGCTGGATTAATTCCAAGTAGAGCACTACAGGAACGAAGAATAATTCATGAGAGAACACAAAAAGAACCCAATTCAGATTCAAAAAGTATGTAATTGGAAATTGTTTATGTCTTCGTATTAACATCTTCATTACATTCTACTAACAATAACCTTTTTTAAACAAAAATTTCATTTCATAATTCAAATTGCATGTGCGCGCCTTTTCATTACATTGCTGCCGTTGCTACTTGTTTGATTCTACATATTGGCTATTGAATATTCGTTATATTTTAAAACTATCTGCACTATAATATAACATCGATTAATTTCAAAATTGCGTGCTGAACAACTCTCAGAAGGTTCCTGTGCATCCATTTGCACGACCCCACCTGGTTCCCCTATCTTAAACTCTAGTAGTAGTACATCGTCATGTCGAGGACCAAAAACTAAAAAGATCATGTACGATCTAGCCGAAAATGATGACTTCGATCGGGAAATGATCGCAACATATGAAGAAGTCGCCAAATTATATCCTCGCCCTGGAGTTTATCGTCCCATTGTGCTGATAGGTGCTCCAGGTATTGGTCGAAATGAACTTAAAAGAAGACTGGTTGCTCGTGATCCTGAGAAATTTCGTAGCCCTGTGCCATGTAGGTCTTTATATATGTGTATTATGAATTTGAATTTCAATAATTTTTGTCTTCCTATTGTAATTTCATTTATCTTTTATATAGATACTACACGACCAATGCGAACGGGTGAAGTTCCTGGCCGCGAATATATTTTTGTATCTCGTGACAAAATGGAAACTGATATAGCTGCAGGAAAATTCATAGAATATGGAGAGTACAAAGGGCATCTTTATGGAACTTCGGGTGAAAGTGTTAAATCAATTATAAATGCTGGTTGCGTTTGTATTCTAAGTCCTCATTATCAAGCAATCAAAGCCCTCCGAACAACACAATTGAAGCCTTTTATGATTCATATAAAACCACCAGATTTTGAGGTACTCAAAGAAACTAGAACATCATCTCGAGCAAGATCAACATTTGATGAAACTAATTCAAGAGGATTTACGGTGAGTAGCAAAACTCTGTACGAAATGAATTTTATTAGAAATTAATTCAAAATAAATATGAGATTAGGTCAATAGTTCTACTCAAAATGATTGACCTCAGATTCAAATCGTTTACTATGAAAGGAGAGCATTTGCTCATTTAAAATCTAAAGTTGAATATTTAACTGAATTTCGAAATAACCTTAAAATATTGAATTGCGATATATTTGTACCAAAATAAATGTAAAATTTAAAAAAATTAGTACTTGTCAACAAGTTGCAGGTCAGCCTGGTCAGTGTCACAAGGGTTAATGTGTGGATACTTGTTCTTACAGGTGTAAGCTGCCGTGCTACTGAATGACAAGACACAGATCCACTGAATTGAAAATAGAGTCAGCTGGTTGACAGAATCGCCTGTTAATATTGAGCCGTTAGTGGAGAGTGGTAGGATGCAGCCCTACTTGTTATAGGATACGGATTCTACGGATATAATGGACTTACTATACTATGAAAGTCCAATGGTAGGGTGCAGACCTTCTTGACGGATACGGATCCGCTGTAGTTGAAGTTCTTCAGTGCGCTTCGGCTTCGGTGGCTTGTATCCTTAGTTGAAGCTCATGACCTTGACGTAGGATGCAGACCCTACTGTGTAGGGTACGTATCCTACGGTTGAGACAGACTTGCTGATAGTAGAGAAAACCCAATTGTTGGATACGTGTTCTTGTGTCTTCTGTGAGGACCTCTTAGACGGATCTATTCCCCCGATTCCTGATAATTTTCTTCTGACAAGTGTCCTCGAAACTGATGGAAAGAGCTTAAAATTAGTCCGGAATTATATTAGATTAGTAATAAAGGATGGAGGGCATTGATGAACCAGTTGTACAAGTAAAACGCGACTGGTTAATATTCAATATATATTATTAATATTTTATTATGGTATTTCTTTTATCTTTGAATGATTTTTTCTTTTTAACAAAGATATAAAACTCTGACAGAAACAATATCCTGAACAATATTTTTATCTAGCAATAACACAATTATTAGTCTAGAGTTCTAAAACTGACTGGTCTGGGAAAAAAATTAAAGCAAAATATTTTTCTTTACAAGGTTACTACGTTATTTTTAAAAACTTACCTCGCCCACAACACGCAACGTAGCCGCTCAACTTGTTCCACAAACCTACAAATGTTGGTGCATTCGTTTCCCAGATTGGCAATCGTGAGCAATCTTGGAGCGCGTCGGCGTTGCGTTAAAGATAAGGGTCAAAGCTGGGCTGAAGTCGCCACAAATGTACGTTACCAGGTTACATTTGTTGGAACAGACTAAATTACTATAGAAATTTGTAAAACGCCTTTCAGAAAACAAATGTCAGACAAATCTAATTAACTCCAAAATTCTATGTTACGACTCATCATTACAAAGATTTTTTACGATTATAATATCTTGGTAACAGATAATACCGTAGATACCGATAATCCTTCAGAAACGTCTTCGGACTTTAAATAGTAATACAAAAAAAAACAAAAGTTTGAACCAAAAATCATCCTTTACATCGCTGTATCTATTAGAGATGTCTCAGGATGGTATTTTAATCCAGGTGGTTTTGTTTTATAAATCAATATGTATACCAGGAAGAGTGCTTGACTGAAATTATTTTACAATTATTTCACAAATATTATAAGGTGGTTAATTTTGCCAGTTAAAGTTTCTCTGACTATGTGAAAAAGATATGAAATTTTTAGAACTTTGAAAAATATTTATAAAAATGGTTGAAAAGCGAAAAATACAGACAGTTGAAACGTCCATAAATAGTGCTTAAGATTGCCAATATGACTTCCGGACTGGACGCTCATCTGGAGACTTGCTGACTTTGTTTACGAAACGTTGCAACCGTAGTCTTCACAATTTAGGTGAGTCCAAAATCGTTGCCCTAGATATTTCAACCCTTTGATAGAGTGTGGCATCCAGCCCTTTTATCCAAACTTGAAGTACTTGGTCTCTCCTCTCTTATTCTTCTATTAAGGATTGAAAGTTATCCGATCACCTAATATTGGTGGTACTAGGTACTTTCACCAGAACCTCACCCTATAAATTTCGACGATAGTACATCATTTTTCCACTCCCGTTTCTTTTGATGGACCACTGATTTACGATACACCTTCTTTATGCATTCTTGGCATTAATATTTCCAGTAAGTTAATCTGGCGATCACATGTTCTCTGTTGCCAAAGAAACATCGAAATGTGTTGCATTTCTAAAAAGATGTAAGAAATATTTCAGGCCTTCAAATCTAGCAGTCCTCTACAAGTCTTACATCAGACCTAGAATGGAATTTAATTCCAATATTTGGGCCGGGGCTGGTCGCACACACTTCATTGGAGATTGTCCAAAAGAGAGCTTTCAAACTCATTAGGAAATTTGGCAATAACTTGTCCTATTCACTCTTTCGAGCACCGCCGCAATGTTTGATGTATTCTCTCCTTTATCGCTGCATGCATAGTCAATGTTCTGATGCAATATCCAGTCTGATCCCTTGTAGAAGGATTCCTGCACGCTATAATCGCGCTGCAAACCGGGCACATCCTTTTAGCCTTCAAATTACTTTCGGCCGTTATCTCGAAAAAGTTTAGTAGCTTTTGTAAAAGGAATTTTGTAATGTTTTCTCTTACTTTTTATAATTAATTCTGAATCTAATATATTTACAGGAAGATGAATTCCAAGATATGATAAAATCAGCAGAGCGAATTGACTTTCTTTATGGACACTTTTTCGATGAGGAAATAATCAATGATGAACTAGCAATAGCATTTGAGAGATTAGTCAATTGTGTTCAACGTGCTGAAACAGAACCACTTTGGGTTCCAACATCATGGGTGCAATGAAAAGCCGAATTGAATGACGCTGACCTAATTTGGAGTTGTAAAAGGAAATACAATTTATTATCAAATAAGAACACTGAAGAGCAACTCCTACTAATAATTAGAAAAATTGAAAATGTTAAACCTTCCAGAGTGTACTTTATGAACTTTTCTATTATTGATCTATTGGAAAAGCTCTCGTCTACCTACTTATCTCTATCTCTTTCTATCTCATTAATTCATTTTCCATTATATTGTTGCAAGCTCTAACGTCATCATTTACTTTTAAGTTAAAATTTGTTTGTTGTTGTCCCATTAATAATTTGATGGGAATTTAGTTTTGTTACGAAATTCTTAAAAATGAATTTTATTGTAAATATACATATTTTCCATTTAGGAAAATTTCTCTTTTCTTTTTGTGTTTACTTTAAAATTTAATTTTAGAAAAAGAAGAAGAAGAAGAACAAAGAATTTGTTATTCGAGAATCGAAAGCTAATTAATGGCGCCGAATTGTTGTAAGTAAGAATGATTTTTCCAGCACTATAAGTCAGTTTCATCAGTAATTAACTATGAGCTCGTCATTGTTACTTGCACTAAACGATAATAATAATAATAATACTATTACCTACCACCGAAGACATGAAAATTATTAATTTTCAATGAAATTTTGAAAAAATAAAAGTCTGCATTAAAAGTGACTATTCAAAATTAATTCGAGCATGATGGTTGTATGTTTATCAGGCCACACGACACATTTATTCGTGCATTTAGTATTAAAAATGTTTTTTAAATTTTTATGACGAATACTACTCTTAACAAAGAATACAATTTCATCGGATAGTTAATATATTCTTCAAATACAATTATCGGCTGGCAAATGAAAACAAAAATTCAACGATTCTGCGCAATTTGCTCATATTAACTTTCCGCTTTACAAAGTTATTATTATTCCAGTTTTTTTTTTTTTTTTTTTCATTTTTACTATTTAAGATTTATTCAGAAACAAAAAAAGTATGTTATCTCGTTAAACTAAAGAATTCAATGTAAACTAAATCAGATGCATAAATATTTTTCGATCATTTTGTGTATCTAGATAATAAAAATTGCTTTAATCCCTTGCCTTAGGATATTTAACAAAACCTGAAACAGAATCAGTTTCAATAACGTTTCCTTATAACCGAATGTAAATATATAAACGTATACTTTCCGCATAAATGTTGCCTTTGTAAAACGACGAAATCGCAGTGATACTTATAGAAATCGAAATTTTTATTTAATGATAATCAAACCGAAACAAAAAAGTTTTTTATTTAAGGTTTTCCTGCTCATAAATATAAGAGGACATGCAAGGCTTCTACCAAGAAATTTATTAATTGATTATTTTCTTCCATGTACCTTATACATATACTATCACCATTGAAATGGATTCACTCCGCCTCTAGTACGAACTACGCTATTAACAACATTCAAAGGTCCATATAATTAACCCATCTCATTTGAGCTACTCATTTTTGATTACTGATATAATTGCACAAAAGGCTGGAAACTAGGAAGTGAAAAGGCAAGATGATCCGCAAGGGTGGGCCAAAATGGGCCGAATAAAATTTTTTCAGAAATTTCAATATCATAGTGTGGAAAAGCTGTTTCTTGTTATCCAAAAATTACTTGCAGTATTTTTATATCTAATAGCATCAGTTATTATTTTTACTCATCGTTCTACCCATTGAGTAAATAAAGTAAAAACTGTAGTGAATCTCACTCTTTTAGTGTTTTGTCTAAAACTTCATCATCTAAATGCACTCCGACCACTGACATGTACATAAATGGACTGCTATTAAACCAAAAATGCATGAAAGCAAATGGCACAACTTTTATATTTTTGTCTTTCCGTGATAGCATTATTTCCCACTGAATTGTAACGTTTATAACGAGAAATCGCTTAATGTACAGCAATATTTGAAGAAGGTAATCAAACCCTTCCTACCAAAATAGCCTTGTATAATTAAAATTTACAAACAAAAATAGTCCCAAACACTTGTGTGGTAAATTCGGTAAATCCCACTGACATGTATATAAGTAAATCTCCAAATAATTTAAATATAGCGCCGGATTACGATATTTGGTAGCATTGACAGTGAGAGCATACTTTTTGAAATCAAAATTGCTGCCACATGAAATATGAGATTAGTCAGTCCATTCATATACTTATCAGTGACTCCGACCAATATATTAAATTTGTATAACCAGATGCTTCAAAGTTCAATACGAAGATAGTAATAATATCGATTCCATTAAATTTCTGTTCACTTGGACATTGTAAAAAAATATTTTTTAATATATTTTTTGGATGAGAAAAATAATCGTTCCCAGAAATAACTTTGTTCATTATCATCTTTACGTTGTCTCTCTTGAAAATATCTTAAGGCCCGAATTACATTTACGACTTCGATTTTGCCCAAATGGTAAATGCATGTGGCAGATTAAATTTCGTTTTCGACTGAAACTGAACTGTGCTCAAAGTTCAGAAATGTCCACGTTAAAGAAAAAGTGTGGAAGGAATACGGCAAAGTCGAAGTCGACTGATCAGTCGTAATTTAATTAAAAAATTCACCTTAACGTCGACTTCGACTAAAAATCAAGTCGAAGTCGTTATTGTAATTCGGGCCTAAATTGTATGGTGTTCTATGCAGGTTTGGCATTATACTTACAAATTGTATTTATGTTTATTTCAAACCACAAAGGCACATACACTTTCTTCAAAAATTTTTACAGTACCTAGATATTTTTCCGGATTATTTGTGGAAACATAAAGCCGCAAAATTTGGTTGACGGTAGTTAGCCATCATACATGCTTATGGCTGAATCACAGCAATGTACTCTTCGGGTTTGGTCACTTTACGATGATCCTGTATTTTTTCCAGAGTTTGTACTATCAAAATATATGCTAACTGAAGGAAGCAAAATATTGTATAAAGACCCTATCGGTGTGAGGAAATCTCAGTTCTTAGGCGAAGTGCTGGAAAGGTAAGAAGAATTCAACTTAGCTTAGATTGCTAATGTCAATTAGTTTTTAATGTTACAGTGACGGTTCAAAATTTTGTTTTATTTTAAATAGTTACTCAAAACCACCGTTAAAAAATATTTTAGATTTACTACTTCCATGAGCATAACGAATTCATAAACACAATTCTACCACATAGTGAGAAATGCCGCAATTTTTGGGGCTTATTGCGTTTCCTTTAGTCCTAAGACTTCAGCGCATTCCTTGTTTGCAATTGCTTTCTGTTTCTTTGTATTCTTTTCGAATTTTGTTCTTTTCAATTAGTTTGCTTAGCAGAAAGTGAATGAGCTGTTTTTATTCTCAACATAATCGCTATAATGCTTGATGAATTTTTGGTATTGTGTTAGAAGTTTCCTTATACCCTCCTTATCCGTCCTGAAGCTCTGACCTCCTAAGTCAATCTTCACACTTTTACTGTACCAAAACATATTGACGTCAACTTTCCTGCTGAATATCTCACTTTGACTTTCTTGGGAGTACTGCCTCCTTTTATCCATACCATACTCGATTGTTTGGTCACCAGTGATAACACGAAAAAAAACGTTTTCCGCATCCGAGATTCAAACAATTCTATGAATTCCGAACAGCAGTCATCAGCGGTTCCTTGTGTACCTATATATGACAATAATCACGGAACCCATTTGTCGGACTTTTCGGTATTGAAGATCATCGAGAAGAATTCTCCCAAGTGCAGCATAACCTACTTCAATATTTCAAGGTAAACATCGGAGAACTTCATCAAACTAACTTGTCGATCTTCTTGAATGACGTTCTGAACTGTTTCTACTTCCAAGACAGTTGGTCGTCATCGATGAACCATTTGAACACTCTTCCCTCTAACGGAAATTTAATGCTGGTGAATATCAATCACCGAACCGTTTTTATACCCTACATAAAACCGTGGGGTATACTAAGTTTGTCATTTCGTTCAAACTTGTGCACATGTGCGGACACATGATGAAGTCATCAGAGTGCTGAATTTGCGCAGATTTGATGCTTTTCATTTGAAATGGTAAACGAATGATGCTCGTTCCGAATAGAGGAAGCATTCTTAGTTTCGTTCTTGGCTTCTATCATGTAGTTAGGGAGCTTGATGAGTATGAGAGCAAGATCGAATGTAGTAATCGACGACTGTTTTGTGGATTTTACGTCAATTAGCTCAATGACATCGATGTGCAAAGAAGCTGCCTGCCATGCAGCAGCGGTCTTCTCAGACGCACCATCCGTGGTGAGTTGCGTGTGCATTGCGTACCAATTTAGTTTTTTCTCCTTTC
Organism: Dioctria rufipes; assembly: GCA_963924295.1. Taxonomy (NCBI): domain Eukaryota; kingdom Metazoa; phylum Arthropoda; class Insecta; order Diptera; family Asilidae; genus Dioctria; species Dioctria rufipes. The sequence continues at coordinate 320,724,905 of OZ002740.1, read as the reverse complement.
GGTGAATACACTCAGGATGCAAAGTTATTCCCAAACTTCCGAGAATTTCGCGGGTTATTCAACGAAAGGTGTTCAATGAGTAGAGTGCAGCTCAAGCGCTGTGCGCACCTCGCGATGCATACAGGCCTTAAGAACTATCAAATACTTTATTTCCATTCTTCGGAGAGAAAAAAACATATAAACTTTTGAGATGACAAAACACACTTTTCACATCTATAATTTTTTAACTTGGATCCTATAAGTATCACTGCTATTTTGCTATCCAAACATCTTTCTTGTCCTTATTTAGTTTTTTTATAAAGTTCGTCACTTGTTAGTAATTAAGCAAAATTACAGTTGATATGTATTTGTTAAATATCTACTGAAATACTATTCCTTATCCTAAAACATTTAAACATGTGTAGCTTAAATTTTCGATTATCAAAACAAACAAGCAAAAAAATAATCAGTAAATTTGTTTGCTATATATAACGCCAAAGTATGATTTTTGTAAAACTCGAAAATTGTTTATTGACAAAACGAAAAGTGATTAAAATACATTTATTTAACAAAGACAATAAATTGGATGGAATCTGAGTCTTATTTTAATTTTCCCTTATTAGTTGTGGCTTGAAATCCGCTTTGGTAGCCTTTTCGAGTGATTCAACATAAAGCGGTAGCCTCTGAGTCATTCGGAAACCCCAGAAATCTTTTATTTGACGGCATAAATTTAAATCGATTTCAGCTATTAGTAAACCATCGTTTGTTCGAGAGAGACCCTAAAAAATATTTATTGAAAGCATATTATAAAAAATACAACATTCTTGTACGATCTTACCGGTGTTCTTGATCCATCCGGAGCAGCAATATAAGTTGATCCATAGAATGGACCAAAATCTTTATGACAATTTCCACCATCCCCAGAGGAAAATTCATTGGGAAACACTTCGGTACCAACTCTATTTATAGCAACAGTAAAATAGCTATTAGCGATTGCAGCATTTCTCGCTTCAATACCCCACAGAGGCTCACTCAATCCTCCAACAGTTGCTGAAGGATTAAAAACAATTTCGGCACCGTTCAAGCCAAACATCATCCAATTCTGAGGATGATGCCGGCCATAGCAAATATTAATTGCAATTTTTCCAAATTCAGTATCGAAAACCGGATGACCGGTGTCACCTTCATAATAATAAGTTGACTCATTAAAATCTCCCACTCTTGGAATATGATTCTTTCGATGCTTTCCCATATAATTTCCTTTATTCGATATGACAACACATGTATTCCAAATGGTCTCACCATGTTCAGAATCTCTTTCTAAAATCGACGAAATTATGACCATATTATGTTGCCCAGCTAGAGTCTGAAGGAGCTTGGTTGTCGGTCCATATTCTGCATCTTCAGCAAACTCGCACCAAGGAAATTTCTCTCGTGTACAAAATGCAAAGGGCATAGCTTAAAAGTTAAAAAAAAAAAAATTAATATTCACTTTGCCTTGAACACAAAATTCAAAATTGCATTTTCCTTACTCCATGCTTCTTGCAGGCAAATCACATTCACTTGAGCAGTAGCAGCCGTTTTTATTATATTCGTAATTTTCTCATAAATGGCCTTTCTTTGCTTTACAATTGGTTCTGTCGTCGGAAGTACAATAGAGTTTTGAACAGCAGCAATTCGAACTATTCGTGACTTTCTTAGTTCTTCCGAACGAGCAGAAAACTTGTATGCTTCGACTTGAAAATTGTATTGGTCAGCCAAATTCTTAGTGTCTTGTGGTAGAACAAGACAATTGCTGTAAAAATAAAAATGCTCTTTAATAGTAATTTTTGTTTCTTATATCATCTTTAAAAATGCGTTCTTTTACTCATCTGATCTCCCTAAGAGGATCCTTTTTACTTCCCCCAACTCATTTGTTGGAATATATTTTTCCAAACATTCCTCAAGGCTTTTAAAGTTGAACTCAGACATTTTACGATTTATTTTCCTGGAAAACAAATAAGTTTAAAACTTGAGAGAGTACAATTTTTTTTTTAATATTAATTATGGGGATAAATTCCAGATCCAAACTTTCAAATATGAAGATTCCAACATGAAAGTTTCATTAAGCTTTCCCTAATAAATATTACGCTCACACAGAGTTTAAGCAACTTCATAGACCATACAATTCCATGGTCTCACGTGATCGTACATCCTCCAAAGTGTCGCCAGCGTCATTGGCTAATGTACTGAAAAAGAAAGGATCCAACAAAGATCCTTCCGGACCGTCAAAAAATGTGTCAGACCCTTAGAATAGAAGACTTCTTTCCTCCTCAAAACGTTGAAACGTATTAGCAAACCCATAAAGTGCGAAATACCTGGGCATCAAATTTCATGAACTGTTAAGATTCAATGACCATGCAAAATTGACCATTAGTAAAGCGAATTTCGCATATAGCTTACTTAATCCAATAATAAACTTCAAGGACGGCCTCTCTACTCAGACCAAACTTCTGTTGTACAAACAACCCTAAGACCTGTTATTACTTACTGCTTCCCTATCTGGCATACTATTTCTCCCACCTACATGGAAAGACTCAGCAAGCTTGAAAGAAAGATTCCCAACAGAAGAGGCTAGAAACATCTACCAGCTAGATGACGGTAGAATAAGTTTCTACGACCATAATGGTGATTACTATCGCGGGTAATCACATTTCAGTCACGTTTACTCGGAGAGTGTCTATGAAAAACCAATGCCTTAGGAACCATTGATTCCTAAACACTCCCAAAAATCCACATACTATCCTCCAATATCTCCTTCCCCCGCCCTCCTACTAACAACTAACTCCAAAAGGAGACCGACATGAGGTACGACTGATAAGGCGCATCAGCTGTAATTCAAAAGAAGACAATAAAACGGAAAGTTCGAAAGTCACAAACGACACCTGTCAACAAGAGGAAAAAAAGAAGACATCAAACTGAACTGAGGGCTAAAGATGAGCCCAAACGAACAAATAAGGACAAATAGCGAAAAACATCAAGGGAAACTACGACAAAGCAAATAGAAAATTCGGCGCAAAACACACTTGACTTGACTTGTGTGAGGAAAAATTAAAAAAGAATGCATTTTAACTCCCGTGAGATATATGCTCTTGCGGCGCTTGTAGGAGCGTCACTATCTGGCTCACTCATACTACATGTGATGACTCTCCATTTCACTCACACTAAAATCTTAAAGTTACGGTCTTACGGCAAGCTTTGGGTACACTAGAATCATTTTTAGTAGGTAAAAAGATATTTTTCGAAACTTGAAACTTCTTGAAGAAAAAAATTTGTTTTTCCGTAATCTTAGAAATAACGTAGTAAGTGTTATACCATTTTAGAATCCTTATTAAATGCGTCAACTTTTAAAGTTACTTAACAAACTGGCGTAGTACATTTTTTTCTATACAGTCAGTTAAAGTTGGGTGAAGTATTAATTTTCTATTCTTGGTTCGGCAAAATGTGACATTTTCTTCCAAGCTGGAGCAATTGGCTTAGAATTTAAAGCAACAGGTTACATAAGCACTATTCGGGATTACATAAGAAAAATAAAATTGAAAAAAAGTAAAGATTTGTAGCAACAGGAGCTAAAACACCCTCACAGGGTGTACTTTTTCTCGAAAACAAAAGAAATATCTATAATTTAAAAAATTCGACTTAAATTTTTTTTTATATTTTTCTGGTAACTATTATGATTTGGTCTATCAGCCGATTCCGACTTGACGTCGACTTACGGGACACCCTGTATATGGACGTTCACTCTCAAATAATAGACGTTTCAGTTTTTAGTAATGTTCTAGCAAAAATAAAATATTAAAAAAAATCAAAGCTCCGTAGTAACCATAAACAATAAAGTTTCCTTATCTCAACTGCAATAATGCACAAATGTGCATATGCATTATTACAATTACACATTAACTTTTATTTGCACTGCTACTACCTACTATGACTAGGCTACTTATTCATCTTTGCAATTCATAATGCACCGACAACTGCACAAACTATTCGAAAGATTGTACGACTATACACAATACCTGAATTCTGAAAAATTCTGATCAATTTATGTATTGATCCCGAAAGAATTTACACGAATAAAATAAGGTTTTTCGATTGCTAGAATCTTTCGCTTTTAACCTTTTAACTGATAAACCTAAAACTGGTGGAATACCACCACGCCTGCTCACATAAAAGATTGCTACTACATAACAGTACCAGTAAACGATGCTTTCAATTCTTCCCAGTTCCCTAGTAGTTAGGTACAAATTGAAACAAAAAAGCTCCCAGATTAATTGAAAAAAAAAAAATATTTAAATCACATGATCGTGTTGGGAGTGTTTACAATTGTTATTAAATTTGTTTTAGGCTTGTTATCTTGGCAACCATTAGCAACTTATGAGATAAAGCACTGATTAAGATTTTATGACTTTAGGAAATTGTACGTACCACATACACACATCACACTCTAACAAGTAGCCCGAATGAATTTTGTGTGTGAAAATAGTTTCTCTTTTACTTGTACTTTCAGAGTCGATTAAATTCATACAATTGTAAATGGAATGATACGTAAACACAAAAGCAACTCTAAATGAATTGGCATCAGCAACTCTTATTTAATTTTCAAAGCAAATAAAAATTATGAGTGAAAAATAAATCATTTCATTATTTTATTTATTTTTATTTTTCTTTGCATTTTTATGATATCATGAAGTTCAAGTTGATTTTGAGCAGCTTAAATAAACATTAAGGTTCCGCTTCAATTGTGATTATGCCCGGATTACCTAGTTTGACGATAACCATAATAAAACAAAAAGTTGTTTATTTCCTACATTTATCAGAAATCCAATTTTTCGTAGCGCAATTATACTGACACAACTCACAACGGTATAAAATTTTGTAGTGTTCTTCGGTGCTACCTTCATGCCTCTGACTTGTCAAATATCACAGCCCTTACAAATTTAATGCAGAACACATAAGAACAAAACAAAGCATGGTGCGCTGTACTTCCATTTCGGAAAGTAGTATGGGCCGCACAATTGTAGAGATTTCTCTCTGCTTCTTTTACCTCTTCCCTAAAAAACCGGTTTGCATTTTGCATCAAGAATACTCGTCTGGGATGGCCCATTATCATGGATGTTTGTCTTCTCTGAAAGGAATATAATGACGCATTGTTACATCGCCAAATGTTGAAAAATGTGAGGTGGGGAGCACAATTGAAAACGAAAATTTGTCTTCGTTTTCCTATTTTAAACATGGAAAACTTATTTTTTTCCCCAACACATTAATTATAAAATCAAGGAAATTTTAGATGGTCCATGGTGATTTTGAAAATCTCTGAGATCTGTCCGCCCTAAATAACAAATGTTGCCTTAAATCAGCCATGAGCAGTGGGATGCAACTGCGGTAGTGGTTTTGGTCATTGGTGATTTTGGGTCGGGGAATGAATCCTTGGCGTCGTGGGCCAATGCTGCAGACTTTCACGAGCCATAAATTCACACAGGTGATAGTCCATCATTTTTGTTACCTCTAAAACAGAGATAATAGAACCTCGTCAGTTATATTTAGAAGACACTACCTATTGACACAAAATCGCTTAAGCTTCTGTACGTACCTGAAGTTGTCGAGGCAGATGTAATTATTTATTAATCTAACTAGTTTTTGCGTTTTTGCTGAGTATAACCCCCCCCCCCCCCGGAATAAGTTCTGAATTCTTTTATCCTGCTTTCACCCATACAACTTACCTTTAAGTTCTGCATACTTGCCAAAAAGAGAACAGCAGTAATGCGTCGTGCGTCACATAAAAAATGAAACACTAGGTTGTTAAATCTTCTATGAATTAGGGAAAATATCAGAAATTGAATTAGAGAATCTAAATGATATATTTATTGTGGCTGGTTCTTATTTATCCCAATTAAAGTTCAACGTCTCCAGGGAGGTCCTGATGAGATGGCATCACAGTGTATTTCTGTATGGCAACTCGAAGGCCGCCACTCTAACCCAACTTAATAGGCATTCATTGATTATTCAACTTATAAAAGTATTAAAATATTACTCTGCTATATAGTGTGTTTATTTCTACAACTGTTAACAGTAATTATTGCACTGACCTACCATAATTTATCATTAAAAACAATTTCTTTAAATATATAATCTTGTTTAGCAGTGCTAACCATAGCCTTCTTCGATTTCATAGCATCCTGGACCTTTTCCCTTACCTCATTCGCTTTAATATCATTCCGAATATAGAACAGCCGAACCAATTGATCTTCACTCAGTGACGGATAGTTACCAAGTAATGTATGCAAGTCCAGCACTAACATTTCAATATCACAAATCAACAAATTGGACAACGTTGGAATAATATCAATTGGTGAATCACTCATAGATAGATTCGGAGCGATTTTCTCAAAAAACCATTTAATTTGTCGCGATTCTTTATTTATCTTTTTTGTAATCGTTTCACATTCATTTCTTGGCTTCGCAATCCTTTTAGACAGCATAGCTTTTATGTATCGCCTTGCAACCATTCGCTGAGCCTCATTTATAACCAGCTCAAAATTATTAGGTCTCAAATGATTATAGTCTAGAAAATAGTCTTCAAGGGTAACACATATTGTATCTATCGGTATAGTAGTCTGTAGCCATTTAATAGTAAACAGATCATTGAAGTGTCCTTCTAAATCAAGAAAAGCTTCCTCAAGTAAATAGGAAGCTGCTTCCTCACGAAGGGTTTGGAATGTTTTAATTAAACGCTCAAAATCTTCATAGTGCTCTGTTCGAGATTTTGGCCAATAAAGTTGCTTCATTTGCTGTGCTAATTCAATCATTTGATAAGAATTGTTAACAATTGTTATAATGTGATGTGTAAAGTATTTGATCTGATCTCGATTTTTAAAATGTCGATCTTTAATTTCAGCCGCTCCAGCACGATAATTTTGTCCAAATTTCTCTACTTGCTGTATACTCAATACCAAAGCATTAAATGTCAACTCAGAATGAATTGTATTCGTTACTTGCAGATGTTGATCGATCATTTGGAAAATGATAACTGGTGCAGATGTCTGATAATACTGATCTTCTTGATCTGGCGGTGCTTCCGAAAACCAGTCTTGTTTTTCAGTTTCTAATGCCTTAGTCATCCATTCCTGATAGTTGGACTCCATATTTTTAAGGTATTCAGATTCAAGTGATTTTGACAGATTAGGGTTTATTAGTGGTCCTGCTATTGAGTTGATATCTACTCGAAGATCTGGATGACCTATTAATTCCACTCCAGGATAAGTGTTCATCACCCATGATAATAGTGATACATACTCGTTGCCTTCTAAACCAGACTGGGCTATGTCCTCCAACTGTGGGATATATATTTTTATTAGATATAAGTATTTTAAAATAGTGTAGTAATTAAATATATTAATATTGGCATAACACTTGTTCGTCTTATATGTACTTAAGGTGTTTTAGAGCTGGATGTCTGAAGATGACATTATTTGCTATCATTATTTTATTGCTTTCCCTTTGTATGTTGTAATTTAACATAAGTTCTAAAGTAACCTACTGTACAATTACTTTAGAAACCTAACTGGAGAATGTTTGGTAATTCTCCAGTTAGGTTTGCTTAACCACACCTTTTTTCATAGTTTAATCAATGTACTGTGGATCAAAAGACCTGAGTCACCAATGACCTACTTTATCAGACAATCGTTCATTCGCCTTCTAAAAGACATTGAGCTTCTCTTAGCCAATCTCTAAGCCACTGTCAAAGAGTCAGTCCTGCATTCCTAATTAATCATTCACTTATCTTTCAGTCAGTCAGTGAATAACTGACGGTTATCATAGGGAAAGTACAGACAAGTAAAAAATTGTATGGCAGGGGGGGGAGGGGACAAAATATCACCCTACTGAGTTACATGGCGTACCGTACCCCTCTCCTATAGACTTATGAAGCCTGAAATCCAAATTTCGGTTTTTAGATGTTTTATTTTTTTATTTTTCCGTTCTTTTTTTAAAAATACTCCCACTAACATACATCTTTTTTACAAAATTTCGAAAGCCCAGAGCCTCATTTTTAATTGGCCCCATTATACCCTATGTGCTAACTGTAGCCCTTAAAGAGTTATTAGCTCATTAGGTCAGACCGAAATTAGACGATACTTTTTTAAAATGACGTGTTTTCAGTCACTAAGGGAACAAATTAACTGTGACCTGCTAATAACTCCTTAACCGTCCTAGATAAAGTATAAGTGTAATAGGTTAAATTAAAGAGGACGCTCTGGGCTTTTGAAATTTTATAAAAAAATTATGTTAGCGGGGTAAATTTTGAATTTGAAGCGTCACAACTCTGGAGTAGGGAGGGGTACGGGGGTGGTTGAACATTCATAGGAAAGACCCTAAGGTTCTGCATACAATGCCGTCTTAAAATAGTCCGTATATCCTGTAGTTTTTCAAAATATAGGGTGTTTAATGAAAAAATCATATTTTGCCAGGAAAACTCGGAAGCTAAATTTACTCCAATTAAAATTATTTTTACAGGAGATTACTTTACAAGAGCTTTCCAGTAATGACTATACCTATAATTGCCTAAGATATTAGCATCACAAAATCTATATATATATATATATCTATAGCTGTGTTCTTTTGTGTCCACAGAACAGGGCAGAACAAAAGATACACAAAAGAACGTATCATACATTTTCATAGAAGATTTATAAATAAAGCGAATAGTACAAATAGTTTGCTTCAATAGATAGAACAATTTGTTCTCTCCAGTATATGGGAGTTCTAGAACAAGATACACAAAAGAACACAGCTTATGTCGAAACAAATCGCAACAAAGGTATAAAGTCTTATGCCATTTTTATTCTAATTCCCTTCAAATTCCGATTAGTAAAGGTAAACGGAGTTGTTTTTGCAATATCGTTGCTGATTTTAGCTGAAACTCAATAGATTAGATTATTATAGTAACAGCGCCAGTGAAAAAAAAAACTTCCTCTGTACAACTACTGAGACAGTTAAAACCAACGAAGAAGCCATAGTACAAAGTTTAATCCAGTTCTTCTGGAATAATGAGTGCTTGGGTGAAAGCAAAAAAAAAAAGAATAATGGGCAAAAATGTAATTTCTTCTTATTTATTTAGTCGTAATATAATTTGTTTAATTTCTTGCAGTCTTGCATTTCATAAATTTAAAGTTCGCAACAATTTTGTATAGTCAGCAATTATAAAAATTTACATAATTGTAAATAAGTTCAATTCACTCACTTTAGAAATATCAGCATTTTTTTGTGCACAAATAAACTTTTAGCAGTATTAAATTTCGTCTGGAAATTCTTTCCAGCACGAATGAAAATGTACCATCAATTGCTTATTGATTTGAGCATATAAAAACTCGATAATAGAAAATAAAGTTGTCATTAAGTTTTTATTTTAAATAGAAAATTGTGGTTTTACTATACGTCGTCTCTATTTCATACACTGCGCTAATTATAGGGAGTCTAATCCGGCAATTCAAAAGTGTAACGGTTCAAGAACCCTTGCACAATTCCATGAACCAGTGCCATATCAACACTACGACAAGGGTTCAAGTACAAGAACTTGCACTTTAGCGGAGAATAAAATAAATCCTTCGCTATACAATTATTATTGGACCTGCCGACTATCCCGCCAGGAACAGAGCGCCATTTATTATACATAAAAAAATATTTCTAGTGGTATAAAAATTATTGCTATTGGGGGTGGGTATCAATTTGCCCTTTCAATTTGTACTTTCTCATTAGAAAATCTTTTTGAACTTTGGTTAGAAAATTATAATTGAAACGAATGAAATGCTCACCATATGACGTAGTAGCAGATGGCAGTTCGGGAGAGCCATACAATGTTGTTAATCTTTATAACAGATTTTAGCATTTACTAATTTAACGATGAAAATTAACTTCATATTGCAATTTTGTTGGACTTAAGATACTGAAATATGTCACCACATGGGCGTGGTATAAAAATCAACAAGGCCAACAAGGTCAGTGATGAAAGGTTTTCAAAAATCAATTCCATTTATTTTCCAGTTTAAAGTATTGTTAAAGTAAATTTAAAAATTCAAAATTCTTGAAAGCCAAGCTTTAAAAACTTTTTCCACAAATTAAATTTCACCTCGACAAAAATAGTCATCGTCCTATTCATTCATATTTTTCGAGTATACTACTGTATTCTGTACACAGATAAGAGACTAAAATTGATGGACAAAAACCTAGCATCTTTCTTGTTTTTGGAGTGTGTTAAAGGCTTTTTCTTCATATTTTATGAGTCATCTAACTTTAATTCTTTCTTGCTTGTAACTGCGCTTTCACAATTTTTGTCTTTATTCGTAAAAGTTTTAAAGACGATTTGATTTTTTTGTAATTTTTGCTTCCTATGTCTTTCCTTTTCTAGCCATGTACATTTTAAATGTAAAACAGTTTGAAATCTCGCCTGTGTTCTCATTAGGTTATCTTTGCCCAAAGTCTTCAGGTGGTGCTCGAGTAGACATTCGTAGAGGTTGCATGTTTTCGCAATTGATGTAATCTATTTTAAACTCTGAATATATATATATATGCCGGTCAAAATAAAGGAAACTGAAAGCAATAAAAGCCAATTCGTTTGATATAATAGTTAATATAAAAAAAATATATTATTATTATTAATTACTTCAGTGGTCTTTAATATTCCTAATGTAAATTTTCGTAAAATATCAAATCCATAACAAAACAAAAATAAAAAATGATAACAACTGCATGTTTTGCTAGGTCAAAGCAAAGGGAACTAGTAAGAGAACTTAAAAGTAACTTCATTTCATTACAAAAAAACGTAATATTTAGTTTTGTTTAATAATCTCAAAACATCTCTTCAACATAGAACTATAAGTTTACAAATTTTTCTTTTGAAGAAATCAGATACTACACTTTTCACTGTTTCGTATAGTTGATCAGCATTTCTGACATTTCCATAGCATCTAACTTTCTGTTTTGTAATATCTCAGACATTCTCTATCGGGTATAAGTTTGGAGACTGTGCTATACATTATATCACATCAATCTTCTTTTCATTTAGCCATGTTTTGAAATATTTGGATGTGTGTTTCCATCTTGTTCGAACCTCCATTTCAATTATCTGCAGCTGTTTTCCACTTTTGTATAACACTGTCTTGCTTGCAGATAATTACTTAGTAACTGATTTGCATGTCTCCTAATTCCCAAATTGCTCAATATTTCTATTAATACATTCTGACGGTAGTTATTTGGATCTTTTTTTATCCCCTTCTTTGAAGAACTTCAGTATACATGTAGGTTTCAAACAGGCTGGGAATTCTGCCTTTTCGATACAATTATTTATTATCTTAGTTAAGGGTTCAGTGATTATATCTTTGATATCCTTCACGTCTTTTACTCTAATCCGTTTCATCTCTCAACTAATATAATACCCCCTCTACATCAACATTGTTCACCGGTCTGATAAATATACAGACAAATTTTTAATTTCTTTACAAGAATAGTTGCAATTCTCCTTCATTTTTTTTTACCAGGCAACATTCACATTGTTCATATAGTTAGCAATTTGTTATCTTTAATGTTATTGTCATCAACTTTTAATTCTTCTATGCTACCTTTTCTGCCTTCCAAATTACAACTTCTTATTGTCTCGTTGATTGTTTTCCACGTCTTTTTTTAGTAGCTTTTCGCTTTTTTTCACAATTTTACTCTTGTTATATTCTAAGTAATATCGTTCTTAATCCTCTTATAGTTTTGTGTTAGTTGCGGATTTTTACACTTATTTTTCTTTCTTACATAATTTATTTCTCTGCTTTATTTTGCTTATTATCTCCAATGTAATCCAGTTATTTTGCCCAGTTCTGATTAGTTGGACAGTGACTTTTCTGATTCCCTTTTTGAATTATATCAATGAGCTGATCAAAATTTAGGTTATCGAAATCATCAACAGCATATCTTAACTAGGATCTGAATAGTTTAGTCTTAATTCTTAGTATTTCTTAGTATTTTTATTCCTTATTTAAATCATTCTAAAGTTAGTTATCATTATCCAATGGTATAGAAGGGGCCTCTTTCCCTATAGTTCTTGGAAATTAACACAACTATAAGAAAAACATGGTACAAAGAAAAATGGGGGAAACAGGCAATTTTGTTAACGATTCGAAGGAGTTTACTACTGAAACCAGCGTTTATTTTTGAATTCAATATTTTTTTATGCAAAGTTCAGTATAAGGTTTAACTAGAAGCGGTGCCATAGACAAATGATATAGAAACAAGAGACATAAGGCTAGAAGCAGATTCCAATAAAATGTAAAACAGATTAAGTACTGAATTTATAGTGATGAATTTACAACAATGAATCAATAGAAAGTTAAAATTACAATGACATTCACTATATAACTTTTAGCTTCTAATAAACCTGAATTTTATGACGACATAAATTCAATTTTTCGTTACAAGGTTTTCCACTATACAAGTGAATGTTTTAGTGTGACTTAATGAATACGAACGAAAACAAGAAAATCAGAATTTCTGTTACTATCGAGCAGCGGTAAAAGCATTTAGATTGGATGTTAGTTAACTGAATAAAATATATAATTTGATATGCGAACCAGCGATTGTACTTGTCCTTCATAGCGTGTTTCAAAATAGTAAAACACTTAGGGCACTGAAAAAGGATTTTAGCCACCTGCAATTCTTTTAGCATAGGTGCATCCTGGGAGAAACATAATGCAAATACATTTGACATTATCGGGACTTAACATTAAAGCAGCGGTGGCTTACTATGTTTTGAAGTATAGAATAGAGTACAATCACCATGCTCAAGTTCTACTTGACATGTTTAGTTTTAAGTCTCATAGGTTTTTTCCTGATTATTATCAATTAGTTAATAAGAAAATGTTTGTCCCAAGGTCGCACATTCTTAAAATCAAGGCCATTCAAAAAAATAAATTCATATAATCAATTTCAGTACGTAAAAACTTAGTAACTGAAGCACTAAAGCCTTTCTTAAAAGTAATCCCTCGCAAAAGTAGTGACAGTACCAGAAATAGAACAACCGTGGATCAATTCAAAACTAATAACAGCCCAAAAATTTATTAAAAATCTTATAAATTACAAAAAAAAAACCATACTTACATAGCGAGACAATGCTTTGTGATACATCTTAACGTATTCATTGAATATATCATAGTGTGGCGGAAAACATGGAACACATAGCGACTTTACAACGCGCAAATCCTCAAGTATAAATTGCCTCGAAATTTCTAAGTCTCTTACAAGCCACAATTTGTTATCGATACGCTCTTCCAGCTTGGATCCTTCAATTCTTTGAGAAACTGCTTCATTTAATACTTCCATAGCCATTTTTCTCCATGCTTTTGCACGCCCCGGCGGCAAAAACCCTGTAATCTTCTGTTGTTGTAAGGCGAATTGATCATTTTTTTCTTCTCTCTCAATAATTCTCAAAGCAGTTACAATTACAGTTGGTTCTTTGCGGACAGTGTTTAGTGTTCTATTAAGAATTAGTCTGATTTTTCGTTCCAAGGCTTGTGACACTGTCTCCACCTTCTCAAAGTGACGCTTTAATGCTATCTTATCTGTCGCATACTGTTTTGGCTGCTTGTGCAATTCATACAGAAGATCATCCCTTGAGTTTTCAAGATCAGATAGACACTGATGGGCGTGTAGGAGTTTATCTTCATCTATCAGTTGCATCGTTTTCGTCACACTCGACTGAACATTGAAGATATGCTTCAAGTTTTCCATTGCAGTAGCATACTGAGAGTGTTTTGTATTCTCTTCTCTAACAGTTTCCAGGCCATCATAAATTTCAGGGACCGTTTTCAATAAATGGTCGACATCTTTCATTTTTGCGGTAATGTCCTTTATATCTACTAAGCATGCTTCTAGTTGTTTTAAGCCTACTCTGACTCCATCCAATTGATTCTGCATACCAGTTTTGAGCAAGGCCTCAACAGAAGCTTTCTTGCGACCAACTCTATGTTTATATTGCTCCACTTTTTCTAACTGGCCTGGGCGTTGCAGCATATTTTTAACATCTTTTATAGCAGCTAAACGGGCCTCTTCCTCCAGATCTTTCAGCTCCATAACTCTTTCAAACTTTAAACCCCAAAATCCTTACATAAACCTAAAGCACTGTCAACAACTAAGGCTACAAATAGTGAAAAAAAACCTAAAAACCACCTACAAATCAAAATGACAATCTTGAATCTTGTGACAATTCTTAACTGACAGTTGTTTTATTAAAACAGAAAATGCACATCAAGCCTCATTACACCACGGGCCGCACGTAGCTGTTAGAGCCTTCCCACACGAGAAGTTTTTAGCGAAGGAAAGAATTTCATCCCCTTGTCCTTAGATGTGCCAGCACAACCGCGTAGTTCCTTATATGATTACCGAAATTAATTGTGTGCATGTTTAATTAAGTCGCAGGTTTTGATAAAATCAATAACTTTATCACAAGTTAACAGCACCCAATGATAATTAAATTATTATATTATCACCTCAAATCTGTACAGCCGTCCGATTTCCGATTTCACATTTCAAAATGGCCGAAGCTAAATTCCTTCCTTCCCTTAAAAAGTTCTCGTCTAAGTCGGCCTTAACAATATTTGAAATCTCTTCTGCTTCGCCTCCCACAAGAAGAAGTAGAATAAGTTTAAGTAGACATATGTTTTCCAAGTGGAATAGTAAACAGAGTGCAGTTTTTCTTTAAAATCATTGAGGACCTTCAATAGTTTTAATTTTACTTAAATTTATTTAAAATTGTGAAAGCTCCCAACAAGAACAACCCATGGAAGAATCTACATATGCCTCGCGATGGGACATAATGTTATCGGTATTAGTTGAAAAGGAGGATTTTTTCAGAAAGGAGGCAAAATCTTTTGAAAATGAGCATATAAATATTCAAATAATTCACGACTGTTCTGATTTAAGGTATGTCTAATTGTATACACAACTAAAATTTTATTCATTATGCAATTGTTTAATCACATCATTTGTTTTGTATTCAATATAATTAAGAATCGTCTAATGTAAATCTTTGGGCCAAACACGAGATCGTGATATAGCAATTTAAGTGAAAGAGCCCAAATCGCTTAGCTCCAGGACACGAGAGGGGGGCTGTATCACCGCCTCTTTTTTTTCGTTTTTTAATGACATCTCCGCATCCATCACAAATGTTGGTTTCCGCCTTTATGCGGATGATCTGCAGCTCTACGCGGGTTCCCCAACGTCAGATCTGCACGGACTTGTCGCAAACCTATATTACATAAACATAAACATTCCTTTATTAGAGCACCCATGCCAAAGACACGCAGAGCGTTGGGCACATCATAGACAATTACAAAGTAGATACACATTTTAGAAAAATAAATCATAAGAGAACATAGAGAAAACATAACAATAGCATGAATCAGTAATTACCTACATTCTTTTATCTTTTATTAGTTGTTTTGCTACAGTGTAAATCTATGTGACTTTCTAAGATGTGCCCAGCGCTATGCGTGCCTTTGGCAAGGCTACTCAAATAAATATATGTTTAAGAAAATTTACAAAGAATCAACAATTGGTGCATAGACAACGGACTTGCACTGAACCCTACAAAAACTCAGGCAGTTTTATACTCCTCCAATGGTAGAAGCCGGGTTGCACATGATGCACTTCCCCCGGTTCGCCTTCATGACATGGACTTAGCTGGCAGTCTGCAGTCTCACATCACTTGCTCCCGCGGGTTAGATCTCGCCTGGTGTCCGCGCAGGTTCTAGCCTTGTTCTTTTATGCGGATGTGGTAATGTATCCGCTGAAATGTACAGTCTTAGTAAAGTTAGAATGTGCGTTCAAGGCCTGCCTGCGATATGTTTTCAGACTAAGACGCCAGTCTTATATATCTTCATTCACGAATTTTGTACTGCCGGGACCAATGGTTTGGACACGGTATATGAGCTCAATGGTCTGACCATCATTTTAAAGCAGGCATGGCACATTGCCCAAGTACATCCAAGTGAAAATGACTTGGAGTGGTCATGATAACTTCAGATTGGTCCTGCCCACGTTCAGCACACATTTTGGAGGTAGAAGAGTGAAGTGTAATGAACATTTTAAATGTATTTTTCTTTTTTGTTATTTATTGTCTATCGAGACTGTGATATTGACTGCTGTGATGCTGGGTTGCATATCTCGCAGTCTTGGAGTTTATCCGATCCATCCAACCTGCTTAATTTGCTGTACCACTTTTTATTTATTCCGACAGATATATTAAGCTGAATTTGTGTTTTTGTTCTACATGTTTGCTGTTTGTTTGTTCTTTGTTTTAAATGCATTTTTAATTTCTTTTATTCTAGTTATTTTAGTGTAACATACTAGATCCGTAGTCTAACATACCTGATATTTCACTTTTTGCATTATATTATTTGGATTAATTATGCTTAATGTGTCAGGGCATCTTTCGATTTGCAAATGATTTGGTAACTTTGTTATGTTACATATATCTCATATATTTTACATATTAACATTAATATTTTTGTTCATTCCTTTAGAGTCTATATTCAATGTACCTTTTGACACAACTAAAATCCCATTCTATATGCTATCGTTTAATCATTACCATTTGTTTTGTATTCAGTATAAAGTAAAGCCAAAAATGCTGATTAACATAAGATAGCAAAAGTAAAGTACAATACAATGAAATCAATGAAATAGATACAGTAACGTCAATGTATCAGTGTGTGTTGATGGCAGAAGTATTGACTGCGTTGAAAACCATTAAATAGCTCGGGGTGATAATAGATAGTAAACTAAAGTTTAAAGAGCATTCGGAATATATTTGAAAATAAATATAAAAAAATAGGATTCCTGAGTAGAATACGACCGATCCTAAATTAAAAAAAACTCTTTAATGTTACATAACAACATACAATCGCTTCCAATTCTTACAAAATAAAGGGATACGAGCGATTCTGAGGTGCACATATGAATATATATACTCTGTTTCAAGTTATGCTGGAGACCTTACAGTGGATGGATGTTAGACAACATCTTACGTATGAAGCAATGATGTTTATTTTTAAATGAAAGAAAAATACCTGAGAATCTGCGATGGAATGTTGTAACTGTTTCAGAAGCCCAACCATATAACTTGCATCATTATCACAACTTTAGACTTGTCAGACGCAATAGAAGGAGCACCCAAAATTCCTTGATGTACAAGGGACTACTATTTTACAATAACTTATCACCAGAATTAAAAAGAAACAAAAATTCGATTTTTTAAGTATAAAATAATAAAATATTTTCGCATAAACGTTAATTAAAATAAGTACAGAGAAGTAGTCAATATGTTAATAACCAAATGAATTATAATTATTATTAAGTTTGTAAATGTATAGACAAGTTTTTTAAAACTAACAATTAAGTACAATACAATACAATACAATGCAATACATCGAGAAACTAATTGTAGCATTGATCATTACACTACTAACAAACAGATGCTTAGGAATTAACATGTAAAATTATAAAACAAGTGGGTAAGCCCAACAAGTAGGCAGCCCAACGAACATAGTAGATAACAAAGTACAACTATGAAAATCAAATTTCATTACAACAAAAGGGATTAAGCACTAAAACGCTGAAGACTAAAACGCGAAAAGTGCTACAGAATTATGAACTAAAGTAGAAGTTAATATCTGCGATAATTACAAAGTGGCAATGATTGGTATCAGCTTGGACCAAAGTAGTAGTTGCTAGATGGAGATGGGTAGCGTACTCTATTAGTAAGAGATTGAACCAACAACATGACTGCCAGATGGCACAAGATTGGGATCTACTAAACAATTAAAAGGTGAACTGGGAAACTAAAGGAAGGGGAGATTGAAAGGCGTAATAAAACGGTTGGACAGTCTATATGAGACAGAGTGGAAAAGGAAAAAGGCAACTACAGGAGAAAGGGAGCATTGCATGTGGAGGCATCAACGTTCCCGGTTCAGAAGTATAAAAGTATAAAATTATAAAAACCAAACCTATGACTCACAATTGGGACTACGTGCTAAATTATGGGGAATAGGCGCATAAAGGCAATTGGGCCAAAAAGGAGTAATTGCGTTATGCCTAATACTAAAAATAAGGATTAACAATAAAAATTAAAAACTTTAATATGTAGAGGGTATGAGCTAATGTAGGACCAGAGTAGAAAAGAACATTAAGGGTCAATAGGTGAAGCAGAGTTAGCTTCTTGAACTGCTTATAAGGATGAGTTTTCCTGATGGATTCTGAAAGGGAGTACCAAAGACAAGTTCCCTGACCAAATATACTATTACACCCAAATCGGGTGCAAGTTCGCTGAAGGACATGTGTGGCGTTATTTAGATTGCTTCATTAGAGTATTTGACTAATTTATGTGGGCAGAGAACACCATCTGGCCTTGTGGATAAGGCATAGGCCTCTGAATTTAAGAAGCTTAGCGATGGGCTCAAGCAAGAACAGTTGAACTATGGAAGAGACATTTGAATGCCGTCTTAGCTGAAAACTGTATCAGACAGGCTTTGAAAGCTGTATTAAGCTTGGCAATTTCAGAGGCACTCGTCAGATATATTACCGATAAACACATTGAGTGACTCAATCAGGGGTTGGAGATCATTAGCACTAGCGGCTCCAAATATCTGAAGATCATCTGCGTGCATGTGGTATTGAAATTGCTTAATGCTGTGGTAATGTCATTTACGTAAATTGTGAATAAAAGTGAAGCAAGTACTGGCCCCTGCGGGACACCTGGGGGAGGAGTGACTGTCATCACTGACTACGATTTAAGTCTTATCAGCCAGATGATTAGAGATGGGCAAGTTTGCTGTGGGGCCAAAATCAAATGTAGTCTGGAGCCTAGCAGCAAGTAGATGATGAGGAACGGAGTTGAATGTTGAATGCCCTCTTGAAGTCCAAAAGTAAATGCATCACATTGTTGCCCTCGTCACGCAGTCTGCGGATTTCGGTCGTGACTTACATAAGGGCAGAGCTGGTGGAGTCCTTATGCCTTAAGACGGATTGAAACCTAGATAGTAAGAAATTGTCCTCGACGAATTCGCAAATCTAGTCAGCAACGAGCACCTCGAAGACTGGAAATAGAAGGTAGAATGGAGATAGGACGCCAGTCGTTGGAGCAAGTGTGTGATGTGTTAAAAAGATGGATGACTAAAGGGTGAGTGATATAATAACAAAATTCTCTTTTTATTCTCCATTAAGTTACCAATTTGAAGGTGATTCTAGTTTTAATAATTATTATTAATTCAGATTTTTAGCAAGTTCAATAAGTAAATCAAACTAATCAGCTTAGGGCCGGCACAATAAATTCTCCAACGCAATTTTTTCCATCTTGTGGCACAAAAGCAGAAACAGGAACATTTTTTTTTTTTAAAGTTTTTTTTAGCTGCAAAGCGAAAAATTAGCAGAGGTCAAACATGACTTGCAGCTTTAATACAAGCGTATTGCGGGATTGTTAAATTTTTTTTTTTCATTCTATGTCAACATCAAGATCTCACATGAATGTGGATGGCTTTAATTCTAATCCTACTGTAGACACTACATTATCTATATTAAATTCTTAAACCTGAACATAATCTATTCAAACCTATTTTAATGCTAGCACACCATCTCAGCTTGCTATGTCATCACAACAAACCTTGAGAAAATTTCGTTTCAGAACCAAGTGGTTCCTCCAAGTGAATTCGATCATTAGATCCTATTCATTATATGACCTAAAGCTCAAACATTACTTTAATTATGATCAACTGATTGTCGAGATATATCCTCTGGCATTGGGTCTACGCCAGTAGCCCTGTTGACGATAAAATCAATATTTTCACGATAAGCTTCGTAATTTGTACAATAATCAAGGGATGTCCCTGGATTACACGTGATATACCTATTACTATGGTTTTATAAGCGATATAGAGTCACTAGCTCTAATTTGGCAGGAAACTAGTTGGTGGCTCTCGGGCGAAATTTACGTAACCTAGGCGCAAGGTATATAGAAGAAAAGGTATTCCCATTAAAATTTTGACACATTGCAGCTGATAGCATGTGACGTAATTCTGCGACTAATGTATATATAAAGACAGAGAGAAGAGAGAGAGGATTGTGTTCTCTGTACCGTACTTTCCAATACGCCACCTAACGGTGAAACATGGTTCATGGGAATACCTTGTATTCTATATACCTTGACCTAGGCGTACATTGTAAAGATTTTAGTCACATTAAGTTACGAGCCTAATGTTATATATATTTTTTTTTTACGTCAGACTCAAAATTTTCATCCTTAACTACCAACCAACTTATCTGATCGCCTGTACACAAAAAAAAAATTAGTCTTATAGAAGCAAAGAAATGCGTTAAAGTGACAACAGTTGTGAAAACAGTCCTCAAGCTCAAAAAAGAATAGTTATGAGATAACAGAGCAAATATATAAAATTACAAATCTAATAATTAAGCAGACATAAAACTAAGCTTCGGTAAATAAATGGTATGAATAGTTTCGAGCCTATTAAATACAAGTGAATTAATTGGGAAATTTTTTTTTGAAAAAACAACGAAGTTCCTTCTTTAAATTCTGATTTTTCTTCTAGGGGAATTTTTCTATAACCAACCCCTGAGATTCGCTTGTTAATTATTATTACTGTACGACTTCACATTACTAACTCTTTTAGTAGCTTACTATATCTGCACCATATAATCGAAAAAGACATTTATTTTACAGGCAAACCTTCACAAAGTGGATTGAATCCCTGGAAGCAGGAAAAACAGGCAACTCGAGCAAGTTAAGAGAAAAAGGAAATGAAATTCTAAAGCAGAATAACAATTCATTTTACGCATTTAAATTATATACACAAGCTATTTATATGGCTGAAGGATCATCAGAAGCCAGCCTAGCTCATGCAAATCGAGCATATGTTTTAATGCAAAAAGGATCATTTTATGTGTGTATAATATAATATATAATATAATATTCTTTTAGTGAATCCTCAACATATTTTCAGGAAGCATATGATGATTGCGAGTGTGCTCTTCTGCTAGGATATCCAAAATCCAAAAGATATAAAGTTATATTACGTCAAGCAGAATGTGCACTCTTTCTTGATAATGCTGAAAAGTTGAAGACATGTGTGACAAACTTGAAGGAAATGGAAGTTAACATAGTTTGTTCTGCAAAAATAACAGAAAAACTTTCAGAATTAAGGGCAAGGCTTGAGATTTTATCAAGTTCTAAAGCCATTAAAGTAAAATCAAAGCAATATAATGCTGAGAAGAAGCAAATATTGTTCGTAAATAAAACTCCTGAATTGGTTAAAATTTAAAATTCGAACATTTCTTGCAGGTGTAATTCATCAACAAAAGGAACGTACGTTGTTGCCGGCGAGAGGATTTCCATAGATGATGAAATAATGACAGAAGATGCCTTTGCTTTTGTTCCTTTGTATGACAGCATGGATCCACGCCACACCGATTATAGTTGTCATAATTGCGCTGAAGTCAATATTGTACCATTTCCTTGTAATACATGTCGAGGGGCTTCATACTGTTCTATAAAGTGTCGCGAACTACATAATAATATTCACAGAATAGAGTGTTTTGGATGTAAAAAAGGGCTCTTTCGAGACATTGGTATAGCATACTTATCCCTTCGAGTGTTACTTGTTGGCTTCTATAATATGGTCCGACATTTGGAAGAAAAATCAAATGTTAACCATTACTCAAGTAAAATTTTATGGGAGGAAATTCTTGAGTTCTCTAAGAAAAATGAAAGCTACCCTTACAGTCATGTGATTCGACTGGTGACAGGTCTAAAAGAAATGGATTCCAAAGACTTCTTAAAATATGCTTTGACCGCATCGATGTTAGTCTGTTACCTTAAAAATTGCACGCAATTTTTTGATGCAACTAAAATGCTTAATAAAATAAAAATGCCAGATCTTGATTGGGAAACAGTAGTCGGTGCACTTTTGCTAAGACATATTGGTCAGATGATTTGCAATGCTCATTCAATAACTGCAATGAAATTGACGGACGAATTAAAAGATTTGTGGAAAAGTAAAGATCTTCCTTATATAGGAACCTTACATAAATTTCAACCATCTGAAGTATTCTCAGCCCTTTATCCTAGAGTTAGCTTATATAATCATTCTTGTGAGCCAACATTTTACAATACATTTAATAGAAGTAGTTTAACGATAAAAGCAGCCAGAAATCTTCAAGTCAATGATGAAATTTTTAATTGTTATGGGATTAATTTCAAAAAAATAGATAAAGTGAGTAGGAAGGCATCGCTAAAGGCTCAATACGCTTTTGATTGTGATTGCATTCATTGTGAAGGCGAGGACATAGAGTTTGTAATTAATTTTTTTTTTTATTAATTTAGGAAATTATATATATTATTTTCAATTTCAGAAGCGTTATCACACATATATCTGCACAAATATTAATTGCAAAATGCAATTCACACCAAATGCAGCCGACTATTACTGGTGGGATCAGCCGCACGATAATTTAAATTTTCAATGCCCCCTCTGTGGATCAGATTTCAATTGGCAATGGTATCAACAGTTTGAAAATATATATTCTAGTATTCCAGAAAAAGATAATGAAAGAATTAAATGGTTTTCACATTTATATGAAACTTACAATAAATCAAAGCAATTTTTGTCAGGACCAAATAGCCTGAAGCAAATTATGATGATGCTTGTGCTTGACGAATTTATAGGTAACTTAGAAAAAGCTTATCAAATTTTTTTTAAAACCTTTTTCAATTTCTAAGATCTTCCTTCGGGCATAAATAATTTAATGAATGAACGTATGTTGGAAATAACCATTGATTTGTTAAATGCCTCCGAGGATAAGAATGGCGCTCATAGTACAGAATTTATCTATGCTTCAACTTATTTTCTAGATTTGCTAGCCAAAAATAAAGGTAAATCAACAGAATTGAAGACTGATTACAATTTGGAGAAGATTTTAGACTCTTTTTATGTTTTATCAGAAAAGCAGCAAGTAACTTTTAGAAATTATTTCAAAAATTATATTAAAAATGAATAATCCATTTGTAACGCTTTTTCTTCACATTTTTCTGTAATTTTTAAATCACCGCTGTCTACTCTGTCTACTTGTTAAAATTCACGCAGAGAAAAGTACTGAAATGGGGTGCCTAAGAAAGTTTATGGTAAAAGGTTAAAATGTAATCATAGTTCAGACGAGCTAAATAAATTGGTTGTAGGTAAAAATCACGAGATATTGAACAACCCTTTCCGACGTCCTCAAATCGTGATAGGTTTAGTATTGAATTTTAGGAGAATATATCTATATGTTATGCTAGTTCTGTTCTGTTTTTTTAAAGGTAATTGGTAATTTTTCTTAACTCTGGTGTTTTCAGAAATGATATGCACATTAAATATACTAAAATGTAGCTGAGTATAACCAAAGAACATATAACAGAAAGGATATTCATTTCGTACATTGAAAAGTTTTATATGGCTGGTTGTGATATTACAACCCACTCTCACAAATTATACGAAAACTCTCTGCTTTGCAGACCCGTCACTCACAAGTGATTACGACCCACTCTCACAAATTGTACGAAAACTCTCTGCCTTGAAGACCCGCCACCGACACTCATTAGTGGTAAGTCAAAGCACCAGCAAAGCACCAAAGCTAGCTCCTGCACTCTGTTTTTCTTTCAGAGAATTTTCATTTTCCTTCCATTAGAGTAGATCAGTGGAAGAATAGTAAGAGAAGGGGATGGAATAGGAATTGGTGTGGGTGGGCATGGCTGTAACATATGATGGGGAAAGCAGAGAGAACGGAGCAATATTCTCTGTCTCAAATCTTTGCTTCTTCACATCTTACCTCCCAACCGCTCCCACAATTAATCATATAAATAGTGCATTTTGAGAGGCCAGAAAGAGCTTCTTGTTAAGTTAAAGTTATATGTTCTTTGATGAAATTGCTGTAATCTCATGGAAGGTAAAAATTAAAATATTTATTATGACAGTGGATGAAATAACAATTAAGAAGAATTAGAAAGACTTATTAGCAATTAAGTAGTTAAAGGATGAGAAGCTTTTTACAGCAGGATGCAAGATCCTTCCAATACGAGATTATAAAAATAAAGGATCGGGTAACACGAACAAATTTAATAAGAAACGGGATAGAGCTGTATTGTGTACTAGGAAATTGAGCGAAACCGAACCGGAAGTAATTCGGGAAAGTAGTAAATAACAATATTATATACAGGGAGAATATAATAATAATTACAAATCTTAGAAAGAAGTCCAGCTGGTCTGAGTTTAACTGTTTTATACCTAAAATTCATACGTTTTATTGTAATTGTAATAATAATAATAATTGTAAAAAATGTTCATATATAGGTGGTCATGCTTAAAACATGATTAGCTTATCTTTTAAGAACACAGAGATTGAATCAGCCATTTCTTGAAATTCTCGAAAGTAAAAATAAAATAATTCCGACAGAACGACTTAAGAAAAACAAAAGTTTTAAAAATCCGTACCTAGGTCACAGTATATTTATATCAATATATTGTGTGGAGGATTTTGGTGTAAAAGTCTGAAAAAGAGAGTAGCGGGCCGGTTAGCAGGCGAACATTACTGTCTTACTGCCAAATGGACGCGTCGCGTTGGTACTCTTAAGATTTATTTATAAAAAGAGAAAGTGATAGAAAGTGAAATAGGGGATATATCAGTTATTAGATGTGGCAGTTCTTGCATTTGCAGCACACCAAGCATATAAACAGTTTAAATTTAATCAAAAGAACTGTGAAAGCGCCTGCCGTCCGTTAAAAGTAGAGCATTGCGCTACTTTCGCGTCGAATCCAGCAAGCGCGGCAGTCATTTGGCCAGCACGAACTTAAGTATAATTGACATAAGCGAACTTACTGTCCCAACCCAAGTAACCTCGTTTTCAGTCCCTCACCTTCTCTTGACATACCGACCAGTTTACTTGCGCCAGTCATTGAATAAATAACTAATAAGGAAGCGGGGTATTGTGCGAATACAGTGTACGTGTTTAACACTGACATATAATAGGTCTGTCTGTTTACTTTTGAGTAAAAATCAAGTAAAAACTTTTATGTGGTAGAGGGGATAAATCAAGAAAAGTTACCAGACACTTTTCGAGTAAATTTTGTTTAGCTTGTCATGTGTTAAAAATTTGGCTGCTACCTTTCCGTCTCAAACAGAAAACAATTAATTAATTTGAAATACGTTTTAAAAAACCCACCCTCTTTAATATTTTTTTTTTAATTTCGACTCTTTAGATTATCATTTTACATTCTTTCGATAACCCAACAAACGGCTTAACCTCAAATTTAATACTTTTGACAGTCAGCTGATTGCATATCAAAGTTACACATCCTCTTGATCATGAGTAAAAATGTGCAACTTTGTGCAAGAGGGGAAACGTAAAAATTTACTCGATTTTTACTAGTTAAAAGTAAACAGACGGTTTGTGAGTAAAAATGCGTAAAAGTTTTTACACCGAGTAAAAACTTTCGAGTAAACAGACAGACCTAATAAGAATGGACTGAGCGTTCTTGCTTCAAAAATGGCACAAATATTGAACAGGCTGTGAAAACCTTTTATTTCGTACAATTGCACACCGATTTATAATTTATTATTATTTGCCGATTGGAAACACTAAAGATGTTATAAAATAGTATTGCATTAAATTAAAATTGTTTAGGAAGTTAAACTCGTTTTAATTAACACAAAAATTAATTTTTAATATTACTGAAAAATGTGCTCCTCTGCAGATTTGATGTCAAATTCGTTTGAGCTTGTAAGAGATAGACGTATATAAATAATATATTTGTTTGCATTTTTATGTCAATTCCCGCCGTGTATTCCAATTAATACAGCCGTACTGTTTCCAAAATTGGTTACAGTTCAGTGTACATTTTGAACTTGAAAGAATAGATTTTAGTAAAAATGTATGCCATTTTTGACTATAGGAATTAGATAGGATGGCTCAGTCCATTCTTATTATATGTCAGTGAGGTCAATGGAATAATTTCGGTGTAACACTTCTGCTAGAAAACTTGATCAATGGAAATCGGCATATTACTCTGACAAATTCATCCGCAATCACGCCAACATCTTTTAAATACTAATTTTCATATTTTTTACGTTATTCGCGATGTTATTTTTTCCAGAAAATTTCAATCTGACAAATTACACGGATATGATTAAAAGTGCATTCTCAGCACTCTTTTTTTATTGATTGACGTGCACTTTTCTTAAAATATCATGGAAATCGACAATAATAAGATTTGAGCAATGATTTTTTATGAATCTTTTACAATCATGGGTAATAAATGCGTGTAAACTTGGTCTGCTCAATAAGCTGAACTAACTTCATGGATAAATTTCAGAATTTGACTTCATCTATCCATACAGAAATGGTTCACTGCCATATGTCGAGAAATGGGAGATTGAGAATACGTTCATCACATAACTGCATATATTCGGTTTCGTTTAATCGCTCGGTGTACGTGTGTGTAAGTGGCTTTTGACGACAAAGCAGAGTGGAAAATTTTTGTTGACTTTCGACGCAAAATTCGTGGCCAAAATTATTCAATAATTTCCACGAAAATACTTGAAAACCCTAGAGAATAAGTGCGTAACACGAAATTGCTAGTGTTTTGCAAACTAGTGAAAAAGTTAGCTGTGTAAAAGTAGGTGGGAAATTATCATTTGGCCCCAATGTGGGGCCAAATTTGTGTCCGACATTGTGCTAAAACATTTGAACCGTTCCATTTTCAATTTATTACTGTTAAAGCACCAGTGGGAGCTTCAACATTGCTTGAAGCCCACAGTGCAGATTTGATGGGAGAATTATGAACCAAGAGCCCCAAAACTTTACGCTAACGCAGATCAGTTATTTGGTGAATAACTTGACCAAGAAGAACTTCGCTCAGAATTACCATCTTTTGGTACAGGTGAGTCAGTGTGTGTAGATGTGTGGTGTGCAAAATAGCCATTTGCAATAGTTTTTACAATTTCCTTTACAATATCATACTAGAAGATTATTCTGTGTGGAATAGAGACCCGGGTTCTGGGATTATTTCATTGATCTAGTACAATTTTTGATTTTCTCTAACGTCGATTTGTCTACTACAGCTGTTCTATGCACAGCTTTTTCTCGACGCCATGATAGTTTGAGAATTATTTCATTGGGGTTTGTAGATTTGATCAATGTACGTGCAATTCAAAATATGTGAAAATTATAAGGGTTAAATTACTTAATGAGCTAAATCATATTATATTGGAAAGTTGTAAAAATGTCGTGGGAATATCAATTTTATTTGATCTTTTTGACATTTTTTGTGTCAGTGTGTGGCTGTATAAACGTTTTCTCTTACGGAAGGTAAATTTTTATATTTTGTAAAAAAAATCTTGTCTTGAAAAAAAAAAAACATTTTGACTTTAAATATAAATAATATTGATTGATTGAAGCACGTCTAAGATAGATACTTAAAGGATACCTATTTACTTCATATGAAGAAATGATTAGATTTCAGGTTCCATAAATTTTTCAATATTTTTTTATTTCAATCACTTGAAATTATTTGGATGTTTACATAATAAATGTTAGAAACACAGAAGATTTTCAATAATTAAGCAATATGTTTGATTTTGATAAAGAAAAATGATTTTGAAGGTATGTATACCTTTAGCTATACACTAATGCAAAATGGAAAAATCTTATTGTCCTTGCACCGGTTTGAACTGCCATTTAGAGTAACTACTCAGGAAATTGAGCTGGGCTTTACAGTTACACCTGCTCTGTGCACCTGTGGCAATTATCTCAAGGGTTAATTTCGACGATGTTCAGTTAGTTTTGCATTAAGCTGAAAGCTTGCAGTTGCCTAAACAGAAATTATAATAACCTAGGTGAAATATATATGTGCATAATAAATTTTATACAATATGATTGTAATGTGATCTATGCTCTTTTCTGTAAACCACTAAGGACAAACTGACTATTTTCAGGTATACATACTCTCTGATTACATTAAACAAGTCCATGGCATGGGTTGATTGCATTAATGAAGATACTAAAATATTGTAAAATACAAAATAATTGATTGTCTAAACTAACATTCTTATTATAAAATATTTTGGCTACAAATTCTACTGACGCAATTTTTTACTTCTTAAACACTAAATTAGCTTAAAAATGCGATTAGCTGCGCTATTTTGTTTAGATTGCTCTACAACGATTGAAGAGAAATATTTGTTTACTCAACTTAAATTTGTCGATTGAAAGTGTATGGAAGATGATTGTCAATCACTACAATCGATTTTGTTGCTGTTGCTTTATTTATCTGATCGCACTCGGATAAGAATAAATCAATCCCGCTTAGCGTTAACATAGGATTGTTACAAGGTACAATTTTATCCACCATTCTCTTTATATTATATATAAATGATTTGCCAAATACCCTCAAAAATGCAAAGATAGTATTATTCGCAGATATTATACGTAGTCGCGAAAGACATGAAGTTCGTTGAAAGGAATTTCAATGATTTCATAGCTACTTGTATGAAAGAAGGCAGAGTACCAAAATAAATAATACAGTTTCCAGTAAAATTGAAGTATCGATAGCCGTTTCACAGGGATCAGTACTTGGAACTATTTTGTTTATTATATATGTGAATGACATTAAATAATAATAATAATAATTTATTAGCTTAACAAGTCCATTTTTACAACAATAATTTACATATTCTCTCTTACATAAGTAATATTCTTTTTTAAAATTTCTAAAATTTATATCATACTTTAGTCTATCCGGCAGTTTATTAAACATACGTAATCCTCTAAACATTATGCTGTTATGAGTTCCTGAACTCCGAAAAGATGGCAGTCTGAAGTCATTTGCAGATCTCAGTTCATACGGCTGGCTATCACGCACGTAATTTAGATACTTGTCCAGTTAAATACTCTGGTAGCATGTTGTGAATACAAAAACGTTTGCAGCTATTCTTTACCTTACACTTAGCCATTTCAGTGCCTCCAACATTAATGATAGCTGTATATCTGCACCATCTGAGAATAATTTGCATTGCTTTATTAGGTTACCTCTAATTCTTCTTAGCAAGTCAATTTTTGTCCCTATTTCTTTAGTGATATATTCAATATGTTTCGAAAATGTTATATCCTTATCAATAACAATCCCGAGATATTTTTCTTTGACAGCTTCTATTACTGCTCCGTCAACCATTAGGTTCAAATTACCTTCACCGTTAATTAATAATGACTTAGTTTTTGATACATTTAACTTCAATTTATTTGCATTAAGCCATTC
Source organism: Dioctria rufipes (assembly GCA_963924295.1). NCBI lineage: Eukaryota > Metazoa > Arthropoda > Insecta > Diptera > Asilidae > Dioctria > Dioctria rufipes. The sequence goes on along the minus strand of OZ002740.1, from coordinate 320,695,503 downwards.
ACTAAGTTCGCTGAGGTCTCTTGCAACAATCTTTCCGCCTCGATAATGTCTTGTCCTGCTATATGTTTAGTGTGTCGTCTGCAAGATTGCTACATTTGAAAATTGTACTACTCTACTAATGTCGTTAATATACAACGAAAACATGAGTGTCCCCAGTACTGAACCCTGTGTGTTGACCGAAAATATTACTTTTTGTTGGTTGTATAAATCGGGGAAAAACACCAATGAATTAGATTATTAGAATATTTGTTTATTTAGTAGCCTTAACTGACAATCGCCTACATACATGCACTCAGGTACGTAGGAACAAGACTATTCTTAATTTTAAATACAAAAATAAACACATTCAAAAATATTCTTTGTCTAACACTTAACCCTTTTAGCGTATTAACATATATTCTACACTGGTATATATATTACACTGAAGTATCACTCGCATTGCTTTGTTTTGAAGTGCAGAAGTTGTTCCTGGTTACATAAAAATAGGACTGTTGCACAATATTCAAAATGTGTCTTGACGATCGTGTGGTATAGATTAATTGTGCAGGAAAGTGGTAACCTATTTCTTATCTTTCGCATGAAACCCATTTTTTTTAGAAATTTTCTCGCATACCTATATAAACAACATGGCCATCAAATTTCAATTTATCGTCAATTATTACTCCTAATTATTTCATTTGCTTTACATGCTCTATCTCCATACCGTCAATCGTCAATTTAACATCTTACATTGAAGCACATGCTTTTAGTTTTTCCTATGTTTACTTTTAAACGGTTTCCTTTCAGCCATAAATTTACGCCTAGCTTGACTTTTATAGATTCTTAAACTTGTGCATTAACTTTTGTTCTCTGCAGTCTGTTCATCAAGTAATCCTCGCACCACTGCAATTCTTTACCTTTTATACCATACTTGAACAATTTCTTTATCAATATGGCCCTGTCCACTGTCTCGAATGCTCTTTTCATATATCCAAGAAAACTGCTACAACACTGTGCTTATTCGCGATCTGCTTCTTCCATATATTCAACACCATGTTTATTGCTGATTCACATGAATGATTTTTTTGGAAGCCTGATTGGTTCAAAATCAGTATATTATCCTTTTCTAGATACTTTTCCAATTGCAGATAGACGCATTACTTTAATATCTTTTCTCCAGTTAACATCGAATTAATTGGTCTAAAATTTTTCGAAATTATTTGTATTTTTCACTTTTCTTATTGGAGTTATTAGAGACTCTTTCCACAAATTTGGAAATTTACCGGATGTCAATGATTTATTGATAATTGCAATCAAAGTTGGTGCAATTTTAGAAAATGAATCCAAGATCATTTTCCCATTCACAAGTTTGTAGTCTCTTTTACTGTTCATTTTGCATTTGATATTTCGCAAATGCTCGAATTGCAAACATTTGAAAGTAAATACTGTATTGATCTCTGTGATTTGATCATCAAAAGAAATATGTGGGATGGACCCCTGAATTTCTTCTACGCTCTTGACAAAAAACTTGTTGAATTCATTTGCGATTTCTAAGTCGTTTTCAACAAGCTTAGCATTAAAGTATATACTTCCAATTCTTTTTTCCCCTTTATTTAAAATTAGCTTCTTCAAAGTTTTCACATAGAACTTCGATCGCAGCAGGTATTTAAATTATTTTTTTTTTAACTATATATAATATTTTTACTGATTACAATCGTTTTATGATCTGTAGTATTTAAATTGTCATCTGTCTTCACGGCAAAGAGACTATTATTTGTAATCTCCAAATCAATTAACGTTCTTGAGTTCCCGTTTATCAACAATAAATCATTCGAGCACTCAGTCAAGTCACTCAACCATTCACTAACATTATTACAAAAGCGCCTATTTTGTGCTCTTGGAGATTTGTATAGGACTAAAATTATTATTGAATATATAACAAAACTTATTTTCACAGTCAGGCACCATAATTTACTTGATTCCATATATGCATCGAGAATTTGAAATTGTAAATTATTATGTAAATATAAAATAACTCCACCTGTGTGTCTTGAATTACTATTGCATCTTACCACAAAATAGTTCTCCAAGCTTATCTCACCATCTTCAATGCCCTTCGTATTATGTATCTCAGTCAAGATTATTATATCAAATTTATTTGCTGCAACAATTGTTGACTATTCTTCTAAATTTGATAATAATCCCTGAATGTTCAAATGTTCATTTGCTTTAATTGCTAATACGATGTTTTATTCCTTTTCAGCCTTAATTGCTTTTCATAAACAGGACAATTTTTATCACGGTAGTCGTATGCTTGGATTTAAATTTAATTTTTTATTCGCATTATCACAATTATTACACTTATAAACTTCATTTTTGCATTGTTTGGCGTCGTGGTTGTCTCCACATTTGGCGCAAATCACATCACTGCGACATACACCTGCTATATGGTTATAAGCCCAGCATTTATAGCATCTTTTTACCTACAAATATTCAAACACTGCACAACGATCCCATCCTAAGTTCACTCTTTTCAAATCCATAGTTTGTTTAAATCTTTCACTTTCAACCTCAATTACTGCTTCATAAAATCCGCAGTTTTGTGTTACGCTGTAGAATCTGACACATTTCACGTTCCCTGAAATATTATTTTGCCTCTTCAGCTTCAGCTAATTTATTTATTTTTTATTTATTTTATTTATTATGATAAGCAACTAGGCCTTTAGGCCCATTGTATAAAAACATGTTACTACAGCCCCATAAACGAAGTGGGAAAACACAGGGCGTGGGCAAGCTTCTTCCTTACAGATGTTGTCAGGTACATGTTGATGTTATAAAGTTTGCGAAGACCAAAACCTACCCTGCCGATTAAGGTATTAATGTGAGGCGAAAAGGATAAGTCTCATTTAAAATGAAGCCAAGGCTGGAGACCTTGTCACAATAGGGTATAATAACCCCATTAAGGGAGATGGGATCGAGAAGGTGCGTGATTGGATGACCAAAGAAGGCAATCGATTTCGACTTAACTGGGTTTAGGGTTAATTTATTGCACAAGGCCCAAGATGATACAGAGGAAAGGTCGGCGTTGATATCTACAGCACATTGACCCGCAGATCCCAGTGGCACTGAATAAAGTAGTTGCACGTCATCTGCAAAGATGTGTACAACAGGGAACCTAACTGCAGCTGGGAGGTCATTGATAAATAGGGAAAATAAGATTGGACCCAAGATAGACCCCTGAGGAACACCTTTGTGGAGGCCCACAAGATCAGATTTACAATCCTCTGACATGACACACTCGCGTCTCAAGCTCAGATAAGAGTAGATCAGGTTACATGCGGACCGGGAAAAGAGGAAAAGGCTCTGCAGCTTATGACACAGAATAGTGTGATCTAGGCTATCAAAGGCTTTGCTAAAGTCGAGTAATACGAGTATGCTAGGCAGCTTGCGTTCCATGTTGAGCCTTACCGTCTCGGTAATGTCCAGAATGGCACTTGAGGTACTATGGCCTTTGCGGAAGCCAGATTGCTTGGGGTATATAAGACAGGGGATAGCAGATGCCGAAGTTATTTGGTTCCTGATTAAAATTTCCCAAACCTTAGAGAGTGCAGGTAAGATGGTTACAGGCCTAAAATCAGACGGCTGTTCAGGATTGTAGCACTTGGGAACAGGAATTACCTTGCCTGACTTCCATGCAGTAGGGAAGGTTGAAGTGGTGATAATGGTGTTAAATAGATAAATGATATGACCAGTGAGGGCAGGAAAATTTAAGGGAATCCCATCCAGACCAACTGCGTTCGATTTGACACACGAGAGGGCGTATAAGACGAGAGATATCTACATTGAAAAAGGAAAAGAAGTCCTCATGATCGGCGATGCTAAAATTATTACTTGATGAAGAGGTAGATGTCGGATCAGTTTGCACTGAAGCAAAGAAGCTGTTCATTACGTCAGGGTCAATGTCATGCTGCGCGGGGTTTGAGTCAGAAAGCACACCAAGGTTACGAACTTTCGCCCAAAGAGCCTTAGTGGAACACGATGCGCCAAACATTGTTATTTCCTGAGCCATCTTGGCTTTACGAACCTCCTTGCGATACCTGTTCCGAAACTTCGCGAAAAGTCCCCATCTTTCGAGCGTGCATTGCTCAGAGTAAGCCCTAAATGCAAGGTCCCGAAGAGCCTTCGCTCTCTTTATGGCTGGAGTATGATACCGGTTGGATACAGTTGGTCTTTTTGAAAATGTTTTGAGCGGAACGTGTTGATTGAAAAGTTGAAGGACACGGCTGTTGAAAATCGATAGCTGGAAGTCTACATTGTTAGTTAGATACATGTCAGAGAAATTTGTAGACAACGCACAGTCCAAGAGGGCCTCCACGTTAACGCCTTTATAATCACGATAGGAGAATTCTTCGGTGACCTGGGGAATGGGAATGTCGGATGAAATATATATGAAGGCATGTCTAGAGGTGCCCGGCACCTGGAACTGATTATGAAACTTAACCTGCTCGACCGAGCTCACCAGAAAGAAGTCTAATAGGGACTTACTAGAGTGGAAAATATCAAAATGTGTAGGCGCATTATTATGGACGATATATAGGCTAAGACAAGCAAAAAAATCCCTAGCTCTAGCCGAGGCATGCGAGCCAAGGAGATTATTATTGAAGTCACCCCCAATAATGATGCTTTCGTATCGCGGCGAAATACGAGATAGGACATCATCCATTTTTGAAAGATCACCATCGGGGAGATAACAGACACCTACAAGTACTTTGGCTAACCCGATTGCAAGCTCGCAAAAGATGTATTCACTACCATTAGTGAGATAACTTGACTTTTCAACTAGCCTAGCCTTGATCCTTCCCGAGATATATATACCAACACCTCCACCCCTGGTAGCAGGTCTGTCGTTTCTAAAAAGCCTATAACCAGCTATCTCAACTGACTTAGAGGAAACATAGGGTTTGAGCCAAGTCTCACTCACACCAACAACATTGAGATAGCCGCCTTCTAGAATGCACTTAACTTCATCAAATTTTGCTGTTCGGACGCCTGGTCTAATGCTCTGTACATTAAAATGACCGAAATTTAAAGAATTAGAAAAGCTAGCAAGAGTTGATCTAAGGAGTGAGTTATCATCAAGAGAACTCATACTGAGGATTCCAAAAAATCAAAACAGCGGGAAATGGATGATCAATCGAGATGAGTTCGCCGTACATATGCAAATATAAGCAAGTTAAAAATAAAAAATCCATATACAATCATATAAAGCAGCACCTAATTAAGCATAAGAACTGTAATTAAAAGCATAAAATCCCAATGAAAACTAAAAATTAAAAGTAGTGCAAAATTCTAAGTAAATAATACTAACTACAAGCAGCAATAAAGAATTCAAAATTTAAAAAGAAAACCATACATTGAAGAAAAAAAGAAAAAGTGTACTATCAAAAAAGAAAAGAAAGATAACAGAAGAATATCAATAATGTGAACTAAAGCTAACTTATACTAAGAATGTAACTGTATTTAGTGGATGTAAAAAGGCAATTTGAACAAAACAATGAAAAAGAATAAGTTTCTCAGAAAATCCATGGAAATCCGGGCTTCCTGTGCCAGCTGGAGCCGAACCAGATGAGGGGTTTGACTTTGCGACGGACCTCTTACTTCTGGCCAAACCAGGGAATCTAATGCGCAGCAGCTTGATGTCTGAAAAACTCTCAGCACCGCCATCCATGTGAACAATAGAAGCAAGGCTTCCATTTAATTTGAAGGACCCAATTTTACCCAGCTTAAGCAAGGCCTGGCAAAATTCCTCAAGGCTTCCTCTTCGTGGGAGCTGTGTTCATTTATGTAGAGTCTAGAGCTCAATCCCAGTTGGCGACAAACAGCAGCAAGATCTAACGCCTTCCCCTCTTTCATCATCCTGAAGTACTTATTCATTACGAGATCTCTTGTAATCGTGGAACAAAACTATCAGCAGCTTCCTTTTATCGCCCTTTAACCAGCAACAGTGAGCCAAATCCTTGCTGGAGCAGTCCACCCCACAAGCTACAGCAACTTCACAGGCAAAACGTAGGGCATCGGAAACATCAGGAGGATTACCAGTTACAATAAAGTCATTACGTCTCAAAATCCCCTGAAGTCTGGAATTTTCGGCCTCTAAAGCGTCACATCGAGCAGTCATCCTCGAGTCCACATCATCTATCCTGCTACAACAGCCTTGCAAACCCATTTCAACCACATCCCGCTTACCAAGGAGCAGGTGGCTAAGAGCGTCGAACCTCTTATCGATGTCCTTCTTCATGACGTCAAATCAATTGTTGAAACCAGTGCCCAGTTTCGAGATGGCAGCAAAAATGTTATCCACTTTGTCCGACGGCATTGAAGCAGATTTAAGCTTGAGCTTGATTCCAGCAGACCCCCATCTGAGAAGTAATAAAGCAAGAATATGCCAAAGGCCGATGCCATTACGGAGACCGGGAACAAAGCTAGGTTATGTAACAATGTCTCTCACGTGTTAGGGAAAGACTCCGCGCATATATGCAGAACACGCTATCGATGCGTAGGGGGCAATTGAGACTCCAAAGACTATACAGCAAGGAACAATTGTGGAGTAAGATGGATTTCCTACAGGCAGCCACGTGCAGCGTTCACAGCAACAGACACCATCAGCCAAAGCAGAAAAATAAAGCCAAAATCTAATCAACTCCAATACACAATGGAACAAAATACCAAGCACGGCAGGAAATATTAATAAAAAATACCCGAATTTAGCAATGAAAGCGGGATAAAAAAGTAAAAGCACTGCTGACACAGAAAATTATTCTGACACTTCCGCCATCTTGAAAAATTTTCTCTTTATCCCACTCTTCTCTTATATCACAATAAAATTATTGGGTTTAACCCTAGGAACAGAATGAAAGTAGCCACCGCGCAGGAAAATGTCACGCAGAAGTAAGTTATAAGGCAATGCCATTAAGTGACCGTAATGAACGTAGGCATCGTAGCCACCACGCAAAAATTGGTCGACTTTCAACTTTAGCGCAATTATCCTGCGTTGACATTTCACAGCTGATTAACATTTTGTTTGTTTTAAAATTTTGTATGCTGAACATTATGAATTTCAAAGAAAATTTAATTATGGTGGTGAAAAATTTTAAAAATAATAATATTGTGGTCCCAATTTATTATTAATACAGTTAACTAAATTCATTTAAATTTCATCTTGACGCAGTCATCAATGGCCATTGTGTTCACCATGTTTGGTGGCTACGATTATGAATTTTTTTATTTTTTATTTCTCTTGTGATTTCATTGTCTTGTGGTTGCCTTGGCTTAATAATATAGGATGCATAATATGATGGTTTACTCGGTTTATCATTAGCATTTGTTTTTAATTTCTCCAAACGCTTTACAATTTCATCGATTTTTTTCGCTCTGTTCTCGAATTCTTGTAAATAAAACGAGATTTAGAATTATAGTGTGGGTGGTTACAGATAAAAAATTCAACTAAATGTAGGTAAAACAAAAGTTATGACGATAAATAGTAATACGGATGTGTGTGTGTGTTGGCATGAATGACCTGGTAGGCATATCATGATGAGTTCATCAATGAACGTACTGATGAAATTTATTCGCGTTTGAATCAAAGCCGGGAAAAAATCAATTATTTACTTATTCACAGATAGTGTGGATGAGATATTGCATCTCTTTCACTTATATCGAAATTCATACTTTGCTTCTCTTTTGTGATTTTACAATATTAGATGAGCACTACGATGAGTACATAATAAGCGTCACTATGAGGTTATTAATGAGCATGTCTGTCAATGAGTGTCACGATGAGTTTATTAATGAGAATGTCAGTGAGGTTCACGATGAGCTTATTAATGAGCATAGCAATGAGAGTCACGATGAGTTTATTAATGAGGTGCATGTCAATGAGTGTCATAATAAATTCATAAATGATAATCTGCATTTACGATTGATTTATTTTTCCGAATTCAAATTCCGGTTGCAAATGAAATGAGGCGTAAGAATTCGGGTATAACGTTTTGTTCATCATATGGGCGACGGTCTTTCCGCAGAAAACAAATCAAAAAATTAAAAAAAAAAATTATTTTTAAAAGTTTAAATAAATAAATCACAAAAAACAATTCAAATTTTCTTAGTAGAAATGTCATCTGACAAAGTGATGACAAGAAAATGTAATTGTACATATGCAAGAACAAAACAAATATGGCTAGATTTAAGAGAAGCATCATAGATATAGTGAAAAATAAATATTAAACATTTATTGTAATGTACCTATACAAGAATTTTATCTAATAAATTTCAACTTCAAAGAAATAAGTATTTTGTTTATAGGGAGCAGTGTTATGCTATCCAATGAGCTCTTCGATGAGATTTAATGAATGCTCATCAGACGGCTCACCGGGAATTAATTTTCCATATGTTTCTTCATGAATTGCAAAAACCTTGATACTTTTCAGTCAAATTAGTATTGGTTTACATAATAACGGCCCCTTGCGGGACAGGAGACAAAGGTAAAACTGTGAGCAATTTCTACTAGGGCGGTAAACTAATAGAATGTGTGAACGAATATAAATACTTAGGAGTAGTTTTTGATAAAAAGTAGGAGTAATGGTTGACAACAAATTGGAATTCTCCTCCCCTCACATTGACTTAATCTATTTACTATTGGCCCGAATCTCTGTTTGTTATACAAAAGCTGTGTTCTTTTGTGTACCTTGCTCTAGAGCTCTCATATACTCGAGAGAACAAATTGTTCTGTCGATTGAAGCGAACTATTTGTACACAAAAGAACACAGCTATTAATAACATGTAGAACGCAGGACTAAAGTGAGATTATCACAGCTTTTCTGATAACATAAATCTTATTTATAAAGCGAAAACTGAAGAGAATCTGCAAAAAATCATGAACGAAGATCTAAAAAGGTACAAGGACTGCACGATGACCACAAATTATCATTGAAAGAAAAGGCAAAATTCATGATACCAATTTCGTCAATTAGGGCGATAATGACTTTCAAACTAAGGTTGGATCTGCGAACTTGCAGAGTATAGTAAATTAAATATTTTGGGCTTATCTTAGATGAGAAGCTAAAAGCACACATATAAATTGCAAAATTAATAAGATTATACCGATGTTGGGCGCTATAAAATGAATTAATTTTACAATAAAGGATGGAACTCTAAATCTAATATACTTATAATGCGCATGTACTATCACATATAAAATATAACATACTCATATGGTCGCAGTGCTCCAAATATGTTATACATAAAGTACAAATAACTATGAATAGAGTAAGAAAAGCGCAGAAATGTTAAGGAGAATAAGCAAACTTAGTGTAAACATTTTTTGTGGAGAAAGTAAAGTCCATATAGGGTAAATGCGCCAAATCTCGTCTACTACCTAATTCGCGTCCACTTCATTTTATAACATGCCATAAAACTACGTATTTTCCTTAAAATGCAGACATTTCTATATCTTCATGTCATGTTCGTGTAGGTATATGTCTGCTATGTCTGTCCTGTCCCCTAAAATAGCTTCTTGTAGTGAGCAATGGGATAGTTAAGGTAAATGTGAGTCGTCAGAGATTAGTTCATTAGGAGTCGGCATGTAAATAATGCGAAAATGAAAGAAAACATATATTTTTTTAACGTAATTCTATGAGTTTAAAATGTAAGAGGCTGCGTTTATTATGCCATTTTTATTTCATAAGAAAGTTTTTGAAGTAGTTATATTTTAAATAAATATAATATTGTTGAAGCTTAAGTTAATTTTTGGAATAACCACAATGATTACTATCATGAGCTAGTTCGCGTGTACTGGTGGCCGCAAATTAGAGCTGCATTTTTTCACCTTGCCCCAAATTGCGGCCTACAAGCAGCTCTTCATTAATTAGTTTAATTAAATGCATTGCATATGACGAAATATGCTAAAACACTAAAGGAAGTATTGTCGGACAAGGAAGATTTTCTATTAGAACAGCTAGTATCAAGTAAAATATTCCACAAAAACATCATTACAGGATAAATCGTCTGAAAGATATCCGGAAGGCGTAGGAAATTTTGAGCCATAAAGTATTTTAACGGAAACCGAAGAAAAAACTAGTTAAGTGGTGTGAGTCGTTAGCCAAATGTGGGTTTTCATTAAGTCCTGATAGCTTTTTAAGTTCAAAAAAACCGGCCAAGTTCGAGTCGAGTCGCACACTAAGGGTTGTCTACCTTCGTATAAGATTTAACACTATGTATTTTTTAATTTTATTATTATTTTTTTATTTTCATTATATGTTGTTAAAGCAAGTATAGTATTACTCGCTCTTGAAAAATTTCATGTGTCTACTTATTACGATTTAAGAGATACAGCGATTGTTAGGGTCGAGCAAAAAACGCCGAAAGAATCACGTTTCTTATATGGGGACCCCTTAACACTAGATATACCAACCGATCAAAATGACTGGATTACAAATTTTCCCAAGGCTTAGTACGAGTACGGAACCCAAAAAATTAACAAGGCGATGGCACGAATACATCCTACAAAAATGGGCGACCAGGACGAAAATTGTATAATCTTTTCCTGAAATGCAATCCAGAGCTAGCACATCGAATTCCCGAAGGCCTAACCGATTTGTTTTCTGAAGAGGTTCAAAAATGGTTAGATGAGCTGCATAATTATATAAAGGAGATGAATGCAGGAGGTATATTTGAAGAAAAACTTGTTTTTTCCTATGTACGACCACCTATGGATGTAGTCAATAGCCATGCCAGAAGACTGATTTTTAGTTCGTTCTGAATCAGGCTGTATGAGAATATACGGGGGCAATGGTTACATGGTTAATTACTGAGCAAATTCAAAGACGTGAACTTTTTTGTTGATTGCCACAAATCCCATTTAACATTGGAGCTATGCGAGTTTTTCAGGTCAAGGTCGTTATTCAATGATCCAATCATTCAATCTAGTTTAACACATTTGATATTTTCTCGAAGTCCGCAAAAGTGTCAAAGGAGTAAGCGAAATCAAGGTACTGTCATCGGAAAAACTATGGATGGGATTGAAAGTAAGGAAATGCAAACTATTAATGAAAATTGAAAGGAAAGATAATAGAGCCCTGGGGAACACCGGAATTTATAGGGTGAGCTTCAGAAGTAACACCATCTAGGCGACCAGATCAAAAACTTTCAATCCATAATAAAAGTGGCTTTATGGCAAAAATTTGCTTTATTATTCTAATTTATAAAACGTTGAATTCCATTATGTTATATAATTCCTTCTTGATTTGTTCCTTTGAATTTAATGAAATTTAAAAGATGCTGTTATATAAAACAATTTGAGATGAATTAGTTTCAATCCGAGAAATGTTATGTTACCACAACTTATTATTTTTTAATGGTTTTTCAAATCAGGTAACGAAAACATATTAAAGTCCTATCTTTCAAAACAACATTTATTTAACACCCCCATATAAAAGCAGTTTTTATAACTTTTTTTTTTAACTTGGACGCGAATTGGCATTTTGGTGGACGTAAACTGGCTTAGACTGGACGCAAATTGGTGATTTCAGCATACAGACTAGATAAACGCTTTGAGTTTTTAATTTAAATTAAAAGATGAATATTCAGCATACTATTGTAGTACAAAAGTTTAAACATCGACATTAAGTAAATTCTATTAAAAACCGTTCTTGTAAGGATGACATTTCCTTAAATGGACGCGAATTGGTGCGTTTACCCTATATGTATAAGCTGAAGAATAAACAAATTATATTACACTTGAAAATGTGGTAATACTGCCGCTAAATATCATACACACAACACAAGTCGAAGAAATGAAATAAAGATAAAAACAACAAAAAACAGGAAGAACTCGTACAGGACCATCTGTGATAAAAATTCGGTTAGTTTAGATATCTTTATCTGTATATTGAACTATAGTTATAAAATTTTTAGTGTCAACATTTTAAAGTAATTAGTCTTGTTGTAGTTTTATGAACATATCTCAATGTCTTTCTCATACCAGCAAAAGCTGCCTGAAAGAGGAGATAGATCTTCCGAACCGAAATAAAATTTATTATAGCTTTCCTAACAAAATTATTTAAAAAAATTTATCTGAACCAAATGACTACGAATCCTCAAACAAAAACTCTCAGCTGAGTAATCATTGTATATGGCGCTGTGCCGTCATGCATGCCGTAGGCTGTAGCTGTTTACAGATTCGGACTCCGGCTGCACATACACACATGCAATTATTACTCAGCTGAGAGTTAGTGAGCGTAAAATGGTAAGGTTACTTTGTAATCATAACTATTTTATTATTTTGTTAAGTAAGGTATATAGCAAATGTAGCCTTTGAAGGTAAGGAACCAAGCTGTAAATTACTAGAAGACTATTTTCCTGTATGTATGGATAGTAGTTTAGGTTCTATAGCATATACAAGGTGTATTTTCTAAACTTGATCAAATAAAATGTGCGGATACTAGACACCCACCTAGTCAAACAAAAAAATTGTATTGCAGGTGGGGTTCCACAGCAACCGTTTGGGAGTTACGGGGTGAAAAAGAAAAAAAGCTAGATTTTCACCTAACACCTTGTATTTAAAAAACTATAGGACGTATGGTCACCGTTAAAAGCTTATTGTATGTAGAGCTTCATGTTCTTTCCATCGACTGCTCAACCAGCTAAGGACCCCAATCGTATCAGAAGTTATAAGGATCTAAAATAAAAATTTAGGATTTTCTTACATTTTTTTTTAATTTGACCTCTATTATTTTTGCAAAAAGCTCATTAACATAACTTTTTTTTATAAAAAGTGTAAACTTTAGACTTTCCTCTGTAATTTGATCTATTACACTCTATGTGCTAAGTGTAAGCCCCTTAAGAGTTATTAGCTCTTAGCCTATTCTCAAACCTATAATTTGTTCCCTTAGCACGTCATTTTAAAAAATATCGTCTAATTTCGGTGTGACCTGAATAGTGAATAGGTTATGAGTTATTAACTGTTTAGCTTCTATATAGCAAAAAAGAACATTGCCAGAAAGAGAAGACTTGGAAAAGTGCAACACTGTTTTCGCCAAAGGAATAAATTAACAGGGGATTTGAATATATTGGGTGCGTTCACCGACACGATAGCTTCTTGTAGCGTAGTGAACATATGTCAAAAGAATTACTTTGACAGTTAATTATATTCACGTGCTTTGGCCATAAATTTTTAAGATTGTATTAAAATGTTTATATGTTGGTGTTGAAAGCTTTTTAAACTAGCTAATAAAGAAGTAGTAGCTACTACTACATAAATTACTTAACTGTTATATGTTCTTTGATATAATTTAACAAGAAGCTCTATCTGGTCTCTCAAAATGCACAAGCTGTATGCTTAATTGTGGAAGTGGTTGGTAGGTAACAGACGGGAAAAAGCAAAAATTTGAGACTGAGAGAATATTGCTCTGTTCTCGGCCACCCCACAGCTGTGTAACTGATTAGACTGCTTGTTGTCCATGAATTCCTATCCCATCCGTTCATCTTCTATTCTCCCTCTATTCTACTACAATGAAATGTAAATGAAAATTATATTAAACAAAATGTTATGGGAAACGGAACGGGCCGTGCCACACGAGTATTCTTGATGCTGTATGCAAATCGGTTTTCTAGGAAAGAGGTAAAAAAAAGCAAAAAAAATACACAATGAAATGCATGAGCTGATGCTAGCTCTGGTGCTGGTGCTTTAACGACCCGCCACTCACCACTGGTGAATGGCGGGTTGTCATCGTCAAAGCAGAAACTTTCGTAAAATTAGCGAGAGCGGGTCGTAATATCACGACCCGCCATATAAAGCTTTAAGTTCGTTTGTTGCACAAACTATTTAAAAGAAAGGAATTGTACTGTTTAATACTTTTCCCAAGATTGTTAGAAAATGATTGAACCAAACAATTTCAAGGCTATATGTAGGTATATGGGAACACAACAGTTTCGGAGAATTCAATGTACGGAAATTCTAGAAATGCGACTTGGTTTAAGCACTGGTTCCCTTTTCTTCCCTGGTGGTGATGAAAAAGCAGGAGAATTACAGATTCGGTGCCAGTGCTTACACCGAGTTGCTCTATTGTTATTACGAAAATTTTGCGTTCAGGTTTCATCTCGTTTCTTCAACATACTCTCTAAAGAGTCTCGAAATATGTGCAAAGTACGTATGTGACTTCGTATAGAGAAAATATATCAGTTTGTAAAGAATGCTATACGTTAAAGCTGACTTTTGCATATGTAAACTTATTATGGTAAACTTAATATTAAATGTAAATCTATAACTAAGACATTAAACATGAATAAAGGACTGATGCGCAAACTAAAAATGAAACTAACTAAACTAAGGAAAATAAAATAAAAACACTTAATTAAAGACAAAAAACTATAAAAAAAAATGAAATTCAATCAAGAAAGATACTGAACGCAGGAACTAAAGTAGCGAAGTAATTAAATCTTCAAAAGAACAAATATGCATCACACGGGAAAATTAGAATCCGGACCGGAAACGGCGGCTAGTAAGTCCACTGTATCTAACAAAAATTATAGAATTTTTCATATATCCGGTTACAGTAGCTCCATCCACATCACACTTTCGGCAGATTACCCAAGGAAGTACAGCTTGCATCCAAGCCTGCCTTCCAACGCATTTTTAGTTTTAACAGCAGAAGCAGTTCGCTTGATGTCTTCGGCAATTATAGCAATAAAGGAAGTAGCAGAATCGGAAAAACAAGAAAAAGGAAGAGGGTGTTGGTTAATGATGTAATGTATATCATCAAAAATTTATCAAGGGGAAACAAGGTTATCCTCATGCAGGAGGATGCTCAGGAAAGCCGGGAGCACTTGCTCTGCAACTTCGAAGCAGTGGCCAGGCGGAGACTACTCCACCTCGAACATTCTTTTCTTCCACCAAAAAACTTGTGGAACCTAAGTCCCAGAGTGCTCCTAGACTTCATTAACAGTCTAAACCTAAAAAGGAAATAAATTAAGTTCCCGCACAATAGATCTTTCAGGTCGCAGTGAATGCGAGACCAGAGCCTGTACACCCCTCCATAAATATAGATCTAATATATATGATCTAAGAAACAATCATTTTACTTTATTATTAATATAAAAACGTCGTCCCTCGAATGCACAATATGATTTATTATATATAAATAGACTGACTTCCTATATTTTAAATCTAAACGACTTGAGCATTAAAGAGCAGTTAACCCAATCCTCCTCACATGGTTAAGAAAAAAAAACGGTTTGGCGGCCATTCGAACACTATTCCTGACCGCTGCTCTATCCCTCACAAACAGAATGTCGCACAGCTGCTCATGGTAAGACTATTTCAAAGCTATTGATCTAATCTGTGTCCACCATAATATTGCACTGAAACCTGGTGAAATTCCGAAAACAGTCATTTTGATACCATTTTGGATAGTTCGAATTTCCTGTGATGACGTTTGGTTTGTCACGATGCGCAGCATGGATTATCTACTCGTTCAAGAAATAGTTCAGATTTTTTGCTTTACATATAATACATGTCTCTCATCGCCTCGGATACAGTAGAAAATCTCAGTGAAAATCCCAAGCAACTTTTTCAGCGCATTTGGGAATACGTAATCATCACAAACCCAGTCAAATGCAATTAATTTCGAGGCATCATCAGTAGCTTCTAGGGTCTTTTATCATTAAACTGGCCACTCCCATCCAATGTGGATGAATTACATGCATTAATAGGTCTACAACGATAAGAAAGCTACGTTACAGAAATACCCAAAGTAGCCAAAATTCAGACCTCAATATTAAGGCAGCATCTAGATTTTTTCTCTCACAAATTAATATCAACACAGAAGGTACACCTCGACAAACATTTTGCAACCTAAGCTTTATTAAAATTTGTAGCCTAATTTGATGGTATTTCTTGATTTTTATCATATGAATGTGTATATATTCTCATATTTTGTTGACTGATAGGAAGCTTAGTTCTCAATGATGACAATAACAAACAGTTCATATGTTATTAAAAGGAGTTGAAGCACTTGTATTACACTGTGAAGTGAAACTATGTGGAAAAGAAATTGATGACTTCACAACAATAATATAACCAAATATTTATAAATAAATTCGACAAAAATTCCCGTTAATACATTATACGATATTAATATGGTTGATATGAATTATCTCCACTTCCTTTTAAGTTATCTGATACGTGTACCGACGGGTCCCTAAATTAAATACTGAAATTAGCATCAACATAATATTACGTACAATATTTCAAAATAACAATCTTCTTCAATGTCGTATTAGGTTGTGCTCAACTATTTTAAATTTTTTAACGCCCTAGATTATTGCAGAAATAGGAAAAACTTTAGAACCGAGCACAGATATATCTCGATTATCAGGAAATAGACCTAATACAATCGATTTCGCCGTAATGTAAAAGAGACAGACTCTTAGTTTCAGCAGCTCGTTATGGCTCTTGATTTCTTTACCGTAATTCTGTGCTGTGCAAATCATCAATGCTATGCTTTGGCTTTTTAAAAAAAAAATATTGTCACTGATAAGATTCGAATCAATTGAGCCGTCTTGTCCGATTCTTGTCCTAATTTCACTTTTAATGGAGAAGTCTATCTCATACATTATATTTTTTTGTTGTTGTTTTTGTTTTTTTTTTTGTTTTTTTGTTTTTTTTTGTTTTTTTTTTTTTTAATAAACAAACAATTTTTGATACTTGCTTTCAGTTTGTCGAAGATTTCGGCTTAGAAGCGGATCGTCATTATCTGCGTTGTTTATTCTCAGCAATCGATTTAAGTGATCCGACATCAACACCATTGCATTGTAAACTTCTTGCAACTGAACTAAACGGACAATTGAATAAACCATCTCTTATATCGAACATTTGTTTTGCCATTGACAACTGTTTTGTCACTCAAAAGGTAAGTTAAACCGTTTACTGTCATACTTTTCAGATGTAAAATACAATAATGTTCTATTTTAAATTTCTGCATAGACTCTAAAAGCTTCAACTGTACTAATAACACAAATTTGCAAGGCAGTTGGTAGTTCAAGACTTCTAGAAGTTGTAATTGCCTTGGCAATAACTCATTGTAACACCTTGGAGCTTGTCAAATACGCCACTGATCACCTTAAAAGATCTCTACCTGCATTAATTGAATCGTACACCGAAAACGAATCGAATTCAGAACGAAGTCTTAACGATATTTCGCCTGATCTCCTACAGTTAATACTTTCACGGATTTGTCACGACAGATTTATAAACTACGGTCTCACACGAGAAATATTTGAAAAATTTATAAAGAAATTGTGTGAAGAATTCCCTAGGGACCGAGTACCATTAATTCTTTCACCCTACTTATATAAAGAATCGGAAGAAATCGAAGCAAATAATCTTCTGGATAGTTTTAACGAATTTTTTGTTACGAATACAAATATTATGGACACATCTTGGGCAAATTTGGTTATGGAAATTGGATATGCTTTTACATCTTCTATTGAAGAATGCAAGAATCACTTGATGAAAGTATGTGGTCGCGAAATTCAAGCTCAAGATGTTGCCAAAATTATTGGTCTTATGTGCAGGACGCACACGAATTTGTCGGATTGCAATGTTAACCTTCCAACACCTTCTACTTTTTGGCCTGGACAAAGTGGAATAGATGGAGCAAATGCTGATAAAAAGGATCTAGTAAAAGTAACAAGTGATTCAGCAGCAACATGGAAACCAGATGTGTTTGTACAATCCTTAAAGGAGGTATTGCCAAATATAAATTGGAAGGAAGTATGTATGGGTCTCGATCATACAGAATTTATTATAAAAGAGAGAATTGGCCTCAATCTACTCTTGACAATATTTCGTTTAGGAGCACAATCAAACGGTGTTGGTCCAAGTTTTCCAGCCGAATGCCTTTACCGTCATTGGGGAAATATAGATGCACAATATTCGCTGATATCCATGATGCTTAAAAATCCTGACTTGTTCTCTTTTGCAGACTATATTTATACGCCAGTACCCGTAGAGTTGTTAAAAACTCCTCCAGAAACAGATAATAAGGAAATTGCTGCTTGGAAGTCTATGCATCTTGTTGAAGTATTATTATACATAGCAGAAAACGGATACTACGCACAGGTGCATGAAATTTTCAAGTTCCCTGCACAACATTGTCCGGATGTCTTATTCATGGCTCTTCTCCAAATAAGTCCTCCATTGACGGCCTTGCGTCAGGACTTATTTTCTAGTTTAATACCAACTTTTCTTGGAAATCATCCCAATTCAGGAGTAATTCTTCATCATGCTTGGAATTCTTCTAACTTCAGTCACAACTTGAGACCTATCATTATGCATTCAATGTCCGAGTGGTATCTGCGCGGAGAAAATGATCAATCCAAATTGTCTAGAATTTTGGATGTGGCACAGGATTTGAAGGCCTTGTCAAATCTCTTAAACGCAAGATCTTTTATGTTTGTAATAGATCTTGCCTGTTTAGCATCGAGACGAGAGTACTTGAAGCTTGAGAAGTGGCTGAGTGACAAAATCCGAGAACATGGAGAACCATTCGTTCAGGCCATTGTGAAATTTTTGCAACGAAGATGCCCGCAAATAACTGGAGCAAAAATACCAGACGATCAAATTCCGAAGGCGGCACAGTTACCACATGAAACACTTACAACAATGCTGACCTGTCTTCAAGCGTGTGTGGGAAATATTCAACAAGAGTTGGGGGATATTATTATACAAATGACAACAAATTGTAATATGATTGCACATAAAGCACGCCAACCTCCGCCGCCAGGTGTGTTAAGAGCACATCGAGGCTTGGAAGCGGCACCTTTTAGTACTAATTTAAATGCACAACAAATGTTTGGACCTGCTGTTGAAACTATATCTGCGTTAAATACGAACATGGCTGGATTAAACTTAGGGGGACCAAATAGCGGTTTTAATTTCGGCAACGTTCTTGGGAATTTAGTATCAACTCCAGCATCTCCTTCAAGACTACTTACAGCACCTTCAAATAGTCCATTCCCAATAATGTCAATACAACCTGCACCACCGAATGTAAATAGTTTGGCAAGAATTCAACCCACTCCGCCCACTGGAGATAAAATTCATATGCCATCAACTCCGTCTGTTATGCCGGACTTGGCCCAGGCTGTATCTAAGGAAGTGGAAGATGAAGCAAATGGTTATTTTCAAAGAATCTATAATCATCCACCGCATCCAACTTTGTCTATTGATGAAGTTTTGGACATGTTACAACGTTTCAAGGATTCTAACATACGAAGGGAACAAGAAGTTTACCAGTGTATGTTGAGAAATTTATTTGAAGAATATCGATTTTTTCCTCAATATCCCGATAAAGAGCTACAAATCACAGCGCAACTTTTTGGTGGAATAATTGAGAGAAATTTAGTGCCCACATGTGTTGCTTTGGGTTTAGCCCTAAGATGTGTTCTTGATGCTCTTCGAAAACCAGAAGGTTCTAAAATGTACTATTTCGGTATAACTGCTTTGGACAGATTTAAAACACGCTTGCATCAGTACAACAAGTATTGCGAATATGTCAGATCCATACCACATTTCCAAGATTTCCCTCCGCATTTAATTCAATACGTAGAGTATGGCTTCCAAAGTTTGGAACCGCCAAACAAACCACAGGGGCCAGTTTTACCACCATCAATGGCACATATTATGCCAACACAACAACCGCCAGGACAACAGCCGCAGCCCGATAATCAACTCTACCGTAGCAGCTCAGTAACTGGAAATATTATCACAACTCCAACTCAACCGTCAAAGTCTGCTGTTTCAAATCAACCAGTTCATGCTTCACGTGTTGTGAAATCAATTGCTACAGCGACAAATATTGATACGTTATTAGTAGCTAATGCTGATAGGGAGGAGAAAATAACTATTCCTCCGGATACAGTACAAGATAAGTCTGCGTTCATTTTTAACAATCTGAGTCAACTTAATTTGCCCCAAAAGTGTGAGGAGATCAAAGAAATAATGACAAAGGAATATTGGCCATGGCTGTCACAGTATCTTGTTTTGAAACGCGCTTCAATCGAGTTGAATTTTCATTCTTTGTATTCAAATTTTTTGGATGCACTTAAAATTCCGGATATAGTTCGTATGGTGACCAGAGAGACTTTTCGTAATATCAAAGTACTTCTAAGATCTGAGAAAGGAATAGGGAATTTTTCTGATCGAAGTTTGTTGAAAAATTTAGGTCATTGGCTTGGTATGATGACGTTGGGACGGAATAGACCAATTCTACAAATTGACCTGGATCTCAAATCTCTTTTAGTTGAGGCTTATCTAAAAGGACAACAAGAGCTACTCTATGTCGTTCCATTTGTAGCAAAAATTTTAGAATCATGCTCAAAGAGTAAAGTTTTTAAACCTCCAAATCCTTGGACAATGGCTATAATGAATGTCTTAGCAGAGCTTCATCAAGAGCCGGATCTAAAGTTGAATTTGAAATTTGAAATTGAGGTGCTGTGTAAAACTTTAAATATCGATATAACAGAACTTAAGCCAGCTATTTATCTTAAGGATCCTGATAGACATATAAATCTAGAGTACCAAATGTCACAGCTGAACGTGAATAAACAGAAGGAAATAACACCATTATCTGATGAACAAGCAATTGCCATGAATGTAAACGCTGTGGCAAACCCATCGCCGAGTGTAAGTAATGAGAGTTCAAGTCAAATTGGTATAAATCCACCTGAACCACGATTTGGATATGTGGACATAAATATCACCAATTATTCCTCGATTGCACAGCACATTGTCTTATCTCCAAATGTTGCGATTCTACATGCCAATCCTACTCTAAAACATATTGTATTAAATGCCGTAGAACGTACCATTACCGAGTGGTTGCAACCTGTGGTGGATCGCAGTGTTCGTATTGGAGTTACTACGTGCGAACAAATTATTCGAAAAGATTTCGCGTTAGATCCAGATGATTCTAGAATGAGAATAGCTGCACATTATATGGCTAGAAATTTAGCTGCCGGAATGGCTATGATTACTTGTAAGGATCAGCTAACGCAAACTCTTTCGGCTAATATTAAAAAGGTGTTTGGTACTTCTTTTACGCCACAACATCAGCACCAAGACGCAGAACATGTTGCTAATCAATTAGCAATGGATAATGTTGAATTAGCCTGCTCCTTTATTCAAAAGACAGCAGCAGAGAAGGCCATTCCAGAGATTGACAGACGTGTAGGAGCTGATTTTGAAATGAGAAAACTGGCGAGGGAGGAGGGAAGGTAAGTAGATAATTTTATTCTTCTTTGATTATAAATGCAATTTGTTAAAATTTTATAGACGCTATTGTGATTCTGACGCTTTAACATATCAAGCAGAACGAATGCCTGAACAGGTCCGACTAAAGGTTGGTGGAATTCCCAACACACAATTCGCCGTGTATGAAGAGTTTGCAAGAAATATTCCTGGATTCAAACTTCTTACAGAAATGGATACAGCTCTATTTCTGCCCAAGGCAAACATCCCAGTAAGTTGATTTTTTTTATTTATTTTTCAATAATTTTTGCAATTTAAATTTTTTTGCGTTTATATTTATATTGTTAGTTTTAAAGTAGTATCATTTATACCGCCGGCAATAAGTGTTGATTTTAAGCCTTCGAGAAATGCTTGGTATAAGCTAGAGTGTGTGCGGAGTATATTCACATTATGTAACCCTAGCTTTGATAAGGAGTTCCAATTTTGGATGTAGTTTTACAATGTCCATAATAGGTTACATATGTGCATGTATGCTTGAATGTTGCACAAGCTTATCATAACTTAATTGCTATTGTGATGTAAAATAAAAGAGACTCTAGTACTTGCCTATTCCTCTACAATTTTGTTGTACGTTTTCGGCTCGAATTTCCAGAAATGTATGAATGTGAAGTAGGTGTACTCTGCCTCAGAGCTAATTTCAAGTATATTTTCAGAAAATAAATCCGTTCCAATAGCTCTGTAGTATGTATACATTATCATAGCTCATTACGGAATAATTTCAAAAATTCGCCAATATACAAAGAAAATTGATTGAATTGAATATAAGGGACGACGTTACTCATGAAGATAAGATGGCAGGCTGTGCCACACAAAATGGGCACCGCATCTGGAAAACAAATTTTAAAGGCTCTTGATGAACAATATACAGATATTTCCTACTTTGATGATGTTTGGTGCTTTGGTGCTGCCATTTTATTCACTGTTTCCGAACAAATTTGTTTACCAATTTATGAGCGATGAATATTTGATGTTACAGTCGTGTTTCACCTGCCACACTTTTGAAATCGCTTTAGCTTCTTGAATATAGTGGGCGCAAATGTAGTTTGCTTAACTTCATCAAAAAGCTTTTATCAACAATATCTCACACAATATCCTAGAAAAAAAAAGCCAGGAATGCTTGGACAATATGAATCGAATGTTCTAGAGTTAACAAAAGACCCTATAGAAAAATATTAGCGGCAAGTTATAAATGTAATAGCAATTCTTACATTTTGAAGTAAAAGATAAATATCTAATACCCATTTTCATCACGTTTTCTCTAGCAGAAGTGTTACACTATTCTTTCAATGGTACACTGAAATCGTTCCAGTGACATGAACTGCTAGAAAAAGTGTACGTTACACTCGACAAAACGTTGGTGGTATATACACTATATGAGGAATGTCATTGAGCATCACATAACAATCTTCAACTATTACTCCACCAAGCTCATCGGCAGACATGTCAAAATCTTCCAAATTATAATTTTCATCACTTTTAATTTTTTCGTGATGTTGTTTCAAAAAAACTTCAATGTGATAGGTTACCCGGATATGAGCTAATACTACATTCTCAGTGCTTTAATTTATTCTATTGAACTAGTTTTCCATTGATTGACTTACACTTCTTGAAATATCAATGGAAATCGGTATAAGATAGAAACTAGGATACATCTGGAAAGCTTTCGGAATGTACACTTTTTCATTTCAAATGGGAAGCATATAATTCCCCGCATTCAGCACTCTGTTGACTTGCACATGTCTCCACCGAGCTTATCTGCGTCCAAGTAGATTGCGGGCAGTAATTGGCTCCTTAGCTCACACGCATATTGCGTCCGTTAGCATGCAAGTTAGCAAGATTGAGGAGCGCACTGCTTCTTTTGATGTAGTCATTTTGTTTCCAGTGAATACTACATGCCTTAATAACGCCAAATAATATCATATGTACACTACTGATAAAAAAAAGTGAGGAGAAAATATTTCAAAAATCGTTTAATTACGGTAACAAATGGCACTAAGTTTTAATATAAAAACACTATAAAAGATAGTTCAAGGAGGAACTGATACGAAACAAATATAATTTACAAACGGTTCAGCAAACACAAAAAACAGAAGTCTAAGATTCTGTCTTCTCAATGATTAATCAGGCTAATGAAGCGGAAATAAAAAGTAGAGAAAAATCCCTTACATACCAAAGCATTTCTGATAAATTAAAAGGACCACTAAATCGAAAAAGTTTTGATTCAGTATTATTTAATAAGCGCACTATTAAAAAATCTACTAACTATTAATAAATTAGGTAAAGAGATAAATATAAGATTGGTTGTATTGGTTGTAGGCAATGCTCGACAATTACATTTATGTAGACAAGACAAGACAAAAACTAAGATCCAACGAACACATCAGTTCATCAAAATTAGATCAATCGATTTCAGGATTTGCTAAAAATTTGAAATCTATCGGACAGATGAACTACTAGCGACTTAAATTTATTACATAATACGATTTGAGGAAGAATACTAAACATGCGTGAACATTTTAATTAAGAAAAAGCTAAAGATTGTGGTTATATTGCACTAAATGACTAAATTGAATTTAAACAATTAAACAAGCTAGAATTGGTCTAACACCAATTTTTATGATACCTTCTAGATGAATGCCCGTATTAAATTTCGTATGGTCACCGATCTATGCGAGTTTGATTTTTGAAGTTGTTTTTCGTTTATATTTCTAGAACGGTTTGTCGGACAGAAAAAATGATTATAACCAATTTTATAGGATTTCGTATTCTGAAGAAGTTTTTAGTACAATAAAAATGTCTTGGACTGATGGTTTTCACAGTATACGTAAAAAACTTAAATTTTTATATGGCAACACCAAGAAGGAGGTTCCCCATTTAGTCCATTTTTGAAATTTTTTTAGTACAATGAAAACACCACGTACCAAATTTCAGCTCTCTATATTGATGCGTTCTCAGGCAGTGTCCAAATATATAGTGAAAAACGAAAGTTTTTTATGGCAACCCCACGAAGGAGTTGCCCGATTTGTCTCATTTTAGAACTTAATTTGACTTTTTTTTTTAAAGTCCGTGTACAAAATTTCAGCTCTCTAACTATACGCGTTTCGAGTTATCGTGCGCACAGACGGACGGACGGACGGACGGACATGCAAAAATCAAAATAACTTTTAATATTATGCGTGGGTGTCCAATTCATTTTGCTCTACCATGATTATTTCGAGGTGTTACAAACGGAATGACAAACTTAGTATACCCCTATAGATTTCATATAGGGTATAAAAATATCAAACTTTTCGAACCAGAGATCAGAGAGGTCTCATCAGTGTGGTTATCTCTGATCGCCTACCACAGAAGTTCGATAATAAGAGAGCTACGTTTAGGCCGTTTTTTCAGTTTCTGCATCAGTTCGGCTTACCAAGTGAATGAAGTTTATACCGAGAATGCGCTTGTAGCACCAAACTTGTGCTGCACTCATAGCAAAATTTGACAGCATCATTTTCGTGGTAATTTTGTGAACAAGTAAAAAAATATATATATATTTGTCAGCTAACGGTTCCGTATTTCCCGAAAAAATTATATGTATGATATTTCTTATGCATTTAAAAATTTATATTTTCTCTTAATTACAAAAATTTATTTCAATCTTTTAGAGGAAAAATATAATAGTATCACTAATTGAGATTATAAATTGGCGAGAATTTTAATGGTTTTTAGACCGCTTTTAAATATGGTTATATACAGAATTGGGTGATCTCTATTATCGAACTTGTGTGGTACACACACCATCAGTATAATAACTACATGGTTGAAACAGTTGATATTATTTCTGCATTTCATTGAAATTATTTTCAGTGAGTTTCAGTCTATTATAGACGAAAAATTTCCAACTTAAATTGATTTTAGTAATAGTAGTTCCAAAGTTGTAACAAAATATGTAAACAAACGACAAAGGAACATCGTTTTTGTTTGTATGCTAAACTGTATAAATGAAAAATAATTTGCAATCGGCCCAAAGTCTTACCATAACCCGAAAAAAGCCTGGCTGTATTCCCGCGATTCCCTTGTTCACCCACATTCAAAATTTGTCTCTGGATAATTCAAGCGTTCGATTTTCTAGTGTTTTTCTCCATAATCTATTAATGTCTACTATTTTAAAACTAAATATCCATCTATTTGACCAAATCACCAATTTTACGTTGGTTTATTTTCAGGAATCTATGCAAACATTTGGAACTGATGAACTTGGAATAATGTATGCTGAATTAGCTAGCAAAATGGATACGTTCTTGAACAGTACAGTAAATGTGTCTGCATTACAGTTGCAAGCGTCTAAAATGCATTCGTTGTTAAGCACTTTAATGGCTGTCCGTCGTCACCGCGATAATGATAATGCAATTAATCTATTAACTAGAGTTGTTGAAGGTTTGATAGAAGGCCTTGTTAACATACCCGAACATGTTGAACAAATGAAACTCTACAGAGATATTCATTTACGGATTCTAAATATTCTTCACAATGCTTTCGGAGCATCATCAACAGAAAGAGCCATCACAAAATGCATATTCGAGTGTCGTGAAGAAGTGAGATATAATCTGGAAGCTATTAAGCTACTTATTTCATCACATTACGTAAACATGCAACAATTTGATTTACTATTAAGCCAATCAATGGAAAATGGTAACAATTATTTGGCAGTATCATTTGCAATGCAGCTCTTTCAACATTTTTTGATTGATGAACGGTCGAGTGGACTAGTAACTGAGCATGAATTTTACAATACCATTGACCTGTTAGCTAGATTAGTTGCTCATCATCGAGGACCTGAGGGGCTGGCACATTTGATTGAATTGCTGCGGTTGAATCATGAACCAAATTCTTCTTTTATAATGGAACGAACACCAGCTGGTCCAACGCAGTATATTCATTCTGGTCTTCTACACGTAAGAGTATGTTACAGTTTTTTCCTCATTGATTTTGTTATTGATATCCTTAATTTTCATTTCAGTCGAATGAATGTGATGATCCTCCCGGTCTTCAGGGAAAAACTGAACAGCTTCTTAAGGATTGGGTTTTTATTTTTTACAATCAATTAAATGGAAGAGATTCAGTAAAGACATTCGGCATGTTCGTCAATAAAATGAACCTCTATGGAATATTAAAAACCGATGATTTGATAACACGATTCTTCAGGCAAGCAACACAATATTGTATTGATTTGGTATATAGGAGCCTAAATGATCCAGGAACGAATCAAGCAATTGCTAAAACTAAGATTTTTCAATGGATCGATGCTTTCGTTAGATTAATAGCTTTATTGGTTCGTCATTCGGGTGATGCCGGAAATCCCAATACAAAAATTAATCTTTTGAACAAAGTTCTTGGTATTGTTCTCGGTGTTTTGTTGCAAGATCAAGAAATGCATGGAACCTCCTTCCAACAATTGGGATATCATCGTTTTTTCATAATGTTATTCTTGGAACTTAGTTCATCTGATCCAGTACTTGAAAATCTTATGTTAAACGTTGTTACAGCTTTTTGCCATACCTATCATCTTTTGAATCCATCTATGGCTCCAGGATTCTGTTATTCATGGCTTGAATTAATTTCACACAGGGTATTCATTGGGAGGATTTTAGCTCAAATTCCACAACAAAAAGGATGGTCTATGTACTCTCAATTGTTAATGGACCTCTTTAAATATTTAGCTCCATTTTTACGAAATGCTGAATTGGCCAAGCCTGTTCTGTTGCTGTATAAAGGAACACTCCGTGTTCTTCTTGTATTATTACATGATTTTCCTGAATTTTTATGTGATTATCATTTTGGATTTTGTGATGTTATCCCACCTAATTGCATTCAAATGAGAAACATAATATTAGCAGCATTTCCAAGAAATATGAGATTACCTGATCCATTTACTCCAAATCTTAAAGTGGATATGTTACCAGAGACTGCAACTGCTCCAAGAATTTATACCAATTACGTGTTGAATATCCAGCCTATGAGTTTTAAGAAGGATTTGGACTCATATTTGAAGGCTAGAGCACCAGTAACATTCCTTTCTGAATTGAGAAGTCATCTGCAAATTTCAAATGAACCTGGATCACGGTATAATATCCCTTTAATGAATGCACTGGTATTGTACGTTGGGACACAGGCTATCACACATATCAGGTAAACGAACAATTTGTAATAAATAAGCTTCAATAAACTATATATACGGTTTTAACTTACAGGAGCAAAAATTCAGTTCCAAATATGACAACAATTGTGCACAGTGCTCATATGGATATATTCCAAAATTTGGCAGTTGATTTAGATAACGAAGGACGCTATTTATTCTTAAATGCTATTGCCAATCATTTGAGATATCCGAATAGCCATACACATTATTTCAGCTGTGCCGTGTTGTATTTGTTTGTTGAAGCGAACTCAGAAGCCATTCAAGAGCAGATTACAAGAGTTGTTCTAGAACGTTTAATTGTTAATCGTCCGCATCCGTGGGGTCTTTTAATTACCTTTATAGAACTGATAAAGAATCCAGTTTATAATTTCTGGGGTCATGATTTCGTCCATTGTGCGCCGGAAATTGAATCGTATGTACAATTGACCGTAAGAAATTTCAGTAACTAAAATATTGTCTTTTCCTTTTTTTTTAGACTCTTTGAATCTGTTGCACGTTCATGTATGGTAAAAACTACAAATAATCCACAACAAATTACAAATTCAAATGTTGAAGCTGAGATGCAAGAATGCAATTAACGTGAAAAGAAATATCTGGATCTATGGAGGGAGTGATAACAACTTCATATATATGTATTTGCGCAAAGTCCCCGTCGCCTAGTTAGTCTAGAAAAAAAAAAAAAATAAAATAGAACATAAATACTGAAATGTACGGAGATGTATGGTGGAATAATTCAAGTCTATTTTTTTCAGTGACATTTATTTTGTAAGTCATTTTTATATAGATGTTAATATCCGTATTGAACAGGTATAGTTCAAGTCGTTTTCTACCAGTACATCTCCTTTGATGTGTAAATGTCTTGTATCGTGTAAGAAAGTATGATCAATTTGATATTTGTAATGTAGAAAGCTATTTACTGTGGGATTCCTCTAGAATCTTTTTTTTTTTTTAACTTATTTATACGAAGGTTTTTTTTTCCTTGGATTTGAAATTGGATTAAAGTTTGCATTATTAATTATCATACATAATAATTTAGTTGCCTCAGTAGCCTAATGGCGAACGCGCTGATTATCATCCCCAGGACCTGACTTGTCCTACGATCCACCCAGAAATGTCTAGAGACTTGCATTATCTTATCCCACGACTAAATTGAGTTGAGATGAATATAATTGTTTACTATGGCCTGTGTGCTTGGGACTTTGGTCCTTCTGTAAATAAATTAAACTAAGAGACCAACCTTTATAAGAATTTTAAAGGGAAATGAACCAATAAAATAGGTTAGGAAAAAAGACAAAATGATTTTCTAGGCTCTTATCATTTTCGTGTTTAAAACGGTGGTTTTGGCGTGGTAAACAAGCACAAGCCTTCAGAAATAAAGGGAATACATTATGATACTGCCAGCAGTTAGGCCGAAACTTACGAAGATGTCAGTATTTTGTACACAATTAAGTCCAATAATTAAATTCCTCAAATATTACCATCTTCACCTAAAATTACATTTGTGATGTGTCTTATTTTTCGAATTATGTAATATTTTTTCTTAATTTTGTGTAGGAATTAAAAGAAATTTACCACGTTTTCTGTATAGTTTTAAGGGTTTTTTGAATATTAAATGTAGGAAATAACTGTAAAACTAAATAACACTAAAAAATATGCATTTTTAAAATGGTTTGTTTTTATATACATATATGTAGTTCTGTTCTTTGCCTTTTTTTCATTTATTTATTTATTTATTTATTTGCTTGACTTCGAATTTCTTTTCCCATGCCGTTTTCATGGCAATCTAAAATAACAAAGTTTGGTTGGAGAGGTGAAAAATTGTTAGCAAAAATTTAATTTTAGTATTTAAGGGGAGATTGTGCGAATGAGGCACCCAGAGGGGGGAAAAGATACCGATGAAGTAAATGGCATCAGAACTAGAAAACAGTGATTTAGAAATGTTTTGGCAAAATGAAATTTTTCATCGTAAGTGTATAGTAGCAGAGGTATATGGTTGCAGAAAATTTGTATATGTTAAATATATAAATCGACTGCCATATGGAACTGGACAAGGATACCTATGGAAGGGTAAGTTTGTATTTAGTAGAGTATACAACATATTAGAATTCCAGTGGGCTGGTCTATCTATCTTTGAATTTTAAATTCGTTTGTTTTTAAACAATTTAGATGTGAGAATTAGCAGCACAAAATGACTATGGAGACAAGCTAGCGCCACCTGTTTGTGATTGAATTAATAATAGAACATTTGTCTGGTTTAATTTTCATTGCGAAAATAAGTTTTCGACTTAAGGCAGTACCAAAATTTTCAAGTTACGTACATTTTACAATGCAGTTCGGAAACTTGTAAAAAAAATGGTAAAAATTGAAGCTTTTTAAATCACATTCCTGTTAGTAGGTATTCTCATTTTTTTAGATTGTGATTATTTTAGAAAGACAAAGTCTAGCAAGTAACGTAGAGCTTCTTCATTTTTAGTGGCGCTTTTGTTTTTTTAATTATTTGACCCAAATAGCTTGTTTTTTCTCCCCAATATTTTGCAATCGAGAAATTGCAATATTTCGTTGAAAGTTTTTGAAATACAATACAAAATAGTATATTTAACAACTATGCGCAGAAAAACTTGTTGGTAGGATTCGAAAACTCTTGGGACCAACATTTTATAAAATCCAGCATAGAACTACTCTTTGATACCATGAAGTTTATTTGGGAGATAAAATTCAATCTTTGGTCACATTTGACACCCAAGTCACAGACAGAACCCAACGGCGAATCGAAGATTCCAAGAACACATAATCATAAGTGATTGGTTGCTGATTCCTGTGGAAAGAACAATGTCGTCAATTTATAGAATAAAAAAAAACAACGGGCCCAAGTAAATCCCTTGAGGTACGCCGGATGAAGCTTTCAAGACTCTAAAGATGGAATGTCGGAATAATATTTTGTGTTCTGTTATCTAAAAAAGAGTCCATTTTATAAATGTTGGGGGAAACCCATCCATTTTAAACAGGCTTTACTGAAGTCTGTATAAATACAAATCGTCTGCTAGCCTTTTGAAAACCCGCAAATGGTATCAGAGACAAATTCCAGCAGCAAGTTTGTGGCTGTAGATATGCCCGAAATAAACCCATGTTGGTTTGAAGAGAGAAAATACTTATGGGAAACTGACAGCTGAGAGTAAATAATACAGGGTGGGCCAAAAGTCACCATGGGGTTTAAAAATAACTAACTTTTTCGTTTGTACATTGCTCCACACCCTGTTGACCGTTTCTCTTCATTCCTTTTTTACATGATAGCCAACTGTCTGTTCTTCATAGGTAAGCATGTTTCCCCACCCCACCTTACCCCTCCTTTTTTTCATCCTACCATATGTTACCAATTTAATTTTTAAACCCCATGGTGACTTTTGGCCCACCCTGTAGATTCGAATAATTTAGATATGCAAGATAGTTTCGTAATAAACCTATAGTTAGAACTATCATTTTTACTAACTTTTTTGTGGATAGGATGAGAAAAGTGTTTTTCCATAGCTGACCCCTTGTGAAGTCATTTGAAAGTCCAATGATCGAATATACATACCCTCTTGTGCAATTATAGGGATAGTGAATGAAACGTTATTAGAGTCGTTCATATGAATAAAGTTGTTGTGTCGAGGATGGAAATTTGACGAAGAAGAAGCATTGTCGAAAAAGAAGTAAATATATTGCAAATTTCAGATGAATCATCACTAGCAGATTCCTTGTACATCAAGATATTGGGATAGTTGTTAGTTTTTTTTCATATTAAAAAGCTTGAAAACGATACTTGGGTCACTAAATAATTTCGTACGCATGCCTTGAATTTACTCATCATAAAGTGAAGAGGTTGTTGTAACATATAATGTCTTTGTCTTTGATATAACTTTTCGACAATTTATTCTTTCTATTTTTAAGATGTTTCAGAACTTTATTCAACCATAGTGGAGATATTTTAGAAGAGCACTGTCGGTCGCGGGGAACATGAGACGAAAATAAATTGAAAAGAATTATGTAAAATTTAGAAACGTCTTCGTCAACATTATTGCTAGACAGTAATGTGTTGAAGTCAATAGAGGTTAGGTTACTTCTGCAGAGTTCCGAAAAGTTAGACTTTTTAAAATTGAAGAAGTATTGTGTTTTTTCACAATTTGTAATGTTTTCAGTTTCAAAGAAATATGTAATTAGTAGAGGGGGTGATATTTGCCAAGAGTAGACAATAAAACTGGGCTAAAACTGGGACTAATAAGTTACCCATGTCAGTAGAAAGCCAGGTCCAACTGCCTACCGATGGCATTCTATACATTACTGATTTGGCTGAGACCAAGAGATGAGAGATGCCCAGGAATAGTGATTCCCTTGTTGACAAGTTGTTAAGAGGAACATAATCATCGTCATCTTCATTTATGCCTAATCTACAATGCATGGTTAAACCACGTCGTCAAAACGACATGAATTTTTGTGTTTGCTTCCCACTCTTGCATTTGAAAATTCAAAATGCAAAAATGTCTCTTCTCTTTCATTCATTTGACGACATGAGCACGACCTTATATGTAGTAGTTAATCAGCAAAAACGATGTAGCTGAGGTATTACTACATCGGTTTTGCATTCAGCATAATTTAGAACCATGTTGGGGAATTTAGAACAAAACAGCTATAAACTGGAACTTGAAAGCAATATTTTATATTATTCGACTTGTCCTAAACAATTTCTTAGTGTACTATTCTATAGTATAATTTACTCAGACCAAATACTTCCCTTGATGTACATAAGTCTGCAGTGAAATCGAGAAAGCAATTACATTTATGATAATTGACAGTTCAACAACTGTTTAATTTAGCAGCTTACCACAATACTTAGATATTTCGTGTATTTATATGCATTCTTCAGCAAACGATATCATTTGACGACGTGGTTTTACCATGCATTGTAGATTAGGCATTAGTACCCATTGTATATTGGGTAAGTTCAGCAATAAGTAGAAATTCGTCGAGGTTGCATCTTTCCATGAATAAAATTAGATGTTGAAGTGAGTAGGACGTAAATATGTTGACCTTTGTCATAAATAGTGTTTATGTAGTCTGGAGGAATGTAGGAACATAATATGTATAAGTCGCGTTTTAAGAGAGACAGCTTAAGAACTATAAGTTCAATGTCAAGAGTATTGGAGAAAGTGGGAATATCAATTTGGCTGTAATTATGCTTTTTATATGCGTGGAGTACGCCACCGACACGAACTTCAGATTTACTATGTCTGTCTTTTCCAAAAAACTTGATAAAAATTGTCGTAAGATTTCAGCATCACGAAAGCCATGATGTAGCCAAGTTTCAGTGAAAGCAACGATATCAAAACAAGTTAGAACAGAGGATTTGAAGATATGTGCAGTTTTTGTCCGAATCGCCCTTACATTTTGATAGTTAAATTTATAGGTTGGCCCCCAGAAGGTACAAATAATTTAGTAAAAGCGCCAGAAAGCCAAAATAATGCATCTAATAACTTGTTCTGTACATCTGCTGAATCAGTTAAGGAAAAGGATGCAGCTGGTCTGGAGGATTTACTAATTTTACGTCAAGAAGTACACTCTGTTGTAATGTTCTTGGATTTCTTGGATTTGAGATACTTCAATATGTCATCACACACCGTTTCCGGTACTGTGCTCAAAGAGGTACCAATACCATTCCCTAATGTGGACACTGAAGTAATATTATTTGCTACTGTGGATTGAGAAGCAAGAGCTGGAGTGGTATTATCCACGCATTGGCTCAAAATGCTACATACGGCCACACCAGCCGAAGGAGAATATTGATTAACCAGGAATTGACGAATTCTGCGGGTTGATTCCTACAGTCGACAAAACTCTTGCTTTTTTGAAGAGTATCTTAGTAATAGGATTGTCCTTGTGGTTGCTATTAGTACGGTTGTTTATGAAACCGTGGTCCAATTTTGATTGTTGAGGGTAGTGAACGATAGTTGAAATGGAGCAGTCAACCATTTTTTGCTAAATAAACTGAGCATTACGGTTAACCTTGTACGATAGGCCAACCACCATGTTCCTAAAGGTGTCCAGGTCACTTCGGTAGAATGCGAGCGTGTCAAAAAAGTATGGGCCGGGGCTCTCCTACAGGAATCTCAGACCCACAGTAAATTACGAGTTTTTTTTTATCAGTTTTAAGGCCGTATTCTTCAGTTTTACGCATGAGGCGTGGAACGCTTTTTCAAGACACTATAGCATGCTAAAACGTCGGTAGAACCATGAAATTTGGTGCGGCAAAAACCACAGCAATCCATAATAAGGAAATTGAAATTTAATAACGACGCGATTGTAAAAAAAAAGTAGTATGATAATTACAAACAAAGCACGTTATATAAAGAAAGTGAGTTTAGCTAACACCAAAAACATAAAATTATGCCAGTATAAATTAAATCCTAAAACAATATGTATAGTAGAACACTACAGACACAGACAAAGCACTAAAATAGTAATTACATAAAAATAGCAAATTCCGTTTCGAAAATGGACTGAATCGGGCAATCCCTTTTTGGTGTTGCCATATAGAAATTTAGGATTATTACGTATATTGTGAAAATGATCAGTCCTATACGTTTTTATTGTACTGAAAAGTTCTTCAGTATGTGAAATGCTATGATATTAGTTATTATCATTTTTATTGTCCGACGTACCGTTCTAGAAATTAATGCGAAAAACCACAAATAAAAACCTACTGAAATAAAGCAAAAATTGGAAAGAAATATAAAAACAATAGAAAAAGTATAAGCACTGTTAAAATAAAAAAAACAGAGGCAGCAAAAAAGTAAAGATTAAAAAAAAAATTAAGAAATAAAACGAAATATTAAACATAATTGAAGAAATGATAAAAATTTTGAAAAATCTCAAAGTGAGATGCGCCGTGAATCAAGATAATAAGAGAAATAACGTGAAAATTGGAGGATTAATTAAAAGCGTGGACCTTGATGAGATCTTTAAATGCACCGACAGATCGCGCGTTCTGATAACTAGGGAAGACTATTCCAGAGACGGGATATTTGGACAAGATAAAAAATTCCATAACTAATTTGTGAAAACGAGGTATTATCACATTCTGATAGCGTTCCGAAGATGTGTACTGGAAAAATTCACGCAGTTAATACGGTTTGTTTGCACGTAATAAGCTATAAAAGTGAATCAGTCCGCTCTGCTTGAGATAATTTCGTATTGAGCAACCTTACCTTACCGATAATTAACTTTGTATTGTCGCAGCATTTCATATGTTGGTTCAAAATAATGCCTAGATTTTTAACTTTAGGTACCAAATCTAAAATTGCACCATACAAGACCATAAGAGGGGAAACTTGCGGGTCGAATGTGCCATTATGTTATAAATGGGGTTTAGCTTTAGGACGTTAGCTTTGGACCGGATATTGATTCTCTCCAAATCGTCATTAATGCGAGCAATACGTACGGGTATTCACCTAGCTAGGGTATTATAAGAATTGGTCTAGCAATTAGATTAATTCGAGCTTTTTTTATTTGTTTCCTCTTGTAAGATTTAATTTAGAATCGTGATTCTGACTGATTCTATTCTGTGAGTTCGATTCCAGCATGAAAAAAATAAATAAATAATAAAATATGTATATTAAAAAACTTTTAAAATAAATAACTTTTGTAAATAGAATGCACTAAAACAAAAATAATTTTTTTCTTTCTCAGTGATATAAACAAGAAAAGTTCTTTGCAAAATAAGAAATGCTACAACTTAGATTAAATCTTAAAAGTTTGGGCATCCATAACTATAATCACAATTGTCTAACTGCAAATCATGCCCAAACTTTTAAGATTTAATCTTATTTCTTATTCTGCATTAAACTTTTCTTCTTTATATCACTGAGAAAGAAAAAAATTATTATTGCTTTTTAGTGCATTTTATTTACAAAAGTTATTTATTTTAAAAATTTCTTTTTATATATTTTATGTTCTACTTTTTAATCATACTCTCGAGACTCGACTCTCGGAACTCGACTCTCAAAATCGATTCTCGAATCTCGACTCATATCACACATGGCCCAAAGTGGACAGCCCCCAAGGGTGGTAGTTATCACCCCTACCCCAAAGCCCCCAACACGTAAGAAAATGTTACCTCATCGTAAAGCTCCATATTCACTCATTCTAAATCAAGAAATCCCATGTACATACATCCATCCACGTTTACTACCCTAAAACTCTTTCGTCACGAACGCCACTCTGAGGCGCTCAGACACAAACTTTCTGAGTCAGGGGTCTGTAAGTTGATAGAAAGTTATTAAAAAAAAAAGGTAAGAAAATCCAAAAATTTTAGTTTAGACCCTCCTGAGAGCAGAAGGGTACGGGCAAAAATTATTTTTGGTACGGGGCTCGTTGAGCAGTCGTTGGCCCTGAAGTCATGCACACAATGAACTTTTGATGGTGACCGTACACCCTGTACTTTTGAAGATACAGAGTGTTTTGTGAATAACTATAATATTTTCGTAATGACCCTGTAATTTCGAAACGGTTGATATGACAACTCTTTTTTGTCTAGGTGTGTACTATAACCCCCTACTCTATGGACAACCATGGAGGAAACATCCTGTATAAGTCTGTACTGAACTGTCAACCATAAAAATATTTACTACCTATACCGCAACCAAAATTCATTACACGAAATCTGTCTTATCAACATTCCTGTTTGCCCTGACACACGATGATACACACTCGAGACTAGACACGATATAAAAATCAGTTTTTGTATCAACAACCCATGGTACACGTAGTTTATATACGGTTGATACACGTTCTTGAAACAGCAAAGAAAATTCATCATTTCCATATGATCCATACGCACACAAACTGAGTACACGCATATATATGTAATAAAACACTCGTGTATCATCTGAGTCTAACCCTATCTGTTCTAAATTGGGCTATACACAAAAATGTTCTAAAGTAGTGTTAAGTAAACCAGTCTTTAGTACGGTGTATCAAGTGTGTATCATCGTGTGTCACCGGACTATATATGAATTCTAAGCCCCAAACTCAAATCTATTATTTCTATAGAACTCATTAAAGAAAATGTAGGTGCTCACCTCCATTCGATTCGTTTCAATTCGATTTTCCTTTGTGCCGGCGCATATTCTGCAAACTGCACTGCACTGCAGCACAGCAACAGAAGATCTCGCTCGGTATTACATACATAATACATACTGCTTGCACTACTTCTCTTTAAGTATACTCGATTGTCGGTGGTTGGTGAGGTGAGTGGAGTGTTGACTCTATTGCGTGAGGGAGGAGGGAGGGGGGCGGGCTGAGTGCAATTGAAAACGCTCATAAAGGCGCAGGTGCATGCTCAGCAGCAGTTCTTCTGTAAACAAATCAGTGACCTACTTAAAGGAAATTTTCTGGGAAACTAAGAACTTTTCCATTTTATAGAAGAGAACTGTTTGCTTACTTCATTATACCTACTCTGTTGCACGTCTGGCTTAGCTATCATGGTGCACACTAAAATTATCAATTTGGATACATAAGCTCTATACCTACCTACTACATACCTACCACCAGCCCATGCTTGCTACCATTTAATGATTTCTAATTTCTTGAGATTATTAACAACACGGTCTTTCAGGAAAACCTTGTGAAGAGCAAGAGTTCTCCTTTTTGATTTTAATTCAGAGATTTTATGGATTTTTCATCTTTTTACCATCGAGGAGAAGAAGTGATTAATATTGATTACCTACCGCTCAAAAAATAGTGCATGGAAAAAACATTTGTTTCGAAATTGGAGCCGAGAAAATAACGAAAGAGCAATCAATCATTCTCTTGTCATATAGTTCCAGTGTGATGAGTTATTTTTGAATTGCACTAGACATGAATCCTAATCTTCGATTTATGTATAGCTGTGCATACATAGTCTAAAGAAAGTGTCTTTGAAGTTTGGTCAGGAGTGGACACAAATCAATGAATTCGAGCAGCCGTATTATGTCTGATTTTGAATAGTTTTATTGAATATGAATACCTATTCAGAGAAACGTGTGTACGTGGATTATAAACAATTTTATAATTATACTAAATGAAGTTTTTATTTTTTAACCATCCAATCAAAATAATTCAATTAATTTCAATTATTTTATAACAATACTAGAATTCAATGAAAAAAAAATATATGTATACATATTACATACGTATACCGGGTGCTCAGAAAAAGAGTAGGATGGAGATTATTTTTAGGCCTGTTGATTGTTGAAGCTTGAAGGTCGCTTCAAACGAAAGAAATTTAAAGCCTTGAAGCTATCATGTGACCGTTTGTCAACATTTCGTTATTGGATCATATGTGTAAAAATACTAATTTTGTAGAAGAGGCAAAAAAACTATCCGTTCATTTTCATTGGCGTATATCAATGGAGTCCATTTTTGATTTTATAACAGTAGATACTAATAGAAGGGAATCACAATAAAATACTTATAGAAATAATAAAAAAAAAATGAATTTCCATTATTTATAACTTTATGTTTAAATGGCACATCTTAATATATAAAAATCCAGTTTACTGTGTTTTGTACACGCTAATCTTCGGAGCCGCCCAATCGATTTCAATGAAATCTTATGAATGTGTTTGGTTGGTTCCAGCTTGAGAGATAGAATAGTTTTGGACACGATAGATGCCGCTGATGTCGAGTCGTAAAAACTGCAACGCGTAGATGTGGAAAGCTGAAATTTTGTACACGGCGTTTTCATAAAAATTTAAAATACATTTTCAAAAATGGACTAAATCGGGTAACTCCTTCGTAGGGTTGCCATACAAATATTTCTTTTTTTAGTATATATTTGGACACTGCCTGATAACGAGTGCACGTAGAGAGCTGAAATTAGGTACACGGTGTTTTCATAGCAATAGCAAATAAAATTAAAAAAACAAACTAAATCGAGAAACCCCTTCTTGGTGTTGCCATACAAAAATTGTCGACGTAGAGAAAATGGACCAAATCGGGCGACTCTTTTTTGGTGTTGCCATACAGAACTTCAGTTTTTCACTAAATATTTGGAAATAGCCTGAGAGCGCGTCGAAGTGGAGAGCTCAAAGTTTGTACACGACGTTTTCATGAAAATTGTAAATACAAGATCAAAATGGACCAAATCGAGCAACCCCTTTTTGTGTGTTGCCATTACAAAAATTTAGGTTTTCGCTATATAGGTACTTAGTAGCTGCCTGAGAACGCTCATATTTTGTACACGGCGTTTTCATAAAAATTGTAAATACTGTTCGAAAAAAGGACTAATCGGACAACTCCTTCGTAGGGTTGCCATTCAAAAATTTTGTGTTGTACTATATATTTGGGCACTGCGTGAGAACGCGCCGATGTAGAGAGCTACACTCTCCTACACATACGAATTTATGCCCGCGCAGTCGTCCACGCACTCACACACCCACACACACACACACATCCAGACATAGAGTGAAACCGTAGAGTACGAAACCGCGCGATCGGGTCAGATAATAACTTAGATATTATCCATCTCTAACCACCCCAATCCCTCCCCCACCCATCTAGGTATCAATATTATCGCCGGGCAACGCCGACGGGCTCCCCCTAGTAGGATATATTTTTGTTCTTGTTAAATATTACGTCGGATGTACTATTTGCAATGTCATATACGAAGTTTTGTTTTTAGCATTTTACGATGTTCTGAGTGCCACCAATTTCTATGAGATCCGTCTCTTTGAGCTCTCTCTAACAGTATCAAAAACTTTCTGTTCAGCTATTGAGCTAGAATTTGAATTTGGAACACAAAACATTTTTTGCTTTTTTATACAGGGTGACCTGTAATTAATGCTCGTAAATGAAACAGGTTATCGGTTCAAACAAAACAATGTATTTGGCGGGGGGGGGGGGGGGTAATCTTGACAGTTTTCCAGTTAAAGGGTAGGGTGATTCATAACTGAAGGGTTTTCAGGTACTTGATATAATGTTTTTATTTGTATTTCCGGTGATACCTAACCTTTCGACTTGAAATAATGTAATAGGTAACATAAAACTCTTTCCTCACGTGAATATCCAGTTCCGATACTATTAAAATTTGTGGAGCAGTAGAGTTATGTATATTCAAATTTTATGCCATCTTACGCAGAATACAGCTTCATTAGAGTATGCGTTTTATTTTAATTCACCTCAGAAGAATAGCCCCTACTATCCCATTTATGATATGATACCATTTTTTTTGGGAGCCCACCTGAAAAATATTGTTTTAATTCAGGGGCTGTGTTAAAACGAGCCACAAGTGTTAATGAACCTCATAAGGTCTCCCACCTCTTTGTCTGCTAATTTCACAAATTCAAAACGTATTTCTTCTACGTAGTTTGTTCAACCTCTCAACCTCCTTCTCATCCATACAGTTTCTGTAGAAGCTATTGTGTGGAGTTTGCATTCGCTCGGCATGTTTACCAATGAGGCGGTGTCCGGTAATATTTGCAGTAAGATTTTGCACGTCATTACAGTTCTTCTTTAGCAGAGTTTTTGTCTTCCTAGAACATATCTTAGACACAGGTATCTTGAAATCACAAATATTTTTTGCTCTCTCCATCTGTGATTAGCCAGCTTACACAACCCTGTAAGACTAATAACATCTTCATTGATTCCACAGGCCTGTACCTATGGATTCTTCAGCATATATTTTGTGGTTAACACAAAGTGAACTCAGGATTCACTGCCACAACACCGAGCTAGGAGCGATCTAATGGTGTTCGAGTCCACAGCTGTCAATACAAATCTTGATAATTTGATCATTTGGTATTTTATGAGTTTTTTTTAGCGCAGCCTAACTGCATTACTGATAGCAAGAATCTTCGCTTGGAAGATTCTACATTAGTCTAGTGGGCTGTACGATTCTTGTTTTAGAAGCGATTCACCTACATCCATTTTCGAACTATCTGTAAGGAATTATCTTCCCACTCCTCTCTACTAGGAATGCTACGGTAGAGAAACCTTATTCAAAGTTTAGCCGTTGGACAGTGTAATCCGTAGCTACCCGTACACAGTCCTCAAGATAAATCTTTAGTATTCTGCTTTGACCAAGGTCTGTGGTTATTCCACAGTCTGATTCTCGTAGTCTCAGTAAACTTTTCCAGATGTACATTTCCTGTGGATATCAAAGGACAGGAGCCGGAGCAAAATCTCCAGTGGTACCGTCGGTGTTGTTTTTAGAGATCTCTTGTATTATCTAGACAGGCAGCTCTTTGTATTTTAGTAAAAGACTTTTCAGGTGAGTCGCTTTAGAGCATTCCACTACACCAAGATTCAATAAGTGAGAGGATACAAAAGCGGTGTGCTTCCAGTGCACGATGCGAGGGTGTATACTCCATTTCTTGGCAAAAGCTTTTTTGTAGGCATAAAGTCCCAGTAGCTGCCTTTTTGACGCACTCATTCACATTTATCCCTCAATTTAATTTGGAGTAACTTGGAGTCTAGTATCTTAGGTATTTATAGCTTCAGTTTTAAATGGAAGGGTAAGTTACCCAGTTTTGGGGGAACTAAGCTCGCGATAACCATCCGGATAGCCATGTAATGTCATCATAAAATAATGTCGAAATTTTTTAACAAAAAAGAGGATAAAAATTTCACAAGAAACTGTGAACAAAATGTGACAAAATTACATTTAAAAATATAGAATTGAATTTATAGAAAAGAATATGAAAAAAAACTTAAACTTAAACTTGTACTACACATAACATGTCTATAAATATGATAATTTCTTTTAATTTTTTCATTTGCTTGATTCAAAGTTTTTTTTCTTTAAGTAGTGCAGTATTAGACTGCATGCAACACCTATACGCCCATTATTCAAAGAGAGAAATTTCTGTTTGTTCAGGATATTAGACAAAAATCTTGGCAGACCTCAAGGCAAAGGAGCAAAGGCTTTTTGTCTCTCATCCAATCTATCAGAAACAAATGCAGCACTTTTTCCATAACATCACTATTTAACAATGCTGAAGTGGTTCACTGGCTGGATAAAGCTAATAGCGGCAAGATTCGTTTAAAATTCTCGCCTAAAATCTTTTTTGCATGTCCCGTGTGGATGTGTACAAAAGCCAATAAACATCCGAACGAGAGATGTGTTCAACGTCCTTAACGAACTGAGTCTCTTCTCAAACTATTCTACATAGATTCTAGGTGACGTTACATCTGAGCCTCACTCTATAAATGTCTCATCTCTTAAAAACCAGATCATCATTTTACCCCTAGCGTTTCTTTTGAAGGGTCATTAACTTCCGATTCCAATACATACCGTATCTAAGCATTCTTGGCATTAATAGCTGTGCTCTTTTGTGTACCTTGTTCTAGAACTCCCATATACTGGAGAGAACAAATTGTTCTGTCGATTGAAGCGAACTATTTGTACTGTTTATAAATCTTCTATGAAAATGTATGAGGTGCTCTTTTGTGTATCTTTTTTGTTCTGCCCTGTTCTGTGGATATAAAAGAATACAGCTAATATTTCCAGAAATTACGCTGGATAGAGAAAATATGATCTCTGTTGTCAAAGAAGCATCGAAATGTCTTTGATTTCTTAGAAGGTGTGAAATATTTCAGTCCTATATCAGATCTACAACTACAAACAAATATAATTCCTATATCTGGGGTGGAACTGGTCGCAAGACGTTAGCTTCATTAAATACTGTCGAACAGAGAGCCTTCAAATCGACTTGCTCGATGCTTTTCGTTCCTTTATCGCCGATGGTTAATAAGATGCCGAAAAAGTCTGATCTTTAGCGGTATAGGTTAATTTTGCGTTGACTGGGATTACTAGAAATTCTGAGTATCCTCAACTGAAGGAATATATCAGTTCTGTCTGTGATGGACTGGTAGCAAAAACCAATTCATGATGGATAAGTAGTCAGCGTAGTTGAGTGTCTTCCGCTAAAGCAATAGACGACTCGTGGAACTGAAGCACGATATTGGGTGAGTCTGGTCACTGGTTTAGACGATCAAACTCTTGGTGCACATTCGTT
Source organism: Dioctria rufipes (assembly GCA_963924295.1). Taxonomy (NCBI): domain Eukaryota; kingdom Metazoa; phylum Arthropoda; class Insecta; order Diptera; family Asilidae; genus Dioctria; species Dioctria rufipes. The sequence continues at coordinate 320,652,953 of OZ002740.1, read as the reverse complement.
TTGGACGATCGTCACCTATCAGAGATATGGGATAGAAACGTTGAACCAGCTACCTTTCGAGCACGAACTTTCTCTATGGCAGTCCTGGCTGAGGGTCTCGGCAAAATCGAATCCTTATTCTCTTGTGAGTTGCAGCATTGTATGAGTTGCAGATTTCGAGAGTTAATTAAATCAACTTCCTGTGTCGACCAGGCAAGAGTATTATCACCTGTGAAATCGGCCTAGAGCTGACTATGAAATATTAGTTTTCCTTCGTTAGTATTGTTCAACGAAATGCAAGCTTTGCTTCACCTAAGTGCCGGACAGCTATAGGCAGGTCTCCTTTCCATTCGGTGCTGGATATTGATAGGTTCTGGGTGTATCGAACTACCGGAACTTTTGGATGAACCTAGGCGTCCGAACTGCTCTTGCGTGCGCCTAAGTACAGGAGCTCTTCGATTTACCTGATTTCAGGATATTTTCAGAGAACTTAAGAACAAGAAAACAATGCAGATCTTCTACAGGTATTTGCTTTTATTCTTTATGAGACTCCGTCCTTATTGGAACTAGCTCTTTGATAACATTTTTTTTTACCGTTTTTACAAAGAAAAGGATTCAGACTGGCTGAATCTGTTTTTTTCTATGACTCGGTGTAACCACCGACACCGAATCTGTCATTTCCCGGCTCTTTTCTTCGCATCACACCAGTAGGGAAGAAAAGAGCACGAAAATACCAGATTTGATGGCAGTGTTAACACCGAACTGAAGAAAGGAATTCACTATTAGAACATATAAATAAAAGAAGCAAAATATCGTGTAAAAACCCTATCGGTGTGAGGGAAACTCGGGTTTTAGGCGAAGGGGTGGAAAGGCAAGAGGATTTAATCAGGTTTAACTAAATTAACTTGCTAATGTCAATTTGTCAATTCAAATCAAACGTCAGTTATTTAATTAAAGATCATTAAATTGTTTCGTTAATTGTGTTAATTTTAAACAAAAATAGTAAATGATAATTTAGTGATTAATCCTTGGACTAAAGTTTATAAACGGGAGAATACTTCAATAATAAATTTTGCTGTAGGTTGCTATTGCAATAATCTCCGAAATAACCCCGGGAAAGCATTTTTTAGGCCTGTTCAAGTCCTGAAATTAAACTAGAAATACGTGCAAAAGAAATAAAAAAAAGGAAAAGGAAAGAAAAGATAAGTATTCAAAATATTTCTACGTTTACGTTTTTTTGTTCATCAATGGTCAATGCCGGTTCACAATTTTGTTTTATTTTAAATAATTACACCAAGCTCCCTTCAAAAATATTTTATATTTACTACTTCTATGAGTATAACGATTACATAAACAGAATTCCACCATATAGAGAGAAATGCGGCAATTTTTCGGGCTTATTCAAAACCTTTGAAAAAATACTTCCCAAGTCATGAAACAGGAATCTATATGTGCGCGTGCTAGTCCAGATTCTCTAAAATGTTTTATATTGATTCTTATGGAAAGATATAAAAATTTGATTGCGGTTGAGAAGATAAGAAAGCAAGCCTAAGATTATCAGTCGACAATTTTTCTGTATGAATAATAGTTTAGGACGCACTTAGAATATAGAGACAACAGGAAGTGTTGATACCTGTAAAATTCGTGTGCATGAGTCTGGATTTTTTCAAGGTATCGTGAAGTAGGGCAGCATTATATTGAAGAAAGTGACAAATGTATTTTCAGCTGTCAAACGAAGTGAAAATGTAGGTGGGAAATCATTTTTTAGGCAAGTATAATTATAAAATATTATTTTGTGTACTTTACACACATTTTTATATTAAATTAAATTGAAATTAATATCAAAAAGGATGAAATATTTGTTTACGTTTTTGACAGCTCAGAAACTCCCTGGGTATCTTGGCGCAGTGGCAGCGAGTAAGAACACGACTAAGAGCATTTTCGGTGGGAGCAACTGCCAGTATTTTCAACCATATATCTTGTTGCCCTGTTCTCTATATTGATTCTACTACACGGCTGTACTGAGCTTTCATTACAGCGGCAACAGATACTAAAAAAGTAGAATTTGACTAAGCCAAATTTGGCTTTTCACACTTCTTGTGCTCTCTATATTCTAAGGGCGCAGGAGCTATTCAAATCAAACTTTTGTCAGATTTACATAAGAACACTGCAAATATTTCTGAATGTTAGTACTCTCATGTAGTAGTGAGGATTTTGGCTTATTGCGTTTCCTTTAGTTATATGTTTTAATTAACTAATGACATGATAATAATAATTTTAATTATTTTGTTCTGAACATAAAATACGTGGCCTACTCACGAAACCTTTTCCAATTCTCAAATTGACTTTCGAATTTGATTTACGAAAACCCGACTAAGGTCAAGGCTGGCCAATGCCATTTACGACGTGCAGATAGCTCGATCAAACCTCCATAAATCCCTTGTAGATTAATTCCGGCAAGCCGCCCATTTACTTTCTCGCTTGCCTTTATTTGGGTCTTTTGCTTCGATGTCTTCATGTGAATTTTTAGCGAAGAAGGAATGGTTAGGGGATCATTACCAGCGGGTCTTTCCAAAGAGAATATTTGTCACAATATTGACTCCTCTATTCTCCGCCACTTACCTCTTCCTCTTATGGAATTATGGCAGGCGATAGGTTTTGTTTCGGACCCCCATAAACTTTACTAAGCACTCAAACTAATTATTAGCTGTAAGCTTTGCTTTAAAGCGATACACAATTAATTATTTATCATATTTATATTTCCACATTTTTTCAAGCAAATCGTCCCTTATCTATTTGGAGACACAGAAAGTTTTGATTTCAAACTTATAAGCGTGTCGAACTCCCTAGTAGATTTGAAACTGTTAATTTTCCAAGAAGATATGTTGTGGCGTTGATCATGATGATTGTTTTTAGAGAAACTTTCCACAGAACTTAGTTTTAGTAATATTAAATGAAAGTTTTACTTTTATTTTTATATTTCAGTTAATATTTTATACTTTTTGGTACTGGTATACTTTGAAAAATCAAAAGCAATTACTGCGGAAAACCCTAGTTCTCGTAGAAAGTATTTACTTATAGACTTTTTTTCTCAAACTTTTTTTTTTATCGTCAGTAAAATCGTTAAATTATTCTATGAGTTCGCTGATAGTTTTTAAAACGGACATTCTAAACTTGTACTTCATTTTCTGTGGTAAATTTTTAATATCCGGCAAAATACTTTTAAAAAAGTCCATATCAGGATCAGATTGCAAATGTTGTTGTGGTTCAACCTCAATTTTTTGATTTTTAATTGGCGGAAATAATCTAGATTTGGCATCTTGAACAGGTGTTTTTCGTTTCAATGTACATTGCGGAACATGTTCTTCTTCCTTAGGATTACTTTCATAGTCACTAAAACTTGTGCTATTCGGTGTGTCTTCAAATGATGAAGATCGCTCACGTTTTACTGTTTCGAATACTTCTGAAATACTTTCTTGCTCCATAAATTCATCTATAATTCCATTTTCTGTAATCGGTTTGTATCTTAAATAAGGAAGAAGGAATTCCATATGTTTAGCCAAATAGTATGCTCGCTTTCCGGGTACATTGCAACTTCCTGTAGGTCGAGTTCTTAAAAATCTTGTATAGCTTCCTCGTAGAACTCTCCATTTTTGAATGCAGGCGTCAACTGAAAAATATAAATAAGGTAAAAATATTTAAACTTTGACTGAAGTAGCTATAAAAAGTTGAGTTTGGAACGTTACTCCAGGGAATCAGAGAAACATTTGTATGGCCTTAATAGCGACATATTATAAAGTAGAAATTATTGGAATCAGTGTAATGAAATAGTCTAAAGGAGCAATCAAAAGAAAAAAAATTGTAGTGCCTATCTACGATATCGTAATCTCACTTGATTTCTACGCATTTTTTAATGAATGTTAACGGAAATGAACACTATCTTAATATTTATCATGAAAAAGTTGAAATTTTCAAACTTTTTCACGGTAAAATTCGGTCAAGTGGATGATAATTTTCATTTGAGTTAAGTTTTGTTGGACATTACAAATAGTGTATATTATAAAAAATAGGGGTTTATCCTTTATTTATCAAAAACATAAAGTCAAGGAAATGAATGTTAATAGTTTAGTGGCGAGTGTAATAGCAGACATGTGTGACGACATCAGTCAGATAGCGTGGCGCCACCGGAATCCCCTGAAGACTACACAAAATCCCTAAGGTTAATTTGTATCGTATAAGACTAAAGACTATATCGTCTGATCGGAATGCTGGCGGTTGGCCCCAAGGTGAAACTTTAGCATTCAGAACCAGAAGACCAGACACGCAATCCCTCGTCAAAAACTAGACACAACCAAGGTCAAATTGTTTGGTCTGCGTCACAGCAGACGGAATACCCTGGTCGACTAAACGTCTTCATCAAGGTCAAATTGTAGCCTCCAAGACCAGAAATCTCAAAAAGTCCAATGAGACAGCTTTGGTTCTTGGATGTATTGAATTCGACGCGATTCGCTTTGCCCCAAGCGAGGATATTATCAAGGTTGTCGTTATTCAATGACATAATCATGCAATCTCATTTGACACATGTGGGATTCCCTTTGGAGCTCGCAAGAGTGCCAAGGGGTAAAGCGAAATCAAGTGTGCTGTCATCAGCGAAAGTCTGGATGAGAATGAAAGTAAGAGAAAGCAGTTCGCAGATGCATAGCATTTGGATACAAGGAATGGTAATTATCAGCGCGCTGCTTCGGTTTTTATAGCCAATCTCGTACTTTAATATTCTCGAATATAATTATTTTATCGAAGTTCGATAATGTTTGATTGTCCGGCGGAGCGCCATCTGTCTGGTCACAAAGAATTTACAGAAGTATAAAGCGGGAAACACAATGCTACGGTCATCAGAGTTCATCAGCTCAAATTGCTATTTATTCCTATATCTGATAATAGAATAAAATGAAATCTGAGCTGATGAACGCTGATGGCCGTCCCATTGTGTTTCCAGCTTAAGAGGTCTAAGAAAGAAGACAGCCTCAGTAAAGAATTTAGTATGTATTAGTATTTCTTTTGATATACGACTAGACAACAGCTGTGGGTGAGGATCAGGTCATGATTTTTTACAGTCATCCCCTCTTAATGATCGTGGCAGCAATAGTACATATATAGAATCAAAAAACGCCTTAAAGGCCTTGGTAAGTATATTAGGTCTATTGGAGTACTTCTAGTGCAAAGATTCTGAGTAAAAACTTTTCGTGTGGTTGGAGAAATATGTAAAAAGTACGCGAACGGTTTTCTTGGAACTTCGTTAAAAACAACAAGAAAAGAAGTGTATAAAGAGAAATTTTCTCATGACAGCTGTCAGTTTAAGAAATACAATTTCAACTAGTAAAAAAGCTAGAATTGGTACAAGCCCAATTCTTATTATACCCCTAGATGTATGTAAGTTCAAATTTGATTATTGAAGTGATTTTCCTCATATATTACCAGAACGGTTCGTCGGACAGCTTAAATGATTAAAACCAATTTCATAGAATTTCATATTCTGAAGAATTTTTCAGTACAGTAAATACGTGTAGCACAAGTCGTTTTCACACCATACGTAAAAAACCTAAACTTTTATATGGCAACACCAAGAAGGGGTTGCCCGATTTAGTCCATTTTTGAAATTACATTTACTACTTTTATAAAAATGCCGCGTACGAATTGTCAGCCCTCTACGTTAACGCATTCTCAGGCAGTGTCCAAAAATATAGTAAAAAGTGAAGTTTTTGTATGACAACCTTTCGAAGGAGTTACCTAATTCGTTAAATTTTCGAATTAAGTCTAAAATTTTTTTAAAAAGGCTGCGTACAAAATTTAAACTTTATAACTGAACGCGTTTTCGAGTTATCGTGAGGACGAAATACAGATAGACGGACGGCCGGACAGGCGCCAGGTGTCCAACTCGTTTTGCTAAACCGGCATTATTTCTGTGCGTTACAAACGGAATGACAAATTTAGGCGAAAAGAATGTTGAAGCGTGTGGGCCAGGGTTTAGTATATCCTATGATTTCATCTAGGATATAAAAATGTTCGGGCAACTCATTCTTAGTTTTGCCATACAAAAATTTACTTTTTTATGTATATGGGAGTGGTGTGTGAGCAATGTGGCAGTGGCGTGGTTTTGGCGTGCGATGTGGCAGTAGAATGGTGGCGGTTTGGTATTAATATTATTAAGCGCGCATCAAAATGGCAAGCAGCATATCGATTAAGTAATTCATCATCAACAGTAATAACTAAGGAGAAGTGGCATCCACTGCCACTTACCACTCGAAAATTAAACTTGTCGGAGACTAGTGGCAATCAAGTGGTGCCACGCCACTTGTCAAATGCCACGCCATTGCCATTGCCACTCTATTTCAATGTGCGCTACTCTATTTGTTTTCACGGGACTAAATTTTTTCACTTACCATTTAATCGCCACGCCACTGCCACATTGCTCACACACCTCTCCAGTGGGCGCCCGGCCTTAGACGTTTTTATTGTACTGAAAAAATCTTCAAAATATAAAATCCAATGAATGTGAAATTGGTTGTAATCATTATTACGGCCAGACGAACCATCCTACCTTTTTCTTTCTTTTCATAAAGTTTATCAAGTTAAAGTGTATTCTTTCCCATGAAGCGTCGATTCTTTTCCTATACTTTTGCTTATGTAACAATTACAAAATTAGCCAACAAATAAGAGTATTTTTCCAAATTCCCTTACATACTGCATTTGAAACAAAATTCGATTACGCACTTACCCCATCTAGGGGTAACAATGTGAGAAAGAGACACTTATGTATACACCAGTATACCAGTAAAAATACTGGTATTTTCAGTATAAGTACTGATACTGGAACATGTAATGAGTAACAATTTATTTGACTATCTTACAACTCTGAGCGTAGCAAAATTATTGTGATGACACATCTAGGCCCAAGTGTAGGAAAATATTATAATTTTCCCTTTGACTGTCAGCACTGCAGTACAGAACTAAGTAAATGTTGTAAATATACAATTTTGGTGTTGTGGAAGGTTTGTCCATAGCACAGCAAGCTGATAGTAGAAAATAAAAATCTGTATGAAAATTATCGTTCCTAAGGATTCAATTCCTAAGAATTCAACGAGATCGCTTCCGCTTATTTCATAAATTATACACCAAAAACTTCGAAAATAAGTCCATCGTGAGATTTATTTGTGACGGTTGTGGTGTACAATATAAAAACAAAACAAACAGAATGATGGCGATATGCTCTTATTAGCTCGTGAAGAAGGCTCTTAGGTCAATTTGCCAAATTGAGCTAGTATTCCATCCCTATTCCCGGCCGTTCATATATTCCTCCAGACCGATTATTTACACAAATCGAGAAACAATTCAAACATGACAGCATTATTCAAGACTACCATAAAGTCTAAAATAATCGAGGTAAGGTTCACTTTCTCTGATTTGGATTTTCGAAGTTACCGGGAAACCAGTATTTCAAATTCATCAGAGCAAAACGCCTTTACATTACGAAATCAAAACCTAACAGAATACACGTTTTAATTCATGTATAGCTGTCATATAGATGTGACATTGGAAGTGCACGAACTTCTTTAAAAAGGAGAAATTAGCTACTTCTATCGAATCCAAGGAGCTTCCTATACGAGTAGCTATTTATGAATAATAAAAACCTGGAGGATTACAAAAACAATACGGTTCCGGTTGGAATTCTTTGGAACTGACGAAATTGGATTTTTATAAAAAGTTAAGGACTTGTTTTGGTTTAACATCATACGTTTGATAGAGGCTGGTATTCTGCCTTTTTAGCCAAACTTAAAGCACTTGCTCTCTTCCCTCCTCTTCTATTATGGATTGAACGTTTTTTTTTATCTAATCGCCACATCTGTACCTCATCCTATAAATGCCGGTATGCCCCAGGGCTCCGCTATTACTCTGTCTCTCTTTTTAATTTTCATTAATGATCTGTTTTCTCTTACTTTCAGTTCCATTCATAATTTCATTGATTACAGTCTCCTTTATTTCGCTTACTACTTTGGTAATTTTGCAGACTCCAGAGGGAATGCCGCATGTGTTAAACGAGATGGCATGATTAAGTTGATCTTGACAAGCGAGGATACTTGGGGAAGAGTGAATCACGTCTAATTCAATGCATCTAGGACCCAAAGTTGTCTCATTTCATCAGGGCCGGACTGGGTCTTTAAATCGGCCCGGGCAAATAATAACAAACCAGCCCAATAATAACCAACAACCCAAATTATTAGGCAGATTTCCTACTGAACCGAGTACAAGGAGAGCAAGACAATGTTTTTTATGAATATTGAATTCCATGCTAAATAAGAAAAAAGAAAGAAGAAATTTGTACAAGAAATATGTTCGCATAGAATATGTGTAAGAGCGGTTGGCCTTTTCGCACTTAAAATTAAAACTAAAACAGGATTTCTCTGTGGAAACAGTATCCGAGGGACCAACAATTTTTCTTACACAGCTGTAAAAAGAGTAAGGAAATGAGGCAGACGTTGAACCCGAGGGGCGCCGACCGTTGAAAAAAATAATATTAACAATATTTGCCTTTGACAAATATAAATTATTTTTGAGTTTTAGCTGTTAAATAAATATTTTGTTCTCGATTTCAATTTATCCGCTTGACAAGGCTGAGGTTGGTTCGTGATCCTGAGATGGAAGCAATTTTTGCCAGTGCTACAAAATTTGCTGAAGATATGGTTAATACCAGCTACTCGAACTTTTTTAATCATAAAATGATTAGTGATTTCAATATTGCCACACAGCAAAGCTTCGTACACCAATTTTTCAATCGATTGGTGTTCTTTTATTCTAACTGACGAGGTGGTACGAAATGTTGGAACAAGTTTCAGAAGATTTTTGCATCACTTTCTAGCGATCTTCATAGCGAAATGCACGCCGATAGTCTGAGAAAAGAGCTTTTGGATTTGATTCAATCAATTCACGACTATAGCCTCCAAGAATCCAATTTAAATGTCGAAATCGTCTGAGTTTTTGTAGCCTTGCCAATGACGATAGCTTCATGTGAAAGATGTTGATTCACCTCAATGTTTTTAATTTAATTGTACGAGTACTTTATTCGCAAAAAAATAATATCAACTAATAATTTTATGTACAATAAATATTATTTACTATTCTTTTCATGATCAATTGTTTCTCAACTTTTTACAGTCAGTTGATAGACCACGTCAGAATAGTTAAAATTATAAAAGGTTATGTTGAACATTTTATGGATCAGGAGCGCAAATTTATACGTTTACCTCAGGCGTCAAATCAAATTCTTATGACTCAGCGTGAAGGAACTGGGGAAAGAAACTCCTACTCTTTGTTTTTGGAATCTTTTTGTATCCGGCTAGAAATCCAATTGCTCCTTCACTTACTTATATGGCCCAAGATAGTAACAAAAACAATGCCACTGTTTCACCAAATGTGGAAAAATTCAGACTGTTTCTAATATTTGGGAACTTTTTAACACTGGAAATTTGACACAAAAAAAAAAAATAAATGTAACATACCATGACCATATATATACTCTTCTTCAAAATTGATTTACATGAAATAAAATTACTTTTTTTTTTTAAAAGATTAGAAAATAAAAACAAAATTTAAAAACTGTTTTTATATTTGTTCTTCAATTTCGAGTTTTTTTTTAAAGTACACATAAGTATAGCAAACCTTTGAAAGCCTTGTTGAACCTTTCTGAGAAAAACACATTTTCCATGCATTTTTGAAATAAAAATAATATGATGCAAAAAAAAAATGTACACTGCTTTTCAAAAATATGAACGCTTTTGAAGCCACGAGAATGCCAAATTTGCAATATATTAAGATATCTTGATAACATCCATTAGGCTCCGTGTCCTGTATGTTTATAAGTTGTTGGACATTTCTGAATATTTCTAACTGATAACATTTCTCTGTCCAGATGGCCTCGTTGCCGTGGGCTAATTATTTAGCTTTATTGTATTAGGTTTTTAGGTTATGCAATAAAGTACTTTTTCAATTTCAATTCAATTTCATAGCTCTTCACCCCTCGCAGCTGCTACATTCGTCCAGAGTATGTGCTCAATATGTGTGGTCGCGTTAACGTGAAGACCACCGGCCCAACGAACGCCGGCCAATCGGGCTAGCGCCCGATCGCCCGTACTGCCAGTCCGGCTCTGCATCTCATTAAAACACAACTACCTCCATTTCTTCCAATGGAGCATTAATTTCTGATTAACCGTCACTAAGCATTCTTAAGTAAGATAAGCTGGACAGATATCATCTTCCCTGTTGCCAAAAAGCATCCAAATGCCTTGGGTTTCTGAAAAAGTGTAAGAAATATTTCTTGCGCTCCTCAACAAGTCCTACATCAGACTTAGACTGGAATACAATTCCCATATATGGGCTGATATTGTTCAGAGGAGAGTTTTCAAGCTCATTAGCGATGTGGCAATAACTCGTCATATCGACTCGCTCGAGCACCGCCCGCAATGTTGGGTGCTTTCCACTCCTTTATCGCTACATGCATGATCAATGTTCTGATAAAATATTCAGTCTGATCCCTTGTAAAAAATTTCTGTACACAGTACTCGCGCTGCAAACCGTACACCACCTTTTACCCTTCAAATTACTTTCGGCCGTACGGTAAAATCAGTATTATTACGAATGTGGAATAGTCTACCATTTTCTGTTTTTCCTTCAGCATACACTCTGTGAAAATTTAAAAGCGACATTCATCGGTACCACCGCCACTCTCCTCATATCCCTAATCCTTTCCCTATCTCCTTTCTGTCATTCTGTGCTTTGCATCATAGGGTATTCCCCGAGTTTGGCTTAATAATAATTAAAAAAAAAATACCTCTACATACATCATTTTCTATTATTATTAACTTTATTGTTATTTATTTAGGTATGATGTATGAATGCAACAAGAGCAGAATGTCATGTACGAAACGTAGAAGGACGACATAGGATTAATGCTCTGAGCTCTCATAATATCGCTGAATATTTTTCGTTTTTTGCATTGAATTTTTTTAAACTCTTTTCATATATTTTTTCTATGTTATTATTGAATTAAATTTTTATTTGAAACCCGCATTGTTTGTATTTCGTATATTTTTAATAGAAATATACTGAAATTCCGTTACTTTACCATTTAATTTCCAAAAATATCATGGTAGTCAGCTGCAAAATATGCCATTTGCAAAATTTGGTTGCAAAATTGACCATTACCAAATTTGAATAATTTTTGACCTTTTTTTTTTTAAATATATTGGCAATTTCAAACTTTCACTAATAGTAATTGTTTACAAAAACAAAGTAAGCTATACGATGACGTAATGATTAACTTTTGATTCTAACCTAACATATATAAATCAAAAAACACATTTTCACTAGACTTTCTCAACTCTATTGCATTTCAACATAAACTTCATTAAAACACAATTGCTTGCAAACTTTTGAGCGGCAATGTACACCATACTGAGCAACAAACAACACAAGATTCTTATGATACATCGCAATGTTTATATACATACCTGTGTCATTCAATTCTGTAGCAATATCGTCCCAAGCTTTTCTCGTGGCATCTTTATGGCCATATTTATCGAGCGTTTGGTCATAGATAACAGGAAAATTTTTCACGAGTTGAACAAATTTTATGTTAAATTCTGGGTCGTTCTGCATTATCCTTCCTTAAAAATCAAACACTGTTTTTTTGTGTGCGCCTTTAAAACGAAAAAAAAAAAAAGTACTCAATAGGAATAGTGGAGACAAAATGACTAGCACCACTGGAAGTAAGACAATTTGCTACTGAAAAGCTCTACACATTTTTGATGGATGAAGCAAAGCTGTTGCTTTGCTATAGCGCAAGCGAATGCTCCGCTCAGAGGTTAATACTTCGATAGATTGTATACATATGCATATATATGAAAGGTTCAAAGTTATACCCCCATGCATACAATACGACGCAGACGGCAGAGCATAGCAATGGGCAGCATATGTATGATAGCTGCTGCTATGTGGCAATTGGTATTGTTCGGTTCGTTTATAGTTTCTCGAGGTATAAACCTATGTGTGTGGTGTGCGTTTTAGGTTGTTGGTGGTTGTATTTTTAAATAATGCTGTTTTTTGCTCAAAGAAGTACTGTAATTAATATTTTGCTGCTGTTGATCGGTTGAGAAATTACAAAAGTACACGAAATAATATCTACTTCTTGCCAAAATTGAATTAACAGCTACAGATAAGTTTTGTATCGTATTAAAGAGATACATATTCACACGTACAAGCACTTCGATTTTGATTTGACCTAATATTGGAACCCAGAATATGTTGCGGCAATATTTTTTTCTGTTATCATGTCACATGCTGCATCCAAGACTGATGGTTAGATACAAGGAAATGTTTAAATGTACTTCACAGTAATTACCCAATCGGACTTTTTAGGTACAATAATGTCTTCTTTAATCATTTCTTAGGTAGCCGATAGTAATTTTTAACGTAATGAAAACCAGCATTACTTATACATTACGGCGGGATTGGAGGTCAAATATACCTACTTCCCAGCTTGCTTCACACAGATGTACTTACATAATGCATTCTTCTCAAGGGCGGATACAGCGGGGGGCGATCGCCCCCCCCCCCCCCTAGAGCTCTAATAAATCAAATTTTATGTATAATTAAATGAAATAGAAAATACAAAAAAAAAATTTTTTTTAAAAAAAGACTAAATCCGCATTAAAAAAATAGGAAATTATTTCTCTCTTCAATGAATGCATCACAATAGTTCGCTAGAGTTTCCCCTCATTTTGCATTTAATTAAATTTTTAAATTATATTACATTTGTGTATAAATTTTAAAATTTTCAAGGTATACATGGAAGGAAAGATCTGGGCAGTTCAAATTTAAACACTATAGTGAATAACAATTTCCCGAAAATTGAAATTGGGAACTCCTAATTTTTATCTGAATACTTAATTAAATTACTTTGATTTGAATTTTCTTTCTTTGTGTACCATGAAAAATTTAAAATTTATATATGTAATATAATTTTAATATTTAATTAAATGGAAAATTCTAGATAGTTTTTTATAAAGTTATTTGTTATATTTATTATTTTTTTCTTTTTTAGTCACAACTTATTCTCAAAAAATATGAAATTATATCACTAAGGAATTTTCACTAAAAACAAAATTGTTGCACTTTTTTGTGATAGAAAGCTCACAAAAGCCGGGTATTTTGATAAAAAGTAGTATGTTGGGAAAATTATCATAGCCGGGGTAATTAATCTCAGATATATTTGTCCTGCAAATATTTAATTTAATTTTATACATATATTAACCTTGCCTAATTAGCTTTCCTCGAAAATTTCTTTAACCATTTAAGTTGCGAGAAATTGCAGTCCAACCCAGTAAATTATGATGTTTGAACGAAATCCAAGCGACCTTTATATGAAAAACACCAACAGTAAGGCAAGCAAGAAGTGTATAATATCTATTTTATGTGAGGCTAAATTTTACTATTCTTACGGGATCAAAAATTTATATTACATAAATAAAAGAACTCTGGAGATATCTGAATGCTAATAAAGTTTTCATATGCTGAAACGAAAAGAGAAAGCTATACAGAGCGGTCCACAACTGATGGCAAGTACGGTTATAGGGGGCGATGGGGGCGATCGCCCCCCCCCCCCCCCTAGAGCAAATGTCTGGATCCGCCCTTGACTTCTACATACATCGCCTTATGGAAGGTGTGTTTTTGTTTCTCTTTATAGAATAAGTGGTAGAGGAGAAGTAATTTTGTAACAGATTTTTAAAAAATTCGGGGGAAATATTTTCTTATAAAAGAAACCAAAGAGAAATAATATGTTTTTAACATTTATTAAAATTCAGATTTTATGAAATAATTATTTACATTTTAATCTTGAATTATGAGTCAATTCAAATAATACAATTATAAAAGTAAAAACTTATAACACTTTATAGAAACACTTTAATTAAAAAAATGCAGTCACCAATTCAATAAACACTTGCGCCAACTTGTTTTCACTGAAAACTGAAACCAAAATGACTCATTTAAAATTTTTATGACTCATTTAAAATTTGTATGGCTCATTTAATTCGAAAAATCACAAGAATAACAAAGAGATTGTGTGTTCTTTTTCACTAAACTACGGTTCAGAATAGCTCAACCAGATATAAATATAATGAACACCTTACCTACTCTCTTGTCAGAGAAGTGATTAAATAAACCGGGTAAAGAGAAGGCAAGCTGGAATGTGTTTTGAAGTATTTTCAAGACCCAGAGTTTACATAGGTCAGTATACTGACTCTGCCGCACGAAATCTGTAGGTAGGGTGATGATTCATTCCTGCCCCCATCGTGAGGCAGAGGCAGCATACTGACTCGTCTAAGGGTCTAATGAAATAATCACTTCCCAAAAGAAGTACAGCTAAAAGTCCGACTGAATAATAACTGCTTACGGCTGCTTGCACGTTGGCGATGGAATGGTTGTCTAGGATGTTACCTAGAGAGTAGCTGGTAAATGGTAAATGAGATGGATGTAGTAGGTAGAATACAATGGCGTGGCGTGGACTTTAGGCAAGGGGATTATAATTTTACAACAGCGTTAAATAACCATGCGCTCAAATGTTATTGCAGCGGCTCTAATAAAATATCTATACCCTTCTCGATAGCTACTTCTTAAGAACTCCAGGAGTTAATTTTTGCAGAAAATAGGCAACTGCAACAGTGAACTGCGTCGACTGTGCGAAGAGGAAGATGAAACCATGACACATATTACATGTAAGTATCCTGCGCTTGTAACTTTTTTAAGGTTGAACATCATTGGAAAAACATCTCTCCAAATAAGGTTTGCAAGCTAAACCCAAGAGCAAGGTCTTAGTGGACTATTCTCCCTGGCTCTTAACCTGAAGCTTAAGTACCCACGATCGAGGACGTGAGAGTAGGCATGAATTGCAGATTTTAGTTCCTTACTTTCAAATAAAAATAAAAGGAATGAAGGAAATGATCATAGTCAGGCCGCAATGTACCTACTTCAATATTATACACTCGGTTTCAATCAAGACTGTAAACAAATTTGAAATTTTCCGTTTTTCGAAAACGAAGGCAATAATAAATGGTTTTCAGAATGTGCAGAGATACTCAAGAGTGTTCTAACGTACTGGGTAAGTTGTCTAGTGATAACACGGCATTTGAGGTCTTTAAATGAAATTTCAGAGAATTTGCAAAATATGAAAATGGAAAATTCCACTAAATTCGTTTATAACAGAGTGTATTATAAAACAGAGTGTAATATTCGTCGCCTTCATGAAACTGACAAATTAATCTTTTGAGATAGATGTAGCAATGTTAGGAGTAAACGTTTTTCGAGTACCTGAATTCATTCTTGAAAACGAAAACCGGGAATATCTTAAGTAATATAGATAAAAATTTTACAGAATAATAGAATATATAATGTAGGTATCAGTCCCAATCTCAATGCAGCAACATAGTCAAATAGTCTAAAGCAGCAACGTAGTCAAATAGTCTAAAGTAGTTCTTATCAAGTATAATGAGTAGTCACTAGTCAGTCGGTCGCTTGAGTTCAGTAGACAGTAGTCATTCAGTTGCTAGTAGCTCAGTAGTTTTTTTTTGTAATTACAGTGGTGTTTCTCTTTCTTTTAATATAACACTTAATCTAATATTGTACCATAATTAACAAATGGATTGTAAAAGCTTTTGTTAAAGTGTACTTTTAGCTTTAATTATATTTGAAAACACAAGTGCGTTGTTTTTTTATCCTACATACAATTGATTTTCCTGAGTTACATATGAGAATGGCAGATCAAAATAGCCAAAAACGCAGATTTGCGATTATGAATTCTAAATAAGCTAAATTAAAATATTAATAATTCCTCATTTGCTTATTTACGCCGGCTGTAACTTTTTGTTGTAAAAATAATATTTCAAGGCGTCTCTGCTCTAAAGTAATGTTTCCCTATCCAACCTGCAATTCCCTTCAAGAATTAACACTTTTCTTTCGCCCGCGCGGCTTGAACATATTTGCCCGACAACAACCGAAATCGAAGTGCTTCCTAGCCGACCTACTTACATGAGATTGATGGAAGCATAAATAAAAACACTTCCAGTCGAAACAAATACAGCGTTAAACTTTCATAAGAAATATAAATAATATGACTATGTATATTATGCCAAATGACTCCTCTCGTGCAGACAAGTAAAAAATTGTAAGGCCAGGGGGGGGGGGCAAAATGTCGACCTGTCGAGTTAAGGATGATTAGTAAAACATGCTTTTTTTTTCATTAAAAGCCCTGTATCTTCAAAAGTACAACCTGTGCGGTGTATGACGCTTCAAATTCGAAGTTTCGTTTTGTTTTTGTAAATTTTTCCATTTGTTTTTTAAATACCTCCACTAACGTACACTTTTTTATATAAAATTTCGAAAGCCAGAATCTCCTCTTTAATTTAACCTATCACACTTATGTTGTATTTGTGGCGGTTAAGGAGTTACTAGCTCTTAACCTATTCAGGTCACAGATGCGAGAGCCCAGACGTTTTCGAATGCTATATTAGCTGTGTTCCAATTGGCTGTGTAAAGTACTCGCGAGCACTTTCCGAAAGGAACGCAAGTATGTGGTGTCAAGAGTAAAACATAACCTCCAATTTCAGACCTTCTACCTAGAAAATTTAAGGATAAAAATCGCTTGTGTTCGGTATTTATTATATTAAAAGAAAGTTCTTATCGTATTTATTTTCATAACGATAATATGAAAATTTGAATAATTCTCCTGTTCTCGATGAATTAAATAATTTTATTTGCTTCTTCATAAATATTTTCTCTCAAATTTCATTTATCGGATATTTCAATAACTACTTAGCATCCAAATCCACCTAGCGGGAAATTATTGCGAAACTACTCAGCCGCGGAGACGAGTATGAGTAGTTGCGAGCATAAATGAAAACTCGAATCGGGCCGATTTCAAATCATAGCGATTAAAATTTCCCTGTTTTACAGAATAATTCCCTGTCATTACCAATTTTATTTACAATACAAAAATGTTTTATTGAAAGACTCTGGCCAAGGCAACGTCCTTCAACGGTGGATACATAGATCTACAGTGGTTGCTTAATTATTAGGACAAAATCTAGCATAAAAAAAAAATAGTAATTAGCATCACATCTGAAGCCAGACTAGGATTAAATAATATATATATAGCAAACATAAAAATGATCCATTTTTTTTTGTTATAACAGAGGTAAAAATAAGGAAAACACATATTTCCAGCTATCAACCGGGTTAATCCTGACTTAACAAACAAAAACGATATAAAAATAAAGTACAAAACGGAGTAAATATAACAGTTAAAAAATACGACAACTCATTTACACATCAAAACATCAATTACAAATAAACCTTAAGCCTAATACCTGAATCTTTGCGTGACCAGGCGAACTCTGAATCATTCAAAGTCGTACAACACAAGTTTCAACGAAATCAAAACAAAAATATTGCAGGCACACCAGAGTAGTTAGACCACCACTGAGAAGATCATAAAACAGAAACGTAATCACAAGCTAGATCAAGAGGGGGAGGAAAAACTCAGTGTACTAATGCTACCCGGACACACTCAAATGTGCTAGACCCCTCTCTCTGAATGAGCTCATGGAGGCAGCTTCCTTAATTTCCCAGATGGTCGCATCATGAGAAAAGACCATTCTTCCACCCAACTGGGTTCGTACTCTCCGAAGTATGATCCTCGATAGTATCCGTAGTGCTCCAATTGAACTTTTCGCCAATGTAAGAAGGCAGCAGACCAAGTCTAGCACGAAAAATAAAACAAAGGGTTCTAAACTCAAGAAACTTAGATACGTGCATGATAGAAATTCCACAGCTAGAGCAGATACATGAGCCAGGGCAGGAAGGGGATAGACAGCTACATCTGCATATAGAAAATGGGCTAGAATCAATGCTCGTACCAGTCTAGCCCGAGTCGCCTCAGGTAGAAAGACTGACACAGCATATAACGTCCGGAAATAGGCTCGCGAATAGATACGATTAACATGAGGATCCCAAGTGGGCCTCTGGTCCATCAAGAGTCCGAGATTCTTAACAGAATCAAAGGAAAATAGAATGGTTTGACCTCGAGGAGTTATGGAAGGGACAGCCGCTGTGGAAACAGCATCATATCCACTCTTATAGATTATTGGTTGAGATTTTCTCAGTATTTAGAACAAGTTCATTATCACTGCACCAGTTAGAAACCCTAGAGAGAATCGCATTGATGTCAGAGATCAGAAAAGAAAAATCGCTCCGTGGGGCTCCAGCATAGATCTGTATGTTGTCAGCATAGAGATGAAAATGAGCACCCTGCAGCTCCAGAGTGATATCATTAATAAAAAGGGAGAACAGAAGCGGTCCCAATACAGCTCCCTGGAGAACTTCAGATAAACCGCCCTGGAGGAAGATATTAACCCGCTAGGCACTACGCTCAGATCTTTCATTGAAATAGGAGGAAATTAACCTGCATGCAGAAGATGAGCAGCCAAATTGACTTCGTACCTTGTCAATCAGAAGTGTATGTGGGACTGACCCGAATGCCTTTCTAAAATGTGAATAACATCTTTCCCTGAGTCACATATCGAACGAACATCTGAAACCACTGATGGAAGAGCCGTACAGGTGGAATTCCCATGTCTGGAGCTAGATTGTTATTTCGATAAGGAGTTATTTATGCTAATAGCAAATATGAAAGTATGAACATGTGAGGAATTTGTTGAACAGCTGAGTAATAACCGTTATTAGATGAGGCATGACTATTTTGAGAAATTTGATAGGAAATCCATTATGCCCCGCGGCATTAGACCTGATTCGTGAGACAGCAAATAGAACTTCTCCCTCATTAACATTTCGGAAGGCAAAGCCATCCTTGTTAGACTGAAGGTTAGAACCGCCTCTAGTCAAATCGTTGAAATGTAAGCCAGCTATAACACAATGGCGGCTTCGTAGATTCGTAGAGAAGAAGTTAAATCATTGTGTCATCGTCTTTAAATACAGAGAGAGTTCAATAAAATTAAATAAAATGAATAATAATAAACGGATTCAAGTGTTAAAAGTTCTATCTTGCCTTCAATTTCTCTTCTGTGTGTAAAAAAGAATTTTGTAAAATTCAAAGCGGATGTTTTTATTGTATTTATTGAGCTTCTATAACTAATAATTAAATGCAATACAATTAAAATAAAAACACACTCACTACGAATACCCATTTCTCCACTTATTTTCTACCAGGTCTTAAGCTTTTTATAATTATTTTTATAATCCGTTTCGCTTTTTATATAAAGAAAAGGATTTTCCCTCACTAGTTTAATCAATTTTTCTTCATACGATGACATGGTGCCGCTCCAAGATCCAGTATCAATTTAATTTGGCTCTAGCTTGTTAATACAAGCCAGGACCGGAGCCGCCATTGTGTTAAGTAGCACTGCCATACCTAACATTTGATTTTGATAGGCTTCGCTCTCAAACTCAGAGCCAGAGCGGGAGCCATCATTGTGTAATGGCCTTGAGTCCGAATACCAAAATTAACATTATTAGGGTATCCAGGCGCCGGCCCATAGGTGCCAGCAGCCGATGCAGACTGTACGAAATCACTAAACTCCACCGGATCAACACCCGAACTCGTTCCAGTCTAGATCCAATGCCCATGCTCCTAACATTTTTCCAGTTAATTGGACTGTCAAAGTTATTCAGCGTAATCTCTCTGCTTTTAACCCACTGACATATATAATATGGACTGCTTAACTTTGTATTTCATGTGGGCTCAATTGCTTATGTCAAAAAAAGTTCTTATACCGGTGCCACCATTGGAAAAAATCATTGGCGGTAAGTTGAAAAAATGAGCACGTAGTTCGAAAAGCGATTATAATAAAACGTTTCGAATTTCTGCTGCACATCTTATGAATATATTGCCTTTGGTTAAACACTTTTTATCACTAATTAACCCTAAATAATTAATTTAAAAATATTTATTTCGACGGACCCACTTATTTATTTGTTGTTTACAGTTCTCCTCAGTTGGTACTTGGTGCTTAGACCGAAAGAGTCAGCAATATAGAACTGAGTCCATCTTATACATGTCAGTGTTTTAACCCTAATGAGGGACCTGCCACATTACGAAGTCGTTTGAAATCTCTGTACGTCTCAGCAGTTTTCATTCTCTTCTAGACTCCATATGCAATGTCACGCATCTGACAACTGAGCCTTACATTCGGTAGTGAGCTTAGCTGGTTCTGTGACTCCTTTGTGCAGGTGAATAACTGTGTGACAGGGCCTCCCGTCATCTAAGAATATTAACCAAAAACACTTAGCTAGTAATTGTGTTTAATAAAGCGCTGACAATAGAGCTAATATAGGCGCTCATCACTGCAGGCAACTCGGGGCCACGAAATGGCACCAGCTGTAACGTAATGCCTTCTTCTTCAACCAATCAAATATTGAGACAAAATATATCCTGAGCCACACACTGTGGGGCTGAACCCTGTGACACAATATAAATATCTGCAGGCAACACAGGGGTCACAAAATGATGCCCGCTGTGGCATGTTGTCCTCTAATTCAATGGCTAATAGAAAGCTCCGTGGTGGGCTGAAGCTGATTTAGTTTCAGTTCACCAGTTCAACCAGTAGTGATGATAATCCTGCTCCACTCAAAGATAGTTTCAGCTAAAATGTCTTTTGTCATGTTCTGCTAATATCGACGACATTCAGCGCAGCTAGCTTGTCTCCAGATTTGTGTGCCAGATGATGCACTGATGTAAATTAAGTTAAATCGTAAAATTCAATTTCACAAGATAACAAGAAATTGAGAAATGGAAGCTTTATTAACAGCGAATAAACTTAAAACAACTAAATGTTGCGTTTATATAGCAAATGCACTGTCACTTTTCTCTATAACCTGAGGCATTGGTGTTGAATCAAATTGAAAATCCTTGTTTGAACACGTACATAATTTTTCTACTATATGGAAAGAAGATATAACAGAAAAACATTGAAATATTAAATCATTTACATTTCCTTTTTAAACGGATATATATATCTTGATCTGAATACCAAAACTAAAACTTTTATACTTTTTATATCTGTAAGAAAAACTAACAAACATTTTCTCGAATACCACTGTTTCCAACTCCCCAGTTATTGTTTAATATTTTTTAAATCATACATATTCTGGTTAAATCTTGTCAAATGTTGTGAATTAATAGTCATATTAATAATAATATTCTTTGAAATTGCGTTTAGCGTATAATATGGATTCTAATGTTGATGTCCATTTTATTTATAATTTTATATATATTTAAATTTATGATAGAAAATACTCTTTCGGCAGTCACTGAAGAGTGTGGAAGACATAATAAATGTTTAGATAGTATATTAATAAAGTAAACATTTTTGAATTATGTCCCTTTTCAATAATTGACACCTTTTGCCATAATTCATTAATATTTTTTAAATTTTTTAGTAGCTCTTTGCTTGCCATATTCTTTAAAATTGTAAACTCTAAATCGATTTCATTATATTCTTCGAATAAAATGATTTGAGCAAAATTTAAAACTAATGGAATTATACTGAAGCGTTCCCGTGGTCTCCGTATCTAAGTTTTAAGGCATTTTAATACTTCAAATAGAAATCATTTGTCAAGCCAAAACGCAATCGGCGCAGCAAGTATCAGCTGTGATACTCGGTTTTATATAATTGCGAGTATAAGGTTCCAAGAAACAATATTTTTTTTTATATAGTAGGCACCGTAAGGTTTTCATTACCAAATTATATAACTTGAGTTATATAGACTAGTACTCGAAGCCTCTTTGTAACCACTATAAACCCCTTATAGAGCTTAAATGGAGGATTATATAAAGGTTACCGTGACTTGATTTAGGTAACGTTATATAACTAAAAATTTTATAAAATGAGTAACAAAAATATTCTGGTTACCTTAATATAATTTCTTATATAACCCTTATATAACCCATGGTGCTCTCGAATAATTTATTTTGGTCATAGCAGTGGTTGCAGTAATGTTTCGGTTACCTTTATAAACTTTGTTTATAATGGTGATAGTAACATTTTCACAGTGGTTGGAATTTTCTTAGACTGATTACTTTTAGTAATTCAAGTGGTAGGGAAATTACTTTTCTTTACCCTTATAATACAATTTAATACAAATATTTACGAAACCTATGTTGGCATAGAATTTCGATATTTTTTTGTATTGCATTTTTATAATGTAAAGGTTTAATGTTTTTACATTTTAGAATTAAAATTTATCGGAATGTATATGCGTGGTGAAATTCAGCTGCAATTAAAAAATAATAAATACTAAAAAGTACAGATCGCTCCAAAAATAAGCAATATTTAATAATTTTAATTAAATATTACAAAATTTAAATTTTCACTTAGGTGATATTAATTCATAAAAATAACATGATAACATAATTTAGAAGTGTTATACACCTAAAATTATGTATTTTTTCATATAAAATTACAACGGAAACCATATATCAGCAATTTAAAAAATTGGCTTAACCGACATTTTTTTTTTATCTGTAATGCATTGATGAAAAAATGGCGGCTTGTACTTAAATGAACAAATTACCATTATAAAACTTTAACTACTTTTATATAAACTCTGGCCCTATAATATAAACTGAATGACCCTTATAAAACTTCTAGAAATATTATATAAACTAAAGGAACTACCATGCCTTTTTAATCATAATATATAAAATGTAATTTTTATAACAGTCATCTTCGTTACTAAGGCGCCATAAATAAATGAAAACAGTTGTATAATGGCTCCATTCCATACTAAAAGTCATTTGTTTTTATAATGATCACCGTAGTTACTAAAGGGCCACCAAAAAATTTTACGATATTTTATAGTGGGTATGTGTTACCGAAAGCTTCCAATTTTTATTAAAGTCACCTAAATTACTGAATGTTGTCGAGTTATATAAGAGTAACCACGGATACCGCAATAAACACTTATTACCAATTAGTTATATAACGTGGTGATGAAAGCAATTATAAAACTTATATACCTTCTAGTAATGATTACTCTAAGCTATATAGACCGGTGATTGAAACATTTCCAGCACCAACTTATAAACCTTTAGTAACTTACTTCCACGATAACCATTAGTAACCTTAAAAAATTCTATTATAACTACGTCACCAATTGGTACTATTATAAAACACTTATATAACTACTCAAATTCTTATATAACCGAGTAACCCTTTATAAAACTACCCATCACCTTCAGTCACCAAAAGTTGGAAATATTGTTACTTGGGGTACAAGGTTTCTTCGAAGCATCATGATGCTTGCTGCTCGGTTTGCAAAAGTTTAAATTTGAGCGACATTTCTGCCAACTTACTGGAGTAAAAAAAAAAATTAAAAAGCAAAACATAGCAAACAAAATAGCTTCCGTAATTAATCCGGCCGCATTTTTTTAAAAGAAAATCGAGTAAATTAAAATTACAGACAAAACAAAAACTCTGTATTAAGATATTTGGTTTACGTAAACAAATTTCAACTATAAACAAGTAAAAAAGCGAGAATTGGTCTAAGACCAATTCTTAATATACCCTAGATGAATGCCCGTATTAAATTTCGTATGGTCACCGATCTATTCAAGTATTGATTTTGAAGTTGTTTTTCGCATATATTTCTAGAACAGTTTGTCGCACAGAAAAAATGGTAATAACCAATTTTATAGGATTTCGTATTCTGCAGAAGTTTTTAGTACAATAAAAATGTCTTGGACTGATCGTTTTGAAAGTATACGTAAAAAACCGAAATTTTTATATGGCAACACCAAGAAGGAGTTGCCCGATTTAGTCCATTTTTGACATGTTATTTGCTAATGTAGTAAAAACATCATGTACGAAATTTCAGCTCTCTACGTCGACGCGTTCTCAGGCAGTGTTTAAATATATAGCGGAAAACGAAATTTTTATATGGCAACCCCACGAAGGAGTTGCCCGATTTGGCTCATTTTCGAACTTAATTTTACTTTTTTTTTTTTAAAGTCTGTGTACAAAATTTCAGCTCTCTAAGTATACGCGTTCTCGAGTTATCGTGCGCACAGACGGACGGACGGACGGACGGACGGACATGCAAAAATCGAAATAACTTTTAATATTATGAATGGGTGTCCAATCCATTTTGTTCTACCATCATTATTTCGAGGTGTTACAAACGGAATGACAAACTTAGTATACCCCTATGATTTCATCTAGGGTATAAAGAGGTTAGCATTGCAAAGTTTCCTATACTGCATTTGATGCTTTCATTTCGCCTTAGAGTTTAGATAAGCATCATGATGCTTGGTGCGTTGGGACTGGTTGAAATAAGCCGCGAGCGGCGAGCCGCATTTCACTGTACAGTTGCAGATAGCAATTCATATAGTTATAAAAAACAAGAGAAATTGGTTGGGGATATTCCGGGGGTTACGATACCACACAGCCCAATTGAAACAAAGCTACTTTTGGTTGCTTGTTGTTCGATTGCTTTGTTTTTGATTGGTTTGTTCAGAAGGAGGTGATTTTATAATTGCTTCTGTTTGATAGTTTACAACGAACGACAAATAAAAAGGCTTTAGGGAAAATATTTTTTAATGAAAATATTTTGAAGAAATTTTTTCTGAAATGGCAGAATGAATGCTTCCATTGAATGTAAACGGACATAATACTACTTTTCACCATCCAAATAATTTAAAAGTAATGCTTCTTTTCACCTTCCACAGAATTAGTAAGGAAGGCTTTCGTTCACCTTACAGGTCTTTCAGAGGTAAGGTGTGCAAGTTAGTATGTATGTATATAGCCATTCTATATACTTTCCCGTCATAGGATCAATGCATTAAAAAAAAATAAATTGAGTTTCTGATCTCTGAGCGTATTGCTTCCATACCTTTCATAGAATGTTTTCGGAGTGCATCCGAGATGTTTCCGTTTTCCGTTAGGATGGCATTCACATTGATTACTTGTTTTCTTCTAATAGTATATTTTGCGCTGTTTTCGAGGAAAGTACGCAATAGTAGCGGATTTTGGTAAAATGTTTGAAAGCAGCGATAGTGAAGACAATTTGTTTTTCTTTTGAAAGTATTGCATTAAAAAGGACGTTAGTAACATCCTCACGGCAATATGCAGTACATGCGATAAATAGAGAGATATGGCAATTTGGAAAATATCATCATTTGTGTAAGAAATTGAGAAATTACTCAGACATAATTTTCAATTACCTCCAAATGCTACCGGAAACTTTCGATTACACCGGTCAACACAAATTATGAGCCTGAGTTCTGCGTAATATGATTTTTTTTTCACTAATTAAAGATAAAATAATGTGTCCGGAAAAAGTCTGCTTTTGTAGCTATCAAAATGAAATTACGGATTTGAAGAAAATTTCTTTTTTCTTCATCTCTTTATTGTATGTACAAATAAAACAACCATTCTCGTATTAGCCCCCAAATATTGTCTTCCATCATTCTCTCATTGTATGGACCCTGATAAGGACTTTCAATGACCATCATATGTTGATGAAAACGTTCACCTTGCTCTTCCGAATAGCCACTCGTGCTATCCTTGAATTGGTCCAAGTGAGCATGTAACATATGCACTTTAAAAATTCTGCAACCCATGAGTATAAACCCATCAAGCATAGTTAAAATATGTAAGCTCTTTCTAATTATCAGCTCTGTTTTTTCCGAGCAAATCAAGAACCACAGCTATAAGGCTGTCACAGACTTGCCTTTCGTGGGTGTTGAGTAGTTGTAAAAATTCCATACTACCATTATTTTCTTTATTGGGGTCCGACGAAAATACAGACTTGTCTTTGTCTTCGGACAACTCAGGGAAAATTTATTTTTAAATATTGAAACGCTTCAGAATTTTGCTGAAGAGCTTTAACGAATTGCTTCATAAGGCTTAATTTTATCTCCAATTGAGGTGTTTAACCTCTACAATTGGGTCCCATCTAAATTATGTTTTCCTATCTCGAACTCGGTCCGCTTAGGCCATGAGCGCTGTTGGTAATAGGTACTCTTTATCTCCTCTATTGTAGTCCGGTCGGCTTAGCATAATTCCGGTCAGCAATTTTATTGCGCTCTAACCTAAGGGGGTCACTGGTAGTCTAAACTCAAAATTGCGACCAAATTCCGCGAACTGTTTTTGCTCAATTCTTGGCCATTTACAAGTTTTCAACAAAAATGGTAAGGACTTAAGTTGTTATAAATTTAGTTCTCTACAACTTTAGTCTTTACCATTTTTATCGTGCGATCGATATTTTTTAGATCAACGTTCTAGATGCGTACTATTATTTCTCGTGCCAACAAGTCGTTGCCGCGTTTATTCAAATGGTTCAAAATAGCATTCCGGAATTCACGGTTTCGAACCACCGAAATGTGACGTTGCATGAAAAGCCTTTTCTCCATCACTGGATCGACGTTTTCTTTACATATGAAGCAACAGTTTTTGAAATTGAATGTTGGTAATACCTGCATTTCAACTGGTGATGGCGTTCTTGATGATGATGATGATAATCGAGATGCGTCGGTGACTCCGCTAGTTTCTTGTTCGCGTAGCTCTTTTGGCACGCTGGGTGTATGACAACCCTGTCAACTGCTTTGAGCATACACTTGTGTTCCTAATCACCCCGAATAATGCTTGCTGATAAAAGTGACTGAGCACCACGTTTTTTTACTGTATTATTTTTGCTTATAGCTTCTGTACACACAAAATAATTCTTGCAAGGACGCTGCAGGTTCATTCTTGTTCATTGCCCATCTGCCACTGGCGTCAGTGTATTTGGTACGCTGGTCGCTTGAATCCCGTTAAGCTTGCCATAGGCGTAGGACCTTAAATATTGGTTCTAGGAAAAAAGTCGTAGAGATAAATATTGTAGGAAATGTTATTCTATACAACTTTGTCCTAGTACATTTATGTCCTAAAGTTAATAATAAACGAGATAATTCGATAATTATACTTTACCACTTTTTTCCGGCTTAATTCGAAAAATATCGATCGCACGATAAAAATTACCATTTTTTTACCTTACCATTCGACAAAGAAAAGTTGAGAATCGTGGAGATATTGAGCAAAAATAATTTGCCCTTATTTTCAAGATGGTGGCTAACGCACCGGCGGCATGTTTTTGCCATTTTGAATTTAAACTACCAGTGATTACTGACGGGAATTTTTGCAAAATAAAGCTTTTTTTTACTAACCCGCCTTGCATTCCCATAAGAAAATCAAACATCTTTAAATCCAGTTATACTTTAAACTTCCTGGTCTCCTCATACTTTAAACATCGTAAATATAGCAGAATGAGTCTGCATTGTGTTTGCAACTTCTTGAGGGTATTTTTGAATCTACTGTCACATAAAATGTCTGTCGTCGGGTATGCAAACTTCCGCTTAATAAAACACGTTTCTCCTTATATGGTCATACAGCAACTTAAATATTTATTGATCAATTTAAAAGATACAAAAGCAAAGTTTTTCAAAAAGAAACGATGGTTTTAAGTATTTTTCGATATAAAGAGAAAATGGTCAATTAAAATTTTTTTTTGTTTTGTTGACTTGTGTTATATATTAAAAATTATTTCTCTGGTTTTGGAAAAAGATTGGAGAAATTGTCAGCTAATAATGGCAGGAGAACGTCTTGTTCTCATTTTACGATAAGTACATTTCATTTTATAAGACATAAAAGAATAATTTCTATTAAAAATTTCAGATATTTGGCGACAGGCGCTTCATTTACGCATTTTAGTTTTGAATATCGAATGGACATATCGAAAGTTGCAAACATCGTCAAAGAAACTACACTATAAGAAATGTGCACAATTGTTGTCACAAAGCTTAGGTATTTTTCCCTAAAATGTAGGGAATATTCACTACATTTTTGGGAATATTCCCTACATTTTAGGGAAAAATACCTAAGCTTTGTGGCAACAATTGTGCACATTTTTTTTACAGTGTATTAAAATTTCAATTGCCCAGACTTTGCTTTTTTTGTGTACTTACCTTGAAAATTTTAAATTTTAACACAAATGTAATATAATTTCAAAATTGAATTTTTAGAGTATAAATTTTAATAGTATAAGATTTGATTCATTAGAGCTCTAGGGAAGGCGATCGCCACCATCGACCCCCGCTGAATCCGCCCTTGTCATATCAAGCGACCAAGATTTATCACTTTGGTTAGAACAAGTAGTATGGACCATTAAGATATATTTGATGGAATATCTGTTTTATATAAAAGACCATTGTAAAATGAAACACACTAAAGCTTGGTTGAATTAAGTAGAAATCCATTGCTTGAACATTATATTATTATTATTAAGCCACTAATTACTCGTTCAATACATAACTTCAGAAGTCCTATAGGCCTATTTAGATGTATTTGTACGTCATCAGTGCACAAATGTACCTTTCCTTTATAATTTTGAATAGGTAATTAGTAAATAAACTGAAAAACAATGGACCCAAAACTGACCCCTTTGATACAAATATTTCATTACCAATTTTAACAACTTTGGATCTATCTGATAAAAAAGTTTTTACTAGAGTAATTGTAATTAAAAGTGGTGGGAATTTACTCAGAAAAATCTCGTGGTTACAATCAAATGCTTTAGAGAAATCCAACAAGAAAAGAACAATAAATAAAATCTTGTCAAATGCAAGTTAAATTAATAGGCTGTTTCAAAGTTATGCTAAGGTTTAAGACCTGATTGCAACTTCGTTAAAAATGTGCTATCATCTAAAAAGTACACGAGTTTGTTGTACATGTGCTTTTTCAAAATCTTGTCCAGAAAACAGACATGACTGATTGGTCAGTAATCAGATAGTGCTTCAGACAATTGCTTTTTCGGTACTGGAAGAATCGTAGCTACTTTCCAGCTGGAAGGATAATTAGAATAGGTAATTGTAATATGAAAGATATAGGGATGGATAAGAGCAAGAGAAATTTAATTTAACGAGAAGACAGCTTTGAGAATTTCTTCCACACTGACATTGCGGAAACTGAAATCATTAGAGTGCTGACCCCTGAATGAATTCAATGGTTGTTCTAATACCAGAATCAACATTCGCTTGGTAAGTTGAATAAAATGAAGACTTGGATTCGGACAGGTACTTAGAACTTGATAACTGGCATAAATTCAGTCATTATGCAATTAACGGCATTGAGCAATCGACTGGGTTACTCTAAAAATCAAGAGGTACTTCTACATCTTATACTACACTAGAGGGAAATTATTTAAATTTGTATTCATAGGAAAAGTTAGTACTTAATTGAAGATGCCATTTCCAAAACTCTCAGTGTCCATTTTTTGAAAAAAAAAAAAGAAAGTTAAACACAATGCTCTCCTTTCTTTGCTTCCCTGAATAGTTTGCAATGACATTCAGTCTCCAAAGTTCACATTTTCCCTCTAAAATTTTACCTAGAAATGTAAAACTTTTCCAAAACTTGCCTTATTCACCTCAGTGACTATCCCAAAAATCTTATTATTTAATTTATTAGTTAATAATTTTTTTTTATATATTTCTTATTATCATTATTTAATTATTTAATGTTATTTGGAGCTACTGCGTTTATTTAGAAGCTTGTGTTTTTATCATATTTGTGTCATTATTTCAAAACGTATAAGAACAGATAACGAGAGTTTTGGAAATGCCTCCTCAAATAATTTCTCAACATGTCAGATGACTTTTCGCTGGTCAGCAACTTTATAATATTCATATGGGTATATGACAGATTACTTTAAAAATGAGATATTTCTCACTATGCTCCGTTTTATTCAAATTACCCAATTTAGGTATATTCTGAATTTTAAAATTCGAAAAAGGATTTTAAATTTTAATTTCTAAATTTTCTTTCATTAGAAAGCAGTTTTAATGTTGGCAACACTGAACAGAAGAATGCCCATAGGTATATAATTTTTTTCAGAAAACACTTTAGAAAATGTGTGGAAAATTTAAATATATTGCCAGGCACTATATAAATGCAATGGTCTACATATATAATCTGTATATGTGTATGAATATATATGTAGGTACTATGTACAACATTTAGTTTAGCAAAAATAGGTCATCGTCGCAGCGCATAGGTTTTTTGCTGTATCTGATAGGGTGAGGCGGGGAAACTTCAGATACTGAGAAGATTACGAGGAGGATCTCCAACTATCCTTTGCATAAGTATCTTAATTGAGTTTTGCAATAGCCTCTAGGGATTCTAGTTTTCTAAAATAATGAAAAACAAAAACAAATAATGCAGTCATCATATATTTTCTTTCGGCAAGCTTTTTTAATAACCAAAACTGGGAATAGCATCATCACTATCATTAGGAACATGCCCAACTATGCCCTCCTTAGATAGAGAAATACTTTTTGCAGGATTATATACAATCCTATAGTGCACATCCTGTTTTCATCCATTTCACATTCACCACCATACATGTTACTGGTTTTGGCTCTTATGCTTATGACTGTTATCCAATTGGAGATTATGTAACCCATTTTTAGTGCATTCTATACTCTCCAAAACAGTTCGTGTTTACTTTGTTGGGAAAATTTTAAGTTGAAGCAATTCCTTCATATATTTTTTAACTCAGAATGCAATGGAGGTCTGCACGAATGGAAATTGTATTCTGATGAGCAAAGAGCTTTTATGGATTTTTTTCGTTTATGTTTATTTATTACGTGATAGAATGGAAAATGGGTCAATTTGATAACAAAGTGTCATGCATTTCAAGCTTTAAAGTTTTTATTTTGAATTTGAGTTGACTGCTTTACATATGGTTGCATGCACTGCTGCACATGGTCAATCTATCACGAATGAAAGCCAATGACGAATCGTCGGCGTTCAACTATTCATTTAGGTATAAGTGGAGGTATTTTCGAGTTATTTAAAAAAATACTTGGTTCTTTGGGGTGTGTTTTTTGTATTCAGGTCATGTCTTTGCACGCCAATTTATTATATTATATCCCTTAACTACAGACGTATAAATCTGTCATATTACCACAGACGGGCGGTCCTGCGAACCGCTATTTAAAATGGATTAAAAATGAATAATATAAACAAAATATTGAATTTTAAATGTGTCTTATCACCAAATGGGAGCTAAAAATCATAATTCACTTAACTCATTTTTACTTTTTAGCTTTTATTTAGTAATTTTCCCATAATACTAGTACACCTGAAAAGTTCATAAAAATTATAATGGTTTAAATATAGAGAAATAAAGGAAACAGAATAACAAAAAATATAAGAAAAATGCTTGAATTTCATTGACTTAGGATCCATTCAACCTGAAATTCAGAAAATCACATTAAAAATTGTCGGCTTAAGGAAACCCGCAGGGTGTGTTGTTATTGCTATAGCTCCACCCATTTCTATAGATTCCATAAATTTCAGAATCTGATATGTCATAATGGGGCTATCAAAAATTCTAGACAACACTTTTTTCTTAAAATTTGTATCACTTTCTTTTATTCTTTTCTTAAATTGACTTGTACTAGAATCGGAATTTCACCAAAAATGTGCACTCCTTATAAACAAAAATACTCACGTAACCACGGTCGCGCGGTCCCACGGACCGCAATATACACATTCCCACAATAACAACAGAAATAATCGTACTTACCTCATTAGCAATCGGTAGAGAACTAAAAACTAGGAACCTACTACAAGAACAAGAGCTGAATAGCTTACGAAGGCAATGATATAAAAAGAATTAGATTTCTAGCGGTCCGCGTCTGTGGTTAAGGGATATAAATAAAAAGAAATAAAGGTTTTGTTTAATTATTGCAAATTAAATTTAGAGTAAAAAATTTATTGTTAATTAGATTCGATATTAGCATTAATCAGTGGATTGGAACAAGAAGAACCGTTTAGTTAATGGGCTCTAGCAGTGGCGTCGATAAGGTATACTGGCATACCCCACCAGGTGCGGGGCACCCGAAATTTAGAAGCCCCAAACTGGTAAATAAAATTATTAAAGAATTCCAGAATCTTACCAGAGTAAAAGTACAGGTCAAATTTCCGAGAAATATCTTTATTCTTTTAGATTTTTTTAATTTTATTATTCTGTTATGGTTGCAGGTGAGTGAGTACCATTGGACGTTAAGTATAGTCTGTCAGCATGAGCTGACAGCTCACTTTGTGAACAGCGTTGATTACAGGGCGGCATGTTAGCACCTCGGCTATTGCGGGAGAGTTGTTGGAGGGGTAACCCAAAACCTGCCGCTGTCACGACATCATTAACAAAACAAAAAATCGTGCCTTTCACAAACAAAGACACCACTTATCTTGTATTTCCGTGAGTACAGATGCTATGCACTCGCATCCAACCAATGACATTGTCGGCACTAATTTGGAAATGTCCTTATGATGACCTGAAATAGTAGTGGACGAGTGAAAACCCTTCATTATAAGATGGGCTCCGGGAGGGAGATGGAAAATCAAGAACTCCAAAGCTCCATTACATTATAAATGATTTTATAAAAATTTAGTGAAGTGTTCAGCAAATAGTTTAACTGTGTGCATAACTCTTAAGCATACACATGGAAGCAACTTATTATTAATATCTCTAAAGGCTGAACTACAATAGTCGTAAGTAACCTTACAAAATTGAACGAGACTGAGGTTTACTTACGAAAAATTGATATTTTTAGCCTAAATAGATATCACATTCCGTAAGAGTTATTATCTTGATATTTAATGTTTTCAATTTTAAAAAGTGGTAAAAGTGAAAAAAATTAACAAATGGAGGTTGATGTAATTGAAGATCTGTGCCTTCTATTAATTCGTAGTGCCATTTTTATTCCATTTAAATTTTTACATTGTATTTTTAATCATTTAGTAATAATTTAATTGTTTGGAACATCGCGTTCTTACGGAATGAGCGATTCTTACCGCACCTTTACTGACTACAATTAGATTTTTAAACTTAACGAAAGTTCCCCTCACATGACTTAAATTTAATTTGTGTACGCCTGTTAAATTAAAGGGTGCGTTCGGTTTACGTGAGTAAATGTACTAACGTATGCATCTATTGGATAAGTTTATTTAGTTCTTTGAAGTTTTCTTAGCTTATTGATAGATAATTGTAATCTTCCAAATAAGAATAATAAAAAAATACCTATTGAGAATTAAGCGTTAGAAGCTTTCATTTTCAAAAGATGTTAATTGAATTCTTTTCGATTTTTTTATTTTTTTAAATGTATATTGACTAATCAGGATAAAACCCATCAATTTGCACATGTATAAATAATGATTCAGTTATTACGTGTATGTTTTCAATTTTAAAAAGTGGTAAAAGTGAAAAAAAAAAAAATTAACAAATGGAGGTTGATGTAATTGAAAATCTGGGCCTTCTATTAATTCGCAGTGCCATTTTTATTCCATTTTAATTTTTACATTGCATTTTTAATCATTTAGTAATAATTTAATTGTTTGACACATCGCGTTCTTACGGAATGAGCGATTCTTACCGCACCTTTACTGACTACAATTTGATTTTTAAACTTAACGAAATTTCCCCTCACATGACTTAAAGTTAATTTGTGTACGCCTGTTAAATTAAAGGGTGCGTTCGCTTTACGTAAGTAAATGTACTAACGTATACATCTATTGGATAAGTTTATTTAGTTTTTTGAAGTTTTCTTAGTTTATTGATAGATAATTGTAATCTTCCAAATAAGAATAATAAAAAAATACCTATTGAGAATTAAGCGTTAGAAGCTTTCATTTTCAAAAGATGTTAATTGAATTCTTTTCGATTTTTTTATTTTTTTAAATGTATATTGACTAATCAGGATAAAACCCATCAATTTGCACATGTATAAATAATGATTCAGTTATTACGTGTATGCACAGTATTCCGTAACTATTACTATGTTTCCATGAGCCAGAATTGAGTTAGGATTGAGTTAGCGTTAAGTTTTGCTGGCTGAGTTAACTCGATGCTGTTTCCATGAACGGCTTGAATTGAGTTGACATATAATATATTTCATACAAAGATTCTGGATTTGAATTGAATAAACCACCCATCCGCACTACTCTAACTAATACTTACATAAAACCCAACTCAACCCGACTGGTTTCGTGGAGTTAATATGGATTGAACGAAACTCAACTCAATTCTCGTTTCTATGAGCGCTAATTCGGATCCAATTCGGATTGAACTCTGCATGGAAACATAGTATATATTGAAATCCTAACTACGGATATTAATTCCCCGATTCTACATAAGAGACATTTAAGAGATCTCTTAAAATTAGCAAGTAAGAAATTTTAGCAGAATTAGTATTCTACATAAATTTTTGTGCAGAAATATTAACTTTAAGAGGTTAAGAGGGTTTGGAGAATCTTTCAGTCAGCCCAGCTATTAAAGACGTTTACTTTTCAAGAAGGAAGAAGAAGAAGAACTAATATTTTTGGTGAGGCGATAATGGCAATATGACCAACTCACACGTAGCTATAATTGTGTGCTTATTTAATCAAGTTACGAATATCGATATAAATAATAATTGTATGATAAATTCACAGCACGTAATTATGAATTATTATTTTAATACCTAAATAGCAGCTAAAGAGTTCCACAGCCGTCGTTACGTTCAACAGGATCTTCGCATAAACCTGTAGCAAAAAAACTAATTGTTATCAAAACTTTAAAGTGACGATAATATTGGCGAGTAATGGAGATTATATTGACGCCATGTCATTTCATTCACTTTAAAGGCAAAAGGTTTTAGCATTCTGAAATTCTATACAGCCTCAGAAATAGCAAAGTGATTTAAGTCGTCTCACATATTGCTCAGAACTATCCTCTGTGCACACAGTAAAATATTTTCAACTAGATCTGTATTAATACTCAACTAGAGTGGATCTCCTAGATATTCTAGTGAAAAATCTAGTTGGAACCCTTTAATCAGAAGTCCAGTTGACTTTTTTATTGGATTTCTAGTGAATATGTAACAGATTTCTGGACATGAAAACTATATATCCAGTCTTATTTTATGAACTGGGTTTCAAGTAAATTTAAATGGTATTTCCCTTTTGTCAACTAGATTAACTATTAAATTTCAAAATGTTTTTCTAGTTAATTAAAGAAGATTTCTAGTTTAACCAGCCGACCGAT
Source organism: Dioctria rufipes (assembly GCA_963924295.1). NCBI lineage: Eukaryota > Metazoa > Arthropoda > Insecta > Diptera > Asilidae > Dioctria > Dioctria rufipes. Next base: position 320,617,736 of record OZ002740.1, on the reverse strand, counting down.
TCAGTTAGATATATCGCCTAAGTTGACAGTCAATTTAAGCCAAATTCAGTTTAATTAAAGAGGAATCTAGTTTTCACAATCAGAACAGATTTCTAGTGAAACTAAAAATTTTCATTTAATTTCACTAGAAGTCTGCTGCGGTTGCGAAAAGTACATTCCTGTTTATCCTCGCCAATTTTCGTTTCCAACATCCTGCACCCTATATAATATCCTTGTAAACATGTTCTTATCAGGAAATGATTTTTATTATTTAAGGGGAAATAATAAGCCAAAACTGGATAATTTAAATATACACTTATTTATTGATTTTAATAATAAGAGAAATACAAATACATATGTAGTGTATATGTAAAAGTGGACTAAAAAATTAAAAAAAAAAACAATAGTTCCATTTAAAAACAAATTATAGGTATATCCTTAAACACATTCATTTCAATCAATCAACGGCAAGACTTTTGCGAAATAGGGACACTACCCCTAATGGGTTTCCTTTTTTGCTTTTATAGATAAAAGCGTCAAAAAAATTAAAAAATTTCGTCAAATGTGTACTGTACTTAAAATTGAATACATAGTGAGCCTTATACAATATATCGAAGGCATGGCGTACATCTTGTCCAGTCTCTATAAAAACATCCTCTAAAAAGCAACATAAAATACTCCCGTTTCCAAAGGTCGCTCAGATCTACAGATGATTATGGGTTGAGGAGCCTCACTTTTTTTTTATAATGATATTGATGTCATCTTCAAGCTGAAAATACGAAGAGTACAAAACAGTGGTCAATTAGTTGTTGAATTCCAAAATTATTTTCAATCTTACATTGATCCACTGTATTAGTGGCATTAAAAATGTTTTGAAGTTTTTTTCTTCCCAATCCTCCATATCTGTGGAAATTTGGCAATATGACCGTTTTATTTGGTAGTTGTGTAGTTTCTTTAAGACAGTTGCGAGCATCCTTAAATTATCTATGAAAGTATTTGAAAAAAAAAGATAAAATATTTTATTAGAATTATTATATAATACGTTAGCTATACATGTTTTGAATATTTTGATATTGTTGTGCAATCTAAGTGCTTTACTATTGAATGTTTGTAATTAAATTTTAATGATGTAGGTATATAAGCTATATGGTGGTATGACTGCTACATATATTTTATTGTTCATTGTTTATTTTGCTATTTTGCACTAATCTATGTGCCAAACTGTCTTATGTCGTAGAACCCAACTACAAATCAGTTCACTTTAATAGATTTTCATTTGAGTGAACTAGCTATGCAGTTCAACAATGAGTATAATCTGGTTGCGTTCATAGGTTTTCCATAAAAAAATTTCAGATTTTCATGTTTATTTCTCAAACGTTTTTAATTAACTGAAAAGTTCTTCGAAATGTAAAAACCTATGAACTTGTTTATAAAAATTTTTATCCTCTGACGAAAAATTACTTAAATGATCTAATGAGCACATTTTTAAAACAGGCGAAAAGCGAATATAAAAGCAACTTCTAAGCATATTCGCATATTAAAGCGAACAATTTTAATTTAATTTAGTGTCTAAACATGCAGAATAACGCACTTAACAGAGTTAAGATCTAACCAAAATTCCGACTTCGACGTCCGACTTTGACGGCAGTCGAAATCGCAGTTCAGATTGGGCCTTTACAGCCTTTACAGGCCTTTACACTTTACTTACCTGACAATCTCACTATAAATTATAAAAAGTATTTAAAAAAATACTTGAACCACTTTAACACTTCCGTCGACTTTCACTTCACAATACTAAATGAACACAACTCAGTCCGCGTGCATAATAAAGAATGAGGACTCTATTGAATTTCTCTTTAATTTTCAATAGAATTCGGTAGATTTGACTGGATAATCAGTACGAACAAGACAGCCCAAGCACAAATCAGTTCCCTTTAATAGATTTTCATTTGAGTGAACTAGATATGCAGTCCAGGAATGTATTATAACTGAACTTTCAAATAATTAACTGGAAACACATTTGAAAAAAAAAAACTGAATTTCTCGAATTCTGAAAAAACTAGAAATAAAAATAAGAAAGCATTTATTCATGTCCGGTATCCTAGTTGAATTTTAATTTTAAATAGAAATCCAGTTAGATATAATAACTAGACATGCACGCAGTTAAATTCAACTAGAAAATTTTTTACTGTGCATGGCTTAAATTGTATAATCATTTTATATTTCACAAACTTGTACATATTTATATTATATATACGAATTATATAAATATGTACTTATTTTATAGCATTTTTATCCAACATTTCGGTATTTTAAAAAACCAAACAATTTCTGCAACTATCACGATAAAAGATTTAAGCGTACCTCTGTGAGGCTGAGGAGCCCTTGTGTTAAGAGTTATTTGACAGATAAATCTCCACCAAAGTTAATAGATCAGCTGACGTCTGACATCTCTCAATTCTTTATGTAGAATACCTATGTCTGCAAATGGGCTTTGACAGCCCAGTTAAGAGGATACGAGCTCTTATCTCTTATGTAGAATCGGGGGTAACTTGGCATTAGTATGCCTTGCCTTAATTCTGTACAAACCAAAAATGTTTTACAATAATAGTATTTGATTTAATTTGATTGATGATACGTGATATGATGGGTGATGGTTCACCGCAGAGACTCCTCCGTAGATGTCCCGTTCCCCTATTGAACAATCCTATATAAATTATTGGAAAAAGAATTTAATTTAGCCTATCCAAAAGTAATGTATGACACTGCTCCCCTTTTTTATCTTCTATCACCTAACTGGACTGACCGTTAATCTAGTTGCTGGACATATCTGTCTATTATGACGTTAACTCTTTCGTTGGTTTTCTTTTCTTATCATGCTTGACGGTAGGTGTGCATGGACTACCTAGTAACAATTTCATCCGTGTGAGCCCTATTTTATTTGTGCTTATCTTGATTCCCAACTGATTCGCTGGGATGGTCCTGTGCCTAGGCACGAATATGCGAAGGATCCACGCTGACTCTCTCAGCGGAACCAGCAATTGGTCTAATTATCACGTTGAGACAGGATGATTACCTAGAGATCATACCGAGAGCAGTAGCATCGCAAACTAAAGTTACATGTATGGATACGGATAACACATTATTCCAAGAAGCAAAATCCTCTTATTTTGGGTTTCCTGACGGAGACGTCACAATCTATCAGAGGTATTGAATGCTTAATAAGATGCCTGAGGTGAGATATAGCAGCGCTGTCAGATAGTCCGTTAACGGTGAACGAAATTACCGATCTAACTTTCTTTTTTCACGAACTTGTCTTTCTTTCTTGACACGTTGTCTAATTTCTAATTTCTCCTTCCTTGTCCTCTTCACCAAAAGAACACAATCTCTCTTCTTGTTCCCTGTCAAAACTTTTTTTCTTCGAATTCCCGCCGTCAGCTGTCAATTGCACAGCAGTTTGTATTAATTGTGACAAATGGGTTGTTCTTAGTAAACTGATTATGATACATGGGACCACTGATTTAAATCAATGCACTGAACCATAGTGTAAAGAAATCTATAGGTGCCGAAAATATATGGCGGGAATTCTCATAAATATTCCTGACCATCTTTACGCAAGTGGAAGTCCTGGGCACTTTGGGATAAGGGGATTTTATTTACTAAAATACTTTAGGTTATCAACAGGAATAATAACGTAAAGTATGTTTAGGCCTTACGTGCACTGGATACTTTCTGTTACGTAACTCTTTTGTCACTACCGTAAATTTCAGGCTCTAATCAAAATGCGCGCATGAAGTGACGTGACAGAGAGGTGACTTTTGGCTTCGCCGGACTCACAGACTTCAATAATATAGACTATGTACTAGCAGCAGGCCTTTTCCATACAAAATTTTTGAAGCCAGTATAACTATGGGGGCAGAGGGAGGGCCAAAACATCTCAAATGTTGCGGGATATTACATAATGAGGACTACCATGATTAGCTAAAATGAAGGGAAATTTTCAATTTTATTTTAAAAAGTAATTTTGTACGCAGTTCTTAATTATGTTGAAGCTAAATATTCAGAAAATAGTTTTTCTATTTCCAAATTTAAAACTACACTTCTTATGTTATTACAACTACAATGCTGTAATAAATTTTATATTTTATAAGAAAAGTAAGAGTCTTAAGCTTAGAATATAGAGATTACAGGATGTGTGATAAGCCAAATTTAGCATGGTCAAATTCTGGTTGCCTTAGTATCTGTTGAAAGTTCAGTACAGCCGTGTAGTGGAATCAATATAGAGAGTGAGGCAACAAGATATATGGTTGAAAGTACTTCAGTTGCTCCCACCGAAAATGCTCTTAGTCGCTGCCACTTCGCCAAAGACACCCAGTGAGTTTCTCAGCTGTCACAAATGTAAACAAGTTTTCGATATTTCATTGTTTTTGTTATTAATTTCAATTTAATTTAATATAAAAGTGTGTGTAAAGTACACAGAATAATAGTTTATAACTATATTTACAAAAAAAAAAAATGATTTCCCACGTCGTTATTTTCATTAGATTCAATTTTTTTTTAAATTAGGCAAACTTTGTTTGACAGCTGAAATAACATTTGTCTCCGTCTTCAATATAATTGTGTCCTACTTCATGATATTCTGAAAAAAGCTACACTCGTGCACACGAATTTTACAGGTATCAACACTTCCTGTTGTCTCTATATTCTAAGGTCTTAAGAATCTGGACGTGTATAAAAATCTTAAACGTTTATATGTTTCTTCGCGAATTTTTATCTCATGTAATTCCTTTTAAACTCGAGAAATAAATATTGCGAAAATTCTCTGTACTCTATGTAGTTTTCTTAAATCAAAGTAATAAGTGTAACAATTTATGTTTTGAATTTATTAATACCACTTTTTGAATTTTCTGAATAAGCGAAAAATGCATTCTTCTGAAAGACGATATTGTCAATCTTGACCGATTATTTTATCATTAGGTAGTCAGTTTGGCATCATAAAATATGAATGAATGAATGAATGAATGAGTACTGGAATAGGTTATTAAAATTGTCAACGACGAATACATTATACTTTCCCATTTTCACATCCCAGGTTGAAAGGCGAATTACCCATCATATCGGACAAGTATTTATGCGCTAATCCAAATCCCTGAATCATGTTTGATTAAATATGAATCATTCCTACTTACCTACCTTATAAGAATATATTTCGATGGAAATATGTTTCAATATGTGCACATTAAAACTGTACTCGTTGAGGATTTTCTGGTAGCCAATAACGAATATTTATATTTTATGGAATATTGTGGAAAAATTCTGTATTCTTCCTCGATCTAATCACTTCTTCAAACTAAAGAATTTTCAGTTCATCCTAAGCGAAATAATTAAGATTTTTTTAATCACTATACTTATATTGAAGTTTTACTTTTCACTTTATTTGTTTTATTTTGTTCGTTTGTAACCTTATTATAACTAAGAACATTTTTAATAAAAATATATTTCTGCTCTATTTTTACCTGTCCTAAAAGAACTACTTGTGGCGTCAAGTAAGTTTTATTTTCATCCTAAGGTTTGGTAGTTAAATAATGTACTTGCTTTAGTACTTCAACACTTATTGTTTTCTTTTGATTTCATTGAGAAACATTGGACATAGTTTGGCTAAACATTTTTATAATTTTTAAGAAAAATAAATTTAAAATTCTCTTGTAGGTGATTATATTTATATTAACTCCCCATACCCATTTCGCAAAAACAGTTGCCCCACCCTGATGATTTCAGGATTCTGGAAATCATAGGAAATATGCGTACCTACACAACTAAATTCTTTATCCTGCTAAATCCAGGTGAAAAACAGTGAGAAACCTATGTAGGTTGTGCTTATTGAAAACCCATATAAAACGTTCCTATTGGTATGCACACGGGTGGTAAAATTACTCAAATATAAAATAATATAATGACCACTATTGATAATATAGGCCCTAAGGTAAAAACACAACTTACCATCGGCAAGTACGGGGCGATAAAAGTGCAAAGGAATCCAAAGAGTTTTGTTTAAAATAACCTATCACACTTTGTAATAAAAATCCAAACCTGTAAAGGTTTTTCATTTTTTTTAACCGTCCCACATATTTTTCAAACCATTACTCACTCACATACAATACTTTGTTTATTTCACGTGACCTAGTCATATACATATATACAGGTACTAGCTGGGATATCCCATACCTTACCTGACGTCAGTTTACAAATAGCTTCCGAAAAATGTATGCAATAGCTTAATTGGTCTTCATAATAAACGGCAATGTAGCTCCAATGAGAAATGGATATCACGAAGTTCACATAAATTTTATAGCCTCCAGGATATTTGGCGGAGTATTTTCCAATGCCATGAAAAAAAAATCAGTAGCCTCTTATGTATAAATATAAATTGAAATCCAATTAATGCAGTTATCTCGGAACAACTTTTGTTATTAGCTTGAAATATGACTATAAATTATCAAGCTAATAATATAATTTTGCAATAAATAATTTCCTCTTAGATGCGACGATTTCCCTTCTGTAAATATTTTTCTTATTTTGTGGCAGCACCAATCGCTTGCAGCATAAAAAGAATATTTTATGCTGGCTTCACTTTTTGCGGGCTGTCAACAGTCTATATTATTGAAGTCTGTGGTCCAACTAACAATTTTTGGGTGACGAAACTATAATCGCACACATGTGCTTTCTTTTTTGTCACCGTTTGATTGCTATTGTTTTGGGAGACGCAAGAAAGAAACTTACGCATCTTTTTTTCGAAAAATGGCGGTTGTAATCAGAGTATGAGAGGAAGATATAAATAATGAAGCATGAATAGAAGAAACCACTCCTATACAACAAAAATTTAAAGGAACACTCTTATAGCAATTTGTAGTTAAAAATGTGTGGAGAATTATCTTTGAAAGTATTTATAGACCTTAGAGTTACAGGAAGTGTCTTTTTGGGTTCAATTGATGATCGCATATTGATACTTTGATAAGTTATAGCAGTGGTCTCAAGATGTGTAATGTATCAAAGGATTTTTTTAGGATAGGATCGTAGTTCATCAAACATTAAGTTAAATTTTTCTTTAAATAGCTTTTCGCTCAAAATTGGATGGACCCAATAGCGGTTCTTTCGTTGATATTTTCTATATCCCTACGATAAATACAGATATCACAGCTGCCTCCTTCAAAGGGGAATATCTACTTTTCATAGAAATTTAGGCCCGACACCTCCAGACATGAGAGATATCTTTAACAATACATTATGGTATCCTGAGTACATTTTATTAACAATGTTTATTTCAATTAAGCGGTGGAAAGCTTTGGAGATCCAATGTAGCTTGGACAACAAAAAAGAACTGCAAAAATATATGCGAAATGTAGTAGCTGGGGTGTATATGACCCAAGTGCATGAAAATAGGCTTTCCGGCGGCAAAAAGCGTCCCGAGAAAGTGATCTGAATCGGGTAAAAGCTACACCTCCCATTAGTATTCGGAATGATCTTTAATTGAATTGTAGCATGCGGTATTGGAACCACCCCCCGCCGTGGGGTCCTACCCGCACCTTAAAAGTATGCAGAGAAACATTTTCTTTTAAGAATTGTAGCTGATAATGAGCTGAAGCGAACAATGAAACACGTTTTTCGATCAGACATAACCCTTCGGAGTTAGAGCCGATCTAAGGTGCGAAAAATCTAGTACCTTAGTTGGAATAAAAAAGAGGGAAAGGGAAACTGAGTATGGGGATGGCTACTTAAGCCTCCGAGTATAGGAGTGTGGGTACTCAAACTTCTTCTCAGGACCTAAGGAATTCCATTCCATAAAAAAGAGGGAAAGGGAAACTGAGTATGGGGATGGCTACTTAAGCCTCCGAGTATAGGAGTGTGGGTACTCAAACTTCTTCTCAGGACCTAAGGAATTCCATTCTGTACTAGATTTTACAAAACAAACTTGTAACAGTTTGTCCTATTGGCTGAAGAATTGGTCATCGGTTAGTCTACTATCGCCGAGGCTAGGGGCTCTATGGATCGGTGGCCCTGTGCCCGGGCCAAGGGGGCCAATGCGTAAAAATGGCACTGAAAATAATGTCCCTAACAGCCTAACAGGGCCGAATTTTTCAAACTATTGCTTATTATCATTACTATGATCTGGTTGCCAATTTCTATATTGGTTCATTTGCATGTATTCTGACATGAAGCTTTGAAAGTTCTTTAGTTTTATACGAATTGTATATGAAAATATATTTAAATCTATTTATCTAATAAGAATATTTATTTTTGCAAGGTTTTCTGTTTCTGATGCCTGGAGAGCTACTGCATCGACTTGCATCGAAGAACTATAACAGTAAGCAATACTAAAAATTTGTTTTGTTTAGTTTATTTCACATTTTTTATTGCTTTCTTTATGATCGTGTTTAAGGCTTTCTTGATTTGCCTATAGTAATAATGAACAAATTTATTTTGTGGTATTTTTCATTTGATCCTGCGCAAGTGTACCCACATACATAAAATAATTTTGTTGATAATCGTGTATTATTTATGAAGCATAATATTTCCAGTCACGTGCAAGACGAAGTTTGCTTGGTGATATGAGCAAATGTAATGAAATTATGGGGCTTATGTATCTAAAAAAGGTTGCATGTCGATAGGTATGGGTACATTTGCAGGATCAAATAATGCGTGACATTCTGGGATTTCCAAATCTTCAAGAGAATGATAACCATAGCATCATGGATTTTAGCGGGAAAATATTTAAAATTAAAAAAAAAAATAGGATTTTTTTTTCTAATTTCTTTACTTTGACGTCGTATAACTGCTGAAAGAATGGGGATGAAGACTTGGAGAGGTGATTGGACATTTATTAGAAATTTTGAAAGGTTTACTATCATCTGAGAGGATAGCTATCTTCACAGAATGCATAACAAGAAAGTAATAGGAGTTTAATGGAGAAAGTATCTAAAGTCATAAAACCTCCCCTCTACCTCCCAAACCCTTAAATATAGTGCACTACTGGAACATCCTGTATACATTTGTATATGTAAAATAATTGTAAAGTTTTATTCTGATTAGGGAGGACATACGAAGGACTATGTAAAATTTGCAATGCTTTTGCAATATTTGAACGACTGCGCAAAGTGCGAAATACTAATTGTTGATTATTTTTGCTCATTTTTGTTTTGTTAGTTTGTGGGCCTTGTCTGACGTTGCAAATTTAGCAGATTATGACCAACAATGATTTGAACGTTTGTAATTTTTTCTTGCAAGATGGCAGCCAAAAAAATAAATGTTGTTCCAACGATATAAAAAAAATATGTTGCGGGCAATGCAAAAGTTTGCAAATTGGTACAGGTATTCAGGTACGTTGTGTTATGGTCGTAGCATACTGCATGCAGCAGTATGTTACACCGAAAGTATCAGCATCATTCATGGTGACACATGGCGAAGATGCTGCCGCCTTCCGAATTCTATGCGATTGACGCCTGACGAGGTGGAGTGGGAAAAGTGTTCGAAAAAAGAAGAAGTATCGGAAAGGCAAGAAAGATAAAATAAGTAAAAAACTAGTTTTCAAATAAAATTGAGGCCAAGCCGCATGAAAAAGTAGAAAATAAACTTTTCTTCACACAGAGAGGTGGACTCAAATTTTATTCGCTGACAATCACCGATATATTTCAGTATGATCAATCAGATGTAATAACTGATTTGATTCATGAAGAGAAAGAATATTCAAGAGAAATGTCCCAATCAAAAAATCCGAGTCCACCTCTGTGTGTGAAGAAAAGTTTATTTTCTACTTTTTCATGCGGCTTGGCCTCAGTTTTGTTTGAAAACTCGTTTTTTACTCATTTTATTTTCTGCCTTTTTCACGTTAACTAAATTGTTCTAATATCAATTCAACCGAACTTAATTATATTTTTACTTAATTCAAATTTAATTTTTGTTTCTTATTTTCTTTTTAATTTTCCGTTTTCCTTTAATTTTTCTTGTATTTATCCTTTAATTTCTTTCTTTCTTCTTTATTTTGAGTCAATTTTTGAATATTCGCAGTGAAATTTTTTTGCGTCCATACTGACCGTACTTCGAACACAATCGAACAGTTTGGATAACTCGTATACTACGGTTTACCAAGGTTTCGAAAAATTTGAAATTTTGAAGGCAGTTACGATGAGATGATTGGAAGTCAGCACCGTGGTTGCCTGGAAGTTTTTGTTCAGCTTATCATTACCGACATTTTAAGTCATGTTTGGTGCCGATCCGAAAACAAAAATTTTTCGAGTATCAAATCGTTGAGGTACTGCAACGGTTTTCTGAAATTCAAATTATGTTTTAAACAGCGCTTTTTAGCTGTATTCCAACTTGATCCCATATAACATGAATTTTCTCGATTTTCCATGTTTTCCACAGACTTTTCCTATTACTATGAAATTTTTTTAAAAATTTACATGAATTTTCCTCGATTTTTCATGCAAGTTTTCATGATTGTTGAAGAGAAAGTATTGATGCCAGTAGGACGGAAAAAATGATTCCGCATAGCTTACAAAACTTTTTTGTCGGAAAATTTTCCAGAAAAGTCGGAAAATTCCGGAAATTTTCGGAAAATTTTGCATTTTTCCTGAAACAGATTTATCACTAATCAAATCGATGAAAATTTTTCCGATGGTTTTCCCGCTTTTAAGGGTTTTCCATGGAGTTTTCCACAAAAGCAACTTTATGCAACTCATTTCGCTTTACAACTTTGTCTTAGGAACGCTTTCTTGGTCGGAAAAACTCCGGAAAAGCGTTTTACATGAATTTTTTATCCTGCATAATTTAGAAAACTTTTTTACCGGAAAATTTTCCGGAAAAGTCTGAAAATTCCGGAAATTTTTTTCGGAAAATCGGAAAACTCTGCATTTTTCCTGAAACGGATTTATCACTAATCAAATTTGTACCAAATTTTCAAATGATTTTTCCCGATTTTCCGGGTTTTCCATGGAAATTTCCGGTTCAAATTTTGAACGATTCAATTGTCACGCGACATGAAACTGTGTGGCAAATTTCAGCTTGCTGTGATAACGAAAAGTGGGTCTACGAGTGTCGAAAATAGTAAAAAAGAAATATCTAAATAAATATACAGACAGACAAATTCGTGTACGAGTTAAAGGGACGGGCTGGCCTCAAAAAAAGACAGAGTGCCGTGAAATCGTTTAGATGTTAAGCGAAGTAGAAATAGTGAATTATTCGACAAATCTTGCAAGAAACTGACCATCCAGCAAGAATAAAAGAAACAAAAGCGGAGTATAGCAATAAACTGGAAAGAAGAAAAAGTGGAAACCCATTAAGGTAAAGATAAATTTCAATTCGAAATAGGAAGTGTTAGGACTAACGTGAAAAATTTTCATCAGGATAATATCGGCGATACCAAACATACCTCTGCGGGTAATTGCTCATCAGTTCAAATAGGATCCGAGACCGTGGGGTCTCGAAGTCCTCGGCAGAAATAAATTGCTGCCACAAGGGAATCTCAGCGAAGCATTTCGCCGACAAATATAGCATAATGGCAGTGGACACACGACTATCCCTAGTCCTGTTAAGAAAACACTCCTCTCGAGTTGCCCAGCAAACAAAGGTTCATTAGGCAGTAGTTCATTCGTCATAATTGAGAGGATACAGCAGTAAGGTTCTTTTAGCATTGAGACCCTATCAAATTTCGACCATCCGGATTTCGATAAAGTATAAATCATTTAAATACCCACTAGCATGCTGGTTTCACCTCATTAGTCAGTATGATTTCAATAATGATTTTCACTGCTCGTTAACAATAGACATTTGCAGTGAGTGTTAAGGGAAGAAAAATACTTTGGCATTTTCTAAGTACGTCATAACTACCTCAAAGGACAAAAATATTTTCCTTATATTACGTGAGATAGAAAGAAGTAATAGTAGCCGGAAGAATTCGCTCGAAGATAGAAATAAACAAATTAATTTAATTAAACCAAAGACACTACGTACAATATACGTAAACCGAAGGAAGCAAAAATAAAGCAAGCCGTATAAAGGGTAAATAGTGAGAACCAAAGACTAAGGACAATTTATGGCCTGGTAAAACGAAAGATACATCAAAAAGTATTGACAGAAATCTTAGTTTTTTATTACAATAGTTAGGAAAAGTCATTCAGGAATGAAAGTTTCTTTATAGAACGATTTGTCAGACAAGAGTAGGGTTAGTTCAGGGCGGGAAAGGGTCTGAACTGAAGGTACCACCCTTTTGGTGTTGTAGCAAATTGAGCTATCCTATCACGGCTTGAGACATCATACATGATTTCAGTGTGGCAAGGCGAAGATTCTTACATATATATACATCATAATCATTTTAATTTTCAGCTGTTGATGTCGTATAATCAACTCAAGGGAGCTCCTGCGTCCCTGCGAGGGACTAACTACACGTAAGTCAGTTTTTCTCTCCACATTTTGCATAAACTTTTATGTTACATTATGATGACCAAGATAAGACCAGATTTTCTTATTTTTCATTTTTAAATTGTTTTGGTTTAATACTACAGTGGACTGGATGGGCTATTGCTGGTTCGATAATTAGATTCGTTTGCATTGAGCGAGTATTGAGCCTCGAGATCTTATATAGATCAGAGACCAGGAGCGTGGAAAGCTTCTGACCCATAAAGAAAAGTTTTGCTAAGTCTTTCCGCGCTCAATTGTAATTACAACTTAAACTAATTATCTAGAATTTTAGTAAACATGTATTTTTTTGGACACAACCAATATATTGCGAATCTTGTGGGTTATTTAGCTACCTACATTTTGATAATTGTCACCAACTTTGATTGTTAGATTGATGTTGCATAAGTATTATAGTTGAATCATCCTCTTGTCAATCAGAATGTTAGGCCTAGGTATATATTCTTTAGAGATAGCCGCGGATTTTGGCGAGTTGAATTATGTTTATGATAATACAATAACGATTTTTAGACTTATATTTTTTGTACAATAATCATTCTGTCAAATGGAATTTCCCTAGGATTACTTCTTGCATTACTAAAATTAGGCTAGTTTTAGAACGATAACATTCGTCGGGGTATTGTCATCCAATGAAATGCTTAGAATTATAGAATTGTGTTTTTTGAATTCTGATGTCTATATGAATATTATGGAGTGAACAGACATGTTCATAACATGATGGACGTCTAAAGTTTTTCTTTTTCCTCTCACTCTCCTGGGGCCGGATTCATACACGGTAAAGCTTGTGTGTAGGATGAAATCGAATCTACATTTTGTTCCCTAATTAAATATGTAAATAATTTTTGAATCCGATAAACCGTTTTGGAAATAACTGTAAAAGAAGTGTAGCAGTCCTTTTTAAGGTGAAAAATTGGCCGTTTTTGGTACAAAAATTGACATATTTTCATCTCATCATTGCGGAGAACTGGTAAGTCCTGGAAGAAATGTTCACAACGGAGTACTAATGGATGTGAAACAAAGAACGGAAGAAATATATGCAAAATATGGAAACTGGGGTGTATATGACCGTAGTGTAAAAAAATAGTTTTTCGGCGGTCAAAAGTCAGCTATCACGTTAAAACGATCAAAGACAAACTACACCACTCGATTACCCTCTCCTCCCTCTTTAATTTGGTACCAAACATGACGTAGTTTGAGCAACCCCCTATAAGGGGTGGTACGACCCCCAACCCCCAAAACACCCTGCCCCAAAAACTATTCACCTATATTTTTGTACTCTAAACCCTTAATCTATCAAAAAAATTCCAATACTCTACAGCCCTCCCACATAGAGTTAGGCGCCCGTGAATATTGCGATAGCAAAATTTACCGCCGAGGCCGCTCAAATCTGCAAATTACCGTTAATCGAAATAAAATATAGCCTATAATACCCATGCATGCCTAATTACCAAAGTGAATTCTTACTTTTTTTTTATTGGGCTTAGAGATCTTGAGCTTACCCCTGCGAATTATTGCAGCTCCTGATATTGTCTTAATTTTTTTTTTTTTAATTTCCATTAATCAGCTCACATTTCTACCCCGCACTCTCCCCGCCCCTTTTCCTAAGCCTATCTTGTTCGCGCTGAGCTCCCATTTTTTTTGATACCACATACATTCTCCTTCGACTCTCCATTCTCTCGTTATCCCGGAAAAACTCGAGAAAACCTACCCTCCTACATCCCTCAAAAACTACCCCAACAAAAAAGAAATTTAAATTTATTTCGACAGTGAACGTAATAGGCAGATGTACCTCACATATGAAAAAAAGTCCAACCCTCTACAACAAAAATTGATACCCTTAATCGTCCCAGGAGATTCGCACTTTTTCACATTTCTTACGTTTTCCCTAATTCTCCAACCATGTTAGTGAATTGGGAATGGAGAATTAGGGAATTAAGAATTCTAAGAAAACGCAATTCTCATCTCCCAAATTCCCAAATTCTCCGTGCTACAGAATCCGGCCCCTGGTGTCCCTTTTGACATGGTTGACTAGGTTCGCGCCTCCGCTCATTTCTGGTCATCATAGGGACATTTTACTAATGTGTCAGCAATGTCATGGGAGGTTAGGGCAATGGAAACGAAGGCAGTACATCTGCGCCTTCATAGTGAGTAAAGGTAAGAGGTGTAAGGGTCCCTTCTGGACCGGATGTATTGCGATTGATTTTGTACAGGCACGATGTTTTTTGTATATGGCAGGCGGCAGCGGCAGGTTTTCGTGGAATGGCTTTACTCTCCGCCAATAGTCGAAGAAAGCTAGCGTGCCGCCCTGCAGCTCATGCAGACAGTCTGGACTTCACGTCCAAAGCTAATCACTCTACATAGATCCATAATAATTCCAACAGTTATTCTACCATTTTGCAGCATTTTTGTAATTTTTTTTTTTTATATTTATAACAATACTCTTCTTTAGCAGTTCAGGAATTATCAGAATTAATCGTAAGTTAATTTTATGATGGTAAGTGTAAGGACAATTTGCATACTAGAATTCGAGTAGTATTAACTTAACACTCCGTTTTGAACTCTGAAATTCTTTATTACCTGAAGTAATTTATATACATGAAAATTTGCTAGATAAGGTGAATAATTGATTGAATTAATTATTTACATGACACATAAAAAGAAGAAATTTAATTGATTTGGTTACTTACATTGCAGAAATTGTTGCAAATTATGATCGAACTAAATTTCTGTTTATGTTATGAGTTAATGTATGCATGAAGAAATGCCTATGCTACTTCATTAGGAGAAAATAAAAATGTGTTGAAATATTTGAAGTATTTTTTACAACTACTCAATGAATAATGATGATGAAGATGATGAAAATTAATTGTTCACGCGTGAACAGAAGCATCATTTTGCAATAAAAATGATATTGCTGGGGCGAAATGAGTTGCAAATTTAATAGATTTTGGGAAATATCAATGCTTTAAGTTTGCAGGACTTTTGGAATTTGTTTATGATAGTTATAAGAACTTTTGTTTTTCTGCACTTTATAGTTATTTTACATCAACCAACATTCCATTAAAATTTAAAAACTTTTGGAATTAATGTGAATTAATTGTCTTTATTGACTAGCCTATAAATATCTTTTCTCATCTTATCTGAGTGTAGCCTTAAATTTAATTAAAAAAAATTATCCTTAGAGTTGGCAGCATATTATAAGATCTTAATCAAAAAAATAAAATGTTTTTTTTATTAAAAAAAAAAAAAAAACAAAAAAAAAATTATTATTATTATATTCTGAAAATAAGAAAAAATTAATTTTAAAATAAAAAAGTATAATTTTTCGAGTCGTACTTCTGGACATTACAAATATACAAATCTGTGGCAATTGGTCATAACTGATTGTTTTGGTTTATATATCTTTTTATTTACTCGTGATAATTCCATCTTCAATAGAAATCCATAATGACTATGGTACATTAGTATTATCACGGGCAGGGCCGCTGGCAAGAATTTTTCATGGAGGGATTTTTGGAAAAATTGTTTAAGAATAAAAGTATGATTTATTTTTTTCAATTTAACGGTTTAGCAGAACATTTACTGATAAGTTTACATTTTCATACTTTTACATGATCATACTTAAAAAATTCATTAAATTATGTAACCTATAGAATTACAAAATATTTAACATTTCACATATAAATAAATAAATATTATATGAGAACGAAGCTTTGAAACAATGAAAACATCTCAACTTCATCTAAACGACTAATAGTGTAAATATGGTTGCTTATCCAGTTCTATAATTTTTGTAGTACTTGCAGAGTACCCGAATGCACTGGGTACGATTCTATATAATCTAGAAAACTAGAACACACTTTGGAATCTGACAATTAATTTTTAAGAGTCGAAAGTATTAAAATCGTAAGGAGGGGGAGGGGTAGAAGGTTGTCGCCGCAGAAATCAGAACTAGGCGGTAAATTTGATATGGAGGTTGGTAAAATGCAGAAGTATCTTTTATTCCATCTTATTGAACGGTTAACACTAGAAAAATCCAGCATGGAAAAACTTCTGATGCGAGTATAAGGTCTTTACTGCGATGTCTATGTTAATTATGTACTATGAATACGAAGTGTGAGGCTACTAAAATAATGAGAAAACCAGAGCAACTGTTGAGATATTTTATAAAACAGTATTTTGCCTCATAATGTAAGCCCATAATTACACGATAGATTTGGAAACCTATTTGAAAGACGTTTATACACAAACTTTAAAAAGCCAATAAAAACTCTAAAAATTGTAAGAGTTATTAGAAAGAAGATATTTTGGTTCAAATACTGAGAAGAAATTGCCGACAAAACAATATAATATTGGATCAGAATTATTAAAATACGTGTCTGGTTGATAGATTGTCTGAGTGTGAATTGAATTGTCGACTAGAATATAAAGTTGAGAAAGCATCCGTGTATTTTTAAATGCAGATGAAGTCCTTTTAATTTAAACGTGAGTCGTTGAAGAGTCTAAGGAAGTTCTATGTTCCCTCTGTGTAACTTGAAGGAGCAATAAAATATAAATATCATTTTCTTACCGTTTGTCCCATATTATCAGAATATCGAAGATTAGCATTTAAAGTCAATTATCTCACATTGAAAGAAATAATGGAAATTTTGAACTGAAAAGATTGAGAAAGTCTTAATATATTCCTTAATTCATACTGCCTTTCACAATGAATATTTAGAGAAGCCAAGTCGTTAAGGGGAGGTTACCGTTCATGACGATGAAAAATTCAATTTTTTTTTTCATAATTATCATCCCTAAAGTGTTTAAAACACGTGGGTAAAAGTATATTTTCATATCTAAAGTATTTTAGAATTCACAGCCTGTTGAGTGCGGAACCGTCCGCCGGCTAGAAAACAGGTAGCTGAGGCGCTCGGAGAGCGCTTGCTGGGAGACCTTTTCTCGCTACCTGATGTAGGTACCCTCATAAATTTCGGGAAGCCGTTAACCTTCAGATTCAGCATAATTAGTTCTTGAAGGAAGAAGAAGGGTCACTGTATGGTGCTGGAATAGCTGAATTAAGCTGTCAAAGATTTTTTATAACGCTAAACTTTATATGAGTTTTTTTGGGAACAAAATTATTCAGCGCGCGGGGTGCTCTACAGCTTCAACGGATTAACGGATTCACATGAACCTTTGCGCAATAGAAAGGAAATTCAATTTGCGGGGCCATCAGGAAGCGATTTTTGTCAAAAATTTATTTACAAATAGTTTTTTCGTCCCTTAAAGAAAACAAAAAACAGGGCAAAAATGTTTTTTTTTCAATCGGCTAGCATGTTTTTATTCAGAGTTTTTTTTTGAAAACGAAAACCGGTAAGGCCCCAGAAATTTTATCAAGTTTAGTCATTTTCAACCCGATTTGTTTCGAATGAATTGGCAGAGCTGTGGAGCGCCCCGCGCAGACCAAAACACGCCATGCACGGTTTTGTTTGATGGGTGCTGCAGCCGCCATTTTGGATTTTTTTTATAAATATAATTAGAATTTACTCTCCATTGATAGGAGAATAAAATACGCTAAAATCTATTTCCAAAAGTATTTATTTTATGTAAAAAAAAAAATTCTAAAGTTCATGCATTTTTCATGCCTCTCGACGGTAACCTCCCCTTAAGTCGGTTTTCGGTCACTTATTTACGAAGACGATTTTTAAACTTTTACAAATTTTTAAAAAAATAATTAATTTAATCAGCATTTTTGGCCAATTTTGATGCAATTTGCAATTTCCTATTTAATAACAAAATTGTGGTTTCTTGCCATTATTACTTGCCAGCATACCTATTAATAAAATAAATTTACCACTCGTCTTCCGCGAGGTGATGCAGAACCGAAACTCTGTAAACAGAATTTTCGATTTGGGGACGGCGAATTTCCTATTATTTATTATTTAAAATAATATTATAAAAATTATAAACTATTTTACATTATTGAAATTGTGGCATGGAATTGAGTTCAGGAATTTTTCCTCTTTTATCTTGTGCTAATATCTAGGTACGTTTGAGCTCTAATGGGAGGAGTTTAACATCCAAAACCCCTCACTTGAAACCGGCCCTTATTCACGGGCGTTTTAACTGAAGTTTTGGTCATATCATTATACGAATAGCTAAAATGAAAAACTAGATCTTTGGAGTTATCACTATAGTTGACTACTGACAAAAAAAAATTGAGGTGGGGATAATTATCTTTAAAACATGCTACAGATACCTACATATATTATCTCCTTACTTAGTTATAGGTTTCCTGGAGAAACAAGAGAAAGTAGAGAGTTTTGCGTTCGTCCATTTCAAATTTCTTAAACCTGAAATAATTTCTCAAACCTGAAATAATTTCTCAGCTGTGCATTTGCCCCGACTTAGCGAAACACCTTGGAGGTATGTAGAATATCTTCGATTTATATAAAATTATTGAAAACAGACATATTTTGAATACCTAACAATTCTCCCTGTAATCATTTATCCGGAAGTTAACATCACATAACTCGTGTCTTGATGCCACCTAACCCGTATGATTGAGGATTACTTGGCAACGAGTTAACAACATACATGCATTCCTCCAATAGCTTTATTTCTTATCATACAAAAAAAAAATCGAATGTTTCTTTGGGAGCAGGTGTCGGCCAGATGCTACGCTGTTTCTATATATATTGATTGGTCCAAAGCTAAAAAATCTAAAAATCCCTCCTTAGCTTCGGTACAATTATTTCTCGTGATCTATATTCAGCCAGCTACAGTCTATCCGTCTTCCGTCCTCAACGAAAAAGACGACGACGATTTCTATCTTTCTAGAAAATCTCCGGCCTTGTTCTGGGGCCACAGCAAAACATTCTGACGATTTTTCTTTGATCTCGTGTTTAGTGATAGCATAGAGCTCTGAGGTTGTTTTCTTTATCCAGACGCGTGTTATTTGGGGAAGGCCTTACTACAGTGTCAGAGTGACTAAATAGAGCTCGAGTGGAATATGTTTCATGTCACTATTTCGAATGTAATTGGCAGATATTTTCATGTTTCACAAAAAGGAAACAAAACCAGGAACAGCAGATATGGCTAATTACAGTAAGGGAAGGGTGTGGACTTTGCAGCAGAGAATTTATCGATTGAACTACTGACCTACTTTTTGTAGGAGGAGGTTATATATTTTGGTTGAAGGGGATGGAGTCTGGTTATATATATATATATATATATACTCTCTAAAATAAGGGAGTGGAGTGACCCACTTTTGTCATCTGCAAGCTGGAGGAGGGAAGCCCTTCATCTCTCAATGGTTATATCACATCTTTTGATTTTCATTCTTTTACGTCGTGAATATCTAAAAATGGGGTCTTTGCGTATATGTTTTATGTAGGTGAGTTGATGTATATGCATATGTATGTATTTTTATGCACATATATGCAGTATTTCCTCTGGGGTAGTTTGCTGTTGTACCTGGTAGTGAGAGCTTCACAGGTAGTAGGTACATAATCACTTCTGTTCTGAATTGTACTTTGACCTAAAGCAAATATTTTTCCTTGAAAAATAGCTCTTCCTTAATGTTAAGATAACTGCTTTAAGCTTAATATTTTGAAGTTTATACATAGCTTTACTTGTAAGTGTATGTAAGAAGCAATATTTCGACTTCACAATAATTGCATTTTAAAGAAGCCACAAAATAGAACAAGTTTCAACAAATTAATAGAAAGATGTTGAGAAAGTTTTAATTAAAAAAAAATTAAAATTTTTGTCTTTCTTTTAATTGAAAAGTTAATTGTAATTAATAATTGAGGTGTCCAGAATAAACAACTAGACTTATTATTTATTTAGATTTATTGGAATTAAGCAAGCTCTCATAGATCATAGGAAGATTATTTTCAAATTTATACCCTCCACATTTTTTAAGACACCCAAAAAATTTTCTTATATTTAGTAAATTTTGCAAGAGGTAGTAAAGAAACTGATATTGCTAATTATAAAGTACACAAGATTACGTTGAATATTGAATCAAATCATTTCTACAAGTTATTTTTAAATATTTGAAAAAGAGGTACTTCAAAAATGTAGGCAGTTTCACGCATGTGGTACAAGGAATTCTTATCAGATTTTCTATTTTTCTTTCCATTTTAAATTGTATGAATAAAAATAAATAAATGTATGAGAAAATATAAATTATAAAAGAATTAAAATAAATAAATAAATAAATATGTTGTTCAATGTGGCCTTTAATTAATTTTGTATAAAAATAAATTTTTTTTTAACAAGTAGAAAAGCTGCAATTGCTTTAAGACCAATTCTTATTATACCGTAGTTGCCCTAAGTAACAATTTTTCCAATTTTTGTTGACTGAAAGTGATGGGTAGTTTTAAAAGGGGTATATAATGGTTACTCAGTTATATAAGAATTTGACTGGTTATATAAGAGTTTTATAATATTACCAATTGGTGACGTAATTATATTAGAGTTTTTTAAGATTACTAATGGTTATCATGGAAGTAAGTTACTAAAGGTTTTTTAAGTTGGTGACAGAAATGTTTCAATCACCGGTCTATATAACTTAGAGTATTCATTGCTAGAAGTTATATAAGAAAGATTTATAATTGTTTTCACCACCACGTTATATAACTAATTGGTAATAAGTGTTTATTGTGATATCAGTCGTTACCCTTATATAACTCGACAACAGTCAGTAATTTAGGTGATTTTAATAAAAATTGGAATGTATTCAATCGAGGAGTATTTGGGCACTAGGTGGAACATGATCGAATTATGTAAAACCCTCATTATAAAAATTAGGGCAAAACGAAAGCAAAACACTTGTATGCAAATATTCCACAGATATATTTCTTTAAGTTTTAACAGATTTAAAACTACGTTATAAACTACTAATTACGAAATCCCGACGCGTTTCGCCTTATTGGGGCATTATCAAGGGCTGGCTACTGACTGTAAACAGAGTTAGGTAACTTATAACAATAGGCCTGGTTTAAGTAACAGATTTCTGTCTTAAAAATCTATTTGATCATTCGCCTTAGCTAGAGCTCGTCTAATTTCGAGAATTTCATATTTATCAAATATAGGACCATTGCTTAAATTATGTAATAGAGTAAGGTTATTGATGTTAGTACTATGATTTTCTATGCCAAAATGTTTTGAGAGACCCGATTTAGGCTTCATGTGTTTAGCTCCTGCGACATGTTCAGAAAATCTAGTTTTTATTTTCGTTTTGTTTTGCCAATATATTCCGCGGAGCAGTCGTCACACTTAATTTTGTATATACCTGTTTTTTCTAAGTTTGAAACTTTATTTTTAATTTTGTTGTTAACAAAGGCTGGCTTAATGTTGTATTTAAGTGGAACATTTTTAAGGCTATTAGTTGTACCCTTAACATATCGGATTTTTCGCCATTGAAAATTATTGTTGCAATTGACAACCGGAAAAATTAAATTTATTGCAGCATTTCTATTTTTTTGGTATAAAAGTTTGTACACTATTTTCTTCGTATAACCGTTATTTGTAGCAATGTCGATTATCATGTTTAACTATTTTTAAAATTTATTGGACGTAAGGGAACTTGGATAAGTCTGTTAAGCCTACTAAGGAAGGCTGCCATTTTTGTGGACCAAGGATGATTGGAGTTAAAAGGTATCATAGCATCAGAATATGTATTCTTTCTATATATGTCAAAACTTAAGGAATTGTTAGTAATTAAAATGTTAATATCTAAGAAATTTAAGCTATTATTACCAATGTCTACTGTAAACTTTATACAGTCGTCAAGGCTGTTTAAAATGTTATTAACAAAGTTGGTAAGCTGGCGCTGCGTACCAGTCCAGATACAAATAACGTCATCCACGTAACGGAACCAGACAAAAACATATTTTCGTTTTGCCCTAATTTTTATAATGAGGGTTTTACATAAAAATTGGAAGCTTTCGGTAACACATACCCACTATAAAATATCGTAACATTTTTTGGTGGCCCTTTAGTAACTACGGTGATCATTATAAAAACAAATTACTTTTAGTGTCGAATGGAGCCATTATAAAAATGGTTATATTTATTTAACACGATATAACCAAAGGGTATATAAGAACACTAAAGTCTGTTTTTTATCACTATAAGATAAAGGGTTTTCCAATAAGAGGTGTTATTTTGATAAGAAAGAAAAATGTCATTTTTTGAGATAAATGATCGGATCTTTATTTCATTATAAAGAGGAAGGTATGCCGTTAATAATGGAAATGGATCAATGGTTTCGTTGCTTGTATGGCACGTAGCGCCGTCTTGTTGAAAGTAAACGTTGTCTAGATCAATACCATCCAATTCCGGCCATAAAAAATCATTAATCATCTGTCTATAGCGCAATCCATTCACCGTAACTGTTGCTCCAGCCTCATTTTCGAAAAAGTAAGGTCCAATGACCCCGCGGGACCATAAACCGCACCAAACAGTCACACGTTGATGATTGAGAGGCTTTTCAACAATAACTCTTGGGTTTTCCGAGCCCCAGATGCGACAATTTTACTTGTTGACGAAGCCATCGAAGTGAAAATGGGCCTTATCACTCAAGATGAGTTTTCGATGGAATTCCGGATCATTTTCATGCATTTCAAGGACCCAATCAGCAAAGACTCGACGTTGTTGATGATCGGCCGGCTTGAGTTCTTGTGTTAACTGAACTGTATAAGCCTTATGACCCAAATATTTATGCCAAATACGGTGTAATGATGTTTGTGGAATGCCTAATTCAAAAGAACGACGAGGAATGGACAAACCTGGGTTTTCTTCAACACTTTCGGCTACAGCAGCAATATTCTCGGCTGTTCTTGAGCGACATGCACGGGTTTCTTCACATCACTAACTTGTCTCGACAGCTCGAATTTTTCTACCACGACGACCCAAAAATGTTCGAGTTTTACGAACCGTCTCTGCCACATTTTCACCATTTTTATAGTGAATTTTAATAATTTCAATGCGTTGGTGAATCGTGTATCGTTCCATTTTTATTAATGGCGTAGTTTCTACTTGTCTACAAATGTCGAAAAATGACAGCTCCAAAAGTTACATCTACCGAAATAGCGGGCTAATTAAAATTACACCTCTTATTGGAAAACCCTTTATATAACGTTACCAACGGTGACATATTATGATTAAAGGGTATATGAATAGTAAAATACACACTTTTTAGGAGTATGCAACTGAATTTCACTACGTAGAAGCGGAAAAATTGTATAAATGGAATACAAAAAAATATCGAAACTCTATGTCAAGATAGGTTCCGTAATTATTTGGGGTGGAAGCGGACACGCTTTAACAAAAAAAAAGTGGTGGGAGGAATGAATATTTATGTTTCTACTTTAGAATTTGACAATAGAGACATGCGAAATTCTAAATAATTTTTTTCCAAATTTTCCTCTAAAAACTGTAATTTTTATTAACAAAAAAGGGCAAAAATCGTCCGGTTTCACTCCGAATGACGGTAATTCCGAATAGTGCTTATGTAACCTGTTGCTTTAAATTCTAAATCAACTGCTCCATCTTGGAAGAAAATGTCACATTTTGCCGAACCAAGAATAGAAAATTAATATTTTTTCCAACTTTAACTGACTTTACTGAAAAAAAAAATGTTCTACGCGTTTGGCTAGTAACTTTAAAATAATAAGGTTTCTAAAATGGTATAATACTTGCTACATTATTCTTAGATTACGGGAAAAATCTATCTCACTCACACTTCATGTAATGACTTTCCGTCTCACTCAAACTAAAATCTTAAAGTTACTGTGTTACGGCAAGCTTTGGGTACACTAGAATCATTTTTAGTAGGTAAAAATATTTTCTCGAAAAAAAAGAGATGCCTATAATTTAATAAAAACTTGACTTAGTTTTTTTTTATATTTTTCTGGTAACTATTATGATTTGGTCTACTACCCAATTCCGGCTTGGCGTCGACTTACGGTGTGCGGGCGTAGCTAGGGGCACGGGGGCAGGGGCGGATTTCCCTATAGGCCGAGTAGGCCCGGGCCTAGGGCGGCAGATTTAGGGGGCGGCAGATTTAGGGGGCGGCGATTTTTTCTTGTTTTTTCTTGTAGTTGTGAGTATTTCATTACATTTTTATACTTTTTCGTTTTTTTAAATAAAATAATTCGTTGGAAAGTGTTATTTTTAATTCTACTCCATTTTTTTCAAATCTACTCCGATTTATGAGGCAGCCTACTCCGCTAATTCTAGCCTGGGGTCCCTTCACTGGATATAGATCATTCAATTTTTCGTGTTTTACAGGGAGTAGGGGGGCGGCAATCTTCCATAGGCCTAGGGCGGCCAAGTGATCAAATCCGCTCCTGCACGGGGGGAAGTACGGGCGACAGTGTATAGCATGCAAGCAATCATATATAGTCAAATGAGTAATGGGCGCAACAAAAATATAAAAGCATCTTCACAACTGAGCTGCTAAGCATTACGTGCCATTTTCTAAACAATCAAATACTAAAATAAATATGCATTCCAAAATTACTTACTATCCTGTGATAGGTATGATAGATGACTTTTCGACACTATATAAAAACGCAAGAAAATTCTAAAAAATTTGTACACGTTTAAAAGACGAAGAGCTACGAGCGAAAGTTTATTATACCCAATGCACTATAACTACTCACATCACCGCGAAGGTTAGGTGGCGTGCTTTGGGGGATGGGGGTCATGACCCCTGTGACCCCCCCCTCTATGCGCGCCTACGTATAGTATATAGTATTATTTACAGTTTATCATAACAAATGTAAAGAAAAATTATACTAGAGGTCTAAATTGTACAAGTTCGTAGAAAAATTAGCCAGCCAGCAACAACTGCACATGAGCAGTGCACTACATTCGCACATAATAATTACTTTTAAGCTGAAAATTTTAAAAATTAACATTTATAAGCAAGAAATAAAAAAAAATTAAGTAATTAGGTAAAATTAATTCACAAATAATTTTATACGAAACGGTGACACTTCAAAAGCAAAAGAAATTGCTATGCTAATGTTATTGTTGCCATGCGCCTTTGAATACCGTTATCTGGTACCATGCGCAAACCATGGCTATATAAACAGTAATCTGACTTGACTCGGTATCTTTTGTAATTTGGAAATGCAGTGATTAACTTGGTGATTTATTTCTTATTAATAAATCAGATAAATATCTTTATTCGTCTTAAAATCATAAAAATATGTCAGCTAAATAATAAAACATACAAAAGGTTTTTGGTAAATATTTATGAATTTTAATTAAACGAAATCTTGACTTATTTGCAGTAACATTTTTCAAAATATATTTCTGTATAACCTTAATAAGCTGAAGTGAATGAGGAGTGAAAGGAGCTTTGTTTTCTGAGAATTCATTTATAACATTTGAAAAATCCATTGTCTGCGCAATGTCGGTGTTTAGACACAGCTGAAAAAGAAAAATCCACATTAAAATCAGTGTGCATAAGGGTGAATGCTACCGACTTACCTGCACCTGGGACAAGCGCGTTAGGTGTTATCATCCCACGCAGGGACCTAAAAGAAAGAAATCAAGACATTAGAATGTAAATAAACCTGAATAGAATATTAAAAAAAAAAACAAAAAACAAGTAATTGTGTAATTTTTAAGTGACCAAACATCACTTTCATAATTAACAATATATTTTCAGCATAAAGTCTCCATGTAATCATGTTCAGGTAGAAATCTGAATTAAAAATCACCTGTTGATAGCTGCCGTGAAGAAAATGATTATCAGACAAATTAACGTAATTTACGATATACCAGAACTCATTCTAAATGGTAAAACGGTGTCACTAGATACATTTAATTGCTAATAGTAGCAATTTATTAACTAAAATCAACCATAAATAAGAGAAAACATATCCAATTGACACATAACCAACAATTTTTAACTTATAAGAAATTGAGTATTTTAGCATAATACAGATATAAAAAACACAAGAACATAACACCAGAAGCACATTAAACACACACTGACCTGAAATCTGCATGAAATCACCTGGAAATGGCAATGAAAATAACCCGCAAAAAATAAACAATAAACAAAAAGACCGCCAATTGACACTTCTTTAATTTCTGGCAACATATGACACATCAAATTGGGGTGTTTTTTCCTCCGGAATACAGTGGTGGTATTAAAAATCTTCGAAAAAATTCTCACAAAAAGGTATTAGATAAATAATATATTTATCATATATCTGCTAAGAGGGAAAGAGAGGAGAAGAACGAAAGAGACCGGTAACAAGTAGATCGCGAAAAAGCCATAAATACCACCAGGGTCAGTTTATCAAAGCTATATTGAAAAACAGCTTTTCTCAAGACTGTCATTAAAGACAAATTAAATAAAGCTGCAAAATAATCCACGGGAGAATGATTCACGTAAGTCGTACGGCAGATTTACAATGTTCATGATGCTCCAAAGGGTTAAATTTCACAAGTTTTTCCATAAAAAAATCTATGTGGAATATAAAATCAAAATGGCGGATCTGGTTATAAAAGAGCTCTGCTGCGAAGCATCAATCCCTTTTAGTTTGCGATTGTGATAAGGTCAGCATACCAGTACAAGGTGCACTTCCTATTTTTTTTTTGCTTAACTTTTTGGAGTGTTTAACGTGCAAGTTCCAGACCTCTCAACTATTGTACAAGGTACAATTTAATTTTAAATGCAGTTCATTGAGCGTGAATTTCATGATAAGCAATTTTTTCTTCGAAACAATTTTACATCGAGTCAAAATATACCAATTAAGGTGTCGGGACTCCATATGTGATTGCAAAATTATTTTAAGGGCAGCTAGTGATTTTTTTTTTCGTAGCAAGGGCCACGAGAAGTAGAGAGGCTGGCTAATTTACACCATTCTCCCAAGCAACTTTTTGTCATTTAAAACAAGTGAAATTTTTCTTTAGAATTTAGTACCGTATGTTTTTAATATTAGAAATTTAATAGATAATTGGATTAATATTATAGCACACGAATTGACTTTCTTGCATGATTTGAATTGTTATAGCTTCTAGTTTTTAGACGCAATAAATCTAAAGGTGAAGTGTAGGAAGCACGCATGGTTTTTTTTTTACTGACCTCTATCAAATATCGCTACACGTTTCATCACATTCCAACGAATTAACTGAGTTTACAGAACAGTCAGAATTTATATGAAGCTATTACATGTTCATAATATATTTAAGCCACATTTTAAGCTGGACGAAATAAAACCACGACTGAATGAACGTACTTTATTGATAATAATAATAGCTATTCTTTAATTTAATTAATGTGCTGCTTACAGTAATCATATTCGGAGTTCCGACTAACTATTCCATATCAAATCCAATTAAAATTTTTTTAAGCATAGTGGCTTGCACACCATTATATTTTCCTGTCATATGTATTAGCACCGTTGTCCAATAAATAAATTGACATCAAGTCCAAAATTTCAAAATTTCCAGTATTCTGAAAGCAATTTCCTTTCTTGTCTTTTGAGTAAAAGAATCAAATTTAATAAATTCTCAATTATCTTTACATAACGAAAATGAGACTAGTTTGTTCATTGTTTTAACAAATTTATGACAAAACAATATTTGTATTTCAGTTATAGTTAGCATGGATTTAGGAGCCCTCCGTGGATTTGCGGCACGTGTCGTATGGTCCTCATGGACCCTCTATCTGGCCCTGAATACAAAACATTTTATCGCGGGTATCGGCTGTAATAAAAAATTTACTAAGACTAAACACTTTACCGTGGCTATCGATTGTAATAAAGATTCTTATTGCAGGTATCGACTCTAATAAACATTTTTATTGCGAGTATCGACTGTAATAAGAAATTTACAAATACAAAACACTTTATAGCGGGTATCGACTGTAATAAAGACTCTTTTTGCGGGTATCGACTGTAATAAGTTAATTACTAACAAAATTACTTTATTGTGGGTATCGACTGCAGTAATAATTATTAACCTCAACTGGAATAAACAATATCTCAATCCCAAACCTAAATAAAATAGAAAGTCAAGTAAGTCAACTGTCAAACATTGATCAGGTGAGTACAAAGTCAATTGCAACATTATTATCATATTTTCTATTAACATTACGTTTTGAATTTATTCAATTTTGATATATTTAAATATTTTTATATCTTATAATAATTAAGTCATAGTATTTATTGAAACACAGATTAATTTCAAGTGTACTGAAACTTGTAAAAAAAGGGAAAGTGAGACCCTAACTTTATACCAGTGGCATAATTTTCACCACATTTACATATATTGACCTCGGTAGCTCAGTTGGTAAGCGCGTTGGCTACCATCCCTGGGGTAGTGGGTTCGATTCTCACCTCGACTTGGTCCTGTGCTTCATTATTCCTTAATCCTTGCTATTAAAAAAAATTCTTCAATAGACATTTCATCGTGTTTTTTAAGGATATATTCGATATAATTCGATATAATTCTATATAAATTTGTAATTGATATGTGTCTATGTATATTTCTAAGGAAAACAGTTAGCTATTAATCAATGTATCTATAATAATTTCTATAATTAATGATTCCTCAAGTATAATGATGTCTGATTATTTTAATAATGATATTTAATGATTCTATGATGAGGTCTATGATTGTTTCTAATGCTTGCCCATACATACATAGCTTGTATGTAAATATGTAATATTTCCTGTCTGTTAAATTGTTAAAATCGGTAGACTGAATAAATATAATATATATATAATATATATATATATAAATATGGTGTCAGCAGAATTTATTTTGTACTGGAATTTTGACATTTTTCATAATTTAATGGTTTGGAATTTTCGGAAAGAGGATTAATTTACTTAGTTAATATTTGTAAGTGAACAATTGTTTTTATTAAGCTTTACTACTAGTCACAGTAGTTTTCACCACCTTTCTTCACAATTAATTTACGTGTCCAGCTATCTATCCGCAGCACAGAAAGAACTAAAAAAGAGAGCAATATTGGCTGAAACTTTAAGCTACTCACGAAATGCATCAGTCCGCTGTGTTTGTATTTGCTTTTGTCATGGCAGTAGTGAAATTGTGACTTTTTGAAGGGGGACATTTTTTATAACTCAAATTGAGGTGTAAAATAAACAAATCAATTGCGCCCTCTGTTTTTAGGTAAAATAAATATAGCACTGCCTTTGAAACAATAACTTAATAAAAATCTTTTGACATTTATCGAGTAAACAAATCGCAATTTTGGAAAACATTTTATAAGTAGCTTTGCAGTTGTTTAGTCTATTTCGGATACTGAGTTTATAAGTTAAATTGTTGTTGTTGTTTTTATGTACATATGTTCGCACAGGGCTTCTAGTTGGGTGGATGGTACTAGGCAGCCAAAGAATGATATTATCGAAACAAATGGAAAATAAAATAAACGTTAGTTCAGCAAAAAGAAAGTGGTTTTAATAAGTAATACTAAAACAAAAACGAATATCGAATACAGAACTAAAATTTTTAGTGATATGCTTCGAGTATCGAAAGTTACAACTTATCGTTACAATTTTTAGTCAGTAATAGAGATTATGCTCTATAATTGCAGAAAAAAGCATATTTTGCAATTTAAATGCTTGATATAAAGTAATGAAACCTAGAAAAAATCTACCTCATAAGGGCTTTTAAAAGAATGTTAAGTCCGCTAGCAACCTAAAATAATGCCCAGCTATTATTTCATAACGAATTTTCTTAACACGAGTAAATTGTGTTCAGTGACATAATTATGTAAACGACACCGACAGCTAATAAAAGTGAAATTATGTACATTAAATGAGAAGAGATCAGAAAACATTATCAACAGTGATGTCAGAAATAATGGTATGAGACCAAACATTGATTCCCACACTGACAAGTTGTGGAGTGCTTTTCTATGATATTCTGGATGTGAGCATTAAAAAAAAAATGAGGGAAAAATGAGAGAGTGTAATTATATGGTAATAAAAATAAATCGATTCACTTTAATCCTGATAAAATTAATTAAATTATCGTAAACAATACAAAATGTGGTAATCGCACTAATCCACTTGCCACAGTTAATATTGATGACAGTAAAAAGGAACGGTTTTCATTTAGAAAGAAAGCGATGAAAGGAAGTGGTTGGACGTTTATATTTGTGACGGCGGACGAATTTGAACTTAATTTTTTTTTTAAAGGATTTCGTTTATCCGAAGGCTCTATCCTGCCTAGAATAGACACACCTTTTATGTATTTGTCTGGCATTCGCCATATTCAGGATAAACATTTTTATACCTTAGAAGTAATCTATGGGATATACTAAGTTTATTATTCTGTTTGTAACGCATGATGATAAAACAAAATGGATTGGACACCCACGAATAACATTCAAAGTTTTTTGACTTTTTTTCGTTTTTCACTAATTATTTGGGCACTGGCTGAGAACGGTTTGACATAGAGAGCAAAAGTTTTATAGGAATAGTAAATAAAAATCGAAAATGGTCTAAATCGGGCAATCCCTTCTTGATGTTCTCATACAAAATTTTATTTTTTCACTATATATTTGGACACTGCCGGAGGACGCGTCGACGTAGTGAACTGAAATTTGGTACATGGTATGTTCATAGCAATAGTAAATAAAGTTTTAAATAATGAACTAAATCGGGCAACCCCTTCTTGGTGTTGCCATATACAATTTTTGATTTTTTACGTATACTGTAAAACGATCAGTTCTCGACATTTTGATTGTACTGAAAAGTTCTTCAGAGTATAAATCCTGTGAAATTGGTTATAATTAATTTATGCCGATAATACCAAAATTTTTCGTGCCAACACCTGCAAAATTACATTCAGGAGCTTCTCTCCTGGTGTAATAAAAATTAACTATCCTTAAATGTGGATAAATGAAAATGTATGTCATTCTCATGAAAACAAACTGAATTATACTGGGATTATATGTTGGACACCGTCCTTGTTGTCCGTGTATTAGAAATCACTGATTTCAGAATACAATTTGATAGCAAGCCTCTCTTTGAATCGCACATTAATCATATTGCTAACAAAGTTTTTAAAACACTGGGGCCTGTGTAAAGGTACGCTAGGCTATTTTCGCACATAACTATGTATAGTACCTTAGTTATATCTGGACGATTCCGCTACAGACTATTCTCGACATTAATTTTTAAATTACAGTACTTGTTACTTTTTTTTATATTAGTGCAAAGAAGAAGGTCTTTTAATAATAAATTTTTTTTACTTCATATTGAAGTTTTTGGCGCGCTTGGAAATATTATCATTCGAAGAATTGGTATAAATTGCAAAATCATACAGGGCAACACTGGCGCGAAACTGCTGTTACGGACAGTTTGAGGTTATATTTTATATTATTTATTATTTATTTATATATACAGGGTGATTCAGATCAAGATACCTTCCGGTATACCATGCGATTCCTTGAGGTAAGATGATCAAAAAATTGTTCCACATACCCCTCCTTAGAAACCTTCCTTTACAAGTTGTGGCCAGTTGAAGATTTCGAAAATATTCGTGAGAATAAATGAGTAAAAGTTTTGAACCACACTATAGATTTTGGTTATTGTTACCTTACTAAATAACCGAGAATAGTAGCTGTCGAAAAGTGAATTACTCTGTATTTTTTAATTCAGCTTCTTTAAATTATTCTCAAATATTTCCAAAATTTTGATTTTTTTTACACACAAAAGTTTTTGATATAAATAACGGGTATTTATGAAATTTGTGTGTAAAAAAATCAATGTTTTGGAAATATTTGAAAATAATTTAAAGATGCTTAATTAAAAAATACAGAGTAATACACTTTTCGACAGCTACTATTCTCGGTTATTTAATAAGGTAACAATAACCAAAATCTATAGTGTGGTTCAAAACTTATACTCATTTATTCTCACGAATATTTTCGAAATCTTCAACTGCCCACAACTTGTAAAGGAAGGTTTCTAAGGAGGGGTATGTGGAACAATTTTTTGATCATCTTACCTCAAGGAATCGCATGGTATACCGGAAGGTATCTTGTTCTGAATCACACTGTATATATATTTATTATTTATATTATATTTTGACAATATTAATTTATTCTTATGTGCCAAAAGCTGTAAGTACTTGTTGTTATTTTATAAGCATCATGGACTCTTAGAAGTCACTGTTGGCTTGTTGCACCCGCGAGTAAAACATATAAAAGTTTGTGTTTTTCACAGAAATAAAGTGCTAATGTTTGAAAACTCTATTTAAAAGTAAGAAAAAAACAAAGACAAATGTAAATCAATTGTTTTAAGAGTATAATGTTAGTTGAATTGAAATAATCATTGCAACACTTTGACAACTACCGTTATTATGTTATTTATCATATATTTTATTGTTTTTTTTATGCCTTGAATAATAATATATGTTGGCGATTTGTATTTAATAGGTGTGTTTATATTATATTCAGCCTTTTTCATAAAAACATCGGCAAAAATGACAGAAGAGCAACGAAAAGAGACTGCTTCGCAGAAATATAGGCGAAATTAAAAAAAAAATTCTAAACTTCATGCAGACCATCTCTGGCGAGAAAGGGCTCGTGATTAAAAACGGAAAGAAGTAATGAAAAGGAAAATGGATGCAGATGAAGATTTGAAAATACTGGCTATAATTTCAATTTTAATTTAATTTATTTAGCTGGATTGGTACACAAGATTTACAATCTTTTGTAAGCACTCGAAAATATAATTTTAGAGAAAACAATGTTCAAATAGTTAGTAATAGAGTTAATGTCATATGTTTATTAAAATAACAATAAAATCATAACCAAAACTAAAATTTAAGTGAAATTATTCAATGCAAAAATACAAAAATATGCTAAGGGAAGCGGTAAATGATTCCATTGTGTTTAATCACAACTGTAAAAAAGAAAAAAGAACAAAACTTATTATTTAATTCGTTAATTAATTAGCAGCACTCTTGAAACCATTCAGACTTGTATCTTAAATTCACCAACAGTAACCGCTCTCTGCAAGGTTGCAGGTAACAAGTTCCAAAGCCGTGGGATCTGAATGAAGAAGGAGCCTTCCTGAACCGAGCGACTATGACGTGGAATCAGAAGATCCCAACGTCTCACTAAGATTGGAAAAACTGGATTTCATCCAGGGCGTTTAGTATGTATGTATAAGTTTGAAGAGGAATAGAATTACCTGGCGTCTAAGGTAAATATTCTAAGGTAAGTATTCTGGGAATAAAATTAGAGATATGGTCAAATCTGCGTAAATTGAAAATAAAGCGAATACAATCATTATAGGCCACATTTATTCGACGAGAGCAATAACTATCCAATTTAGGAAAAATGAAATTCCCGTAAGAAAAGTAGGGCAGGATGAGAGTTTTCACCAATCTACATTTGATGTCTTCGCTTAATAATTTGGCAGAGAGCCAGAGTCGACGCAAACCTCTATATACGTTACTCAGCACTGCACGTACATGATTACATTATTTCATTCTCCCATTAAGAGTAACACCGCAATTCGTATTTTAATATTTCAACCCCAAACATGATCTGCGGAATATCAGTTTCCAAGCTGTTATTGGAAAAATGATATATTTCGATTTATTGGCATTTAACATCAAAAGGTTACGTTGAAACCAATCGTAAATTCACATTAAGTCATCGTTAATTCTTACAATGGAGTCTTCAAACAGCCCGAGAGGTCTGCTATTGTATATTTGTAAATCATCAGCATGTAAATGGGCACTAACCTCTTGAATAACGTCAGATAAATCACTGATGAATAAGGAAAAGAGCAGTGGACCTAAAATAGACCCTTGGGGAACGCTACAGAAAAGCGGCTGTAAATTAGAAAGACGTTCGCTGACTCGCACTTGCTGATACCTATCGCCTAAAAACTCTGTTTCAATTGGACAGCACTAAATGAAAACCGGAAAAATGTTTGAAGTTTGTAGAGGAGCATAGAGTAATTTACACAGTCAAAAGCTTTTGTAAAGTCGAGTAAAACCAGTATTGCAATCTCGTCGTTATCCAGGCATTTTCTTAATTCTGTAGTAACCTTTAGGACAGCCGACTGATAGCTATAACCTGGTCTGAAGCCTGATTGACAGCGCGAAAGCATTCTGTTGTTATCTACAAACGATTGGATCTGAGTGTACATCACCTTTTCCAAAGCCTTCGCAAGGAAACACAAAATGCTGATGGGTCGAAAATCAGATGGGTTAAAAGCAGATCTTAGGGATAGGGAAGGCAACTAAAAAGCCTCATTAAGAAGAACAAATTAAACAAACAGGTACTAGATATAGCAGTCCTTACACATTAGGAAAGTCTATGGCAAAAGTGAAACGTTATCTACCAGCTAGTCCCACTAAAACAGTTGAAGAAGAGACTTAAAAGTTTTTTAGCAATTATTAACAATTTGCTATTACGTTTCAAGTATACCATTCATGGGACTTTTTTAGCTGATTGCCAAAAATAACAGTTATTTACGATCCCTGATCACATCTATTCAATAATTTTTCAAAATTCCTAGAACGTTCTACTGTTCAAAACACAGCATAAAAGCTGCCAAATTTAACAAAGATATTAATAATCTCGATAACACCACGATAACACACAATTTTTCACAATTCCTAGATGCACAAACAGCAGAAAAACATGTCGTGTTACAATTACAATTTTACAAAAACTATTGCGGCTGTAGAGTTTTTTATTGTGCGTGCCTGCTGGTGCCTGCACACAATACCTACAGTGCTTCTAAAACAGCAACCATCTTTTTGATGACGATAAATATAAGTGCTGCCATGAAAGTATGAAACTGGGAAATAGGAATGAGAAAAATAATGAGTTTTTTTTTAATATTCAAAAAAATCGAAAAACCGAACGAAAATAATCGACTAAAAATATCGGTTAATGGGTTATAAAAACATCGACGTTTTTAGTCACTCGACTAATTTTCCCCATCACTAGTTGTGAACCAGCGGCCTTGAATTGTCCTACGTTCGGGGGATCCCCCGGGATCCCATACCACGTTTTTCAATCAAATCAAATTAAATATGCCTACAATTCCTTATATAACGATTTGGATATTTTCAGTGACAGATTTGTGATTTTTAAACGCAACCTCTTGGCCATAATAAATCATCTAAATAATTTATCCATCTTAAATTAAATTGATTTTAATCTTTGCTTTTTTGCTTCCTTCCTTCCCTTCCACTCCTTGTATATATATATGCTAATCGCTTTGCTTTCATGCTCTTTCTAATTATTTTTATACTTTTTGAGTTATTTTTATTGTCTTTACTTCGCTTTACATCAGATTTTGTTTGGATTCTTAGTAATTTATAAACTTCCTCATTATTAAATTTTTGTTTTTGTTTTCTCCTCTGAGATCTTCGTTGGATTACATACGATGTATAGTTTTATTTTGTTTTCATTTATATTATGCTTTTCGATTGAAATTTTTCCACTGCATTTCTTACATTTTATTTCGAGTTCTTCTTTTCCTTCTTATTTTTAATTAAAGTTTGCTTTTGTGTAATGGTAGTAAGTAAATAAATAATTCTATACGAAATTAGATTCGGGCATTCATCTAGGCAGTGGTCGGGAAATCGCGGCTCCTTAACGATCTGAGTGAGTTCGGCCAGTCGGGCGCACAAGTCGATTTTGATTAGCAGATGCCGACAAACGGGTGTCGGTTAGTCTGTCGCAGCAGAGAGGGCGCAGGGTATGTTGCGCGAAATTACGTGGAGTGGAGAGAGTTGACAAGTCGATGAAAAAGAAGCACGATTGACAAAATGACCCCCTTTTTATATCCTAGATGAAATCATAGGGGTATACTAAGTTTGTCATTCCGTTTGTAACACCTCGAAATAATGATGGTAGAGCAAAATGAATTGGACACCCACGCATAATATTAAAAGTTATTTTGGTTTTTGCATGTCCGCCCGTCCGTCCGTTCGTCTGTGCGCACGATAACTCGAGAACGCGTATACTTAGAGAGCTGAAATTTTGTACACAGACTTAAAAAAAAAAAGTAAA
This sequence comes from Dioctria rufipes, assembly GCA_963924295.1. Classification (NCBI taxonomy): domain Eukaryota; kingdom Metazoa; phylum Arthropoda; class Insecta; order Diptera; family Asilidae; genus Dioctria; species Dioctria rufipes. The sequence goes on along the minus strand of OZ002740.1, from coordinate 320,581,246 downwards.
ATTAAGTTCGAAAATGAGCCAAATCGGGCGACTTCTTCGTGGGGTTGCCATATAAAAATTTCGTTTTCCGCTATATATTTGGACACTGCCTGAGAACGCGTCGACGTAGAGAGCTGAAATTTCGCCCATGATGTTTTAACTACATTAGCAAATAAAATGTCAAAAATGGACTAAATCGGGCAACTCTTTCTTGGTGTTGTCATATAAAAATTTTGGTTTTTTACGTATACTTTGAAAACGATCAGTCCAAGACATTTTTATTGTACTAAAAACTTCTGCAGAATACGAAATCCTATAAAATTGGTTATAATCATTTTTTCTATGCGACAAATCGTTCTAGAAATATATGCGAAAAACAACTTCAAAATCAAACTTGAATAGATCGGTGACCATACGAAATTTAATACGGGCATTCATCTAGGGTATCCTAAGAATTGGTCTTAGACCAATTCTAGCTTTTTTACTTGTTTACAGTTGTGATTAAACACAATGGAATCATTTATCGCTTTCCTTAACATATTTTTGTATTTTTGCAATGAATAATTTCACTTAAATTTTAGTTTTGGTTTAATAGTTTAAAAAAATCATAAAAAACTCACAATGAACTTAACAAAAAGAATTTTGAAAATCGGTTGGAATTTGGCCGAGAGATCAAGATGGGTTGGCTTTACAGTATATGCTGCTAATTAATATAAGTTGAAAGTAATTTAGCAAACCTCGCAATCTTATTTTGGAAAATGCTCCTAAACTAATTGGAGTAATGACTTCTGGTTTTCTGTATATGAAAGATAACAGATTATAGTTGATTATAATGAAAAGCAAGTGTCTAAAATGTAGCGAATATACCCGCAAGATGGTAATTATCAACGTTTTCCGAAAAGTGTTAATTTTAACCCCGGGTTCACCTACATTATGCATTATTTCGGTTTTGCTTGGCTAAAGTGACCATTTTACAAATGATTCAATGTGGGCCAAAAATTAAAATTCAATTTAAATATTATGTACATTTTTTTAGAAAATAGATATTATATTATAATATAATTTATTATAATATAATTTAATTTTTTTTTATACCGAAACAGTACTTTATTCATAAATTAAATTATTAATTATATTATATTTAATAATAATTGCACTTTGGATAGTATTATAAAAAAAAACAAAAAAATAGGAAAAATCAATTTACATAGGAACATAATAAAATAATGCTCTTAAATATTTGAAATGTAGTTCCAGGGTTGATGCTGAAGGAATTTGCTCATCTTTACTTCTTAATTGCGATAATTCTTTGTCTTGCGATCTAACCAAGATTTTTAATTTATCTCTGAGTACTGGTCAATTTTTAGATGAATGGAAAGTTTCTTACACAACTCCAATACATAAGTCTGGACCTAAAAACCTGGTATCCAATTATCGAGGAGTATCCATTATGACTTAATATTCCGAAAGTGTTAGATTCCTTGGTTAATTCGAAATTATTCTTTTTAGTTAAAGAAATTATAGCGCCATAGCAACACGGTTTCGTTTCTGGCAGATCATTACATCTAATTTAGCCATATTCTCGAATTACACTTTAAATGAAATAGAAGATGGTAATCAGGTTGATGCAGTTTACACTGATTTTACCAAGGCATTTGACAGGGTTTGTTTATCGGTGTTGATTTTCAAATTTGGGTTGCTTGGTTTTCATTCATCTATGCTTGACTGGATTTCCTCATATTTAAGCGATCGGAAACAATATGTCAAAATTGGTCACCTTAAATCTAGAACAATCAATGTCAACTCAGGTGTTCCTCAGGGTAGCCATTTGGGCCCTTTATTATTTGTATTATTTATTAATGATGTAGTTAACTTCTACAAATGATTTTATACTGCTTCAAAGTGACATTGATAATTATTTTGTTTGGTGTGCTAATAATAAACTTGACCTTAATATTTCAAAATGTAAGATCGTGTCTTTCCATCGGAATTTAAATCCAGTCATATTTAATTATAAAATCAATAATAATCCTCATCGGTGAGTAAGTGAGGTGAAGGATTTGGGGGTTACATTTGATAGAAAATTATCTTTTGTACCCCACATTGAAACCATTGTTTCTAGAGCAAACAGAAACCTGGGGTTCTTAAAACGGAATTCTAAGGAATTTAGTGATTTGGGTACTTTGAAAGTCCTTTATTTTTCTTTAGTGAGGTCCGTACATGAGTATGCATCCGCTATTTGGTGTCCGTTTTATGCTAGTCATATAGACCGAATTGAGTCTGTTCAGAGATCATTTTCTAAATTTGCTTTATTTAAATCTCATTTTCGAACTAATACTACTCCTCAGTATCATACAAGATGCCTGCTTTTGGGTATGTCGACTTTAGAACTTAGAAGACAAGTAAGCTGTGCACTTTTTATTAAAGATATTCTCTCATATAAAATAAAGTGCCCCCAGCTCTTGTCATTAATTTTTATATACTCTCCAGAGAGACTTATACGTCCGAGGAACTTGCTTTATGAATCACATCATAGAACTAATTATGGTAGTTATGAAGTAATCTCAAATTGTATTTCTCAATTTAATTCCTTGTATCATCTTGTTGATTTGACAATGTCTAGTGCAACTTTCAAAAAAGTCATCTATTAGTATTATAACTCTTGAATTATGTATGCATATTTTATACTCAATTTTTTTTTCTCTTCCTTTTATTTTTACACTGTTATTATTATTTTTAAAGTATTTGTCACTTGCTAAGATTATAGTTAAGTACATGAAATGTCTGTAAGTTTATACCTCTGTAGACTAGAAATAAAAAATAAATAATGAGATCACAATTACATCAGTTTTTATATTTTTCCATTGAATGGAAATCTCTTTAAATTTCTTCACTGTCTTTGATTTTGCTGCAAAATTCTTGGCAAGAATCGAAGTTTCCTCTAACAATTAAAATAGATTCGATTGTGCCTAACTTTAATTGTGTTTCTTCTGATGTTCAAATCTTGTTAATAAACGAAAATATTCGTTCTGTTGTTGCATTTGTGCCTGGTAAACACAACGCGAATTCAACCACCTTTTTAGCATTATTAATTGGTATGTTTTCTTTTCTAAAATGCGAAAATATTTCCAACCATCTTTGTTCCGGATCAATATTCCTTTCATCCCAGGATTGAATTTTATCAAAGTTCGCGTACTTTCTGATGCATGATATTTCGTGAAATAAATCTTCTTCTACAATTTTGTGATTTTCAAAATTTTTTGAAATATATTCAACACTCTTCTCAACGTTATCCCATAAAAATTCTTTTTTTTTTAAACAATCCAGTCTAAGTTGTTGATATCTTTAAATTGTCTCGGCCAAAGATCTAAATAATTAAAACAATTCGCGTAAAAATTATTAATATCAAATTTAAATTTTTTCTCATAAATGCTACCATTTTAAATTAGACTTCTTAGTTCTGATCTGATTGTCAGCGGTAAATAATTAATTCAAATCTCTCTTGAAACTTTGTTTTTAAATCATTTACTGTTTGTGAAACTTGCATGATCGTATTTTTATCACCTTCAATTAATTGTACAGCATTATGGAAAATAGCAGATTGACTATGCATAAATTTCAACCAAATTTCAGAAATACTATTTTCAAAAAAAAATTTTATTTGATATGGATATTTTTCCAATGTTAAAAAATATGACTTTAATGGGTCAAAAAGTCTTATTATAACTCTTTCAATAGATGGCATTAATGCTAGCCATCGTGTTATGTACTATCCCAGAATTCGTTTCGTTTCAGTTTCAGCTTCTTCACAAAACTCTTTTAAACTGTTTCCGCGAATTGTATAAATGTAAAAATGTCAATAATTTTTTGGATAATATTTTCAATGTCTATTGGCAAAAGATCTGCTGCACTTTGGATAGTATTGTTTGTAATGTGAACTGTACATCCAACACCTATTATGTTCAGATTTAATTTGTTTTTATTTTACTGTATACGTTATTTGCTCCATTTCTTGCCACTCCTCCGAAATTGGTGTTGGCGTTATCAGCACAAAATGCTATTATTATTTGTTATTTTTAAAAGTATTCAATAAATAATTGCAGATAATTTCGGAATTCTCGCCGGGTAATGTAATGATTCCAATTTTAAAAGTTTTACCTTTACGGACATATTTGGATTAAAATAACGTATTAGTACAGGAAATATTTTAAGATCTTTATTTTTAGATGCGTCAGTATAAACAGATAAAAAATTCTCGTCTTCTAACTCAGTTTTTAATTCTTTCGGCCTCGGTTTTCGTTTTAGCGGAACTAAATTTTTTTTTTTCAAACATTGAACGAAAACTGTGGTTATGTAGAACAGAATGAAAGGAAAAGATTGCCACTGCTGCAGCCAATTTTTTTTCTTTAACCAAAAATTCAGATTTAGGAAAATATGTGCTTATAGATTTGCAGAGCTAGCTGATGATTGAACTGCTAATCTATGATTTTCTGACTTAATATGTCTGGTTATATCCGTTCTACCTCCAGACGTAATTTTAAATACACTATTACATTTTAGGCAGTGAGCATTTCTATTTTGATTTGCATTAATTTTTTATTTATTTTTTTTATGAACGGGAACTCATTTTCTAATTCTTCTGAGAATTTGCAGTTTCGTTTCCTATTTGCCATTTCTTACTAGATTAAAAATATATAATATTTAAAATTAAAACATAAAACAAATTAAACTTACTATTTAAACTGCACATGTAAAGTTTGTTTTTGCAATAATATCTAAGTTTTGGGTTTTCTAATTCTTCTGGAAATTTTTAAATTCATTATTACATTTTTGGCAGTGAACATTTCCATTTACATTTGCACTATTTTTTATTTCAACTGCACGTGTAAAATTTGTTTTGCAATAAAGCGTGAAACACAGTGCTGGCTTTTCCAACCTGGCCGGCCTCACCAACTTTGACAGTTCTGTAGAATATATGAGATCAGGTTATCAAGCTCCCAATGGGAAAGTTGGTGAGGCCGGCCAGGTTGAGGTTGAGCTCGAGTAGGTCTACTTTCTACTCTGCTGGAACTTTGTCAGCCTTGACAGCTAATTTTTGTAATCATTTGATTCCAGTATTGTTTACGAGAAAAAGTGTACGTGAAATTTATTGAAAAAAAGTTTGGGAAACATATTAAACGTGAAAATTTATTCCTGCTGTAGCAAATTATTACAAAAAAATTTTAATTTTTAAGCCAACAGCCAAATTAAGTGCTATCATACAGAAGTTGTCAAAGCTCGCATTGTGAGTTGTAAAAGTTTGCAAGGCTCATCAGGTTGAGGTTCTTCAAGTTATACTGAGGTCGAGGTTGGAAAAGCTACCACTACGTTTCTCGCTTAATATTTTTAAGTTTTCAGTTGACAGCGATTGACACAACGACAACTGAAAACCTTTATTGCTTAGAATATAGAGAGTACAGGAAGTGTGATAAGTCAAATTTGGTGTAGTCAAATTCTGGTTGTGTGAGTATCTGTTGCCGCTGTAGTGAACGCTCAGTACAGCCGTGTAGTAGAATCAATATAGAGAGCGGGGCAACAAGATATATGGTTGAAAATATTACGTTTGCTCCCATCGAAAATGTTTTTATGCGCTGTCACTACGCCAACATTCCCAGGGAATTTCGCAACTGTCACAAACGTAAACAAATCTCGGTGGAGGAAGGATTTTTTCAATATTACATCGCTTTTGTTGTGGATTTTTAATTCAATTTAATATACAAAGGTGTGTAAAGTACACAAAATAATATTTTATAACTATACTTGCCTAAAAAATGATTTCTCACGTCGTATCTGGGTGTTGTTGTGGCAATTTTTCACCGAACACTTCATTCTGAAATTACATGAATATCACTTAGAAATATCTCACTATATATCAACAGATAATTACTTACACTCTTTACTTTATTTAGCACTATTTTTAAATCACTTTTTACAAGTTTTAAATTATATTTAAACTGTTGCAAGTCTTTCGCAAATTAAACAAACTTCGTTTGACAGCTAAACATGGATTTGTCTCTTTCTTCAATATAATGCTGACCTACTTCACGGGACCGTGAAAAAATCCACGCTCATGCACACGAATTTTACAGGTATCAACACTTCCTGTTGTCTCTATATTCTAAGTTTTATTGTCTACAATAATGCTAGGGTTGCAATGCATAATAATGTTAGGGTTGCAATGAACCTTTACGAATCCAGCTTGAAAATTGGAACAGAATGAGGATATGGAGTAGATTTGATATCAAGTTTTGTTTTAAATTAAGAAAAAAGCGAGTTCCAAAGCGGGACAGTTTTCAATGCGGGTCAAAATGCGGCATAATTTTCAATGCGGGTCAAAATGCGGGACTATTTTCAATGTGGAACAGATCCTACAAATTCTGGCCTGTCTCGCAAAATGCGGGTCGAATGGTCACTATACGCTTGGCCATCTGGGGTTCCTACTAGCGTCACTTTCATTTCTAGTCAAGCCCTAAACTTTTACTGTGAATTTGGACGAAGTATGTGATGACGTGTATGGACCCTCTCCTTTTAAATCAAGTCCAGCTTTCTTTTTTACTTGTTGGTTCTCATTTGAATGCCTCACAAGGACTTACTACATTTTCACCAAGTGGATATGAGGATTGAAATATGAGACTTCTCATACAAAAAGACCGACGTAAATCAACTGGGGAATTGAATCATTTTTACAAAAACTGTATTACCATTGAAAACTATTGGACCAATAGTGATAGCATTTCTCTCGTTTCTTAATTCTTCATGGCTTTAACCTTATCTCTGTGCACAAGGGTACAAATCCACCCCAGCCTGTTAAAAACGTAAATAAAAAATTAATTAATCAAGACTTAACAAAATCCTTCCAGAAATGCTATCTGTGATATGTTTCACACACTGTAAGAAAAAAAAAACGGATTGAAATTGGTAAATGTGGATGAAGTAGTGAAACTAACCCTAGTAAGAAATGCTCATCGGTTTCGAAATTCCATTTCCCCTCTCGGGGGGAATCTTATGTAAACTAGGCCTATTGCATATGGAAATCGCGCCTGAATGTGTAAATTTCTCCACTTTAAATGCGGGTGAAGTTTTCTGATAAGTTCTGATGAGCCCTTCGATGAGCTTTCCGATGAGCATTCCATAAGCGTTTTCGTATTCAAAATTTATTTGCATTTCCACGAAATTATGATGATTGGTTTGTTGTATTTCTTAAAAAACAGTACAGTTTTGACTTCTGACGCGTAGTTGTAAACTGCATTCGATTGAGAAAGTTGCGTTAAGTTGTAAAATGAAATAAAAGTGTAACACATGAAAGCATATTTTAATTTAGGTATTTTATAAATTTATTGTCTGGTAAGTTTTAATATGAAAAATATGTAAAACTGAAATTTTTTTCCTCTTTTGTTTGTAAACGCGCGGGTTTTGTGTTAAACACTTATGCGAATGTACCAAATTGCGACGAGCGGCGGTGAGCGAGCGACGAAGTTATCGACGGGATTGATCAGTTTCTAATTATGCCGTCGTCGCTGCAGTACTACCAACAAAATTAATCGAATGGAAGACATTTTTGGGCAGAACTACAATAGAAGTAAATAACTTTACGAAATTAAACGAGACTGACGTTTACTTATGAAAAATTGATATTTTTAGCCTAAATATATATATCACATTCCGTAAGAGTTATTATCTTGATATTTAATGTTTTCAATTTTAAAAAGTGGTAAAAGTGAAACATTTAACAAATGGAAGTTGATTTAATTGAAGATTTGTGCTTTCTATTAATTCGCACTACCATTTTTATTCCATTTTAATTTTTACATTGCACTTTTAATTATTTAGTAATAATTTAATTGTTTGGACACATCGCGTTCTTACGGAATGAGCAATTCTTAGCGCACTATAATTACGGAAAATTGGATGTTTAAACTTAACGAAAGTTCCCCTCACACAAGTCAAAGTTAATTTGTGTACGCCTGTTAAATTAAAGGGCGCGTTCGCTTTACGTAAATAAATGTACTTACGTATACTTCTATTGTAGTTCAGCCTTTTAAAGCAATTTCTTAGGACAATGTTTTTTTTCTTTTAATCTAATTTGGATGGTGGCTGTGTAAAGAGGAAACTTTTATCAGTACAGTTCTTTGATGTTACATTGTTTTATATGTAGTACCAATATTTCACACCGACCATTTTTTTATCGAATTTAGAAGCCTGCGCACTTGAGCTGGGTAGAAAAGATTACGAAGCATAGCTGAGAAATTGTATTCTAAGATCGCATAACAGATTCAACATAGCAAAGTGTACATCTAAGTATAAAACCATTCTTACTGTAATACAATTTCTCCATTTCCATTTTTTAATTGCAGTAAAAAACTGAAGCTATCTGCAGATATCAGCGAATTATCAACAACTTCCTAGTTTAACTGGATTTTTTTACTTTTTTTTTTATATTTTTATAATTAATGTCAAATTCATATTATATTGCAAAATTATTCTAGCTGAAATAATTTCAAATTATATTTGTATAATTAATACCTTCACCTATTCCCATTTTTATCATCTAGCTTCACTAATCCATTGTGAAACAAAAACTAGAAATACGTGCTCTTTTTAGTACATTCTTTTGTTCGACAGTTCACTCCAGTATTTGTCAGTTACTGCGTCTTTTATCAAAACGATTTCCTTTCTAGTTCCAAAAAAGTCTCCTTGTACGGCATGTGCGCTGAGTAGAGTTTAAATCTTTGAAAAAATCCTCCTTGCATCCACTGAGCTATCACAGCTCATCAAAATCGCAAATGTACGCAAAATCACAACATACAGATGGGAAATGAAATGGTTGTGCGATATCGATGTTATCATTGTGAATTTATTGATGATAAAGCAGTGACATTTCCACTATTTCATCATTAATTAACAGATGAATGTATCAGTGAGTATTTTCGTTATGTTAACAAGAAAATAATGTAACAACTCATGTAATTGTTCATCGAATGATCATGGAAAAACTCATTATGTTGAAGAAAAGTATATAATGAGTTTGTGGCAGCTCGAAATCCCTAATTTTTACTTGTTCAAATATCTCTAATTTTTACTTAGTTTTTTATTACATCAAAATTATTATGATCACGTAGGGATTTAATTTTTTGATGGAAAAAACAAAATATATGAGAGAAGACTTTTGCGATTTTGTGACTACGACATCTTCTAAATTTAATAATAAATATTGTAACATTATAATATAATAAATTGTAGTTCTTATTTATAAATGCTACAAATTGGTGACCCCGACGTGATGCCCGACGAAGAGGCGGAACAGCCCAACGAAAAGGGGGCACAGCCACAATCAATCGCACGAGTTGCTGTAAAAATTCCACCGTTTTGGAAGGAGAATCCAAAACTTTGGTTCATCCCACTGGAGAGCCAATTTTTTAACGCAAAAATAACAACTGATGAGACAAAATATCATCATGTTGTGGGAGCAGTTGAGACTGGAATACTAAGTCAGGTATACGACATTATTTCTGATCCACCCGCCACCAAAAGATATGAGGCATTAAAGAAGAGATTAGTAGAACAATTTGCAGATTCGGAAGAACGGAAATCACGGAAGATTCTTAGTGAAGTCGAACTAGGTGACAAAAAACCATCGCAATTTCTCCGCGAGATGAGAGAATTGGCAGAAGGACGAATTTCTGACGATATTATGAGGTCACTTTGGAAACAAAGACTTCCCACCCAATGTCAAGCAATTATGTCAACACTTTCTGAGGAAGACCTAACGAAACTGGGAACGGTAGCAGACAAGATAATGGATGTGAATTATTTTGATAATCAGAGAATAAATGCTGTTATGACGACTAATGATACCTACGAATGACCTTACTAGAACATAAGCTGAAATTTCAGATCGTTTGACTAAACTAGAATATCGAGGAAGATCATCATCCAAAAGTTCATCATCTAACCGACATAGATCAGCATCGGGCCGGCGTCCAAGTCCACACTCTACAAGCAATTCCGAAATCTGTTGGTATCACAGAAAATTCAACACTAAGGCTAGTAAATGCAGAAGTCCTTGCAGTTTCAAAGGAAGTTCTTTCAATTTCCAAGCCGATCATTAGATGCGACGAATGATCAAATACGTGCAACAAGTCGCCTTTTTGTTTTTGATTCAACGACCCGGCAAAATTTTCTTGTGGATACTGGAGCTGACATATCGATTTTTCCAAAAGGAATGAAAGATATGAAACCTGATGACACATCTTTTCTTTTTGCAGTAAATGGAACCAAAATAAAAACTTTTGGCGACAAGCTTTTAAATATCAGTCTAGGATTACGTCGAAATTTTCAATGGAAATTTATAATTGCTGATGTCGATAAAGCAATCATTGGCTCTGATTTCTTACATCATTTTGGACTTTTGGTAGATTTAAAAAATCGAAAAATAATTGATTACATAACGGAATGTAGTTCTAATGGTACTGTGTTTAACTCATAAAAATTTTTGAATATAAAAACGATTTCTAAAAATTCGTCATACGCAGAATTACTCGCCGAGTTCCCAGAAATTATTAAACCTAGGAATTTTGACAGCGAAGAGAAAGTGAATATTTCTCATCAGATTACCAATGGTCAACCTGTTTTTGCAAAAGCGAGAAGACTGGATAAGGAGAAATATGAAGCAGCCAAGAAGGAATTCGAGTTTATGATAGAACAAAACATTTGCAGACCGTCGAAGAGCTGTTGGGCTAGTCCGCTGCATATGATCCGAAAACCGAATGGTGATTGGCGACCTTGTGGGGATTACCGGATGTTGAATTCAATTAATGTTCCAGATCGTTATCCTGTTCCGAACATTCAAGATTTCACTTTCAATCTGGAGGGAAAAACTATATTCTCTAGAATCGATTTAGTTCGAGCTTTTCACCAGATTCCTATGGAGTCTAAAGACGTTCAGAAAACAGCTATCATCACTCCGTTTGGATTGTTTGAATTTCCAAGAATGACTTTTGGTTTAGGTAATGCAGCACAAACCTGTTAACGATTTGTGCACGAAGTTGTTCGTGGATTAGAATTCTGGTTTCCATATATCGATGATTTCCTTATTGCATCTTCAACTGAAGAGGAACACAAGAACAATCTGCGAGCTATCTTCTTCCGTCTAAAAAAATTTGGCGTGGTAATTAATCCAAGTAAATGTGAATTTGGTAAGGCATCTATTGAGTTTCTCGGATTTTTAATCTCTAAAGCTGGTCTCAAGCCAATGAAGCAAAAAGTTGAAGCTATCCTTAATTTCAAACAGCCTGCGGATTTGAAACAACTGCGTCGATATCTTGGAATGTTTAACTTTTACCGTCGTTTCGTTCCAAATGCAGCAAAAATTCAAAGTGCACTTAACGATTTCATGAGGGGAAATCCAAAGAAGAATTTAAAATTGGAATGGACAACCGATACAATTGAAGCTTTTGTTAACACTAAGAAGGCTTTAGCAAACGCTGCTATGTTAGCGCATCCTTCATCATCAAAAGAACTTTGTATTATGGTTGATGCATCTGATTTTGCCGTTGGAGCTGTGTTACAACAGAAAACAGAAGGTAATTGGGAGCCATTAAATTTTTATTCACAGAAGCTGACTTCTGCGCAACAGAAATATAGCACATATGACCGAGAGCTATTAGCGATTTATCAATCAATAAAACATTTCAAATATATGTTGGAAGGTCGAATATAAACCATAAACCACTTGTTTTTGCGTTTCAACAAAATCCTGAGAAGGCATCGCCTCGACAATTAAGACAATTGGATTCTATAGCACAATTTTCCACAGATATCCATCATATTTCTGGTTTTGATAACGTAGTTGCTGATACCCTTTCAAGAATAGAAACAATAGATATTTCTGGAAACATCGACGTTGAAAGATTATCAGCTGAACAGAAATCCGATCAGGAGCTCCAAGGCTTGTTAACTAACAAAAATTCCTTGCAGTTAAAACTTTATAATGTACCTGGCTCGAATTCAAAAATTTATTGTGACATTTCGACTGAATTCATTCGGCTATATGTACCCAAAACTTTTCGTTTTGAAATTTTCAAGAGACTTCACAACTTAGCTCATCTTGGAGGAAACGCAACTCTTAAGATGATTCAACATCGGTATGTGTGGTCATTCATGAACAAAGACATTAAAAGATGGGTCAAAGTATGCATTTCTTGTCAGCAATCAAAGGTAAATAGACACTGTCACAGTGCCATAAGTCAGATTTCTATCCCTGATGAAAGATTTAAGCATATACATATCGATTTAGTTGGCCCATTAACACCATCGAATGGATTTGTTTATTGCTTAACAATTATCGATCGTTTTACGCGCTGGACTGAGGTTGTACCTACCTTTGAAGGGGATTTCTGCAGAGGAAGTTGCCGTTGCATTGTACTCTAACTGGTTTGCTCGTTTTGGTGTTCCAGAGAAACTATCTTCAGATCAAGGTAGACAGTTTGAAAGCTCATTATTTACTGAACTTTCAAAACTCATGGGAGTCCAACATATCAGAACAACGCCATATCATCCATGCGCGAATGGTATGATTGAGCGTTTCCATCGTGTAATAAAGGCAGCAATCAAATGTCATTCTACTGAGAGATGGACGGAAGTTTTGCCTACAATTTTGTTGGGTATAAGAACGGCGTATAGAGAAGACATTAAAGGTTCGACAGCAGAACTTGTTTATGGAACAACTTTACGTACACCAGCTGAATTTATGATTGAACCTATCTTTAAACTAAGCTCGAGCGCATCAGAATTTTTATTAAATCTTCGCAACAGTATGAGCAAGATTCGACCTGTTCCTTCGACAAACCATAGTTCAAATAAAGTTTTTGTTTATAAGGATCTCTTTACTTGCAGTCATGTTTTTATTCGTGTCGATGCTGTAAAAAGACCACTTCAACACCCATACCAGGGACCATTTGAGGTGATTTCAAGATCTGAAAAAGTTTTCAAAATTCGAATCAAAAACGCAGAGAAAAATATTTCGGTAGATCGTTTGAAACCTGCATATATGTTAAATACCGATATAGACGCTGATACCAATGTTTTTAAGAAACCACACTTACTTTCAGTTCCTATTCCAAGTCCTTGTCCCGTCAAGACTTCAAGATATGGAAGAAGAGTTAAATTTGTTGATTATCGTTAACACTAGGGGGGGAGTAATGTGGCAGCTCGAAATCCCTAATTTTTACTTGTTCAAATATCTCTAATTTTTACTTAGTTTTTTATTACATCAAAATTATTATGATCACGTAGGGATTTAATTTTTTGATGAAAAAACAAAATATATGAGAGAAGACTTTTGCGATTTTGTGACTACGACATCTTCTAAATTTAATAATAAATATTGTAACATTATAATATAATAAATTGTAGTTCTTATTTATAAATGCTACAAGTTCAGTCCCGGGTCCAGAACAGATTTCATCATTACTTTCATCTAAGAGCTCATGTTGAAGTCATCGATGAAATCTTCACATCATTTTTACTAGGGACCAAGGCACCTGAGCGTTTAACTGTGTGTAGGGATGTATATGCACCCCGAAGTTTTGTTATAATATTTTCATTGAAATCCGGATGTTGGAAGCAGCTGCGTTAGTATTTTTCTACTGTTTGATTTGTTTCACATTTATTTTGTCTAAATGTCTATTTATTTCTATGCTACGATATTCGTTTTGAAACTATTATGATTCATTCTTTTTCTCAATATGATTGATTTGGTGGGAATTGCTACTTTGATCTAACATATGCTATCAAGGCCACAGTTGTATATACAAAAGCAATCTTTAGAACGGAAAGATTTCCTAAAATATTTATCCAGGCAATTGGTTGATAATGCTGTGAAAAGTCGGCTGTCAAATCCAAAATAGTTAAAAACCAGCGTGCTACATATGTCCCCGTTCCAATGACATCAAGACCAGCTTGATATACCACATTTGCGAAAACCAACCTGTAAAAAGCACAGTAAAAATGCTTGTAATGAATGCATTAACATTGAAATTGATGATGGGGTAAGAGAAATATGTAGATTCGGACGAAGATGCATCCTAACATTTTTGTTTTTTTTTTTTCTATTCTTTTAACTTTGAAATTTTTTAATTTTAATTAATTTTGTTTTTTAAATTGGTACTGTATCAATAAAATTTTATTAATATTTATGCAGACAAAGTTTTTCACATAGATTTTACAATAAAAACGTATGGGGTGCAATTGCATCCCTGTACATGGTTAATGTTAAAATATGTGTGCACAGAGAGAAGGTGAAAGAAATGCCGGCAAATAATTGCACCTTCGTACAGTTATTGCATATAAAATTTAAAACTAAGTATAAAAATAATCTCAGAACATCATAGAAGGTATTATTTCAAAATAAACTGCTAAGTCATAGTAACTGCAATATAAGTAGGTATAGGTAGTTAATTAAGTATTCAATACGACGATTATTTTCTTTTCAAACAATGCCATAAGGTGTAAGTTACCCTGTAAATCAAATCGACATTCATTAGTGTGTTTGTCACCTTGCCCGGTTGTTTTCACATTTCTACCGTATGCAGAGAACTTAATTAGCAAGTGCATTTGCGGTGAAGAGCCAAGAGTTATATGTACTACTAATTGTGAAAATAAAGAAGAAAAGCTTTTGCTTTGGCTTTGTCATTACCGCACAAGATAAAGAAAACTGCTGGCAAAAATTCTTCAATGTCCGTCCTCCCCATATATATATATATATATATATGTACCTATATAACTACTTACATATATTTGTGCTGAACAGTCGGAAATGTGTGCTAAATCCGTGCGCGATTGCGCAACAAACACTTCAAGGGCGGATGACGCCAACAACAGAGCTTGCATTATGACTTGTAAGGTGGATGTTTTTTTTTCCATTTTTTTTATTCGATTATGGTACATGGCGCAACTGCTTAGATAAATATTATGCGGAATGTTACTTGATTACCCACGTTCCATTATAGTTCCATATAGTAGTATTAAAACAAGATAAGATTCTGAAGGGAAGTTCTATAGTAAGTCACAGTGATTAGAAAGACATGATTGTTTTTTTTTTCTAATGCATAATTTATATGATATCTGAGATGATCGCTCTCCTCTTGCCTTGCTGCTCTAGAAAGTGATAAGAGATTGAATATAAACCAATAGGACCGGATTGCGAATTCCTAGTATACTTATACTTCTCATTTGTTGTTATAATCAGCAAATTTTATCTGTTCCTCAAGATTTTGTTAGTTTACATCCAGTTGCGTTTTATTTTTATCTCGACTTGGCATTTAATTCCATGTCGGTTACCGTAGCAACTTTGATAAAAATTTTCGTCTTTATTTTTTTTTTGCTTCAATTTGTTTGTGTAGCATTTGTTTATTGTGCTGTTGTATAGGCAGACTGATTCTATATAATTTTAAATTTATTTGTTTTGTAATTTACAAGCAGACAATTTACGCACAGAGAAATTTTTTGTATTTTCTAAGTAATTGCGTCACAGTTAGGCTCGAGATAAATGTAATTTACTTAGTAGTGAGCTGCTAGGTAAAAATTATATTAATCTTACTTTTATCAATTACGATTATGTGGCTTGTGGCAATACATTCCTCTGTGATTAATGAAACGAAGTCTATAGACTTTAGTTGAGAATGAAAACTAGCGGATTCTTTCATAAGATCTGGAATTTAGGAAAGCTAGGCATGAGGCGAAATATATTTGACTAAGCTGAAATATCTTTCGTCAGTTCCCTTACCGCAAATCTAAGTAACTCGGGGGTTACACCTGGAAGTACAGCTTGCATGCAAGCCTCCCTTCCAACGCGATTTTAATCTGGACAGCAGAAGGCAGTTCGGTTGATATGTTATCTTCTCTATAAATTAATAATGTACGGAGTACCACATAGAATAATTCTGTGGATTAAAATTTTCCTTAGTGATTGGACTTTCACAGTAGCCATATCAGACGAACTCTCCAGCATAGCTAAAATCGTTGCATGGGTTCCCCAAGGCTCAATAATGGGCCCTAAGCCTTATAACTTCTTCCTTTTAGACTTTCCATATATTGAGCATGATGAAGAGTGACAAATTAACTCACAAGCAATAGTTTATGTAGATGATACAAAAAAGAAATAAAGTGCTTAGGAGTTCACATAAGAAACCACTTTAAGTTTAACAAACATGTGAGAAAAACAATCCAAAAAGCAAGAAAAGCATTCTATATGTTAAGAGAACTTTTCTATAATGAAGCACTAAGTACAAAAACGAAAATACTAATGTATAAACAGCAGTGCCGGATCTAGGAAAGTTTTTAGGGGGGGGGGGGGTGGCAAAGACGTTAGTTACCGCCCCCTCTAACAACAATCTTTATTTGGGGACAATTTTATTACAGTTCCAGGGTATACTAGGCATCATATGTATGATAGATGACCTATTTATACTGCATACCGTAGAACTAGAACCAGAATTGTTAAAAACAATTTGAAACAAATGATTGCTAAATAAAAAGAATTTGAAATTCAAATAAGAATCCATTGTAGATCTTAAATGTCGTTTGAATCTCAAACTGTTTAAAAATAAAATGCATGTAAAAAAATCGTATCATTACAAACAGACAGACAGACTTGTAATTTCAATATTGATAATCCAATTGCCATATAAAATTTCAGAGACATACTTGCGGTTTACGATACTAGAAATTAAATTACATTTGATTTATCACTTGATTTGTCATTTGACTTAAGAAAGTTCCTCGCATGTACAAAATGCGAGCAAATATTGTGAAATTACTTGTCTATATGAAAAATAAAAACGAAATAGACACTTCAGTTTGACAAGTGTCAAATATTAAATGTCAGAAAAAGTTGTACCAACATTGCAGTATTAAATTCGATTATAAAAGGTCCGTGCATTAAATGATTATGGTTTATAACTAGGGTCATATTGCAATAAACTCGTATAGCGCGACCGTTTTTCGCAATTTCAATATTGAGTTCCAATGTACTACATACTGAGTGTACACCGAGCGTATGCCGAGCTGTTTCTCAGTATATAGAGACAAGCTTGCGGCTGAGCGTAAAATGTAATATTGAAATTGCAAGTCTGTCTCTGGTATTATTAATACACGGAGAACAAATTAAAAATTTAATTATGTTAGAGATTAGTTTTTTTATTTTTGCCGCTTTTCAATATGAATCTTCTCGGCTAAAATGGTTTCAAAAAACCTCTTGGTAGGAATTATGGCAAACAGCTGTTCAGGTTGAAAGGATTTATCCGATTTTTTACTCGGATTCAAAGACCTTAATTCTGGCTAAAATGGCTAAATTTAGCTGGCATAAAAATAATGTTCTGGTAACTCTGTGCTTGTGCCTACTACTATCTTATATTCTGTCTACATTCGAGGTGGGTTCTCTGGATGATGGGGAACATAGGGTGTCTAGCCACATTTGTACAATTTTTGAATTCATTTCATATGATACCAAGGTATAATTTGAGAATTTAGCGCAATTTTTAGTTTAGTTAGCTTACAGAGGCTTACAGACTTAAATTTAATAGACAGTAAACTGATTGACTCTATAAGCAAATATAAGCACAATTGAAAGTATGATATCAGCAAAGAAGCTTTTAGATTCCGGAAAGATGATCGAAGTGTTAAGTACGGTCTGAAAAAATTTTCCAATTCCTGTAATTAGATTTTTTCTCATTTAGTTATGGGTTCTGATATCCATCGTATTGCCGTCCCCTTAAAAGTAGCGCCCGGCGCAAGTGCCCCCGCGTGCCCTCCCATAGATCCGGCCCTGATAAACAGCTAATAAAGCCAACAATATGCTATGAATTCACAGTATGGTCACCAATGATTGCAAAAGAACTAGAAATATTTGAAAGGAAAATAATCAAAATAGCGATACGAAAGAATTATAAAGCCAAACACAAGAAATACAGCAATAAATATATTATGAACGAAGCTAAAATGAAACCCCTAATGAAAAACCTAGTGGATTTGACGCATAAGCACAACAAAAGAATAGAAAGACACCCAAATTATGTAATCTAGGAACGCTATAATAAGCAAAAAAATATTATATCACTACAATAAACCTCTGTAATGAAACTTTCAGAAATTATATCAATGGAAAATACGCAACACTAGATATACCTAAGTTTTATGTAACCAACGTAAAAATTAACTACAGAGGATAGTAATATAGAAAGAATTATTAAACCAAAATTAGTAAAATCAAAATGACGAAACAGGTAACTGGTAACGAATCAAACTGTATAACTTCAAAGCTTGAATAGAAAGATAATAGAATTGCAGGTATAAAAATTTTAAACAAAATAAAGAATTAAACCTAATCAAAGACTAGTACTATAACAATTTACAAAATTAAAGAAGCAAATATTAAATTGATAATGAACGGAATTTAAATTAACTTGACTAAATTGTAAGAATATATAAGATCAATCGCAAACAAAAAAGTAAATAAAAGAATTAGGCCAATAAGGAAACTAATAGTATAAGAAATCTTAAACCTTGAACTAAGGAAAATATCAATTAGTAATGAATTAATTCAAACAAAATAAAAAAAAAAAACAAATAAAGACAAAATGTAATGTATTAGACAAGAAAGATGGACAGAGTGTGAGTTTGATTGGACGCCACTGGTGACACAACGTGACAGTAGGGGCGCGCGAGCATAGGCACACTTGAAAGCCACGTATTTAGGAACACCTCTTGATTAATAGCACCGTTCACTGCCCACTAATAACAGTAAGAAGGTGTTCCCAACTAGATTAAGTAATGGTTAAAACTATTTTAATGTCATCTAAGACAAAAGAATGTACTCCAAGATGCAGGAAAGGAAATAAATAAGGAAATACTGTTCAAAAGAAAAAGAAGAAATATGTAAACAAATATTCAGATTGTTAGAATTGTAGTCATACCGTCATTACCATATATAAAATAGAAAAAAAATTGTAAGAAACTTCATTGTATAATAGTGAAACATCAATAAAGGCATTCATAATTGCTATTGATGTCTTATCAGCTTACATGCAAGTTCATTTAAAAAATAGCATTTAGACGTAAGGTTTTGAGTATATTGGAAAATTATAGCAATAAAGGAAGTATCAGAATGATAAAAACAAAAACAAAAAAAAAAAAGGAAGAGGAAGAGGAAGGTGTTAGTAAATGATGATTTTCCCGGTATAAATTTATAGATCTCTCTTAAGCATTTCTTTCCGCCATTTTGAAAACTGTATAAATATCAAATTACTATCTCCCAGCTGCCATGTTTTTTCATCATGCAAGTTCGCTTCCAGTTGCATGGCAGTTGGATTATACGTGCAACCACTAATCACTTATGGGATATATGGTTATAATATTCCTGAGTATCTTAGTCTGTTTTGGGTAGGGTGACCATCTTAGTCCACTTAAAAATGGAACCCCTTTGACTAGAATGCGGAATCAGTGTTGGAAATACGGGACAGGATAAAATTTATAAGAAATGAAATGATACAGAGAATTAAGGTTATATTCATAAAACATAATCATTTACCAATTCGTTATATCTTAATATATATAAATCCAGTGTCACTGTGTTTGTACATACTATTCTCTCCTGATAGCACAAAAGTACTGAAAATGTACTTCGGGAGGACTGAACCGAAGCCTTCCAGCTCCACTGAAAAGGATAGGTAGTCGGGAAAATATTTAGGGGTAAACACTTACACATATGACCACTGTCGCGTTTTTAAATGATTTATTTGCGTATGTAAGAGCAGGACAGGTAGCGCTAGTCATTGGGGATGTATTCGGTACTTCTAAAGCAATGAAAAGAAGCACAATATTCAGGCATATTTCAGTAGTTTTGAAGTACTGCAGAGAACCACAACATTCCGGCATATTCCAGTAGTTTTGAACTAATAAAGAGAATCAGACAATTCGAGCATAATTCAGGAGATAGAGTTTTTTCCAAAATAAAAAAATATCTTTTCTTTTAATATATTTAATATATATAATACTTTACTAATTAAATTTAGTAAGTTGGGTACCCTTTCCATAACAGTACCTTTCCAGTTATAGCCTTTTCACCGTGTCAATGGCTATAAAATATATATATATAAACCAATAAGAGGTGTTATTTTAATTAGCCCGCTATTTCGGTAGATGTCACTTTTGGAGCTGTCATTTTTTGATATTTGACAAGTAGAAACTACGCCATTAATAAAAATGGAACGATACACGATTCAACAACGCATTGAAATTATTAAAATTCACTATAAGAATGGTGAAAATGTGGCAGAGACGGCTCGTCAAATACGAACATTTTTGGGTCGTCGTGAAGCACCTTGTCGAACTGCAATACAGAAATTGGTAGAAAAATTCGAGCTGTCGGGACAAGTTAGTGATGTGAAGAATAAAACCCGTGCACGTCGCTCAAGAACAGCCGAGAATATTGCTGCTGTAGCCGAAAGTGTTGAAGAAAACCCAGGTTTGTCCATTGCTCGTCGTTCTTTGGAATTAGGCATTCCACAAACGTCATTACACCGTATTTTGCATAAAGATTTGGGTCTTAAGGCTTATAAAGTTCAGTTAACACAAGAACTCAAGCCGGCCGATCATCAACAACGTAGAGTCTTTGCTGATTGGGTCCTTGAAATGCATGAAAATGATCCGGAATTCCATCGAAAACTTATCTTGAGTGATGAGGCCCATTTCCACTTCGATGGCTTCGTCAACAAACAAAATTGTCGCATCTGGCTCGGAAAATCCAAGAGTTATTATTGAAAAGCCTCTCTGTCCTCAACGTGTGACTGTTTGGTGCAGTTTATGGTCCCGCGGGGTCATTGAACCTTACTTTTTCGAAAATGAGGCTGGAGCAACAATTACGGTGAATAGATTGCGCTATCGACAGATGATTAATAACTTTTTATGGCCGGAATTGGATGGTATTGATCTGGACAACGTTTACTTTCAACAAGACGGCGCTACGTGCCATACAAGCAACGAAACCATTGATCTTTTACGGGAAAAGTTTCCGGACCGTGTTATCTCTCGAAGAGGTGATCACAATTGGCCACCGAGATCTTGTGACTTAACACCTTGCGACTTCTTCCTTTGGAGCCACGTGAAAGAGAAGGTCTACGCCAACAGCCCAGCGTCGATTCCAGACCTCAAAGATGGAATTCGTGAGGCTATCGAGGACATAGGGCAGCCACTTTGCGATTTGGTTATGGAAAATTTCATGAAAAGGATATGGTCCTGTAGGCGTGGCTGATGTTATTTTCCATTATTAACGGCATACCTTCCTCTTTATAATGAAATAAAGATCCGATCATTTATCTCAAAAAATGGCATTTTTCTTTGAATATCAAAATAACGCCTCTTATTGGAAAACCCTTTATTTTAGATATTACAATTTACGTATCTCCTTTATCTTTTTAATTTGAAATGTCTCAGATTTAGTTTTTGAAATCATGATATGATAATAACTATTGGTTGAATTAGTTTAATTTAGTTTTCGTATTAATTCTTTTTAATTTTACTTTATTTTCTTTTTATAATTATTTTGTATTTTTGCAGTTGAATTCTTTTATATAAGATCTTTTTTTTCTCTTTGTTTTGTTTTTGATCTGCTCTTTCAATAATTTACATAATACACCATCACCTCTCTAGTTTAAGTACAATCTAAAGATTTGTAATCTTGTGTACATTTTCCGAAATAAAATTATTGTTATTGTTATACGGGACCGTATACAATGAAAATTACTGTAATAATTGTAAATTTTGTATTTAAATCAGAAAGAAATCAGAAAAGAGGCGACTACTCTTATTAAATAGAAAAGAAATCTTCTCAAAAATCACAGCAGATCTTTGTATTGTGCACATAAATATCTTGTTAGCTCAGATATTCAAATTATTGTGTTAATATCAAAATAGCACAGAAATCCATCAATTTCCAATAAGTTATTTCTTTGCCATAGAGTCATAAAAAACAAGAACTTGAATCTCTTTGCATTTGTTAAGTATAGAAGAAAAAAAAAACAACAAAAACACAAAAAACCATTGAAGGTCGCCCCATTCGCCATTAATATTTATTCTTGCAGTCGAGTAGCAAAAGCCTTGAACTAATCACACTCCTACTGATATTAATTTGATTGCATTTAATTATTATTATTTGTTAAAGTGAATCTCTGATTGCTGTATTCATCTTCAATATGCACACATTACATTATCATTAGAAGACTTTCGCAAGCGTCAATCTGATTACATTTGACATTTTCTCAACGTCCGCCGCCCGCACGAAAACTCTATGTACATTTTCCCAGGGTGTTATGCAATTCCACATCATTAGCATGATAGGAAATGGGGATTAGTGCGTAGCGCAAAAACTGAATCCAAATACAATATGCTAGTGACTAGGTATATATTATATATATAATCCAAATAGATTTTATGCATGTGTATATATGTATGTATAGGAAATAATCTAGTAGGTATTAGGTGGTTTGGCGAAGCTGTTTGCTCATGCCTCACCGGTTTATTGGTTGTCCACTTTTATAATAGATTTATGTATGTGTTGTATTATACTCGCACTTCAAAACAAAATTATTCAAAAGGTATGGCATCATAATGTTATAATATGTAACTAGCATAGTAGATATATAAGCATATGTATAGTTATGAGGCTGCGCGAATTGCACAAGATAACTACTAGATATAAATGAGACCCATATGGAACAATCAATCACCCGAAATTGGGCTCAGCTAAGGTCAACCGGCTCCATACTAATATCCCCCGGGCAGTTTCCCTCGGCCTCGTACTCTACAAATTCAAATATGAAAGGTGCTCGTTTAGGCAACACAAAATCATAGCGCTGCTAGCTTGAAAGAAAACTTAGATTAAACCAGTTTCAGTTATTTTGCTGGTTGCTAGTGATATGCCAGTTTCGACGACCAAGTTTCGACATTCAGACAGGTAGGTACATACCTACCGAAACCAACATAGCTTTTCTGGTGATATTTTGATCCAAAAAAGGTTTTATGTTTTTGTGTAACTTATTCGATAGAGCTACCTGAATAGTTATAGAGCCGAATGAAACGGTTAAATAGTAGTAGGAACATAGATAATATTATATCATGGTTTATCTGCAAGCCGAAGAGAAGATCTAACCTTTTTTGGGTAGGTATACACAATAAAATTTAAAAAACTCTTGTTCTACGGTTCATGGTTTCTATGTTAAAAAAAAAAAAATGTATATTTTATATTTTTGTTTAAATGGAAAAGTCTTAACTTTTTTTTTTACTGTTTTGATCGAATTGGGATATTATTCCGGTTTATGGAATTTATTTATAATATGAACGCAGTTTTAAATGGGAATATCTTACCTACCTGAGAAGATATTTTCAACTGGAATTAATCGAGGACATTGAGGTTAATAAATGTTGATTTGAATAAATAACGTAATAACTGCGTTGCAGAGGATACGTATATTGCGTACTTTGAATAACTAACAAATCTATAAATAAAATATTTAACCAAAAACTATGAGCACCGATTCTATTCTGGTACTCTGGTTTTGTAGTTTATATATCGAAAGATGAACACGAAAAGATGTTCACTGAAAAACGCTATCTACACCTGTAAAACTGCAAAAGTTATCGGGAAATTCAAAATGCTTCAATTCGAATTAAGAGGAGTCGGTACCAAGATTTGCAAGTTTCATACATTTTTCAATGCGAATTTCTAGCAAACTATTTGTAGCAGAATAATGATTTATATCTGAAATTAAAGGTAACGAAGAGGTCTAGTAAAAATAAAAAAAAAATGCATTGGAATGGAGATATTAGCTCGGAAACTTGTAAAAAATGGTAAAAATTGAAGTCTTTTAAATCAAATTCCTCTTAGTAGGTATTCTCATTTCTTTATATTGTGACTATTTTAGAGAGATAAAGCCTAGATCTAGCAAATAACGTCGAGTTTTTTCATTTTTAGTGGCGCATTTTGTAATTGTTTAACTCTAATAGTACTTGTTTTTTCTCTCGATATTTCACCGACGAGAAATTGCAATACAAAGCCAAATAGAATATTTAACAATTATGTGCAAAATAAAATTTAGGAGAGTTAATTCTCTTTAAAAAATTTCAATTTCTTTGAACTTCAAATTCTCATTTTCGTCTTAATTTGTCGCATATTGGGTTTCTGTCTTTTACGCTAGATGTCTCTAATGTGACTTGTGGTCTATGTCTAGGCTAATTTTACATGTATTTTCATACTTTTAGGACACAAACCTACGTATAGTAAGTTTTATTGCCTACAGGTTCGCTGGTATCTAAATTGAAATTTTTGCTGAGTACTGACTCCTCTTAACATAAGGACTGATTCAGAAAAAAACCGACCCTTTTTCTGTTCTTATCAAATACTTTTTATTGACCGATTACTTAATCATTTGAATTATGCACAACCGATATGGTATAATTACTATGCGCTACAAAATTTGTGAACATTTTGCTTTACGTTCTAAATTAATTTGTACAGAGGCATTATCGAACGTTTCGGATACTCTTTTATACCGCCTCTTAAAAGTGTCTGTAGATCTAGATGAGCGTTTTTTGTTTTTAAGAAGTGTGCCCGAGAAAAAAAAATGGTCACAATTAAGGGGTAACACTACTGTAAATTTTTCAGAAAATCAATTTTTTTTTATTGGCTTAAAAGATGGGTTGAACCTTCTAGAATATGAGGCATAAAGATTTATATCTGAAAGGAATTTTCATCATTGAAATTTTAGGCTCCTCCCCGAGCCCGTCGGTCTGCTCCGAAATGACTACCTGCGTCAAATAAACGCTACTGGAAACGTGCTTTCTTACCTTACTGACGCTAACACAGTAACATATGTTGTTAGGGAGTGTTTGTGTTCAGTTAAAATCATTTCCAAGCAAAGTACGGTAGTTTAGCGTCAGTACATGTACAATTTAAACAGTCCAATTTTTCATGTCAATAACTCATTTCAAAACTTTAAACGTGTTTTTCTCGAAAAACGATTTTTCAAAACGGCACGCAGCATAACTCCAACAATTTTCATTCCTTTCATTTAAATTTTTAACAATATCTTTAAAATAACATTTTGAAGTGAAATACGTACGGGATTTTCGATACGTCCTTTTAGAAATTATT
This sequence comes from Dioctria rufipes, assembly GCA_963924295.1. Classification (NCBI taxonomy): domain Eukaryota; kingdom Metazoa; phylum Arthropoda; class Insecta; order Diptera; family Asilidae; genus Dioctria; species Dioctria rufipes. The sequence continues at coordinate 320,556,024 of OZ002740.1, read as the reverse complement.
TATTAACAAATGATTACCGCTTTTTGTGTCGAAAATTGAACGATTTTATTTAAATACCCGCCAATCATACAAAAAAGAATATTTTCAAAATCCCCTACGTACTTCACCAGCTTCAAATTCAAAATTGCACCAGCTACACTGCGTGCCGCAGAGTGCTTTAAATTCGACAAGCCTTGCGAGAATGTCTCTGATGTCACCATTTACTAATATTTTTTTTTTAATCATTTTTTTCTTGTATACTTAAATATATGCTTAATAACTTCCATGAATATTATTATTCTAGGTATTACCTTTCTTTACATAAAAAAAAAAAAATGTCCAAAAAACGCTATTTCCAAGGCTATTACAGTGGTTTAACCCCTTAAATATTAAAAAATTAATGAAGAAAAGTAAAAAATATGATTTAAATATATTATTTTATTTTGTTATCTCACTTTCTATCTTACCCATAATATAAATGAACAAAACAATTTTTTTCTTGAGAAATTATTAGCTTTTTTATGTATGCCCAACATCAAGGCTTGCACAGTTTCTTCTTCAATTATTCGGCTGATTTTTTCCATTTATTTTTAAATTGTTTAAAATTCACAGAATTACAATTGGTCTTCTTTAAATTACGTTTGACAAGAGCACGATGTTGATGTTGTTAGCTTCGTAGAACTCTTGAGCCTTTCCCGTAATGACATGACGCTAAATCGGGCTAAAAAAGAGCAGAACTATTATATCTTTGAATAAACGGCAGAAACTGCGTTTTTAAATACTCCTTAACATAACTTTCACCTTTTATCGTCACTGTGCTAATGAAAGAATCCCTTTTTTTATCACAAATACAAATTGCCAGCCACACTAAATACTTCTGGCGAAATTTCGATGTTTTCCTGACCTTAAACTTTTCCAGAAGGACAACTCATTGCTTTGCAACATAATATTCCTGTCCAGCTAACTGTGAAAAATCTGCTTACACATATGTTTCATCGTCCATTACACAGCAATCAAATTTTGTCAAAAAGTTATCGTAAAGTTTTCTTGACCTAGTTTTAGCAATCTAATCCTTAATTTCGTCTCGATCCGGAGATTTCTGGACTATAAATGTCTTAAGTCCCTTTCTTTCCTTAATCATTTGAACCGCAGATTTCGAGATCCTAGCTTTATCTGCCGCATCACGAACGGAAATATTTGGCTTTGTCCACTGAACCACAATTTCTTCCTCAACCTGGCTTTCTTTGTATTGTTAAAGTTTTATTGCAATTTCCCAATACATTTTGGACCGTAGACTTAACAATTCCTAGTAACTTCGCAAGTTACGATTGAGAAATCCCAGAATTTTCCTTATACTTGGTCAAAATAAATTTTCGAACTTTCAACTGTTTGCCATCCATAATCTAAACTCACACAAAATAAAACGACCAGATTTTTTCTGGGACAGTCCTTATACCCTAGATCAAATTTATAGGAATAATGATGATACAGCAAAATAGATTGGACACCAATGCATTAAATTAAAATTTATTTAGATTTTTGAATGTCCGTCCGTCTGTCTGTCCGTCCTCACAATAACTCGAGAATGCGTGTACTTAGACAGCTGAAATTTTGCACATGGGGTTTTTTTTTTTTTTTTTTAAATAAAATTAAGTTGGAAAATCGGACAAATTGGGTAACTCCTTCGTAGGGTTGCCATACAAACATTTCATTCTTCACTACATATTTGGACACTGCATGAGAATGCGTCAATGTAGAGTGTTGAAATTTTGTACATAGTGTTTTCATAAAAATAGTAAATATAATTTCAAAAATGGACTAAATCGGGCAACCCGTTCTTGGTGCTGCCATATAAAAATTTAGGATTTTTACGTATACTGTGAAAACGATCAGTCTTATACGGTTGTAATGTACTAAAAAGTACTTCACAATATGAAATCCATCCTATATTGGTTATAATCATTTTTACTGTTCAACAAACCGTTTTAGAGATATATTCAAAAATCAAACTTGCGCAGATGAGTGACCATACGAAATTACAAACGAGCATTCATCTAGCTAGGTTATCATAAGAATTGGTCTTAGATAGGGCTGCCATCTGTAAAGTCATTAAAGTAGGACAACAAGTTCGAAAGCCCCGGACTTTTTAGCTTGAAGCCCGGACATTCCTGCCAAATAATTTTGTATTTAACTTACTAATGAAATAGGTTCAAATTGTTATTCATAGTGTCTTTATTTATTTATTTATTATAAAATTAGTTAGTTTACAAAAAAACAGTAAAATAAAACGCTGTCAATGAACTAAATTAAATCTCTCTTACATTTAGGAACATAAAAAAATCTTCTAAAAATTAGAAATACAATTTTACTTCTGCAAAAGCAAATCATAAATTATTTAATATTATCCAGGCGGTAAAAATTGCAAGAGCTTCGAAAAAAAAAGCAAATCCGAAGCGTTTGTAGCTAGGCTACAGGATATGCTTCCAAAAAAATGCTTATCAGGAAGCAATCTGAAGTGAATTCGAAGCAAATATTGAATGCGAACGTGATCATGAAAGTTTCTCATGTTGACACCTTACGATTAGTCATTGTGATTCGCAGAGTTTCAGAAGACATTTGCTTCGAGAAGTTGATTATATATATAAAATATGTATATAATGCTGAGCTTTAAACTATGTTATTTTAATTTACTTTGCATAATCCTAATAGTCAAACTTTAAATTTTCTGTAATTAACTGTAACTATTTGTGCCGACGCTGTAGCAACTGCAATCGTGCAGAGCTTCCAATTTGCTTCACATAAAGTGCTTCAAAAGCTATTAAAACGAAGCTAAAAGGAAGTGCTTATTTCTGCGGACATGCAATGTTAAAATTTTTAAGAAACTGAAGCACAATTGAAGCGCTTTGTACTTCCGCAGGAACGCTTAAAAAGGAATTTTACAGAGCTTTTTTCCCCGCTGGGTAATTAAAGGAACTAAAATTAATAACTTATTACATTTAGTGTGCCACATAGCTTTCAAAATAGCTTCTTTTCTTGGGAAAGATAAAGCTACATGGCGAGAGACTTTAACTTCAAGAGAACACTTTCTCGATCTCTGGACCATCAGAGACCCATTTATACACTTTGGAGATGCATTACTAGAGATTTTTTTAGTCTCCGGCTGTTTCAAATCAATCGGGTTTGCATGTCTCCAGTCTTAAAATTTTGTTCATTTTTCGTCTCTAGATTTCCGGAGACTATTGTGTGTTCTGCTCTATCAGTTAACTGTGGAGTGAGTTTGGCAAAGTTTTTTGTTAATTTTTATTTAGGGTTATTCCATAGAAAATCGAACAAATTTTACACTTTCCCAACGTTCTTCTTTTGCTGAAAGTTTAAGTTTATTTGACCTGCGATACATGCTGCCTGAATTAAACTAACTTTGAAACCTTTAACATTTTCCAATTTTTGGTATATGTAGTTACTACACGAAATGATAACTTTGAATCCAAATACCTATAACAGAGGCACGGCCTTTAAATTATTTCAGATAAAGTTATAAAAAGAATGCCTTTTGTAATAACAATAAGTAAAAAAGCTAGAATTGATCTAAGACCAATTCTTATGATGCTCTAGATAAATGCACGTATGTAATTTCGAATGGTCACCTATCTGTACAAGTTTGATTTTTGTAGTGGTTTTTCGCTTATGAGCCGTTTATTTTGAAAGTGGTACAAGTCTATTTGGGTATAGTATTTCTATTTTCTTCAGAATTCTTTCCTAATCATAATTAGTTAATAAATTTACACTCTTTACACTGTTTAACTTAAAAACAAACAAAAATATTAACTTGCACCATTTTCAAAATAAACGGTTCATATATTTCTAGAACTGTTCGTTGGAAAGTATAAATGATGATGACCAATTTCATAGGATTTCATATTGTGAAAAACTTTTCAGTGCAATGAAAACATCTAGGACTGATCGTTTTCACAGTATACGTACAAATCTTATATGGCAACATCAAAAACCCGTTGCCCGATTTAGTCCATTTTAGAAATTATATTTACTATTTTCATGAGAAGACTGTGTACAAAATTTCTGTTCTCTACTTTGATGCGTTCTCAGGCAGTATGCAAATATACAGTGAAAACCGAAATTTTTGTATGGCAACTCTAGAAAGGAGTTACCCGACAATTAACAAAGATCTCTGGAGACCAAATATAAATTTCGAGTATACACTTTGAGAAGTGCCTCTAGAGAGTTTCTCTTATGGTTTTCAGAGACCTAATTTTTTGATCTGAGACAAGAGTCTCTTGCCATTTAAACATTTTGGAGATTTTAGATTCTGTAAACCAGATTCTAAAGAGCAAAGGCCTTTCACCGTGTATCTGTACCTTAACAATGTATAAAAATCAACACAATCAAAATCTCTAAAATTAAATTTTGTTTTGATTAGTGACGAAACCGTTTATATGTTCAGGGAGTTTCTTTCTTTCATTCACAGTTGAGAAATTGTTAAAGCACTCTCTGTTCGTTGGCATTATGAGCTGGAACGCTACAACATACTGTGCAATCTTGAATACCTCGGTGCACAAATGAGCATACGAAGTTTTAAAAAAATTGATTTGCCGTTAAAAGCTTATCTAATCGCTTAAATTTTGATTGAAATTTTGTAAATTCATCCATTCATCTATCAATTTTGTGTCATCAATTTCCATGTTTTTGTTTTGTAAAGCAACAACGTATTTTTAATTGCAGTTCATGCAAAAACATCCAGTAAAACTGATTAAATTGTTGTAAAAATTATATACTTGCAGTATGCCGAGGAACAGCATGATCTTAGTGCACATGTCTACATTTCCCCTTTTCGGTAAAAGTTCCGATTTTATTTATTTAATTGGTTTCCAAAATTTTAAAACCCGGACAGTATAGAAAACCTCGTCCGGACACTCTCCGGACGCACTCAAAACTAGTAAAATTCCTGGGAAACCCGAACGGATGGCGGCCCTAGTCTTAGACCAATTCTATCTTTTTTACTTGTTTAAATTTCCTTTTGAATTAGACCAATATGACCTTAGCCCCTTATGACCTTAGTTCCACATAATTTGGAAGATACGCTTCCTTGCGTACTACCTACTTGTATGCATTGGGCATCGTAGAAATCTCTCACCTTTCTGCCATAGTGAGAAGTTGCTAAAGCCAGTCAAATGAAAGATGATGCACCATGATTTCTAGAGAATTGAAGAAGGTGCTTCTGAAGATACTCCTTAACGTATACATCTGAGTTTATTGTGCTTGTTATCACGAAAAATGATAATTTCTATTGCTTGTCAAATTAAGTGTTTGCCGGGAAATTTGGTATACTAAAATTTTTAGCTACATAAAATTCCTGCCCTGGAAGCTGGTTGAAACCCGGTTTCCCTTAAGTTTCATCATCCATAATGCAGCAGTCGAATTTCGTTAGGAAATTTTCATACTAAATCTGGCTCGTTGAATTTGTAATTTGATCCTTTTGTGGTGTTGTCATCGGTGTTTTTTGAGCATGGAAACTACTCAGGCCTTCTCTTCTTTTAATTCGATGGACCGTAGCAGATGACATTCCAGCCTTCTCAGTCATGTCTCTTAACGACATGTTGGGATTTCGTTTAAAGTTGTCTACCAATTCTTTGTGGCCAGTTTTTGCTCTGCTGAACTTTATTTTTTTTTATATTAATTTATATTAATTTGTCAAGCTCAGCGGACACAGCATGACAGGAAGGAGATATGGAAACGATTAGAGTACATGAGAAAAGTGGCGAAGTTCCCGATGTATGCTATTCTTGAACCTTCGCAGATTGTAAGCCCGCGGAAAAACAAAAGATGGTAGACTATTCCACATTCTTACAGTTCGGGATAAGAAAGCATTACGAAATTTGACTGTACGGCCGAAAGTATTTTGAAGGGTCAGACGATGTGCGCGGCTTGCAGCGCGAGTATTGTGTGCAGGAATTATTCTATAAGGGATCAACCAGATGTTTCATCGGAACATTGGGCATGCGTGTAGTGTTAAATGAGACATCCAACATTGCGGTGGTGCTCGAGTGAGTCGATGTGACAAGTTATTGCCAAATCGCCAATGAGTTTAAAGGCTCTCTTGTGGACAATATCCAATGAATCTAAGGCTGTACGGCCAATCGCAGCCCAAATGTGAGAATTGTATTCCATTCTAGGTCTGATATAGGACTTGTAGAGGAGCGCTAGATTTGATGGGCTGAAATATTTCTTACATTTTTTCAGAAATGCAAGGCATTTGGATACTTTTTTGGCAACAGGGAAGATGTGCTCTGTCCAGATTAATTTACTGGAAATGTTAATGCTAAGAATGCTTAGTGACGGTGAATCTGAAATTAAGGTTCCATCAAATGAAATGGAATGAGATGAACCAGCTTAGTGTCTTGAATGCATTGAATTCGATGCGATTCTCTTTGCCCCAAGTGAGGATAATATCAAGATCGTTATCCAATGATCTAGTCATGCAATCTCGTTTGACACATACCGCATTCCATTTAAAGTCCGCAAGAGTATCAAAGCAGAAAGCGAAATCAAGGGTACTGTCATCGGCAAAGCTATGGATGGGATTGAAAGTAAGGCAAACTGACTCGGACTTTCTCTGGACACCACAAGATTCCCGAAATTTATTTTGATTGGTCGTCTTCGGGATTTTTAACTTTTTATCTAGGCCTCTTTGAGACATATTCGAATTTTCCATATGTGTGGAAAGAATTAATTTGTGAGGTTGTTCTTGGCTGATTTCAAATTTAACTGTATAAGAACTTTGCACTGAATGGCTTGGAATTTATTTTTATATATTGGAATTATTATATCGCTGTGTTAATTAGTCGTACAATTCAACTTAATTTCTACACCTAATTATACGGTATATGTACTAGTTAAAAGATTTCTATGTAGTTAGGTAACTTGCACACAAGTCTTAACTTTAATTTTCTAGTAGTTTATCTATTCTGACCTTTTAATCAATTTTCTGTATCTTAAATTGTATTTCAAAAGACTGTAAGTCTTGTGTAGTCCACCATCGTATTTTTGAATACATTGAAAAATTGAAATTGAATTATAAGTGCGCATCTTTTTAAAGATGCAATCTTATCAGCGTTCCCTAATGGGAGGGGAGGTTGCCGGTTTTTTCTGAAATACTCGTTATATAATTAATGCATCAAACGAAAGCAAAACAAATGGTTTAAAACTCTTAAAAGAGACTAATAAATGGAAACCAGAATTTTGAGCAAGATCTAAAAGATTTTCACAATTGAGTAAGTGACAGTTCCAACATAATTCGAATTTCTAAAATTCTAACAGATTTGCTTTTCGTTATGTTGTTTCTTTTGAGGTTATTAGGGCTGTATATGCTATTAAATCTATTTCCATCATTATATCTGGAAAAAATGCATGCTATCATAATGTAAATCCTCCTTTAGCTTAATGCTGCTAGTCCTGGTAACATATCCTCTAAGTTTATCAAGATTTTGATCTCTCTCATCTGTCACTAAAAATTGCAAATCCTTAACTCTTGCTTAACGATATTACCTTTCACACGATATTCTCTTTACATATTTCGAGAAAAAGTTCAGATTAAAGGTTACTTCTGATTTAAGAGGTAGTTTAAATAACAATAAAGTCGGAGTTCTAGTTTTATTTGATTTTTTAAGAGCTTTTAACTGTGTTAGCTACTCAATAAATTGTATCCTCTTTTTCGGTTTCAAAACTTCGGCGATTAGGAACTATTTGACTGGTAGAATAAGCGATATTCTAGTTTACTTCCGCCTTTCTCTGGTATTCCCCAAGAATGTGTCCTGGGTCCGCTGCTTTTCAGCATATCTAAGTTATAGTATTTCTCTGGAGGAGATATAAAAAAAAGAGACTAATTTCGAATGTAATGACCGATTTATTCAAAACCTCTCGAAAAACTGCACAATTTTTAATATCTACCTTAATTAGTTTCTACTTGTAAAAACTTTTCTGCTTATTTGACAATAATTTTATGGATTTCATGAGACAAAGAAAAAGCTGAATAACTAAAAAATAATTTAATTTCAATGGAATCAAATAAATTGAAACACGTATCCGGTGTCGATATTTGTTGGTCAGTCAACGTGACTTACCGAAAATTGTCTATTCGACATAACTGCGTTTCCAATTTATTTGATTTTACATTAAATTAAAATTGTTACCAGGTGTTATGCGTGAGATGATAACTCCTCTGCCTTCAAAGGTCCGCGTCCCGTGGGTTTCAGAAATTCATCCTGATAGGCTGCAGTCCAGGATAAGTGGTTTCCCGTGTATCCGCTACTACCTCAGGTGTTAGGATAAGTTGTTGTCGGTTTTTCCGGAACCTCCTGGCGAGAAGAATGATAGCGATGGAAATGACGGTTATTGTGCCAACATCTCTTACCGTGGAGATCTGGTCGTTACTAAACAGTTTCCGTAGTTTTTCGTATAAGTATAGGTTGTGCAGGTACCTCAGGTTTAGCTTAGTTCTTTTCTCGGTTATATTACATTGTAGGACTGATGGCAATATTTGGAATATCCTTAGCTCCTTGGTACTGAATGTTTTGTTATTGATTTTTATAGTCTCGTTGTAGATTTGGATCAGGAAGCTACCATTTAGATGTCTACTCGCCTTGTTGTGAATGGTCTCCCCGTTAAAGTTGGTCAGAAAAATGGTGTTGTCATTAAGCGTTTCGATTTCTTCATTCTGGTTGAACTGGTACTCGCATCCACCATGCTGGATCTTTAGTAGTTGGCCAATACAATGATAGATTGGCAATTCTTTTAATTCATTATGTTTGCAGATGGTTGCATCCTTGAAATTGTAACACTTCCCGGTTATGCCGAAAATTTCATTTGGATTAATGAAAAGTTCTCTATGTTAAACGTAAATTTACCTGTTGTTTTTTGTCGTAGGCCTCACTGCTACGCGATTGTACTCCTTATTGTTGGTTTTGGCATTGATAACACGTAAATAATGGTTGACTCTTTCACTATCATTTTTGGCTCTGCGTATTCAATGGCTTCTTTTTAGTTTGAGTAAGGAAGTGTTTCGACTTCTGCTAGGATATGGCCAGCTTCCTTTTTATCTAATAGGTTGGTGTTGATGATTCCTGCTTTAGCCAGTTGGGCGGCTCGTACGATTTCTTGTAGTTCTTCCTTTACTATACTGAGCCTGTTGAACGTTGCTTGTTGAAGTTCTTCTATAGAGTTTTCATTTAATTGTTTGGCGATCTTATTGTACTCTCGAAGGATTTGGTTAACGGTGTTCGTCAGTTCGTCAATTCGTCCAAGTCTGAAGCGTCTGGATTTCCGGAAATCCATTTCCATGCCGAACTAATCCAATTGATAGACCGCTGGTTCCTTTGTGGTTGCTGTTTGAGTTCTGCCAGTAAGATGTTATTTTGCTGTACCTGGTGGAGTAGTTGGGTTTAAAGATGCTTTTGGGGCTGACCATTTGTATCATTTGTAGTATCTTCGTTACAATATTTTCGTAATTAGTTAGGTTTATTACATGAACCAGGTTGAATTTATCATTTATAACTCGTCCTTCTCCCAATTTTAGTGTAACTATCGGTGTGTTGCATTCGTAAATGGTGAACGACATCGCCATCATCAAAAATGGTAATCTGAAAAGAAAAGAGGGCGAGAGGAAGGAAGTTTAGTTAGGTATATTTTTAATTTGTGTTTTCTGCATTCTCCTGCCGAATTCTGTGATAACGGTAATCTTATTGTCTTTTGCAACTACTTCTTTCTTAAATTTTGGTTAATTTTTACCCTGGATTTGTTTGACTGCGATGTAAATTGTTTCGCCGGGTTTGTAGATTTTTGGTTTGTTTCTTTTCAAGTGTTCTCTTCTAATTTTATTTTTTTGTTTTTGTTTTTTTCTATTCTTCCCATTAAGTCCTCATTGACTGTGGTTTTGAAGTCTGCAAGATTCTGATAGTTTATTCGTTGCAGTTAGCCAAGAAAGATGTCGCTTGGCTTCCTATTCGTTACTGTGTGTATAGTGTTTTTACATCTATCTACGGCTGTATTAATTAATTCCTTCAGGGTCAGATCCTTATATTCATCTTGTGGGCAGCGTACCACCTCTACTGCTCCGTTGACTTCACTTTTTTGCGACGGTGTTAAATATGTCTCGATACCTAAGGTTTTCAGGTAATCTGTTATAATAGGGTTAATGAAACTCTTTTCATTGTCCATTACGTGGATTTTTGGTGCTTTAAAGTAGTGTAAGACCTTAATAATTTTCTCTCTAAAGTCCAAAACAGATTTATCCTTTATATGAAATAATTTTGCGAATTTTGAAAATTTATCGATGCAACTGATAAATTTCACATTTTTATTTCAATGATATCGATGTAAAGTATTTCCGACGGGAAACTTGGATGGGAGTTTCCTGCAGTTCTGGTTTATTTGGGTGTCGATCATACTTATTGGCATTACAAATGTCACAGATTCCGCTCTATTTTCTTATTTCTTTTGCCATCTGCGGAAAACAGTATTTTTCAATTATCTGTTCTTTGTGCTCATTTCAGTTTCGGTGAGCTCTCCTAAGTTCTTGTTGGATGAGTCTGAATTTGTCCTCTTCGTTGTCGATATCGTATACCATTCGTTGTGTAATGCGTATTTACTCATTGTTCTTTAAAGATGTTCTGTACCGTTTGAATGAATTTTTCTGGAATTTTGAGAGCATTTGCTATTGTTGGCTGGAGTTTTTCCTTTAGGACTCGTGTTAGATTTTTTTTTATTCACTTCAGGTAATCTGATGAAGTGTCTTTGGTACCCCGGATGGGGTTTTTCGTAGGCAGAAACTCTACGACCTTCACTGATGATTATCTGATTTTTGAACACGTTTATTGGGATTTCACAATGAGGAATTAATGAAGTGTTATCTTCATCTGCACTATGTGCTGTCTCTGTTGATGAGGAGGTTAGACCGTAAATATTTGCCGTATCTGTCGATAAGGCAGTTAGAGTATATTGAACTCCAACTTTATTCTTGACAAAGCATCAGCAACCTGGTTTGTACGCCCAGGCTTATAGATCAGTTCTTACTTGTATTCTTCTATTCTCGCCTTCCACCTCTTAACTTTAGCGTTGTTGTTCTGTTGCTTAAGGTAAAAGTTAGCGGCTGATGATCTGTTATCTCTTTTTCTTTATTTCTTCTTCTTTATTTCTTTATGTAGCCCAAAAATTCGGAGTTGCTTTATTTGCTGGTTTACTTCACTTCTCATATTTAATCTCTGCCCTTATGGTAGTATCTGCTGTTTTTTGATCAACCAAGTGCCCGAATAGGCAATTAAATTTCTTGACCAGTTTTTTTGCTTCTTCAGACAGGTGATTATCCCTTATTTCAATACTATTAACCTGAACAGATCTTTTTTCCTTGAGAGGAATTATTATATTAGGTGCAACTTTTAAGGTGTTATTTTTTTTATTGATAACCGCTCCGAGATGTTTCAATGTGTCATCTCCAATTATGCCGTCAAACGTTTTTAAACCTGGTAGGACAAAAAGGTCTATTTCAGTTTTGTTTCTTAAATTAGCAAAAAAATTCTCCTCTTATTTTCTTCGATATCTTTATGTCACCTACCGCAGATCTAATGAAGAAAGGGTTTCTGATAGGTTGGGCATTTATCGCTAGCTCTTTCTTAATAAAGTTTTTATTTGCTCCCGTGTCTAAAAATGTTAAGATTTCCTTGTGTCTTGTTATATACTCTAGGTAAAAATTTATGGCTGGAGCCTCTTTAGCGTATCTTACGTAGAGTATGTAAGGTACGCTAGAGAGGCTCCAGTCATAAAATTTAGCTCTGCATTTTCTTCATCATCTTTTTATTCTTCTTCCTCTTGGTAATCTTCATAATCACTAAATTGCTCGATGTAGACCTAGACTTCACAGCGAGAGTGCTCTGGGTGCATTTCCATGTGAAATAAGCGTTGATGTTTCCGGGCATGACCATCAGAATTATTCTCCGTTTTCGCAGTATTCATATTGATTCTGAATCGACCTATCGACGTCCATTGGCGTTGGTGGTTTGGGTTGTATTGGTCTAGGTGGTAATCCTGGATTTTGTTGGTGTTGAATATTGTAGGCCATATTCCTTTGTTACAACGAGGCTTGATTCGGCGCATTACATGAGACTGGCTGTTCGCGTCTGATTGATGGCATCTGGTTTAGCGGGGCAGTTACGAAGTTGGTAGAGATTCTCCTATGTATTGGCAGCTTTCTATAGTTCAAGTTCTGGATTTCGAAGCAGGAAGAGTAAGCCTCCGGTTGTATACTAGGCCTCTGAACCATAAGCATCTTTGAAAAGTCTCCATTAAGGCCACGAATAAATACATCAAGGACCCTATTTCTATATGTTTCTACAAGCACGTTAATTGTTTTCTACTTATAGTCTTCAGTTTTGATTTTGTTCACAATACGTGAAAATTAATGATTTACGTTAGCGTAGAATTGATCAATTGTTGAGTTTCTTTGCATAAAATTGTCCAGCTGATGTTCTAGAGTTCGGAGATCTCTTTTGTCTACGTAATGGAGAAATAAACATTTTTTTAATGGAGTCCCAGTCGTAGTCAAATATGTTGTATGAAATAAGGGCCGAGTCTGCTTTACCCCATATTTTTCGCCTAATGCTTTCCCTATACATGGGTTTGGTTCGAATAATATCATAGTCTTTGAGGATGCTTTCAACATTATGTACCCAAGAAACGTATTGTATTGGATTCCCATCAAAAACATGTAATTCTTTAACACAGTCTGGTAATTTGCTAATATCTTTTAAGTCCTGTTCATTTCTTGGTACAGGCATTCTAGAGTTAGTCGCAGAAATATTTTTATCTTTTACCTCTAATGTCGTTAATCTTTTTTCTAATTTCCTACTGAGTTCTATTTGAGCATTTATTGTTCCTGTCAATTGCTTAACCGTTTCTTGAAGGTTTTCGATTTCAGACATTTTAATAGAAAAATTTTCTTCTTTTTGGAGGAAGAGAAATAAGGAGGAAAAAGAAAATATATGAAAGTGTACGACTTTTTAATAGAAAAGGACTGTTCACTTTATTTCATAAAGTCTTTCTATCAGAAAAATGTGTACAATTTTATTTTAATAGTTCAATTGTTTTTCTATTCTTGTAGATTTTTCTAGGAATTATGGAAACATTTAGTACCTACATTTTATTCCCTCGCTTTTTGTGTTTCACCCAACTGAAATTTGTTCACTAAGCTTCCAGATTTTACGATCTCGCTCTGTATTCTACTGAGGTTAATTAAAAATTCAATAAATTTTGTTTAATTCTATGCACTTTTCTAAAAATGTCATTTATTCACTTAATTTGTTTTGAAAGTTTTAATCTTTTTAATTTTTTATGAAAGATTTAAAAATCAAACAAAAAAAAAGGAGAAAAAGTTTTGTTTTTTTTTCGGTTTTTTTCACTTTTCAAGAATTTCAATGAAAAAAAAAAAATTTTGCTCACTTTAATTTGCTTTAAAAGTTTTACTTTTGGTTTGTCGTAATTTGTATTTCACTTTTCCACAGTAGTTCGTTTCATATGTAAAATTTGGTACTTACATTAAGATAATTGATTTCATTGTTTTTTTTTTTTAACTAGACCAAGGATTAGCGTTTCCTTAGATTTTGGTCATCTGTGCCTCAAGAATATTGCGGATGAACCGTATTTATCCCTTTTAGCCTATGCCGTTGATTGTTGCGATAAGCCTACTAGTGGTACGTGCAACAGCCACAGCATACATTCAACGTAGTTATTATAGTGATGAGACTTCTCCAATAGTTATGAAGATCCGTGGACAATTATGTTCTTATGGGAATAGTTTCGCTATAGGAACTTCATTGATAATGTGGTCAATGGACAAACTATGTTCTCATGGGAATAGTTTGCTGTAATTATTTTACTTATTGCCAAATGCGTTTAAAAAATTTTAGTTTTCTGCACTAGGAGTTCATTATCACTTTTCTTCGCGATACGTTTTTTATAAAAAAAACTTAAGACGACATCTGCTCGGGCGCCAGTTATAGTATTTCTCCGGAGGAGATATAAAAGAGAAAACTAATTTCCGATTTATTCAAAACATCTCGAAAAACTGTACAATTCTTAATATCTACCTTAATTAGTTTCTACTTGTAAGAACTTTTCTGCTTATTTGACAATAATTTTATAGATTTCATGAGACAAAAAAAAAAAAGCTGAATAACTAAAAAATAATTTAATTTCAATGGAATCAAATAAATTGCAACACGTATCCGGTGTCGATATTTGTTGGTCAGTCAACGTGACTTACCGAAAATTGTCTATTCGACATAACTACGTTTGCAGTTTATTTGATTTTACATTAAATTAAAATTGTTATCAGGTGTTATGCGTATTATGATAACTTCTATTAATGATTTGCCTTTATCATAAAGAATCATTTTAATATCTATTTGTTTACGGGCGATGGTCAACTTTATTACAGTAGAGCTATTGGACTGATTAAAAATTGTATGGCGGGAATTAATGAGCATTCAGCTAAAATATACGATTGATAATGTCATAACAAGCTCGTTCTTATTCCACTTAAATTGACCATTGAAGACACCTTTATCTCCTCTGTTTCTTGGAAGTTAAGTTCTAACTAATTATAAAATGAAGTGTTACAGCTATATTAATTCCATCATCTGTAAAATTTATGGCGTTCTGTGTAGACTTAGGCTGTTACACTAAGATACAATTTATTAAAACTCTTCTCTTTCCTTACTTTGCTTATGCACAGTAAAAAATTCGGAGTCCATGAACACAGTGAGAGCGACATAACAATGTTGGCAACTTAGTTGGCGATAATGTCGCATTTAAAACACGCGACTCGACAAATGTTTTTGACAGCTATCTCTGGGAACGAAATGGCCTCCTTTAGGACAAGGAGTGCCTCGTGCGTGATTTTTCAAATCATTAAGAATTTAATGGTAAAGTTATTTCAAAAAAGAAAAGTTAAAGCTAAAATTAAATTAAAAGTGATTCTAGCAAGGATAAATAAAGAAAGGATTGCCCACAAGGGCATTCCAGACATAGAAAGTTTTAAGACAGGAAGGAGCTGCGCAGACCTTAAACCAGCGCCCAATAGGGCGGGTTTAGAGGTAAAGATGACTAGGAGAAGAATATTATCATCGGATTTGGCAGTAAATCCCGATGAAGCTAATATTGTTGGAATTGGAAAAAAGTGCGGTTATGAACACCGGCACGCTGCTTGGATGGCCTGTATATTAAGCGGAACGGAACCGATGCGTCGGCCACCAGAGTTAAAATACTGAGAAGACAACAGCAGCGGAACAAAACAGTACAAGATTGGCAGCTATGAATACGTCAAAAGTAGTTTTGTGAGCTGGATACCTCAGGCTTTTATTTCCCTAGTTTATAAGTTTAAACATATTTAAAAAAAAAAAAAAAAAAAAAAACCAACAGTCACACAGGTCGCAAGTGTGAGTTGTAATCAGGTTATATATTAGTGACATTGTCAATTAATTAATCTTACGCCATTTGCTCATCTGTATGAAAATAAAATCATTAACGTTAAAGCTGTTGAGCAATACATTTCAGCTCATAACTTGTATATACAGTTAAGAATTATAAGTTATAAACCAATATGTATTATTTCTGAAGTCGAATAAAGGAAATTGAATTGAATTGACAGCTATCTCTGTTTTATTTATCATAAAAGAAATGGCAAAAAGGAAAAAAGTAAGGAAAATCGCTAGTATAGCTTATGCGACTTACTTAAAATTGCAAAGCATAAAGAAAAAACTAAAAAGAAGACTAAGAGATTTCTTACATGGGATGACGTTTATTGCACAACATAAATTTTTCCCTCATTTTATCTATTAATTCCTCCTCAAAACCCATAATTTGTCAAACTAATAAATGAAATTAATTTTATACAAATTTTTAATAACTAGTTTATTTACTATTATCTTTTAATTTACTATGTTTCATAAAAATATCCAAATCCACATAACATGAATGTCAATTATTCACTATCCACACAGAAATGTCAATTATGTTGGCGACTAATTTAGAGATTTTCCCAAAAATTTTGTTGGCAACTTATCGCGTCGCCTTTATTGTGCTAAGTAGGTATATGGGACTTCCATATATTCGAATTTTTGACAGCAACCAATTTACGGCGACTTTGTTGTGTCGTCCTCACTGTGTTTTGGCCTAAACGGTATTCAATGAGGTCTGTATATTTTCGAAGTACATCTGTCACTTTAAAGCGGCGTAATTATTATTATTCATAAATTAAATTTTACCAAACTCCGGCATAGGATATTTTATGTAATTTTACACCGAAGCGTGTAAAATGCCAAAACATTTCACCAAACAACCTCTATCTATCTGCTGAAATATGTACCGCCAAAACCGTCCGGTAAAATTCCTAAGAAAATTATATCACAATTCACAGTGCCCTCGCCTACCAGTCCAGTCCACCACCATCGATATCTCGTTAATGAATTTTCCTGAATTGCAATTGTTAAAAAATTTCCAAAGCTCAGATCAATCAGAGACTCAATCATCGACGATAAGTGAAGGGAACGAGTCATTCAATTCAAGTCATCATCACTTTTGTGAATAAACCACGTTTTCTGCTTTGCTTACTAATCGATTACGAATTTTTCATTACTTGGAACTGGCATCGCCATCACTTTCGATGAAAGCAAATAACGTTGATGATGGCGTGGGCTTTCGAAGGTTTATCCTAACATAGAAAGTGTGTACTAGATCTATGTAGCTTTATGGATAGGTTCTATATATAAGAAAGACTCACTAAAAACTACACAACCAGATATGCTGGCCTATCTCGGAGTGTGCGGTGTTTACTATATTTCTCAGCGATTCCAATAGTTTTCGCGGCTCATCCGGCCCGATATGTACCAAGCTTTGGTTTGGCTGGAATTAATAGTGGAATTTTTGCTTTTTAAACGACGCGCGGCATGGCGTGCTTCATGGATCATGGGTCCATATCATACCCGAGGACAAATTATTTTCAAGCGATGATGGCACCACACTAAACAACACTTGATGTTGCCTCTGAATTACTATAGATAGGTGTGGGCGGAAGATTCCGTGTCATGTTGACCTTTATGTGCTTTTTTCTTCTCATATTATTATCAGCTTTTGTGTGGCATCATGTGGTTGTGTTCTGTTGCGACATTGCTAGCATGTTACTATTTAATTCAGCTTAGAATTTATAATGAAGGTGTGGCAGAGAGTATAGTTATATGTATGATGACGAAAAGGTTAACAGAAAAATTGTTTTTCAGTTTTTATATATTGTAGAAAATCGTCGTATGCTGGTGTTTTACCAGCAAAAATATAAACGGAATTGAGTGAACCATGTTTTAGGGGAAAATACAATTGGGATTAGTAGCGACGTGAAGGTGGGGTGCGATTGGAAAGCTGCCTAGGGCGTTAGAGGTGAAAATATCAGTTCAATTTTAGTTATGCGTAACTTATGTAGGATGCATCTCAAATGACGCTTTAATTACTTTAGCTAGTGAAACTGAGAAAACCAAGGCATTCAAAACTCTAATGAGGCAGCCACTCTCTAGCTGAACAGTTTAAAGATTTCAGTTTCATAGTCAACGGCGTGCCCAACTTTTTGGGGGGCCTCGCCGAGAGCCGAAATGATATACATAGAGGACATACGGCCCCGGACAATAAATAAATTTAATTCAGTTTATTGTTCCTACATGCAGGAGCGGATTTACCAACAGGCAGACCAAGGAAAATTTTCAATTGATGAAGTAAAAGGAGAGATTGCAGTCGCACTATCCCGCATTGACAGATTCCAAGTTACCGTTTTCAACGTAATTATGGACAAGTTGATTGCCGATCTACAAAGATGTGGTTATGCTTACGAGAACTTAAGTAAAAAGTTTGGCTTTCTGTTGAATCAACATAGCTTGGAATTTCAAGATATCTGAGAGGACGCACGGAATTTGAAAGCCTTCTATCTACCAGACTTGGATGGAACTTTGGAATACGAGTGTCTGCACCTGAGCTCATTTATCGTCCGCTGAGGTTACACGAGGAAAACAATTATCGGCACTGGAGTTATACAAGTACATCCAATCCTGGAAAAAGGTTGTTTGGATATTTATCCAAATGTAGAAATAGCCCTCCGGATGTTGTTGTGTCGTTGTCAAAACTAAAATGAGTGAACAACTAATTAAAATCCACCACAGAGGAGATCAGGCTCAATTCACTCTCTGTGCTGTACATAGAGTCCGAAATAATGCAGTCTGTGGACTATAGTTATATTTGTCATAACTCAAAATCTGTTTGTTTATTTTCTAAGGTCAATGATGTACGTTAAATAAATAAAAAATAAGGGTAACATTTTTGTTTTATTCAATTGTTCAAAAAAGTGGCCCTGACTCTGTTAACTGCCTAAGGGCGCTGGGTCTTCATGTTCGGGTCTGTTCATAGTTTAATATCGTTGGTAAATCTCTTCAATTATTGGACACGGACGGAATTCAGTAAACGTATAGAAATTTTGAGAAAATGCTGTGTTTTCCTGGATTATTATAGAAAGACGGTCTTCTTTAAAGAGCTTCAAATTGAACCTACAGCTGCTTCGTTTCTTCTGAGAAGTTATTTAATGAATAGGTATCAACAGGTGAAAATTGGCAACAATCTTTCTAGATGTTTACAATTAGGATTGGGTGTGCCGTAGGGTTCGATATTTGGCCCACTGCTTTTCAGTATGTTCATTAATGATATGATGGGTGCCGTTTGTTATGTTCGACTGCATCTTTATGCAGATAATATGCAACTTTACCTGGAAAAATCTATTGGGTTAATTGAAGATTGTATACAACGAATTAATTGTGATCTAGCGAGTATCTCTCATTGGTCTATACAAAACGGTCTGATTTTGAATCCTCGGCAGTCTCAATGCTTGGAATGTTCTTGTAGATCTCTTAATTTCGATGCTTTACCCCAGGTTAAGCTTGGCGATAGCGTATTAACCTTTACGGATTCTGTACGAAACCTTGGAGTTATTTTAAACACCAACATAAAGTGTTGTGATTATACTAAATGCCAGCTTTCTAAAATATACTCCACACTAAAGAGACTATGGCTTTCAGCAAGAATTCTGCCATCGCAAACACAACTGAAGTTAGTTAAAACTCTTCTACTTCCTTGTTTTACTTAAGCTCCCTGATTTTCCCGCGAATGGGTACTGTTTATAAACGGAAAATAAATGTTGCCTTTAATAGCTGTGTTCTTTTGTGTACCTTGTTCTAGAACTCCCATACATTGAAGAGAAAAAATTTGTTCTGTCGATTGAAGCGAACTATTTGTTAGTTCGCTTCATTTAAATATTGTATGAAAATATAGGGGCGCTGTTCTCCAAATTTTTAGTTGGAGAAGTTGGTCAAACTCAGCTGACAGTTGAAACTATCAAAATAAATTGTGAAACAAATTCTTGACATTTGTAATTTGTGAACTGCCACCATTGAATAAAATTACTAATAGTATTATATATATATTATATAAATAATATATATATAATAATATTTATTCAATGTCTGTCAAGCAAGTTTTTAATGCTGTTATTTCGTGGTTAAATATTGCAGATAGAAGACATTTCGCTCAGGTGAGTGATATAATATCAACACGACACAATCAATATCAAATTAATATTTAAATTGTAGGTATTGCAACATGTACGACTGCCTTCATTAAGTTCAAAATTTGTTGTTGGAACAGTAGGCTCAATTTATTAGTACGCTCCGATGAGGCCTCCAACGTGGGAAATTTGGAAGCTTCTAATTGTAATAACAAATACAAAGGCTGGAAGTAATACAGCTTCTGATGTTATCTCCCTTTTACGTGTTATTCTTCATCCTAGTCCCAAACAATCTAGAATTCTTGTTTCTGGAGGCGATGGAAGTGTTGGTTGGGTCTTAAACACTATATTCAGCTTAAATATAAGGGTATGGATTTTTAAAATGTTCTACCCACCACATTCTAAATTTTTATATTTTCATCTTATACCAGAGGTTTTTATAATGCTCTTGGGTTATTGTTATAAATTATCTTTTAGATACACTTAAAGCAATCATGTCCTGTTGAGCGCTGGAACCAATCTCCTTGCAGGTCAGGAGTGAAGTCAAACTGTTAGAATGTTCCAATCACAGTAGTATTTAAATGTGATACTTTATGCAATATTTCGAACAAATATATTATTATATTTTGTGTGAATCTCATGTACCACCATTTGTAAATATCTAATTTATATCTAAATGTATTTTATCGTAAGAAATTGAACAATTTTTATTTTTATCTTACCATTTTTTATATTAAAAGTGAAGGACCCTTTTATCAAGAGGCCCTATTTACAATTATTCTTCGATTTACAAGGATTTGCTTTAAAACGATGACAAAAATGCAGCGAACTTGCACATGACATTCTAATCGTATAGTTTTCTATTAAATTTTAATTTATAGTATATACCGATTTTTAAATTTGTATATAAAATACTTTTTCATAAATAAACTTAAAAGTAGTGCCAACTGCTGGATATAAAAATTTTGTTCTCTTGAAGCGTTCTTTTGTGTTACTTTTGTTCTGCTCCGTTCTGCGGACACAAAAGAACACAGCTAATGATTGTTTAAGATGTATTTTTGGATTAATGCCCTAGACACACAGTGCTCTTAATGAAGAAATAACTAACCACTCATTAGTCTATACTGATTCATTATAAACTGCAGACACACTGCCATTTCTTTAATTAAATTGTACTGTCAAACTGGTTTTGATTTACTTACGACATGGATGGAATCAACGCGATAAACTTTGTTTTTATTAATTTTAATTTTTATTTATTTTTATTTTATTTCATTTAACGATTGAAAAATGAAAAAAAAAAAAACATTTTATTAAAAAATATTTTGACATAATTACTTTGTGCTTTGCATTTCTTCTTCTTATTTTTCAAATCAGCAGATGCACAGCGGAACTACATACTTAAATTATATGCTAAATCTAGCACATTTTTCCTCATTATAGCTATAATCAAGGAAGAAAACACTTCATTAGTGTACTTCATTATCATCTGATTTTCGAGCTATAATGACGTATACTAAAGGGTTTTCCAATAAGAGGTGTTATTTTAATTAGCCCGCTATAGATGTCACTTTTTGAGCTGTCATTTTTTGACATTTGACAAGTAGAAACTACGCCATTAATAAAAATGGAACGATACACGATTCAACAACGCATTGAATTTATTAAAATTCACTATAAAAATGGTGAAAATGTGGCAGAGACGGTTCGTAAAACTCGAACATTTTTGGGTCGTCGTGAAGCACCTCGTCGGACCGCAATATAGAAATTGGTAGAAAAATTCGAGCTGTCGGGACAAGTTAGTGATGTGGGTCTTAAGGCTTATAAAGTTCAGTTAACACAAGAACTCAAGCCGGCCGATCATCAACAACGTCGAGTCTTTGCTGATTGGGTCCTTGAAATGCATGAAAATGATCCGGAATTCCATCGAAAACTCATCTTGAGTGATGAGGCCCATTTCCACCTCGATGGCTTCGTCAACAAGCAAAACTGTCGCATCTGGGGCTCGGAAAACCCAAGAGTTATTGTTGAAAAGCCTCTCTATCCTCAACGTGTGACTGTTTGGTGCGGTTTATGGTCCCGCGGGGTCATTGGACCTTACTTTTTCGAAAATGAGGCTGGAGCAACAGTTACGGTGAATGGATTGCGCTATCGACAGATGATTAATGATTTTTTATGGCCGGAATTGGATGGTATTGATCTGGACAACGTTTACTTTCAACAAGACGGCGCTACGTGCCATACAAGCAACGAAACCATTGATCTTTTGCGGGAAAAGATTCCGGACCGTGTTATCTCTCGAAGAGGTGATCACAATTGGCCACCGAGATCTTGTGACTTAACACCTTGCGACTTCTTCCTTTGGGGCCACGTGAAAGAGAAGGTCTACGCCAACAGCCCAGCGTCGATTCAAGACCTCAAAGATGGAATTCGTGAGACTATCAAGGACATAGGGCAGCCACTTTGCGATTTGGTTATGGAAAATTTCATGAAAAGGATATGGTCCTGTAGGCGTGGTCGTGGTGGTCATTTGGCTAATGTTACTTTCCATTATTAACGGCATACCTAATGAAATAAAGATCCGATCATTTATCTAAAAAAATGGCATTTTTCTTTGAATATCAAAATAACACCTCTTATTGGAAAACCCTTTATATGACACACGGCATTTCAATGAATAGTTAGTACAAATGATACATTAGGTCGTGCTGTATATCTAGGGTATAAGACGGTATGATCATGTCGCCTTATTTAAATCTCTACTCTTGAGCTGCTCACTAGAGTGTTATCTGGAACGCAGGATCCTAATCTTCCTTTTCAATTTAATATATACCACAAATCATGCTGCCTCGTGTAAATTGTAGCATCTTAGAAAACTCTTACATGGAAATCTCTTCCTGCGCACATTCAGCGTTCGGGCTCGGTTGGCACATTCAGGAAATGAATAGAGAAACATATTAATTATTAAGTATTAAGTGTAATTGATTAGTAGATTTCTTTTATTCATTGTGTAATTACCTTCACTTGCTCTTATTTTATTTCATTTTATGTTATTTTATTTTATCTCTTTCTACCGGTCTTTTCTTATTTTTTTGTAATCTTAGTTACTTTTTAGCAACTTTTTTTTTTTATTTTTTATTATTTTATTATCCTTTTAGTATCATTCCTATTTAGTAGTCCTTGTGCTCTTACTTAATTCTTTCATTTACCTGAACTTAAATTAGCTATTTTTTAATTGTACTCTAAAAGATTGTAAATCTTGTGTACTCTCTTTGTTTCGCATAAAATAAATTGAATTGAATTGAACCAATTATTAAGGCCATAAAAAGAATGAGACGTTTTAAAAGCCAGTGACCGGTAAAAGTGCCAACGATGAATCCATCCAATGTCCAAAAAAGAAATTTGAATTCGAATTTTTGAATTGTTTATTGTAAATTTTGGTAGGGTCTGTCCGAATTCAATTTTTTATATTTTTCTTGTGATAATAGATAGTGACGTAACACCTAGTCAAGCTCTATCCAAATCCATATCTATGTCACCAAACTTTAGTATACTTTAGTATAACAGTTTAGACAATCTGATTAGCTTGATAGCCGAGTCATGAATAGAGTTGATTTATTCAAATAGACAACATATTGTGAGATAATGTTGGTTTGCTGTATCAATGAAATCAAGCTAAGCAAATGAATTCGGACAGGCTAGTTTCGTTTTGAGCTTGATGGAAAAATGGCGAACGCTGATAAAATGAAGCATAAATATTGCGCAGGCTTTTTACTGTTTTAATTAATTTAAAAACAAAATTATTAGGCTTATATTAATAAAGCAGTCATCATTTCTGACCAAGAAAATTAGTCTTAATTCTTTGCATTATAGTTTATCCTAGTAAGTACAATATAAAAAAAAATTATCATATTTTGGTGAATTTAACTGCATTCATGATGGTCAAGACTCAAAAGTTATATGACCACTTTATGAATATAACCGTAACACATTTTGCATTTCAGGGAAAATAGAGCTTATTTTCAAATTGATAAATGCATGGGGAGAAAAAAACAAAGATGATGTTAACTAGCACAAGGTCTTAATAATAATCCGTCCAATATCACGCTTAGCACAAGTTTGCTTTTCATCTTCATCTAATTACTGCACTTGTTGTGTGATGTTACTGACAGTTATAACAGGATGAAGTCGAAGATGAAGACTTGGATTTGGACGCGACCCAAGTATAACCATAGATGGCTTCAGGAATAAGATCTGGCATGCAATTATCAGAGCAGAGTATACAAATTTTATGTGGCTGGTGGTGGTAGATTCCGGAATGGACCACAACATTTAAAATGATAGATACGTCGTGAGTGATTTATATTTTTTCGCATCTGCCGAGTTGAGGAGGTCAATCAAATGTATGTACACAAAACTGCTGTTAAAGCAACAATTTCTATTGGGATGCTCAAAAAACTATTTTGTAGTCCATTCCGAAATGTACCACCAGAGATAAGATAATACTTCGTATACAGATACGACAGCTAGAATTAAAATATCAAACGTATTTAGCATCTGAAAACGTCTGGGTAATCTCAGAGTTAAGCAACAAGCAGAGGGGGGGGGGGCAGGGAAGTAATTGCCAACAGAATATTTTTCGCGACAATGTCATCGATTGATTTACGTCTAATGAATGGGAACTTTTGCCTCAAGTATGATACATTGAAGAATTGCGCCGGAATTTTGTATTTTAATCATTTCTCAGATCATTCAGAACATTTTTCGTTGTGATTCTTATTTTCTTGTATTTCGGTATTATTTGACTTGATTGTCTTTGGAAACTGATTAAGTTAATTATTTCTCATTTATTCTGAATTCTCATTTATTCTGAATTGTCACTATTTGCATTAAATGTTGGATATTGGCTATGCTTTGGAATATTTTGGTATATTGATTAAAATTTTTACTAGACTTTCTGATTTTTGTTGGTGTTGTGTAGTGTCATGGTTTTGAAAGTTACTGTAAATGAACTAAAATTTTTGGTGAGCTCCCACTTAATTTAATTTTTTTATTAGGTACCTTATACCTAATACCTAATGACAAATTTAGAATGGGGGAAAAATAAAACTTTTATGAAATATATCAAAGTACAAATCGAGAACAATATAGAGAAGAATTTCACTGAGCTACGATTTGATGAGTGGTGTTTAAAAAAACATTTGTAAGGCGTTCACTGCGAACGGAGGCGTTAACCCAACTACGATAAGCTACCACGAACACTGTGCGCCTAATCTACAACTCCATATTAATGGATAGCTACTACTAGTTAAACACCATAGTTTATTCACTATTTCAAGAAACTGAAGCAGATTCCAAGAGGAATGAAGAAGGCCTGCGTAGATAATATAGAGCTTAATCGTTGGTAGACAAAAATAAAATTAAAACCAAGAATTAAAAATATAAAAATAAAATAAAAATAAGAATAAAAATGATTATAATCAATTTCATAATATGAATTTCATATTCTGAAGAACTCTTCAATACAATAAAAACGTCTAGGACTGATCGTTTTTACAGTATACGTAAAAATCCTATTTTTTTTTTTATTATATGGCAACACGACAAAAGGATTTCCCGATTCAGCCCATGTTTGAGATTATATTTACTAGTTTTTGAAAACACCGTATTCAAATTCTCATCTCCCTTCGTTGACGCGCTCTCAGCGACATGGAAATATCAAAATAACTTTTAATATTTTGGGTGGTGGTGCAATCCATTTTGCTCTACCATCACTATTTCTGTGCGTTTGAGGGATCGCTTCGCTCTCCTTTTTTGGGTATTGGCTGAACATGTGCAAGTTTTATGTCGAAGGAAAGACTCCCGTCGAATAGGACCAGGAGCTCATCCAGGATTTGGCCCGGGGGGGGGGGGGGACGACATATGTGTCCCAAGTTCAAAAAGTGTCGGCTCTAAAATTGCATCTAGAGGACATCTGAGCACTTAAGAACTCCTTCTTTAAGGATATAGAATATTTAATTTTTATATTTTATTTGCTAAAATCTGGACTGGACCATAAAGCCACTGTTCTCTTTATCTTCAATAGATTAATCATAATTTCATAAACAGTGAAGAAGCACATTTATTTATTTATTTACCACGAAATTTGTGCCGTTTTTACAAAATTTTAAAAGGAAACCTAAAGCCCGATGAGTGTTTTGGACGTAAGGTTCGGCTACGGTAACATAGTGGCACACGAAAAATCAATACACTCAAAAACATCCAAATACATTTGAAATTATTCTTTTTCTATTCTGTATACATATTTCTTGTGTAAGAGACTTGAATTAAGGCACCGTTGTGGTCTGCAGCCGAAAGTGGACACAATATGGACGTCAATGCATGCAATATGGATGTGTGGTATCGCAACGTTGCTGGAGGTATATGGGTCATTCCATATCACTTAGGCGACAAGTGTGACATGAGCCTCACTAATTTTTTTTTTTAATTTTACATATTAGGGGGGTTTGTGAAAACAAAAATACTAATTAACAATTTTCTATGTACAATGCATATTTCGCAAGTTATAGCATTTTTAAATTTCGAAAAAACGTTGTGCTGTGACTGGATTCTGATAAAATTTAAATGACAAATGACAATTACAAAATGATATCGAAGGAAGGACAATGTCACTATGCCATTAGTTGGAATTCTGATTGTTGGGTGACATGACATGTATCTTAAATTATAGCAGTGACAATTTGACAATTGCTCAGTGATTGAATATATTCCGAACAACAAAGTAATGGAGCACATTTTATTGCGAAGGCGTATCCAAAGAGGGTGGCAGTATGTAAAATAATTGCTGAAATGTTATAACGAGTAACTGGTCCTTTTGCGGTTTGCTGCTAAAATTGATTTTTTTATTTTTGTTTTCAATAATACAATATATAATAATATAATAAATACAAAATATTTATTATTTTTATACTTGATATCTTTGATATCATTTGTTGCTATGACAATATATATACCACTTGAATATGACAAAAGTCACAGCGACAAGGACTAAGTGACTTCGGTTGCAAAAAGTGTCATGAAAAAAAGTCATTTGTCATGTCACCCAGTTTTTTAGGAATCGGCATTTCGAAAATAAGTCATATTTTAACGCAAAATGTCACATTTTATTTTTGAAATCATGGGGTTGCGTTCACCGACAGAAAAATAGCGATATAATGTCATTACGCAGTCACCACACAATGCTATGCAAATGACAGATAGTCACTTCCTTTTACTTTCTCACGCGTTCACTGAGACGGCCAAGAGTAAAAGGTAGCGCGCAATATTTCACTACCCGTATTTAGGATAGTAAAATTGTGCGATAATAAATTTGTGTTGTCAAAGTGACATTTATATGGAAATGGAAGCAGAAAATATATCAATTTAGTTTGATGAGACCAATATGGCATGTGTAATGCGCCAAAAAGTTTTTTTTATTATAGATCAATTTCAATGCATTACTTCATTTCCTTGTAATGTCGAAAAAGTTCATCTCCCAACGATAACACTATTTGAAATTTGAGGTTCATGTTTACTTTTAATTTACTTATTTTTTGAAACTTCAAAAATATTTTATTTGCTATGTTATTCTCTTTTGCGTTCAATGCAATTTGGTTACACAAGAGTCACCACTGTAGTGACTAACTGTCAAAGTAATTCTCTTAACATTTGTTCACATTACAACGCTATCACAACGCTACAGGACGCTATCGTGTCAATGAACGCACCCATTGTCATTTGTTAGCATTGCAAGCTATTTAAGAAAAATACCATCTCAAAAATATATGCGAAAAGGGATATCAAGGATAAGGATTATGTCCGTTATCCTTGAATATCCTGGAAGACGTACTTTTAATTTTATTCATTTTTTTTTATTTTCTACCTTATATAATCTTCTAAAATATATCAAAATTTCAACTTGAAATCTGAACAGTATCAGGGATTAAGAAATCATGAAAGTTGACCATCATGAATTTGCTCATCATAAATTCTTAGTTTCTTGAAAATTTCATGAAAATTACTAACTATAATTAGCTTGTGCTGTAGTTAGTTAGTAATTATCTATGAAAGTGGTGCGAGTTAAAAAAAAACTAGCTCACTGGGGCGGGGTGGGGTGCGTGTACCCATCACCGGCTAGTCCTTGCGCCCCTGAATAGGAAAGGTGCGTAGAGGTTTACTTAAAGAAGAGGCGTAGCACTTATGTAAGTATATCAGGGACGAAATGCCATCAAGCCCCGCAGCCATAGCCATATTGACACTAGCGAGCATTTTGTAGACATCCCTTGTGCGGAAATGACTGTAAAGGGCGAAACACAATTCCACCGTTTCGATCCGATTCATACAAATGTCAAATTTGCTTATATGAGACATGCGTGCAATTGGACACATTACACCGAAATGGATCGAAATGGATCAAATCGAAAAGGAGAAGTTGAGCAAATTTCAACTTTTACGGATGACATAACCTAGAAAAATCATCGATGAACATTTCTTTATACTCAAAGATGCATAAAAAGACTTTTTCTAAGGAAATAAAAAAGACATGAATTATATGACAAAAAAAGAATGTTTTCATGGATGAAAGATAAAATCTGGCAAAATTTTAAAGTCAAGTGTTTGAAACCGGAAGAATTGTGCTCATGCACCCGTTTGGATTGAAATGGGTTGGATCGAATCGGATCGAAACGTCGGAATTGTGTTTGGCACTTAATTCCATGTTGGTGGAGAAGAAGGAGCATTGCGATGAAGGTGGTAAGAAATAATTCTCAGCAAACTTAGCTGCAAGAAAATTGGCTTTATCCAATCATTCCGTATACACATCCTTTAGATTATTTAAAGTTTCATATAATACACTCTGTTTCAAAGCTATAAACAAATTTGAAATTTTTCATTTTCGTATTTTGCCATAATTTCGTAAAATTTTCCATTTTCGTAATATGTCAATTTCCCTACCTAGTACATTAGAAGAGTCTTGATTATCTCTTCATATGTTGAAAACCATTTATCATTGCATTCATTTTCGAGAAAATGGAAAATTTCAAATTTTTTTATAGCTTTAATTGAAACAGAATATTTTTATTAAAATTTGGCAGCAGATGACCAAAATAGTGCAATTCATGCGTACTCACACTTTGGGTGCTTAAACGGGAGGCACAGTTTGCTAAGCTTGCCAACCTCGACATTTAACTTTATGAACTTCGTGAACTTCAACCTAGTGAATTCTGCCCACTTGTGTAAGACACAATACGAATTTTAATTGCTTCTAATTGAGAGCCTGTTAATTGAGATGTTGGCTTGAACATTCCAGTTATTTTACAATAAACTAATACAGCAAGAATAGCTCACAATAAGTTACCGGTACACTTTTTTCCGTAAAAAATGCATGCATCAAATAAGAACAAAAATTGCCTCTCAAAACTGGCGTAGTTACAACAGCCTACAAAATAGACCTGCACTAGTTCAACCTCAAATTGGTCGATATCACCAACTTTGACATTAGATTCTAGATGACCTGATATCAGGTATATTCAGTACTGTCAAAGTTGAGGCTAAGCTCGAAGTTAGAAAAGTTAGCACTATGTTTCCTATTTTAAGGTTAAGGTTAAGAGTAGGGGCTACTACCCCTAGCAACCACAATTTCGATGTCCTCACATTTTCCAAACTATACTACAAAAATATTGGACGGAATTCCAATATTTATCCAAAAAATTCCAACAAAGAACGATGTCCTTACGTGTTCCGATATTTGACCATGCTCTATTTTACCATTCCTAGGAAAATCTAGCGAATTTCCGTAGAAATTTTCTATGAGATAACAACTGGAAAACAGTGGACAATTGTGGACAATATTGAAAAATGTTCTTTGATTTGTCCATTATTTTTCTGAAAAATTCCTTGTATGAAAATATATGTGTGGACATACTGCAGAAAAAGCAAAAATTGAAATCTTCACTTTATCCAAAGAAATCTTCATTCTTTTTTCTTCATTGGAAAAACAGCGGACAACTTCTGGAAAAAATTTTTGATAAATTTGCTATTCATTTTATTTTATAAACTTTATAAACTTTTTTTTTATTTGATGGAAAAGTGTGGATAAACAGTGGAATTGAAAATTCTTGACATGCTATGGAAATGCAATGGATATTCTTCACAATGAGTCTGCACTGTATTCAGGTTTTATCCATTCAAATTCCAATATAACAGTGGAACTGAAAAATTTGGACATACCATGGATATTCTTCAGAATGATTCTGCACTATATCCAAGCGTTATCCAATGAAATTCCAATGTTTTATTGTTTCTAGGAAAAATTATTTAGAGTTTTGGTATGGAACTGAATGGTGTCGTGAGACATGAAATCATTTGCATTTAGTGTTGTGTAGGCTAAAAGACTCCACAAAGAAAGAAATAAACAGGAAAAGAATAAACTAAGATGTAAATTTAGTTATTTTGTTACTTTTAAGACTAATAACTTTCTCGTTTACAGAGAAACTATAAGAAAAACACCCAGCATTGCATAAATTTAAGATTTCTTTTTCTTTCTTTTTACAACTGAATTGTTTTGTTTTGTTTTAATGAATTTCTAAAAAAATAAATATTAATATTTTTAAATATTTTTAAATATTTTTAAAATGCTTTTTATTTATTATAGCAAAATATCCGGAAAAACCTTCCACAGAGTATCCGTGGAATATATTTGCTAAATTTGCAAAGATATTATTCTTATGATTTCTGAAAAATTTCTGTGGAATAATTCTGCAGAATATCCAAACAAACTCTCCATAGAGTATCCGCGGAAAATATCCGCTAAGTTTCCAAAGACATTCTCCTTATTATTTTTGAAAAAAAATCCTTTTGCCCCGTGACAATCCCATAAAATTCTTTTGACATTCTTGGGAATATTCCACGGAACTGATTCTTCGGACAGAAAAATGTCCTAAGAACATCTGTTGAACGTCCTAGGACTTGGTTACTAGGGACGATTCTGGGGACGCCATGATCAGAGTGTCCTCTCCTAAAGTGGTTAATCTAACTACTTTTACGAACTCGATTATTGCTTTTGGAGTTAGCTTGAAAATCATATTCGGAGAGATAAATGATATTCAGTGATTTGCAATCTTAAAGCTTCAAGCGCGGGACACTACATGTAATGTGCTTCGAGGTTTCATTTTCTTCAAAAATAATTCTTGGATGCTTAAGAAGCAGCTAACGAAAGTGGTATGGAGATTGCTGCAATAACTTTTGAATGCATCGTTAATTAATGCTTTTGTAAACTTTTAATTTGTTTGATTCCTCTCGCATCAAGTCCACCACACGCCATTAATATCTATATTCTACATGATAGCTTTCCCCATATGAATACTAAAGTTGAGTACGAACATAGTATATTTTATAAGGCCGTGATGTATAATTTAGGTTAATTTTTATGTGGAGAATAAAAACAAAATTACAAGAACAATTACGTGTAAAATATAGAAACGTCCGCCTTCGCAGCAAGCAACTAGAGATGTGCGGGTAGTAATCATTCGGTACAAAAGTATTCGTTACTTATCTAAAAACTGGGTACCGAATACATACCCAAATAATTTTTCGTTACTTGTACTGATATTCAGTTGATTCAAAGTTTTAATTTCATGGTAAATTCGGTATTCTATTACCTATACGAATACAGTGTAACGATGGAAATCAAATAACTACAATTCGTTCTACGGCGGTACCCGGTTAAAGTTTACGATAACATTTCATGTCATTGAGTATTGTACCTATACGATTCCCAAACAGGATTAATCACACTTTTTGTTTTCTCTGTTGTTCATGTAAGTAGGTACCTAATCTTTTTTTTTCTTCATCACTAGTATGACAGTGGGGGTGAGAAGTGAGCAATAAACTGCGGTGGTGGTGCTAAAGTTAACTTAATAAGAAGTTAACCCTAGTATCGAGTTTGGGTAAAGTAAGATTTAACGCGATCTTCAAATATTTCACATTAAAAACGCTAGAAAAATTTTTACGTATATTAATTTGGAGAAAGCAGAGTAATTCATTTTTAAAATTTTGATAAAATAATTTTAACTCTTCAATCAATAAAAAAAAAATGCGAATTGCTATAGAAATAGGAAATGCCAAAATCTTACCAGTGATTTAATGCCTTGAGTCTAGTATCGAATTCGAGTAAAATAAGACATTTCAATACAAATTCTATAGCTAGTAAAATCGCAAGTACAAGTTTTATTGAAGATTTCACTAGTGAAATACGGTAAAATTTTGACAATTTCTATTTCTAAGAGTTGAAATTGTTTTATCAAAATGTAAAAATGAATTATTTCGTTTTCTCCAAATTAACATTTACTAGCGATTTTATTGTGAAATATTTGAAGAACCCGTTAAATTTTATTTTGTGCATTAAAATGTTAAGTAAAATGTGTGGAGAATTTATAGTGCCGTCTATTTTTATTTTACATACATACATACATACATACCTTTAGTTTTTACCTAAAAACTCTCTACTGCACTAGTAAAATCATCAGTAAAACTATCGCTTGTGATTTTACTGGCGCTAAAATTTGTATGAAAAACTAGAAAAATTCCTTGTTTGGAACAAACAAATAAATATATGCAGGCGATTTTCGCATGAATGAAAGAACTTAACTATGCATTGCTCTAGTGCGACTGAGAAAACGAGTTAAAAACAAAAATTTAGAGAGCAAAACATTACCCGAATGGTAAAATCTTCTTGAATCACTTCAAAATCCTTTCAATTATTCATAATAATGAATATTTCGTACAACGGATTACCCTACCTCAATTTTTTAAGAAAAAGATAAATTTCGCTTTGGCCAACGTGCTGAAAGGAGTACCTATAAAATTTCTATAAAATAAAATTCTCAAATTTCCCAAAACTATCAGAGAATCATCCACTTAATTTCTTTAGAGCAAAGTGAAATTGCAAGAAAATATTTGCGATCAGTTAAAACTTCTCTCCCTTCTTAAAAAAATATTTTCGACGGCAGAACTAGTTACAAGAGATAGAAGGAATCGATTTTTCCTGAAAATGTTGAGAAAAATAATCTTCTTCCATGCTAATCAAGTTATTTCTTAAAAATTATTAATTTACTTCTGAAAAATGTTTTTTTTTTTTTGCTGAAATAAGTTGTTTTTTAGTTTTTCAATTCGTACTCTAATTGGGTACTTTTAAATTCATATTTAATTAAAAATATTTAATTTAAATAATAAATATAATAAGTACGAGTATGCTGCTTAAAGAATATTTTACGTAAAACACCGAATTAAAAAGTAACAAATTAAAAGTAACGAATATTTTTCATAGAGTAACGAATGAGTACTGGGTAACAAAAGTAACGCGAATGCACATGCCTACAAGCAACAACAACACTATAGTTACTGCTTTACTGCAATATAGCGGAAGATGTTTCACAGTTTGTGGCATACTTTGTTTTCTGTAAACCGTGAAGTATACTCTTTCTTTCCCAAACCCTATCGAGAATGATGGAAAATTTCAAGAACGGCTTCATCTGCTTACTCTTGCCTACTAAATAACTCTAGGGTAGGATTCCTTGCCGTTTAGTAGCATTATGATCTATGCTCATGAAATCTACCATTACACCCACAGCTTATAATGGTCTTTATCCTCAATTGCTTTGAGACATGCTTGAAATTCCATATAATCCTAGTATGGCATCTAAAGTGATTCTTCAGAAGTTTGCCGTTAATTTTGTTTTTTATTTCCTGAAAAATATTGCCACAACATTTTATACTATGTATACCTAGAACACGAATGTAGCACCTTCGTTCTCCCACCTTTACGACTATTACTATAAAATATTTCAAATGTTTGCATGAAAAATATTAAGGATTCCATTTGAGTTAATATCCTTATAGTGCTACCTGTGGGTATATTACGTGCATATTTATTTTTTAACAATTCACCAAAATTACTAACTTGCACGCTTTATATGTATACTTACAACAACAAAATATAGTTAAAACCCATTGGGCTTTTTGGAATATTACAAAGAGTAAAATAGTAATATGCACACAGCCACACCGAATTGGGCTAAATATGGAATAATGAAAAACATTTTTCGGCACGCAAGAATAAAGAAAGCTTCTCCAACGAATATCTAGTTTTACCTCAATTTCATCCGCAATGACCTCATTTTTCGACTGTTGTAAAAATTTTTGTTTTCTGATCATCCATAAACAGCGCGGACAGGCCACAAAGGCAGCAATTTACAGCATAGAGCTACAACAAAACGAATATAACTAAAAATTTCTCTCAGGAAAAAGCACGCCAGAACCATTGACCTAGAGAACAAACCCATGACCGTCTTTAGCCCGATAAAAATGGGAAATGGTGGCCCATTGTCTTTTTGTTTATTTGGATACATGTATATTATATATATATATGCATATAAAAATATTCACTAATCCAAGACAAGAAGACAAACCAGCAGTAGTTTCAATACACAAATCAAGAGAGGCAACAACAAAAAATAAAAAAAAAAAATACAAAAAACGGCAAAAATAACACGTACACAAAGGTACAGGTAGAACTTAATGGCTGTCAGTTGATTAATTGTTTCCTGTAATTTAATCGAGAAAATCAACTCCGACTCTGGGCCAAACCCAGTTTTCACGGATTTTTTTTCTTCTGTTGTGTTACTACTGAAGCGTAGAGAAAAGCGCATACAATTTGCGAATGACTACAGCAATAATGTCGACGTTACGTTGTTATGCATGGCCATTATTATGGCACTTAGCATTTTGCTAAAAGATAAATGGATGGAAAAGTGATGCGCAGATTTTCTAGTGTGTGTGTGTTTTTTTTTCAGAAAATCTATTTTTAGTAGAGAATACCTACCTATAATAAATTTTCGTAATATTATCTAAATACATAAACGAACCGGTCTTTTATAGAATAATAAATAATTGCCATTAGAATGTGTAATCAAATGCTTTGTCCAAAAACATAAAAAAAAGCACACGCACACACAAAAATAGGAAAACATTTATTTCTGGGTTAATAGGTTATATGAGGTAAGGTTAGTAAGACTGATTTTAACCTTAGTTAAACTTTACGGGAGTCAGTTGTGATACCTCATTTTATTTTAAATAGTCAATTCCCTGGAATGAGTCAAGTCATATTAGTTCATACTAGTCATAGTTCATTTAGTAGAAAACGAAAAGAAGTTCAACATAATATCTATGTGCGTGAAAAATCATTAAATTATAAATATTACGTGCGCTTGTATTGTTTACGTGAATTGGTCATGTTCATACTTGTTTTAATATTATTAGTTCAGGAACGTAAGGATTTCGCTTCGAAAAAACTCCAACTAAGCTGAAAATTGGTATGCACTTTCATAGGTAACTTTTAACTCTCCCAATAAGGTGTGAAAATCGCCGAAATTTGGGTGTCCGCATAAATTGTGACAGCCCAAAAACGGGGAAGAAAATTACCTTTTATCGGTGTTTTGTGAATATGTTCGTTCCTGTCAGTATTAGGGCTATACATAGTGTATTGAAAACTTTCTACAACGAAACTCTCTATAGCGAAAAACTCTCTATAACGAGAAACTCTCTGTAAAGTAAACACTAGTTGAACTTGGTTGGTTCGTCTATGAATCAATATATTAAGAGGCTCTACCTCCCAAAATTTTTTTATTTTTTAATTTTTTTTTTTTATTGGCTTAAATCATGCCAAAACAACCCTAGAATCAAAATCTACAATGGCCAAGTTCCGATCTAAGCTCAAAATTTTTTTAAATCAATTTTACCCAAATAGCTTCGATGCTCCAAAATCACAATTTTCGCTCACTTTTTCCACTGTAAAAAGGCATAAATTGTTGCCACAAAGTTTAGGGAAAGAATTTCTATATGTTTAGGGAGTATTCCCTAAAATGTAGGGAATATTGCCTAAAATATACCAAATCGGGCCACCACTTTTTGGTGTTGCCATACTGTATATTTGGAAACTGCCTCATGCGTCGACGTAAAGAGCTGACATTTTGTATACGGGACTTTCTTAAAGAAAAATCTAAATTAAGTTCAGAAATGGGACCAATCAGGCAACGCCTTCATAGGGTTGCCATGCAAAAAATTTGCTACGTGGTGTTTTCATAGAAATGTTAAATAAAATTTCAAAAATGGGGTAAATTGGGTTACCCCTTCGTAGTGATGCCATACACAACTTTTGTTTTTCACTATGTACTGGGTAGCTACCTGAGAAAGTTTCGAGGTGGAGAGCTCATATTTTGTACAACGCGTTTTCATAACAATTGCCAATATAGTTTGAAAATGGGACCAACCGGGCAACTCCTTCGTAGGGTTGCCATACCAAAATTTCGTATTTGCTATATATTTGGGCACTGCATGAGAACGCGTCGACTTAGAGAGCTACATTCTCTCACACATATGATTGTATGCACGCACACTCATACACGCGCAGACACACACACAGAACGGAATCGTGCGATCGAGTCAAATAATAGCTTAGATATTATTTATCTCTAACCACCCCACCCCACCTCATCTAAGTATCTATATTATCGCCGGGCAACGCCGACGGGCTCCCCCTAGTTCAAATATAAAATTTTATGCCAATATTTTCCAAATGCAACTAAAAGATGCTTAACTCTAATATCGCAATTCAGAAAGAACTTAAAACTACTAATAAAAATAATTCAATAAAAATTCAATTCGAAACAAATAAAAATTCAATATAAAATTCAATAAAAATCAACTGACCACACAGTCCGCCAACCTTAGTATTATTCGTTCTGAAAAAAAGAAGAAGAAGAAAGTTCTATGAATAGAATAAGGTTCTATGAGTTTATTCAGAGAGTGCTGCTACGTATATGAAGGAATGTAGCAAAATTATGCACAGAATAATTTCTGTGAAATTCTATAGAGGGTGCTGCTACGTGTAGGCAGAATGGCTGGGTAAATAAATGTGTAGCAGTGTGCTGCAGCATTTCGTACAGAACAAACGTAGTGTATACGCTAGCAGACGATAAACATTTTCAAATTATCTCTGACCAGAATTATCTTCTGTATAAAAGGATATGAAACTCAGATTACCTCTGGCCAAAATTATCTTCTGTAAAAAGTTAGGATACACGATTCTTTAAACTCAGATTAGCTCTGATCCAGAACAACTCTGTGAAAATAATGGTAGCATCTACAGAGTTTCGTCAGCTTTATATAGCCGCTATAACCAGTTATGTCTGTTTTAACTCTTGGTGTTGCCCTAGCGACATTTGTTGAATTTACTTTAACTGAGGCGAAAACAGATGATTTGATGACGTTGCGAAATTGCTGATATATGGAGGTAAGTGTGTTTTTGGTATATTTGTCATTATCTTATTTTACTAATGATTTATTTATATATTTTTTAGATGAATTGTAGAGGATGAACAGCAGGTTTTAAGTGGTGGATAATTTCAACAAGAACTTATGTGCATGAGCTATGGATTTGTTTAGATAAGTGTTCTGTTTTTTATTTCGTATCCTTGATTGATACTTTGTGGCCTTTTTTCTTTTGTTTTCTTTTTTTTAGGAAATATTGGTTTGAACGGTGGAGCTGCAGTGAAGTATTTGGACTCTGCCTGCTTATACACCTGACAGTGAAAGATTAGTCACATGTAGGTGGACTGAACAATTAGATTATACCAAAACTGGCAAACTTAGACTTTTACATCTATTATAATGTTAGAATAAAAAAGATCAAAAACAGGAACGTTTATTTTGTACTGTTACTTTGAATGTCGATAAAATTGTCAAAACGAGAAGATACCGCATAGAAACCTTGATTTCGATCATTACATGCAAATAAATAACCATACAAAATTTATATTGGAGTTTCAATGCCTGATTACGGGGGAAAACTATTAGTTGTATCAATAAACTTTATTTTACCCTTTTTGTAGAGAATCTTCCGCTCTTTCTTTATTATATACGTGAAAACTCTCTATAACGAAACACAAGGGACCGAGAACAACAAAATATATATGTATGAACAAAATAAATCACAATAAACAGGTATCAGACATCAGGTTACCACTAATTAACTCGGTGGTACCTAAAGTCTAAATTTCATTGACACGGGAGCAGAAGGACAGCGCCAGCAAATCGTTTCC
Source organism: Dioctria rufipes (assembly GCA_963924295.1). Classification (NCBI taxonomy): domain Eukaryota; kingdom Metazoa; phylum Arthropoda; class Insecta; order Diptera; family Asilidae; genus Dioctria; species Dioctria rufipes. The sequence continues at coordinate 320,518,200 of OZ002740.1, read as the reverse complement.
ATTGGTTGAAAATGATAAGCGGATTTATAATATAAAGCATCCCCGACGCACTGGAGTCAGTCATTGGTCAATAAAGACAATAATCACAATAAACAAAAGAAGAAGTTCACAAAACCGACATACCTAGAACTTTAGGCACTTACTCCAGAAAATATCGTACATTTCTGAGCATCTGGCGAGCTATCATAATTTACAATCATTGTTTTGAGGTTTTCACGCTATACACTGTAAAAAGGCACAAATTGTTGCACAAAGTTTAGGGAAAAATATCCCTAGAAATGTAGGGAAAATTGCCTAATATGTAGGGAATTCTGATATCTCTGCGATATTCTTAGTGAGAGTCCCTTTGGAAAATATTTTATTTTTATGATCCCTGAATTCTTCCGCTTCTTTTGAGCCATCTCCCATCAAAATCAATTAAAAAACTTAGCTAATTTTTTTTTAATCTTTATGTATGTATCCATCTTATCATATCTTTTGGAAATTTTTTTTTTTATCACTGAACTAAACGGAGCAGGATTCTTTTGACGCAGGATCTTTAAACTGGAATATATCTGAAGGAATATCCGAAAAGAATCCACGTTTTCCTGACAAAATGGCAGAAAACGATCCTTGAAAATTTAGTTAATTATGCTATCGCTTTTTGACTTGCTCCGAATTGCCCTGAACTGCCCCGACTTGCCGAGGAGCCTTAGCTCATTTTCTCTGCATTCTTTTAGGCTAGAGGCGTAGGAGACATCGGCGGAGGGCGGTGGTTGCAATACCGTATGTTGCACATCGAATTAAATATCTCGTCGAGTACTATCGGGTGGTGTATATTTTTTTTTCATTCAAAAAACTTTCTCGAGACGTTTTTGCCGCCGAAAATCCTATTTTCATGCAGTTAGTTCTTTCTTTCATGGCCATTAGTGCTCTGTTGTGAACAGTTTGCTCATAGGAAGTCATTTTACTCGACGCGACGCACCAATTCCACACAATCACGAGAAGTAGAAAAGTGGACTTTTTCAAAAATGTCGATACGTTGGTTTTTTGTACAAACAGATCACTATATAAATAAATTCCTTAACTTAATATATAAATAATATATTTGTTATGATAGGTTAGTAATTAAAATAAATACTTAGTATTTCGCCTCGTATATAATTTTTGTTTGTAAAAGAGTTTTTTCCACTATAATTATTTACTTGAGATTCAAATTCATAGTGTGAACTAAAATTCCATGGTAGTCTGAAACCATACTAATAATTAATTTAGACACAAACCAACTCAATACAATCAGACCCAAGTCGCTTTCGTCGCCAACAATATTGCTCTTTCAAACTCAAACAAGGAGATCAATTAACATAATATATTTCCCAAATTATAGACCAATGTTAACTACGTCACATATCTAAGATGGTTTCAGCTATTATTTATCAAATTCACCACCGACAATTTACCAGCATCGATCTACATCTAAACATCACCAGCAGCAATATTGAAAATTTCGGACTTAATTCGGAATTCGGACTTGGATTGTGGTAGGGATACATTAGAGCACTATAAAAGGGCGAGCATTTTGGCTGGATTGTGAACTGCCAAGAATTTCTGTAATTATTGTGATTATCGCCTCACGTTGAGAAGCATTTTTGGCTAGGCTTTTGATCGCCAAGGACTTCTTATTGTTGTTGCCTTTGTAGTATCGTATTGAGAGGTGTTCTTAGCTGATCCTTGGACTACTAAGCATTCACATTTTTCCTCTCTCTCTCCTGCCTATGGAGTGCCAAGAACTTCCTATTGTTATTGTGGTTGTCGCATTACGTTGAAAGACATTTTTACTGAGGTCTGGACTGCCAAGCACTTTCAGTTGTTGTTCGGGTTGTGGCCTCGCGTTGAGAGGCGCTTTTGGCTAGGGTTTGAACTGCCAAGCACTTCCTATTGTTGTTATATTTGTGGCCTCGCGTGGAGTGGTGTATTTATCTTGGTTTTAGACTGATAAACACTAACCTTTTTCCTCTCTTTTTCCTACCTTGCGTTGAAAGGTATTCTTGGCTGAGCTCTGGACCGCAAAGCATATGCTTGTGTTGTTTTTAACTATATTATTATTATATTTTAAATATTTCAAAACTGAATTTAAAATTTTTATCTCCACTTATTTACATTAAGTCTAGGAATCGTAACTTAAAATAAAATAATTTCTACAAAGTTTTATTATTTTCAATCTGCAAAATTAACATGTTCACCAACATATCTATAGTACATGCGGAGATTTCTCGTGTAACTATAAAAAAATCGTATAAGCGGATTGAAACATTTCCAGTCACTGCCTTTTTTATATCAACGATCAACTCGAAAAATAATATAGCAGGAAGAGTACTTCAATTATGGGTTTACATTACACAAATATAAGACAAATGAATAATAAGACCAAAGTGCTGTCTGTTTTATAGCATTGACTGCAGAGCCATTCAAAAGAGTTAATTTCAGAAATATCTGAATAATTTGAACTCACATCTGTTTTCGAATATTTTGTAAATTTGGAAATTTCTGTCAAAAGACAAAAAGGTTGGCCCAATATGCACGTAAAGAGTTTTACGAAACTGTAGGAAATTGAGCTTTACTTACGGATGATTGATTTTTTTGTCTCAAAATATACGTCGCATTTCGTAAAGGTATTATTTTATTATTTAACGTTTTCTATTTTAAAAAGTGCAAATATAAGTTTGCCCCAAATGAACTTAAACAGACGCGTACGTACATGACGACACATCTAAACTTAACGAAAGACGCTTAAGGTTATTTGGATACATCTGTTTAATTTAAATGGTGCGTGCACCTTACGTCAGTAACTTTACTTACGTATATGTCTATTTTGGACCCGCCTATTGTCGTCTTTATGTTCCAGGCAGTGACATAAATTTTTTTTGAATGTATTAGAGTAATACAATTTCGTATACTTTTGCAAAACAAAATCGCTCTTTGAGTGTATTAGAGTAGTACGATTTCGTACTTTTGCATGTAAAAAAAAAGAAGGAAAATCGTTTTTTTCATGGCCTGGAACACAAAGGCAACAATGACATGCCTAAAGACTTAACAACAAGTTGAGTGGTACATACAATGAACGTTCAACATCAAAGGATGATAGGGATCGAAGCAGCTGACAGCAGTAGCAGTATTTTTATTGTGAAATAAAAGTACTTTTTATAATTTCTTTTAAAAATATATCGTAACTCGTTTACGAAAGATTCTATCAAATATGTTTTCTTTCTCTATTTCTGCCCTTTTATTTTATGTCGCTCGGAGATTTTAAGAGAATTTACTGGCCCTTCGTTAAATTTTTAAATTATCGCTTTTAAATTTATTAATAATAAAATCTTATCAACACAACACCATCTTACCTCGATTCTAAGTTTTTGGACATTTTAGGTGGTTTCTCTAGTGATTAGTGATGATGTTACTGCCAGTCGCAATGTTTCCAGAAAAACAATTTCTGTCTTAACAAGCAATACTCGTTTTATATCATTTTATTTACATATGTCTATTGAGCTCTCAGTATACCCCAAGAATATCATATTTACTCTCTATTTAGGATAATTTACCCTACTTCGCCAAAGCCTGCCCTAGATGAATGCCCCCCCCCCCCTTTACAACGGTTCGTCGGACAGTAAAAATGATTAAAACCAATTTCATAGGATTTCATATTCTGCAGAATTTTTCAGTATAACAAAAACATCTTCTATAGATCGCTTTCACAATATACGTAAAAAAATTTCAATTTTTTGTACGGAACCATCAGGAAGGGGTGCCCGACTTAGTTCAGTTTTGAAATTAATTGTATTTACTATTTTTGTGAAAACGTCATGTACAAAATTTCAGCTGTCTACATTGGCGCGTTCTAAGTCAGTGTCAAAATATCTAGTGAGTGAACAAAATTTTTGTATGGCAACCCTACAAAGAAGTTATCTAATTTGTGCCATTTTGAAACTTGAATTTAAATGTTTTTTTTAAAAGCCGTCTGTAAAATGTCAGCTGTCTATTCACTTAGCATTCACGAGTTATCGTGAGGACAGACGAACGAACAGACTGACATGAAAAATCAAAATAATTTTTAATATTATGCGTGAGTTGGTGTCCAATCCATTTTGCTCTACTATCATTATTTCCATGTGTTCCCCTATAGATTTCATCTAAGGTAGAATACTTAAGGCCGCTCTATGCGATCAGACGGCCAAGTAAGTATAAACATTTTGTCGCTATGTCCAACTATATAATTAACGCCTTTGAATGTGTATTTATTGATTGCGTTAATTGCTTTACTTTACATAAGCCTTAATTAAAGCCATACACTCATTTATGCACAAGTGCGAACGCACGCGCCGCTTAAGAGTCATACCATCCATTTCAAGGGGACTTATGAGCTCTGGACGAGACACACAGGAGGGTAAACTTTTCTAGCAAGTTCTAGCAGAGCGCTGCTGATCAGTATACAAATCTTTTGCTTATATCACGTTTTCCTAGGGCTGTGTGGTAGGTATGTATACATATGCGCATGATCACACTAGAAACGATCTTCATGAATTTATATAGTTAATAGTTGACTTTCGTCGAGACTCGAACGAGAGTTATATGATTCATTATGTGGACTTTGAGGGGATTTTCATGAATGTTGATAATTGATGCGTTCTTTTTTAGCAAGGCAAGCCATCTGTTAGATAACATATCTGTGGAAAAGAGCTATATGCATGTGTATAATTTGTGTATTAAATCGTGTGTCTGTGGTCGAAAACTCGTCATACAACCCCACTATACATATAACAATTAAATATAAAAATGCACGCGATTTATGACTTGAGATTTTTTACTTTTTTAGAACGATACAAACAAAGCGATGGCATCATGATGCACAGAAGACCAATTACAAAATAATACACAACAGCTCGGCTGCAATTATAAATTCTTCGAGAATTTCATTAATTTTTAATTTGTTAAACGTCTGCCAAGTTCGTCGTTGTTTTTGTTGTTGTTGGTGAGTTTGAATTTTTGCACAAGCATTTAGCATGCATCAAAATGCACTTTTACGAGCACTAAAAAATCAAAAATAGAATCAAGCTAATCTTGTGTGCTGTGAAAATTGATTTCCAGCCATTAAAATCATATAATTTTTCTTATTTTAAAATAAATTTCCTGTAACTGGGACGGAATGACGAGCATCTACGACGTACACACATACATTATATCATATTTCATTGGAAAGATTTGCACAGTAAATACGAGTTGGAGGAGGTATATACAAAAGTATATGTATTTATATTCATCGCTACGGTAAAATATAATTTCGACTATTTTTAGGAAGGATTTAACGTTTCTAGGTCAATGCATTTATTAGTGCACAGATTAGTGGTCTATTTTTTGAATTTTGTATGCGAATTGTAGGTCAATTTTGTCGAAGAACTAATGGACCAATACCAAGAGTCCAAATATAAAAATATTTAAATTAAAGGATAATGAAAATTTTAAACTTGAAATTTCGACGAACAAAACGCCAATATTTCATTTTCAAATTTAACCATAATCTCAGTTTAAAAATGCTGTTGCGAAATTTGCAACATGTTAGGGTGGTTGGAGGTGATAATGATAATTCGAATAACGATCTCGACGACTTTGAAGAATTAAATATATTTTTTACATCCGCTAATACCACACACACTGACCTAAGTGATTCTAAGCTACCTATAGCAAATGAGGCCCACCTAATTTGAAAATGCAATAAATCAAGTATTTGGTGATATAAAAGTACAATAACAAGTTTTCCGTGAAGTTTATTTATTTGCACAACTAAAAAAATATAAAAACTATATAAGTAGTAAGTGTTTGAAAAAATAATTCAGTTTTATAAAAAAATTTCCAAGGGCCTTATTAAACTACCACAGTATAATAAGGCCCAAAGCAAAAATTAACTTTTTCAAATGATTCCCTTTAAACTTGCTAAAACTAAGAAAATCAAACAAAATTCAGTTATTTTTAAGAATTTCGAATGAAAATAAAAATGGGTCCTTTTACCTCGTGGGGGGGGGGGGGGGAGGATAAAAAGGACCCAACAGCTTTTGTTATAAATTTCTTAACGTACAACAGAGTAAATCCAAACAGTTTGCATTCTTTGGAACAAAAATAATATCGCAATCATAATCCTATATAGGAACATTAGTTTGATTGAGAATTTAGGTTACTCCAGTTGGCCTTATTAGACCTATGGCAAGATTTTACAAAATTAGTCATTAATCAAATAAACACAATGGTGGGCGAAAATAAACACCGAAATCATAAACTACATTACCTAACGTTCAAATTAAACAAGTTACTACATGTGGAAATAGTAATAAAATAACGGAACTTATGATTTTGTGTAGATTTTGTGTGACGTACCGTTCACTACTTGCAAGATGGCGGCGTAAGCTGACAGATGCCCTCTCGACGGCGTTGTGTCGACTTAATACATGTGCACATAAAGTATGAGGTTGGTGCAATTCATTTTAGTAGGAATTTTTAAATGTGGGCCTTATTACCCTCCGGGCTTTATTTGCCGCAGGTACCTTAATTCTAGTATAGGTAATTCAATAAGATCTTTGTTTTTGTCTAATAAGAATGATAGTACCTTTTTGCTGCATTATCCTTAATCAAATCTCAAGCTACTGGGGCTGACAACTTACCACCATCGCTCATTGAGCTTTTGTTCTAATCCAATTTATCGACAAATATATCCGACATGCACTTATAATTAATTCATGTTTGATGCTATCTTCTTTTCCCAGTACTTGGAAGTTTGCAAACGTCATCCCCATTTCGAAAAAATCCTCTCCAAAATCTGCAGCAAATTTTCGTATAATTAGTATTTTGTGCTCATATCCAAAGTCCTTGAAAAGTTAATGTATAAATAGAGAGAGAGAGAGAGAGAGAGAGAGTTGAAGGTAACTTCTGATATAACAAGAGCACTAGACCGAGACCATTTCATAGTTTCACTTTTACATTTCTCTAAAGTTTTTGATACCGTGAATATACGCATTCTCTTCGATAAACTTACAAACTCTTAATTTTAGCAAATCCCTTTGATCAATAACTTCCTAAAAAATCGTAAGAAGCGAGTCAAGCGAGTCAACGAAATGCTATTAATCGCACTACCACTGCTAAGCGGGGTTCCTCAAGGATCTGTATTGGGCCCCTTATAAATGTTTATAAATGATCTGCCTGCTGTATTCCAAGTGTATATGCCCATTTATATTCAGATGACGTCTAGTGTGCATTGAACAAATGAATTGTGATTTGAACAAAATCTATATCTGGTCCAAGAATAATTAATTGGTACTAAATCCGGTCAAGTCTCACTGCATTTACTTTTACAATAAAAAACGGAATTTTTCTGATATCTACGTGCTCTAAAACGACATTTCTCTGTCTATGCTAAACAAAGTCATTAGTCTTGGTAGTATTTTAAACATCGAAATGAAGTGTTGTGACTTCGGTAACATCATGATCAGACTAGTTTATGCAGCGCTTCGGAGTCTTTTGGAAAGCCCAGACTCTGTCTGTAATACGGACGAATACCAATAGGTTTTTTGTTTTATAAACTTAAATATAACCGTTAAAGAATTATATATCTTAGCAGGGTTTTTTTATAACCGGAACAGCCGCAACTCGCTGAAATGTGGACGAACAGTACACAGCGGATTTAAACTTCCAATTCCGATTCTCGATACCTCCGTTTCATGGATACATCTTAATTCACCTGAAGCTGCAGTTTTGAGACAGGCCTTATCATAATAGATGAGATGCCTTCAAAGCAAGGACTGAGATGTAATAAAAAAAAAATTTCTGCAAAGAGCTACCATTTGGATGGAAAGTGATAGTTGTGGGAAGCTATTTTCGGCAAACTCTACCAGTTATTGCCAGAGGAACGTCCGTCTACATTATTGAAAGTAACATTAAATCAAGTAGATTGTAGCATCATTTCACAACATTATCACTCACAACAAATATGCGTAGCGAAGGACAGGATGAACACAACAATTGGCTCTTAGATGTTGAAAAAGGAAACACCATTTACCAATTCCTGGACTAAACTTTGACAAGATAATCGGAGTCTGTCAAGCAATGGTTAATGCGAGAAATCTTATTGCATCGATCTACGGAAACAATATTCAGCAAAATTTCGGTTGAGGAATTAGCGAAACGAGCTCCAACAAATAATCATACGCTGAAAAGGAACAGGATAATCTGTAATGGAAAGATGGTATTCGTATTTCTTATTTATCTTTCCGCCAGCTGTACAGTTGTGGTAATGTAATAATTACATGATGAGACACGGTCGCCATGTAATATTCAAAAATATAATCCCCATGTAATATTTAAAGTAGCAGCTAGCCATGTTGTAATATGAATTCGTTAATCGTAGTCCAAACAATAGTATACGTAACTAATGAATTGAATGCTACGCTGTGAAATGCTCAAGAGTAGTATTGTTTGCTGCCAAAGCGGAGTACTTTCGTAAAAAACGGAGTACACTACTAAATAAAAACCGATCTTATTAAATTAAAATTTTATAATTTTTTTTATGAAAGTAATTTTCAAATTAAAATTTTATTAAAAATTATTTGTTTTCAGAGGAGAAGTTACGTAACCTTGAGAGTGCCACGTAAAAAAACTTTCTTGGTGCCAATTTTCGGAAAATAAACAAACTACGCTTGAAAATAACAAAAAAAAAAGCAATACAAGTTAAACAAGCTCAACTCTAAAAAAAATTTAGTGGTGAATTACGGACTTTTCTTGCCTTTTTTCGTCAAACGTATTTAATCATTAATAGCTGAAAAAGTTTTTCTTTTTTTATGAGTAAAAGTTATTACAATCATTGATCTCCCTTTTTAACCGACTTCAAAAAGACTAGATTATCCATTCGACTGATTTCTTTTTTTGGAAGTTACCTCATATTTCCGATATTTCTGAACCAATTCAATTTCAAAATTTGGTCACGATATGATGAAGACCTTCCTTCCGACATGGAGAATAGAACTCCTCAACGGAGAACAGCATATAAACCTCAATTGATGTAGGTGAAACGTTGTAGATATAAAGTTTTTTTATTTTTTAAAACGAAAGTCTGCGAATACATTAATCCATTTCGCCCCAATGCTCTTATTTGAGACATTCTACTTTTCTTCAAGTACATAAATGACAAACTTTGTACAATAAAAATATCTTGATTGGCATTACTATTTTTGCATTCTGCCCGCTACTTTTTTCCTATTATTACCGACATCCCGATATTACTTAATGTTTATTTCGCAATAAAAAGCAGTCGTTGTGGCGCGTTTTTCAACCCTGGGATATGAAATGCCAGAGGGCGTATTAACTTGGTCATTATTTTGTAACGCACAGAAATAATGCTGGTAGAGCAAAATGGGTGAGATACGCATTCATAATTTTAAAAATTATTTTAGTTTTAGCATTTCTCTCTATCCGTCTGTCCGTCCGTCTGGCCGTCTATCTGTCCTCATGGAAACTGCGTTCTCGAGTTATATTTCACGTGAAATATTTAAAAAAAAAGATTTAATTTCGAAATTGGCAAGTTGGGTAACTTCTTCGTAGGGTTGCCATACAAAAATTTCGTTTTTCACTATATATTTTGAAACAGCCTAAGAACGCGTCAGCGGAGAGAGCTGAAATTTTGTGCATGGCGTTTTCATAAAAATAGTAAATACAGATTTCAAAATAGAGTAAATCGGGGAACCCTTTCTTGATCTTTTTATACGAACATCGTAGTTTTTTACTTATATGGGGAAGCAATAATAGTCGGCCAAAAATGCATAACTAGAACTTTTAGGTAGCCGTAAGATGACTGTCCCAAGCCTGATGCTATGAAAACATTTTGTACTGAGAACTTAAAGCATTTAACATATAGTATGTTTAGCATAACAATACTACTAAGATATACCCACATTTTTAATAAAAAATATAAGTTTAAAAAAGAACACTTTTATCCTATAGTCGGCCAACATAGTTCTAACTCCGGCCATAATGTTACCTAACGTCTGCCAAAGAAAAAGAAAACAGTTTCAAGGGATGTTCAGACTTTTATTTTAATACAAATATATTAGTATTCACAGTAACTTATTGCGTTTAGCAAAAACAAACAACAAATATAAAATAAAGAGTAACAAAGCGTCTTTTCAAAATATTAAACTAACTAGGTATGAGGTCAAAAGTTGAAGCTCAAGTACCTATGTACTAAATATTTGGAAACTCCCTGATAACGCGTCACCATGGAGAGCCCAAGTTTTGTACACCGTGTTTTCATAAAAATTGCAAGCACAAGTTCCAAAATAAACCAAATCGGACAACCCCTTCTTGGTGTTGCCATACAAAATTTTGGGTTTTCATTATATATTTGGTCACGGCCTGAAAACGCATTGATGAAAAGAGCTGAAATTTTGTACGCAGCGTTTTTATAAAAATAGTAAATAAACTTTCAAAAATGAACAAAATCGAGCAACCTCAATTGGTGTTGCCATATAAAACTTTGGATTTTCACAATATTTAGTTTTTATTTTCATCTAGGGTATAATATTATTGGTCTTAGACCAATTATACCCTTTTTCTTTTGTTAGAATTATATTTGTGTATTATAAATCTTGAAGATATCTTTGATAGGACATATAGTATGCCGACTTAAGGTTTGGAATCAGCCTAACGTCGGCCATTTGTGGCCGACATTAGGAGAAATTCAAATATTACGTTCCCTATTGCCGGCCCCCCGATAAATATATTTTAGAAAAACTAAATCTTTGATATTTTCTTCGCTTCAAAATTTAAGTACGAATGCACTTCAATGAATAAAATACTAGCGTAGAAAATACAATACCATTTAGTAAAAATAGAGATTACTCTTTAGGATTTTTTTTTATTTCTTCCTCCTTGGTGTAATATAGGAGTTTTCGCCTCATATAATTCACACCCAGAATTTATTCTGAGTTTATATGAGAGGAGATTATTTTGATCTGTTTCAAGCGTCTACAGCAGGCGGAAAACCAAGCTGTATACCGATGAGTGTAAGGTTTTTTTGCTAACACAAAACGCTTCTTCTTCTTCCTTTTTCCTTTTTTTTTTCTTTTTTCAGCCCACTGCGGGCGTATACAGGTTCGATTCGTTTCGAATGAATCTAGTTTTTTAAATTTTTTTAATCAAATTTTTTTTCTATTTTTCTCAATTTTTTTCATTTTTTCATTTATTTTCTTTATTCTATTTTTTCATTTGTTTTTCAAGTCACTCAATTTCGCTGTTTGGGACCTATTGAGGAGTCAAAACCAAGACTTGAAACTTGTCACCAAAAATATAATGGGTTGTGTGATGAAATAACAAATTAAAAACATTTTTTAGCTTTTGCTATTATACAGGAGAATCCAAATAAATTTCTTCGTGAACTAATACTATTTAGGTAAACTACACAATTTGGCAATTATCTCAATCTCATTTCCAAAAAATTCACGGAACACACATTTACCAACTCTGACATGTGTGCAACGAATAAATCGTTTGTGGTAAAACCGTCATACATATAATCGAAATAATTTTTTGTTATACGATTTAAAAACAAATAATATTATTCTCTTGAATTTTCGTTTTGTGCGTATTTGCTTTCAAAATCATTTTACAAACAGTTTAGTCTGGGGTGGCCGACTTTAGGCGCATCTACCCTATTGTGGAAACGTTTTTATCGTACTGGAAAGTTCGTCAGAATATAAAATCCTATAAAATTGGTTATACATAATCATTTTTAATGTCCAATGAGCCGTTCTAGAAATAAATGTGAAAAACACTTTATCGATTAAACTTGCATACCGTGCGAAATTACACACAGGCATTCATCTAAGGTATCGTAAGAATTGGTCTGAGACCAATTCTAGTTTTTGTCCTTATTTTTCTTATAATATTAATAACGTTTTTTGCTACAACCATTATAGAATTTACAGTTTCTACGTCAAGAGAATTTTTGATTTTAGTTTTAATAAGACTGACCGTCGAAAAACTTCTTTCCGCACTTGCGGTGTATGTGGAAGCCACATAAGGCAACTAATAACTTTTTCTAGATTCGGAAATATTTTTTCAACTAGAGCATTTTTACATTAAAAATCTAGTATTCTTCAAATAACAGTGACTTTGGTATAAATTCCTGTATTTATACAACACGTCATTTTCCGCCTAACGGATCGATATCATTTCGATCAATAAGGTTTGCGAAAAGTGTGATTAAAGGTATTAGCGTGGAGTTAAACAAATTGGATCCATTGGATCCCTCAACTGCTTTTAGTGCTGGGTCCTCAAAACTTATACGATGTAATATTTATTTATTTAAAAAAAAGGAGCAGTTAATATTAAAGTTTTAAATTAAATTCTACAATTCTGTGTTCTTTGAGAGAGCGTTTAAATTTGCACAACTACTTCGCTGCAGCGACAACCAACACAATAGCAAAATATTACAACGTAGCATCACTACCAAACCATCCTTTCAAGTTCAATCAGTACTATGTACCATGCATAGTTAATCGACTCAGTCCTCCCACCTAGGCGAATAAAAACATTTTATTAAACTTGCTTTGCTAACAAAAAGAGAAGTTTTTAAAATAAAATGGACCCCTTAATACCAAAAACTGAGTACTTTTATAAAAGGAGTAGTACCGGAGTACGCTATTAGAATTTGGAGTACAAATACTCCGAACGGAGTACAAACGACAGCACTGGGCAGTGCTCCTATGGAGAAGGTGGAGAAGCTATAAAAGCAGATCTCCTAAGAGAATCTCAGAGAGCACTTCTCTTTGTAGGCGCACTTAGAACTAGCAAATGCCTAAGAATAGGAGAGTGCAGCTAAGGCTAGCAGACACTGAAATAAAAGTCTCGACTATCTAAACTAAATAACGACTTCTTTTTATTGAACTATTCCTAGCTTATTTAAACACAATGCCCGTGCCCGTGATTTAGAGCATGTTAAACAAGGTTAATTACTTGCACTATTATGCTCAACATTTATTTTGATGTGATGCAACTCGCTTGACCCGTGTTAAGTATGTTGCAAAACATGTAAACAAATGCAGTCACCTGCTGTTTTCGAGTGTGACATGCATTTGGGTGCATGTTTTACTTATAATACACTAACATTATTGTGTCACATTTATTGGGATATTTAATTGAGAATTGATTTCGGGTCAATTGATTATTGCAAGAATGCCAAATGTGCATCCTTGCATTTTTAATTGATTTGTTAATCGTTGTATTTTGTATGCGTAATTATATCACAAATCATCTACAACGCAGATTCTGTCATTTCAGAAGATCTCAGCAATACATTGAACTTTCGTGCAGAATTTCTTAATGAGCAAATGCCATCGGGTATGCCACCCACATGTGTTGTTGTTGTTGTAGGAAGGAGTTATAATAATACTGTTGCGAAACTTGAACACAAAGAAAGGATTATGCAATGGCATATGTATGATTATCAGAGGACTTCACCGAAATTCAAACAGGGCAGAGCTCATTTCCAAATGTAATCTAGATGAAATAGTTCGTATTCTACGAATCGATTTAGCTCCATCAGACACTGCCTTGCCATTCATCCTACGATGATGACAATTTCAGGGGATCCCAGCTTATGCGATGACAATTAACAAATCACAAGGACAGATATTCGACCATGTAGGCATCTATTTAAACACTGCTGTTTTCTCCCGGACAACTTTATGTGGCCTTATCCCAATCCAGAGTATCGCATCTGGTGAATGTAAACATTCATCAAAATCAACAAAAAGGAGAGCTGCTGAATCATGGAAAAATTTTTATAAATTTACAAATTTTTGTAATATAGTATAGGTATGTTCAGGATCTGCTCCTGTTCTAATAACAGCCAGCTTTATCTAGCTCTATCTACCTAAAAACATCTTTTCCTAAACTTCCTCACCTTTTACGGACCCCTTGAAAAAAAAACAAAACATATTACGGAGCAATTCGAAATGTGAGGGGTGATGTTGCTTTATTTGCTACCAAATCAGTGATATTAGGGCTAATGTTAGAAAGTTGTTGTAATCGCTTTCTATATTTATTTTTAGACAGCAGAAAATCCTTTTTTTTACAGTTGACAGAGATATGTGAACGAGAAAAGCATTAACCGTTTTATGGCTGTACTTGATATTTCCGTATAGTCTTGACTCAAAAAAATTTGACAAAAGGGATTCTTTGAAATTACTTTCCAACCCAAAATTGCAGATATTTCAATCAATTAATTTCCTGTGTCGATGTTAGGCTAGTAATGTTGGTAAAATTCCAACTAACAATTTAGAAGGGCAAACTCTTGGAAAATTTTAAGTTTGTAGTATGAAGTATGTTTCGATTAAAAGCTTTATAAAGGTCTTTTCTAAAAATAGATTCTAATAGAGTTTTTTTATTCGACTGTTTTAAAAATCGGTTCTTATATCAGATTTAAAGTATTCCCTGAAGAGTGTACGCTTAATAAAAATCCTTAACAATCGATTTATCTTTTCGGAAGATATCTTATTCTGTTACAGTCTTGTAATTATTTTGTACAAGTTTATTAGAAGAAAAGTTCAGTTCAGTTCAGTTCAGTTTTATTTCAATTTGACCATTTCTTACATTTTACTTACAAAGGAGACAGAAATTTTGAATATAGTGCTAGAACATTTCATTCATTGAACTAGAATAATTTTTATAATTAGTAGATACTAACGGGGATATTAACTTATAACGAGATTTTAGGGGGAAAATTTTGTAGTGTCACTAAGATCTACTAAGTTTGCAGCAAATTTTTGGGAAAGAAGTTCTGCTTTTTCACCGCTAGTAATATAGGTATTACTATGATTTCTGAGAATAGGTATTGACTTCCGTTTATTTTTAATAATTTTTGCTATGTTCCAAAAAGGTTTTGAACATTTTTCCATATTTTGCAACAGTGAGCTCCATTTTTGGTTTCACAGTACAGAGATTTTATTTTTAATGTGCTGATTTAATAATTTTAGCTCAGTCTTAAAAGATGGTAATCTATAACGTAACCAGTTTCGCCTAGACACGTTTCTTTTAGCGATTAGATCTAGTATGTAGTGTGGAAGAGCTTCCTGTCTTGTTCGCATACTAAGCCGAGGAGTAGCTTGCTGTACAGAGTCTTTGATGACATTCGTAAGGGTTGATATCATGTCATCGAATTCGTAGTGGTGTTGTTTATTAGAAAGTGATAAACTATTTAGATTGTTTAGTTTACGTTTTATTAAACTTTGATAGTGGACCCAGTTTATACGTTTGTAGTTTAATTTTTCGTGATTTATAGAATGCAAGTTTTCCGATAAGTCAGTAAAAACTGGGAGATGGTCAGAGGCTAAGTCATTTAATACCAGCGGTTGTGAAACTAGATCAGGTACGTTTGTTAGAAAAAGATCGAGAGTTGAGGGATTTGACCTTGAACAGGATGGAATATAGGTGGGATCAGTTAGTGTAAAGGGATAGTTTAGATTCAATTCATGCAGGACATTACCCCAAACCATTTGCGCGTACACAACCCCATGATTGATGCCTACAGTTAAAGTCACCACCTATAATATAGTTTCCTTGCATTCGAATCAATTTCATTAAGTCTGATCTAAAATTATTTTTAATTCTCGTATTGCATCTACCCCCTGCAAAATAAATACAAACAAGTTTCATAGAAATGCCATTGATCATTTTTAATTCAACTCCTATGGCGTCAATTATGCTGGTTCTAACCATTTGTAACGGGTGTGGATTTAACTTTTTGTTTACTACTAGTGCCACTCCCCCACCTCTAGAATTTTCTCTATCTAACCTGAAACAGTAATAATTAGGATTTGAAAATGTTATATTATAATTTAAACCAGTTTCAGTAACCATAGCTACATCCATATTTTTTTGGAGCATAAAATTAAAAAATTCAGTTGTCTTATTTCTAATGCCTCTGGCATTCCAAGTGATTATCTTAAGATTATTATGGACCATTACTTAAATATTTTAGAGCTAACTCAGTGATTATATTGAATTGTTCATATTTGTCCTTGCAATTTTTAAGTTTGTTAACTAATTCGTTAGTCAGCGAGAATAGATTTGCATTATTGTTTGCATGATTCATGTTGACTTTAGTAGGATTATTTCTAAATCTCAACGAAGACCAGGTAGGATTTCCACTATCGGGTTGATGATGCTTTGTAGTTAATGGTGGAAAATTTTCACGGTGCGGAACATAGCCTCGGTTTATGGATACATTTTTTTTCGTCTTTTGATATAGTTTATCCCGAAAATCAATATAATTAGCACGGCTGGGGCAATTTGGGTCGGTTGATTTGTGCTCTCCTTGACAGTTTGCACATTTTAGAGCATCGTGTGAGTTGCACTCTGAGGTAGGGTGATGGCCAGAACAGAAAGCACAAAAGGATTTAATTTTACAATGCTTAGCACCATGCCCATACATTTGACAATTGTAACATTGCGTTATTTTGTTTGGAAGTTTTTGATGAAAGTCCCATCTCACAATTGTTCTGTTAATAACTCCAAATTTTTTCCTTAGGTCTTTTAGCTTTATTGAGCCCCGTTCTATATAAATTATAAAGAAAGTAGCCTTACCAAAATTTGTGTTTCTTGTCTTAATCTCCATACATTTAACGCCTTCAGAAATAAAATGTGATTTAAAAACCTCAGGGTCAGTCGCTTCCAATCCAGATAACGTAACTTTAAATGGTAATTGTGCCTTCAGACTGTATGTGTAATATTCACACTTTAAATCGTTGAGCATCTTTGTAATCTGTTGATAAATTTCTATAGAATTAGAAAGAATTTTTATTCGTTTAACGCAGTAGTCTTCAATATTATTTGATTTCATTATATTATCAATATAATCACTGCTGCACTTCAGTACGTTAATTGGTGGAGGTTTGGAGATACCCGTTGCATTATTATTGGCACCAGCACTATTTCCATTGTCTGGATTATCAGCATCGTCATCGACCAGCACTTGTAGCGGTGCGAAATAATTAGTATTTTGATGAGATGTACTTGAAGATTTTCCGTTCATGTTGTTAACACAATGGAATAAATGACGTCTTTTATTGTTTCCATTTGCAGACTCACCAGAGTCATTGACATCCAGGCAGACAGCCCGATTTCGCTTTATGATTTGTTAAACTGTTTATTAAATTTTATACACTAGCCTCTAGTAAAACACCGGGAACGACTATTCGCTACGAAAGTGTAACACGGACGCTTAGAAGAAAAGTAAGATTGGACTCTTGAGTTTTGCATAAGAATTTTTTTAGATTAAACGGCTGGTTGCTGTGGCGCACGATTTAATAAGAACATTGTAAGTCTAAAATCTAATAAATATTTTGTGTAAAAACTCTATAAATTTGCGATTTTATATGAAATATAAATAGAAGCATTAGAAATTGTTATAATTGCTGATTTAAGAGTGAGGAATGTGGTGGACGTGAAGTTCCATCTGTCTGCCGAAGTTGATAACTTCTTGACAGAGCAGCACGCTATTTCGCCTCAACTAATGGCGGAGAGTATGGGGTGAGTCGTATGGAGAAATCCTGTCACTACCACGCACCATAAAAATAAATCTCGTGCCAAAAAATCGCCGAATACACATATCGAGCCCTGAACTGACACCTTACACCTATTTCTACTTTTTAAGATATTTAAACTTTACATCAGAAGAATTTGCCTATCATTGTGCTTCCTTATGTAGTGGTAAAACGAAAATTATTCAAAGTGCAACAATATAGACTAATTCAATGTTTCAGGATATTTTGATTCTAAACAAGGAAAGGTATCATAGGTAGGTAGGTACACTTTTCCATTCTTGGTTCCAATGTTAACGATTAAAATTTGATTAACTACAACAAAAAGGCAAAAACATACATGATTATTGTTGAGGATCCATTGAAAAGGCGCCTCCCAAATGGTCCGCTCGCCACTGTTAAAAATATTTTCTTTCTATTTCTAAAAAATATGTTAGCACAAATATTTAAATCCTAAATTTAATTCAATTTAACGGCGATGTCAATAGCTACAGTAAGCATTCGTTCCAGAGTTCCAATTTTCTGACACATTTATGTCATACATCTTGGTAAATATTTTCGACAAAGTTATAGCAGTACCTACTTATAGTGATTCATTGTTGTCAATTAGTCTAGCGACTGTTTGGTCTCTTATTTTCTGAATGCAAATCTGGATCGATGGTAACGTTGGACAAAGTTCTGACGTGACACAATAAACTTCTTATTATAACTGATGCAACAAAATACTTTAGGGGACTCTATTACCTTGGATTAAGGCAGTCTTTTGGAGACCATCTTGATTGTATGGAGTAGTGGATTTTTTACGAACCTATCCCACGTCTTCTAAGAAAACATGTCACAACAATGTTTAGCTGATAATTACAATATCTCGAAAAAATGCTAGCAGTCGTAATATGGTACGTTAGGATGCCGATGGGAGTCTTGGATCTCAGTTTCGTGGTGGAAAAGCTCTACAGCAATTTACAACTTCACCTTGATAGCATGATACAACAGATTTTTGACTCTTGTGTGAGGCGAGCTACGTTGAAAGCTATTTATTTATTATATATCCGAATACCTGCTCTAATTTTACCTCCGAAAATGCTATAGTGATCTGACTTCAGTTCACCTCCAAAAGGCGGGCGTTTTCCGAACGTGACTCCAAATGGGGACTTGCAGCTTTCTGTGAGACTGTTTGATTCACAACAATGCCAGCTATTTCAAGACTAAATTTTTTATGCTACTCGGCTCTCCTTTTTCTCCATTTTCTCTTCCAGCATCTTTCCAGCCAACTTTCGTGCATACCACTAACGTCGTAATTTTTATTGGCGCTTAGCTCTATACTCGACAGATGTCGCAAGGCTAGTCAGAAAGATGTTCCAGCTGGATTGAAATTTTTTAAGGTCAGGTTCGCATAACAAAATAAAATGACTTATTTAAGCGAATAATAAAGAAACAGCCTTGTATAAGAGGATTTTAATAGCATTATAACATTTTGGATTTATAGTTCGCTCTGGAGCCGGATTCTGTAACACAGAGAATTAGGGAGTTGGGGAGATGAGAATTCTAGTTTTCCCCAAGTAAAACTCCATAACTCTCTATTCGCGATTCTCTAGTATACTTGGAGAGTTAGGGAAAATGTGAGAGTGTCGCAATATTTGAGGACGGCTAAGTCTGTGTGGGAGGGTTGCAGAGTATTGGTTTTTTTTTCCTACGTACTAAGAGTCTAGTGTACAAAAATCTAGATGAACAATTTCTGGGGAGGGGGCTTTTTGGAATGGGGGTCGTACTACCCTTCATTGGAGGTTATCCAAAATACGTCATGTTTGGTATCAAATTAAAGAGGGAGGAGCGGGTAATCTAGTAGTGTGGTTTGTTTTTGATCATTTTAACGTCATAACTGACTTTTTACCGCCAGAAGACGGATTATTTGCATTTGGGTTATATACACCCCAGTTCCTATATTTTCCATTCATTTCTTAAGTTTGTTTCCCATCCTATTGTGAACATATTTCTCATGGAAAGTAAATTTCTACCGATTTACCAGTTCTTCATAATGATGAGCTGAAAAAAGTCGACAGTCTTGTCGAGTGGAATAGAGAGTTTCGTTATTCTCAATAGAAATTCACCGAGTTATGGAATTCCAAGTGAAGAGTTAAGTGTCAAAAGAGCTCTCATCTCCACAACAAAATGTTCTATATTGTTATATTATGCAGCCGGAGCTCGATCCGAAGTCTATGGGCACATTCGATTTCATCAGCAATGGCATGCCACGTCAGCACAGCGGCATATACAATGATTACTCAGCTGAGAGTTTTTGGAGAATCCTAGTCATTTGGTTCAGATAAATTTTTATACCCTACATGAAATCTATAGGGTATACCAAGTTTGTCATTCCGTTTGTAACACCTAGAAATAATGATGGTAGAGCAAAATGGATTAGACATCCATGCATAAAATTGAAAGTTATTTTGATTTTTGCATGTCCGTCCGTCCATCCGATCGTCTATTCACATGATAACTCAAGAACGCATATACTTCGAGAGCTGGAATTTTGCACACGGGATTTTAAAAGAAAAACTAAAGTCAAGTTTGAAAATGAAACAATTCGTTTTCAATATATATTTTGACACTACTTGAGAACGCGTCAACGTAGAGAGCTGACATTTTGTACATAGGGTTTTTATGAAAATAGCAAATACCTTTTCAAAAATGCGCTAAATCGGCCAAACCCATCTTGATGTCGGCCAAACCTTTCTTGATGTTGCCATATAAAAATTAATTTAGGATTTTACCTCTACTGTGAAACCCATAACCTCTATACTATTTTAATATAGGGAAAAATTCTTCAGAATATTAATTCCTATAAGATTAGTTACAATCTTTTTTTTTTCTGTTCGACGAACCCTTCTAGAAATATATGCGAAAAACAACTTCAAAAATCAAACTTGCACAGAAATGACATACGTATTCGTCTAGGGTATCATAAGAATTAGTGTTAGACCAATTATAGCTTTTTTACTTGTTTTAAATAATTTTGTTAGGAAAGGTATAAAAATTTTATTTCGGTTTTCCCTAAAATTTAGGGGGATATTCTCTGCATTCCCTAAAATTTAGGGGAGTATTCCCTACATTTTAGAGAATATTCCCTTCAATTTAAGGAAAAATACATAAATTTTGCGGCAACCATTGTGCAAATTTTTTACTGTGGAAACATTTTAGAGAATTGGACTATCACGCACACATATAAATTTCTGGTTCATGGCTTGGGAAGTATTTCTCAAGGGTTTTGGATACCCGCCTTCCTATGCTCTTTACATGTTTTAATAGGTGTTCGAGTGTAATTAAACAAGTTTCTACAAAATATTAAAATATGCAATCAGAAAAGCCGAAGTATTATGTGCTCAGATCAGTAAGTTTTTTTGCATAAATTGGTTTAAACATAGGAACGAGTGAACAACAGGTCCACTAATTTTAAACCCGTTCCGGTTATTCCTTGTATGGATCCGTTCAATCTAGACACATCTCTATTATCTACTCACTAAGTGTAATGTGGTAGTGCTAATATTTAAGGCTGAGTTACAATGTGATGCTGACGCTAAACCTATCAAAAGTTAAAATGTATGAAAGTACTCAAGCGCAAGTACAGTGTATCGCTAAGGGTGTTGCTGACGCTGGTCGCGTTGGTTTAAGTTGAAAATATTTCAACTTGAGACGCACAACACCTTGACAGCTGCAGTCGAGGCAATTTATTTTTGCAGAACATTGAAATTGCGAGTGAAAATTGTAAGTTTTAAGTAATGCCACAGTATTTAATAACTAGTTAATTTATTTATTTATGATTTCATGATTTTATTTAATAATGAAAAAAAAATTAAACAGATATTAGAGCGTCATCATTGGAATAGCATAAACAACAGGCACTGCGTCCGCGTCAGTATCAGCAACATCATTCTCAACCGCTTCTAATGAGGGTGACAGCGTCACATTGTAACTTAGGCTTAAGTGTAGTGTAGCAGTCGGGATTGGCTCTCCTCCCCACTGTATTTAATGATGGCTCCCCACCTTATATCATGATGGGGTCATACCTCGGATGACTCTCCTCATCGTGTTTATGGAGATGGTGCTTGGCTCCACTCCTTTGGCAATTTCCTGATTTTAGTTTTGATATCATATACGACTCACGAAACGAGCACTCTCCTAAAGTTAATAAGTGATAGAACTGGTAGCTACATTGTATGATGTCAGTTTTCAAGATTAATCTTGAAATTCAAGATATTTGATACGAGTTCAAGATTGCAAGAATTTAATGTTTAATTTCAAGATATTTGATTAGTGGTGTATTTTAGAATCAAACAATAAACAAACTTATTAATAACGTCAATAGCTTAGAATTACTTAAAGATGTAAAAAAACTAGTGAAGCAGAGCTAACTTCAATTCAGTTTGAGTGAAGTTTCGTTTCGAACTGTTATTTTGTTTTGCAAATCACTATATCGTGTTATGCCGAGTCAGGAGTGTAAGCAACAAAAAGCTGCTATGATAGCAGCTATCTTAAAATCTTGGACAGAACAAATGTCAAAAAGTAAGTAAGAAAAAGCAGCTTTCGAGTTACTTTGGACAGCCAAAAGCATACGAAAGCAGCTATAAAAGCAGCTATATCTGTAATATTGAACAGACCCTTGTAATGTTGAACACAGCCCTGAATGCACGAATGAGAATTGACAATTTGACACTGATGTGACAAAAAAAGTGGCAGTTAGCTGGACAGTTCTAGAAATAAAAAATATTGCGTTCACCCATAAAAATATGAAAAGGTTTTTCAATTTAGCAGGTAAGTTAATTTTCAACACTTACCTGTTAGGAAAAGAAGTGAATTTAGTAATATCTTTTTAGCGAGAAGTAGAGAATAAAAAGCAAGCACGGACGCGAACTTGGACGAACCAAAATTCAAAACTAAAAGGGAAAATCCATTTAGTAGTTTTTGGCTAGATGTTCCACTTTTAAAGGCATGGCATAGTTAATCGAAAAACCTAAATACACCGCTTATTGTAAGGTCTGTAATACCAAATTGAAGGTGACTGGGGGGAAAAGGAGATTTATTTGTACATGTCGAAAGTGCTAAGCACAAAGGCTCGTGTAAAGTGATCGAAATGCAGCCAAATATTACCTTTGCATTTTTTAATAAAAAATTTTCTTTTAAAACTAAGGATGTAAAGCTGGTATCGTTTTGTACGGAACATAACTTGCCATTTACTTGCTTAGAACACGCTATTACAATTTTTAAAGATTATTCTTCCGATGTAATTCAAATATTAAAATGCGGAAAAACAAAAAAACTTCAGTCATATTAGGTATACAACAATTCTCTGATTTGTGCAAAATCTTACAAGAAATGAAATTTTCAATATCCATCGACGACTCAACAGTTCGCAGCAACGCGAAGCAATTCAGTATAGTAGCCCAGCTTTCCCATGAATTTGTTATAAACGATTGTTTTCTTACAATAATAAGATCGAAATTAGCAAACGCGGTTTTTATATACAGGGTGTCCCACGTAACGTGTTCCCTGAGCATTTTTCTCGAAAATGTGCGGAGATATCGAAAAAGTCCTAATAATAAAAGTTACGCAACGTTAGTCAAGGTATCCTCTGGCATAGCTAAAGTCCTTGAAAAAGGACTTGGGAAAGGATATATTTAAAAAATGTCCTTTTTTTATTCATTACGGATACATTTAGATTGCATTTTTGAATTCCGCAAATAAAACTAAAACGAAAATGTTATATTGAAAATTCCAGTTTAACCCTTTATTATCGAGATATAAGACCTCAAATTGTACTCTATGCACCGCGCCTTTGCCTTTCGAAAATGCACACAGATATCATCGAAGTGCTAGTAACAAAAGTTACACATCATAAGCCGGGCTATCTTTTGGTATGGTCAACATTTAAATACAAAAGCCACACAAAAAAGGATTCGAAAAAAGGATATCTTCGGTTTGGTCTTTTCGTCCTTATTGAGGATGCATTTTGGCTACATTGAATAACTCCAAATCAAATTAGATAAAAAGTGGTATACCTATTAAGAATTCTTCAATGTAGCCAAAATACATCCTCAGAAATAACGAAAAGGACCAAACCGAAGATATCCTTTTTTCGTGTGGCTTTTGTTTTTAAATTTTGACCATACCGAAAGTTAGCCCGGCTTATGATGGGTAGGTTTTGGTACTTTTGGTACTAGCACTTCAATGATATCTGTGTGCATTTTCGAGAAAAATGGCAAAGGAACACGGTGCATAGAGTACAATTTGAGGTTTTATAATCTCGATAATAAAGGGTTAAACTGGAATTTTCAATATAACATTTTCATTTTAGTTTTATTTGCGGAATTCAAAAATGCAATCTATATGTATCCTTAATAAGGACCAAAAGGACATTTTTTAAATATATCCTTTTTCAAGGACTTTGGCTATGCCAGAGGATACCTTGACTAACGATGCCTAACTTTTATTATTAGGACTTTTTCGATATCTATTTCGAGAAAAATGCCCAGGGAACACGTTACGTGGGACACCCTGTATAATAGTATTAAAAAGATTTTTATCGACAACGATATACATTATAAAATAAATCTTATTTGGTTTGCTGGAGATGGTGCTGCTTATTTAAAGCTGCCAAGCTATAATAGCAAATAACCCAAAAAGAAATAAACAGTTTGCTGACATTCAAAAGATTTAAAACTAAAAAAAAAAAAAAAAAATACCATCCTACTTAAACACGATGGCTTTCGCTAGAATAAGTTGTTTTAAGAATGTTGGAACTTTATGACAGTTTAAAAATATATTTTGGATTTGCAGTGAATATAAAACATCTCGAAAGTCCGGGAAATACTTTTCTGGATAATTACATATATGATAAGATCATATAGTATAGAAATGTAGACAAAACACCAATATTTATTATTGAATTCGATAATCCAAACTTCTTTTTATCTTTAAAGGATATTTATTTAGGTGAAATAATTAATATAATTCTTTCAGACTCAAGTATCTATAAATATTTCTGGACCTGAAATAAATATCTTTCCATTTATTTGTCGTAATTTCTACATAGAGCTTATTTAGTCTTAATGATGCTATTAAACAAAAGTATTTTTGGATGGATTCAATAATAGTAATGGCAAAAAAAAATGTCTTTCAATCGCACAATGTTGTAGTCTTTTTCCGAATTTAATTGCAGATTCTGAAATTTCGCACATAGATGTAGAATGGCGATAATTACGGAAAATTAATTTTACTTGCAATTCTTTTCCGCAAGGATTAGACGTTCAAAGCTTTTGGCAAATAATTTTAAAAAGTGAAAGAAGATCAGGTGAAATTGCTTTTCAAAAATTAGGAAAATTTGTTTTCGAAATTCTCACTTTGCCAAATTTGATACAAAAACTATGTACGATACCACTCCCAGCAAACATGGCGAAACGCAGAAGATTCACTTTCTTATTGCCTGGACGATAAAATATCTCACGGATGATAATCATATTCGTATTGCATTCTTAACTTCCAACGGGAGAAACTGTTACCCCGAAGGCAAAACATCTTGAAGAAAGGAATGAGTATCTTCTACGCGATAAGTTTAAGTAATTTGCCAACATCCCTTCCCGGCGAGTTATATTCATATCATTAATAAGAAACGTATTCGTTTCTTCAAGATAATTCGCTTTCTTGTCGTCTAAGCAAATCGTTCAAGAATCGTCGAAATAAATCCTTCGGTATTTGTAGTAAGGAATTAAGAAGATATTTCTTTAAAGTAGGTATATATTTATTTAATTAAGTTTTTTTTAATATGATTTGGTGGAATTAAAATCACTAGTGAACTCACAAATTAATTACTGTCATGGAGTCTAATGACACGTTCTTCCAAATGATAAACTCGTGCATTATAGAGATGATAAATAAGGGAAACTATTGTCTTCTTGCTTCCACATTAAAAATCAGAAAACAAAATTGTTTGCAATTTCATCTTCTTTTCGTTTACGCAAGACAAGGAAGAAATCATTTCACAGTATTTGCTTTAATTTCGTGTGGAAGATATTTTGGCAATATCATCCACATATGACCCGGAAGATTTTTCATCCAAACGTTTGCTGGGCTAATGAAAGTGTTGATTCATTTTTCACGTATGTATGTACAAAGCCATGCTTCATTGATTTGAATTTGAATTTAAGTTTACTTCGGTTTTTATCATTATTTTTTATTTTTATAATATTATGTTTGTTTTTGTTATTGGTACCTTTATTTTTATTAAAATTGAATTAAATAAATGAATAACAAAACATTCAAAGTTACTGTACTTTTCTTCTTGTGGTTCATTAAGATTTTTGAAAGGTTTTTCTCATAACGTTTCAAGGTTTCCAAGAATTTTTACGAGAACTTTCAGATTTGTACACATTCTCAACTGGCATCACTTATGAAATATTTAGTAATAAGTTAATTAATAGGCATTCACCAATTGTTTTAAATATTTACACGTACGGCAGTTCACCACATGTGTATGTAACTCCAGGATCCTTGGCCTCATAAATTATGTTAATATTCCTGACTGATGAAACGCTTCAATTTTTTTCTGTTCCTTTGTTTGTTTTTTTCCAAATTAAATAGTGATTTCGTTTTTTTATTACATAAAAATCTTAATTTAAGCCTCAAATTTTTAACTGTGATATGATTATGACAGAGTTAATGAACTCATGATGAAGTCAAAAAGAAGAAAAATAATTGGCATGGTTTAGTGGAAGCGTAAAGCTCTTTATCTTTGGCCAACACGCAAGTTGGATTATCTGCCGAAAAATGTTATTTCTTCAAACAGCTTTTACGTAATAATCACCACCAATCAATCATTCAAATAAGAATTGCTTTTTAAACTTTGGACATCTTCAAAAAAATATCTGTACGAAAGCCTCAGAAAGTGTTGTTGTAACTTGTATCTACTGTCAGTCAGTGTACATAAATAATTGTAAATGAATGGAGGGGGGGGGGGGGGGTTAAGGCGACAATTTTAATCACCAGCAAATATACGCGATAGTAATTTTAACTTTAACTCGTGTTCAGTAAAGGAATGTAATGGCATGGAGGCATAGCATGGCATCTCTGTTAGTTCTAAATAATATGCGCGTCCATCTAAAATGACGAAATAACAAAAAATTGCAAAAAAAAAAGGAAAAAAACAAAATGGTCAAAGTCAGCCGAGATAAGGAAAGACGCGCAAGTATTAAATTAATCCAAAAGTTATCATCACTCGTTGTGTAAGTTCGCTTACGCAAGCGCAAATGCGGTAATATAACAGCAAACAGCACAGAACAAATCTGTGCAGTGCGATGGTGTAATGGAAGAGTTAAAAAAAAAGAATATGCCGCATAATCTGTAGGGGGCCAAAGGGGCTACTAAGAAAGTTTACCTATATTGATATGATAGCAACCTACTTACCAACGAAGATTATGGTGTGGGGTGAGTGAAGTAATTCTGCTCAGGTAAAAATAAACAAGATTGCCATCGCCTCACCATGCCATGTGTAAACGATTCTAGCGTGCGCGTCTTATTTTTTTTTAATGCTGATCACCAAAGAATTTCGCAGAATTGATTTTCTTTTTGTGTATAGAATAGTCCGCGAATATATGTATGTATGTATGTATGAATGAATGAATGAATGCGAAAGCACACATGTGAACACAGGTAGTTATATAGTTCTCGCTAGTTGGATTACATCTGACATGTCACATATCACAGCACAAAATCCAGTCGCTACGCTATACGTACATACGTTTTTTCTATTTTGCATATTTGAGTTTGAGATGGCTTTTTGGAAGGAGGGTTATTTCCATCCACCAAACTGGAGGAATCCCTCTTTTCAAGGAAACTAGTTTTGGTAGTTTTGCATTTGTTTGTTTATTTGTCTTTTTTGTTTTTTCTCTATGTAGGTATACGTTTTTTGTGCAACAATAAAAATCTGGTTGGAATTTTTTGAAAGATATTTTCCTAAACTCTGGCATGAGTCGAATTGAATACAAATAGAACTTTGGAACAAATACAATTTGTTTTAGGTAGTTAGGCGGTGATTTTTAGAAGATACCGATTGTGGAAATAGCGAGATATTTTTAGAGCACTTGAGTTTGTAAAAAAAAAAAATAATTGCTTTGAAAATATAAATATGAAAATTATTATTAGGTACAATCAGTAATCTCACCATGCGGGGCAAAAGGAGTAGTGGAATTGAAGACAAATAGTAGTAAATTTGAAAAAAGGTGAGTAAAATTTCAAATGTTTATATTATAAAGGGTTTTCCAATAAGAGGTGTTTTTTTGATACTCAAAGAAAAATGCCATTTTTTGAGATAAATGATCGGATCTTTATTTCATTAGGTATGCCGTTAATAATGGAAAGTAACATCAGCCAAATGACCACCACGACCACGCCTACAGGACCATATCCTTTTAATGAAATTTTAAATAACCAAATCGCAAAGTGGCTGCCCTATGTCCTCGATAGTCTCACGAATTCCATCTTTGAGGTCTTGAATCGACGCTGGGCTATTTGCGTAGACCTTCTCTTTCGCGTGGCCCCAAAGGAAGAAGTCGCAAGGTGTTAAGTCACAAGATCTCGGTGGCCAATTGTGATCACCTCTTCGAGAGATAACACGGTCCGGAAACTTTTCCCGTAAAAGATCAATGGTTTCATTGCTTGTATGGCACGTAGCGCCGTCTTGTTGAAAGTAAACGTTGTCCAGATCAATACCATCCAATTCCGGCCATAGAAGATCATTAATCATCTGTCGATAGCGCAATCCATTCACCGTAACTGTTGCTCCAGCCTCATTTTCGAAAAAGTAAGGTCCAATTACCCCGCGGGACCATAAACCGCACCAAACAGTCACACGTTGAGGATAGAGAGGCTTTTCAACAATAACTCTTGGGTTTTCCGAGCCCCAGATACGACAATTTTGCTTGTTGACGAAGCCATCGAGGTGGAAATGGGCCTCATCACTCAAGATGAGTTTTCGATGGAATTCCGGATCATTTTCATGCATTTCAAGGACCCAATCAGCAAAGACTCGACGTTGTTGATGATCGGCCGGCTTGAGTTCTTGTGTTAACTGAACTTTATAAGCCTTAAGACCCAAATCTTTATGCAAAATACGGTGTAATGACGTTTGTGGAATGCCTAATTCCAAAGAACGACGGGGAATGGACAAACCTGGGTTTTCTTCAACACTTTCGGCTAAAGCAGCAATATTCTCGGCTATTCTTGAGCGACGTGCACGGGTGTTATTCTTCACATCACTAACTTGTCTCGACAGCTCGAATTTTTCTACCAATTTCTGTATTGCGGTCCGACAAGGTACTTCACGACGACCCAAAAATGTTCGAGTTTTACGAACCGTCTCTGCCACATTTTCACCATTTTTATAGTGAATTTTAATAATTTCAATGCGTTGTTGAATCGTGTATCGTTCCATTTTTATTAATGGCGTAGTTTCTACTTGTCAAATGTCAAAAAATGACAGCTCCAAAAGTGATATCTACCGAAATAGCGGGCTAAGTAAAATAACACCTCTTATTGGATGTGTGCCAAACGAGCTAAATGCTGGCTAAATCTATTACTTTTTCATTTAGTATATGTTCGAGCTTGCTAATTCCTCTTCTTTTTAAATGGCACATTCGAATGTTTTTTAAAAGTATTTATTTTGGGTATATATTTGCACAATGTATGAACGAATCTAAGAGCCAGTGGTTATGACCAATGTAAGTAAGCAGGAATAAATTTTTGTAATTATTCCCATATTGAAATATTGTCTTTTTAATTATTTCAGGGACGAACGATGAAACAATGAAGTTTATTGAGGCTAGGATAACGTTTGATAAGGAATTCACAAATGAAATAGTCGATGTAAAACAGGTTTGGGAGTAAGTAAATGATTTTGCTAAAATTGTTTAATTGAAATTTAATTATTGTATAATTTTTAATCTAGTCATATTGCATCAGAAGCCGGGATTAATAAGTTGCATGAAAAATTAAAAAGTGAAATGGAACAACTTAGTCAGTAAATAAAAAGTAAATGCTTTTCGTGTAAATTTTTTATAAAAAAAATGTAATGAAATGCATTTGTTTCAGCAAATTAAAGAACCTCCAAACAAACTCATCCTTATCTCAGCCCTAGTCCTCTTCCTCTTTTTTTGTAAAATTTCTGCATTTATAAACAAAAATTCTGGAAAATAATATTACCGCCATAGAGTCTTTATTTATTGCCTCATTCAAATCCATCTTGCACAATTTATGTAAGATAAAAATTAATAAACGCCACACAATTTCAATAGCAATGAATGTGACAGAGCAATTGGCTAAATTCCACTTTAGTTTGGCACAGCCCTGGAATTAGCTGGCTAAATTTCCAATGCAAACTAGAATTTAGCCAGCATTTAGCTCATTTGGCACACATCCTATATGTTAATGTTAATGCTAAGAGGTGACTAGGCCCCCAGGACCATCTATTGTGCCTTCCCATAAGGTAGTTAGGCAAAATCGAGTCTTTTGGCGAGCTCGATTATTGCTACTGGGATTAGATTCCAAACTTTATTTGGAGAAATAAGTGTTCCTACAGCAGGAATTGCAGCCTTAGACCTTAGCACTGGGCATTCACAAATAACATGCATCGAGGTTTCATCTTCCTCTTCGCACAGTTGACACAGTTAACTGTCGGATTTGTGTAACTTCTTCAAGTAGTGAAGAAAGGCGCCATGACCAGTGGCTGCGTTAGCAAACAGTCTGAGCGACTGTCTGCTAAGTCCGATAAGTTGGCGCGTCTAGAGAGGAGAAGGGTTGAAGAATTTCTTCGCCTCCTCATACCGGGCGCGCTACGTCATAGGAGATCCAGATGCCTGTTTTTACACTTAAGCAGTTCCCCCTAAAGTGGCTTTTTGGTAGGGGCCAAATGTCAGATAGGGACCAGTATATTGACGTTCAGCTCCGCTTTTAGCCCGTTCGTTCGCTTTTCCATTACCGTTTACAGCAGCTCCAAACAAGTTTCAACTCAAAGACATCAAAGGCAAGAACTAGGAGCGCAGCTTGGGTGTCTGAATAGATGTACATGTTGGAATTCTTGCAGCCTTTTTTTAGGCTTTCCTGAGCTCCAACCTCTATAGCATAGACTTCAACCTGAAAAATGGAAGGTGAGACACCAAGCGGAATGGATAGCTCTGAACCAAACACCCCTGCGCCTCTTTTGCCATTCTTCCGGGATCCGTCAGTATCCAGACTTGGGCTCGTTGCCGGAACTGGACCCTTCCGTCTAGTATCTGGCTTCTTTTATTAATGGTTACCTGGTAACCTGGACATAGTATCTGTTGAAGTATTTACATCGTTAATGTTGACCTGTTCGAGGATATTGATATGACCCACACTGGAGGAGTGCGATCTACTGGCCTTTCCTTGGTATATATACTTATATTAGATACTATTATAAACAAGTCTGTTGATGGACTAGCACTACCAACCACTAGGTGTGTCGCTATTTGCAATTTGTAAACTTACAGTGTTTTCTAAAACTTGTTACGCCTTTCTAACTAAGAAAGGTGGCAACTAAAATTATTTAGAAACAAATTTTACTAACTGTGTAATCGATAATAATGCCTCCCTGAATGCCTATCACCCGTAAAAACTGAAGCGTGTGGGCCCTAGCATAGCAATCATCCATGGGTGAAGTGACTTCAGAAATTCCATAAAGGAAATTTTCTTTCGCATTCATTTAGTTAAACCTGCCAAAAATTGATGCATTCAATCGAAAATTAGTTTTTTTGCTCATGATTTTTTCTTATTATCTTATTTTATTACCACTTATGGTATATTTGCAACCGAGTAAAAAGGGATAGAACTCGGATACTCCGAAGTACAGGATCCATGACAAGAAAAAGGTAGCAGATCTACTCCGATTGGAGTATGGTGGGATCACTATATGGGTACAATATAACTGGGTCGGAGAACAACCTACTCTGATCATCTCATTACCAGAATAGAGATTATTTCCACGGCGACAGTAGCTTACGTAAGCAAATGTCATGTCATGACAATTACTGTTATGACATTTCTCTTTACACTGAAAATGTTACTTATGTAAGTAAATAATTTAGTTACCTAGGTACTGATCATCACAATGTATGCAAATAAAATTAAGTCTTGCGCTCTTGATATTGTTATCGAAATATTTATAAATGAAATTGAGCTATACAGAGACACCACCCACACCTAACTAAATAGTGCCATGAGTGTGCAGATGGATTTTATGATGCTTTGTCTTAGGAGTTTCTAACACGCCGAGAGCCAATCCTCTAAGCATACATTACCAAGCGACCATCCTTCAAATTCACGGACGCAGTATGCAATTATGATTAGGGTTGTCAAGTGGTCAACACAAAAAAAGAGAACATTTTAAAAAAAAAATTATTAAAATCAAATTTTATACATAAAGATATTAAGGAACATAAAATTGCACTTATAATTCAAATTTGTGCTTTAAAAATATAAATTAAATTTAATTTAATCATCTTCATCATCATTTTGATCACTTTTTTCAATGTATTTATCTACATTACTAACTTTGTTCAAAAAAATTTCATTTTCTTTTATTTCTTTATAAAATTCCAAACATGAAATATTTTTATAATTATAAACTACGCTCAAAATACCTCGGACAGTGGAAATTTTTAGCTTATTTCTTTCTTTAGTCCACTGGCCGCTAATCATGGAAAATATTCTTTCAACATTAGCATTTTGACCAGGTATTGCGAAAAAAAATTGACATATTTTTAAGAGTTCTGAATGAAACTCAACAGCATTTGTTTTAAAATATTCTGTCCATTTGAGACAGGTAATCAATTTTCTAAAATTTTCTATATTAATGTTTTTTTCTACAAATACCTTTAAATTATAAAATTGATCAAAACATTTTACATCATCAACAACGATGTTTTTAGATGCAAGCAATACTATCGTATTCTCAATTTCTTCCCATGTTGGAACTCTATCTAATTTCATCCAAGTAACGCTTTCAAAATTGGATAGTTGACTAGTCCATAACTTTAAATATTCATAAGACATCTTATAGCAATTCATGCAATTTAAATTGAATTTATCTATTTCATTTTCCAATCCATTTTTTATATTTTCAGACAAAATAGACTTTACTTTGATTGGAAAAAATGATTCCTCATATCTATGATGCAATGTATTTGCTAATGAATTTGTTGTAGCCATTACTTCTAATACAGAATTTTGTTCAGATTCTATTTCTAATATTTTTTCATGAAAAATATGCATTAATGATTCAGCAAATTCTAAATAAGCTTTACTAAAAGCATCTTCAAAAAATAATTTTAAAATACGAGGAGAGTTATCAATTGATAAAAAATAAGCTTTTAAAGCAGGATAAACTTCCAAGACTCTTTTCACAGCGGGATAAAGTGATAACCAGCGCGTTTTTGAATGTTTTAATAACGCTTTATACTGAATGTCTACAAATTCGCAAAATTTTTTCAAAGATTCTGTCCTTATTGTATAAATTGAAAAAAAATTATAGAGTTTTAAGATTATAGATTCTAAATCTACTGTCATCGAATCAAATCCATGCTGTGCGGAATTGTGAACAATATGAGCAGGACAACCAACACCTATTAAATCTTTTCCAAATTTCAATTTTAAAAGGCTGTAAACATTGTTTTTCCCTGATCTCTTCAAACCTCCAAAATTAGTGTTACAGTTGTCAGCAGAAAAAGCAACACATTTTTCGACAATATTGTATTTTTCTAAACAAGTGTTCAAATTATCACTTATTGTCTCTGCTGTTTCGTTTGGCAAAGAATATAAATCAATCATTTTTGTCATTATTCCATTATTTTTGTCAAAAAATTGAATAAGAACTGGGAACATTTTAATTGCCCCATGATTACTTCCATCTGTTGAAACTGATATAAATGGTATTTTGGACAATGATTGCATTATATTTTCAATGCAATATGGAGCGATGACATTATTTGCGATACATCTCGTTTTTGTCTTTCCAGATGAAATCCGCTTAGCTACTTCCGAATCATCAAACATGTTTGACAGTAATTTGTTTGTACAAACGGTGGAATTATAACTATAATGGTGCTTTAAAGTGTGGAATGCTAAAGCTCCTTCGACAGCTGATACTTTGTGATCCAGAGATGAAAATTTTTTTGTAAAAAAATTGCATATGGAATTGGAACTCTCTCCTATACGAATAGTATTTGTATGCTTTTTTGACGCAATATGTTGTTCCAAATCGTATTTGCCTTTGTTTGCAACCGAAACTGTAGTATTACAAACAGTGCATATTGCCTTGGATTTTGAATTTGGTGTTGATTTAAAACATACAAATTTAGCTTGCAGTTCTTCAGTAAATAAACATTTTCGTTTACTCATATTTGGAGCTAAAATAGAAAAATCCAAGAATATAAAATATAAGACTCTAATTAACAATAATAAATTACATACTTACTTGTTTATTTAACACAAAAAAATATAATATTAATAATTACTTTTCACTTGCTTATTTTATTTATTTAACACAACAAATTATAATAATAATGATTTCTTATCAAAATCGTTAATACACACAAATTATTTCATCTTTAATTTTAAATTCAATAAATATTGACAGTGACAGGACAGCAATAGCATAGCCTGCTTTTTTTCAAATTTTTGAATTTTTATACCGAGTTTCTTTTTAAATTTCAACTTAAATTAATTAAAAATCAGCGAAATTGAAAAAAGAGAACAATTTGAATATTTATAGAAAAAGATAGAGGACAAATAAAATGTGCTAAAAAAGAGAACATGTTCTCTTTAAAAGAGACCTGTTGACAAGCCTAATTATGATAAAATAACAAACTGCTCTGTTTAGAGAAGAATGTTCGCCTAAGCCATGCAGACTCAGAAAATCTCACACGCTATTAAAAGGATCAGTCCTAGGAGTTTTTATTATACTGAAAAATTCTTTAGATTATAAAATCCTAAGAAATTAAATAGATGCGAAAAACCATTTTAACAATCAAACTTGAGGGGAGACCATACGAAATTACATACGGGCATTCATTTGTGGTTATCGCAAGTATTGGTTTTAAATCAATCCTAGTTTTCTTCCGTGTTGTTTATTAACATTTTTTGTGTCATGTATATTTGCAGAATCAAAAAAACTTTGAATTTTAAATAAACTTTCCAGCATCAAATACTGCGACTGTCATGACACTTACTTACATGGGTGTGAAAAGCGAAAAGTCTCTTACAGAGTAAACAATTTTTCCGTAAAGTGAGTGGCAACAGTTTGTGCCACAAAGCTTAGGTATTTTTCGATAATATTAGGAAAAGCTCAGCCTTGAAAAACGTAAATTAGATTTTTATCCCTAAAATTCAGGTAGGTTTTTTTTCTAAAATGTAGGGATATTCCCTAAAATATGGGAAATATTCCCTAAAATTTAGGGAATATTCTCTAAAATGTAGGGAATAGGTAATACAACCACAACTTTAAAAAACATAAAAATAAGCTGAAGAGTTCATTTCTTATATGCCATACTATCATTATGTGCTATTCATTAAAACATATAGGCAGTATGGAAGTTAGTGCTGGTATCTGGGCACGCTCAAACAAAATAGTATCTCTTCCTTATATCAGAGAGAAAGCTTAACATTTCGGGAATTTTACGTAGTATACAGATTGTCTGATGCAAAGTACCTAAGTTCATTGAATGTTCCATTAATTTGGGGAAATTAAACTGATTTTCCCTTTCGATCTATCGATAAATTTAGGGTATTGTCCTACTTTGTTTTACAGTGTACGTAAGTAGAAGATTTGTATGGAAACGTCAAAATAAAATTAATTACTTACGTAAACGACTGTCGCTGTGTAAATATACTATATCATTATTTCGTTAAAGTGTCATGCTAAAGTGCAGATAAAATGCGGACACAGGGCTTTACATCAGTGTTGCATACTAAATTTTTCAGAGAAAATGAGACATTGGACTAAGAAGACTGAGAATTTACCCAAAAATGCTGAGCAATGAAATATCATAACTGAATTTATTTTATTATTATGTAAACAAAAATAAAATCCATCATATAAATAAAAAAAAAATCATAACAAAATTGAAAAAAAAAATTAGCAAAAAGTAATGAAATTGAATAAAGAATTCCAAATGGGGTATTTGTGCTGAGTTTATTTCTTGTTAATGTCCATTGCTTTGTACATTATCATAGGAATTAGAAAATCATATAATTTCAAAAAAGGAATTATAAAGCTTAGATTGTTAAAGAGTCTACAATCAAAAACTCGCATCTGTTGCCATTCATTGCCTAACTTTTGTTGTAATTGAATTTTAGATTAACAAAATAATTGTTTCATGCTGTCTTTTTTCTAATTCCTATCTCCGACATAAACGCAGTCAATTGTCTGCCATGTCATATAATCATAAATCCATCTCTAAGTGGAAGACTCCTCTGTCCTCATAGTCGGCCACCACAGTGATTAACCGCAATCAATCAATCAAAGTCCTTCAACCGCGATTAACGAAACGAATTTTAACTATTTTAAACCGAAGCCGGGAAATTTGAATAGAAAGTTTACGTACAGGCCTTTATTTTGGGAGGTAGTCTTCTATAGGTAGTAACGTCCGTCAGGTCTCCTGTACAGGCCCGTAGGATCTTTCTTTCGAGGGTGCTAATTGGCGTCATATAGTATAGCGAAATTGTGTGCCAAATGGGGAATCAATAACGGCTAATTGGGCGGATAAACTGTTTATATATCAGCAGCTTTATATCTTTCGGGAGACTGTTTCTCCTTCTAATACTAGGGTTAAGTAGGAAGTAGGCATAGATGGCTGGTCAGTTTGACATAGTTATTGAATTTTGGTAGGACCGAAGTTGGCTAACATGGAGTGGTCGTAGGTAAGGGAGACATCAGCATAGAACAGTGTGGTGGAGTTTGAGTCGTTGGTAGGCTGATCATAGGCAAAAAGATTGAAGAGAATTGGTCCGAGGTCCTAACCATGGGGGACACTAGAACTGACTGATGTTGCCTGAGACTTGGCATTCTCGAGTTCTATGTAGAAATTATGGGATGAAAGAAGGCTATGAATAACCCGGGTGATATAAGGCGGGAACTCGAGATTTATAATTTTGAATATTAGCCCGTTTGTCCAGACTGAGTCAAATGCTTTCTCTACATCAAGAAAGCAACCTACTCTGTGCACCTTTTTATACCCTAGATGAAATCATAGGGGTATACTAAGTTTGTCATTCCGTTTGTAACACCTCGAAATAATGATGGTAGAGCAAAATGGATTGGACACCCATTCATAATATTAAAAGTTATTTCGATTTTTGCATGTCCGTCCGTCCGTCCGTCCGTCTGTCCGTCCGGGCAACTCCTTCGTGGGGTGAAAACTGAAAAACTAAAGGGCAACACACAGCAGATAATGAATTTAGAGTCCTTTCTATTTCTTCATGTGTGGCACATAAAGTTAGAGGTTTGGTTATAGTGGCCACCATCGCACACACTCACACGATCAGCCTCACTTACCCGGGAATTACACGAGATGCATGCAAGCCTCCCTTCCAACGCGATTTTAAACTTGACAGCAGAAGGTAGTTCGGTTGATGTCTTATCATGTTGCATGCAAGTCCATTTAAAAAATGGCATTGAGATGTAAAGTCTTTCGTATATTGGAAAATTACTGCAATAAAGGAAGTAGCAGAATGATAACAATGAAAAATTTAAGAGGTAAATGATGTAATACAAATGATTCCAGAAAATCTCATTTTCCCTGGTATAAATTTATTAATTTCTCTCAAGTATTTCTTTTCCGCCATCTTGAAAACTGTATAATGTCCAATTACTATAACCTCAGCTGCCGTGATTTTTTATCATGCAAGTTTGCTGAATACTGAGCTGCTTACATGGCAATAGGAATTACACGTGTAAGAAGTAAGGCAGTGCAAGTTGCATGAAAGCTGTACTATCTCGTGTAACTTCCGGGTTAGATCATTTGGGATCCATTGTGATACCATTTTAATGGAAACCTGTTTGATTATAAGAGATAATTATCCTATTATCCTTGAGATCGTCGTAATTTACTCCGATTGTTTCACGAACTATTTGTGATCATATACTCGTAGCTGGAATGGAGACGCGAAAACTATAAGATAAACTTTTAAGAGTTTCGCATGTCGCAAGAAAGCACAGAGTTATATAATTCTATTAAAAAACTTGGAGATATACACTGTTGCCAACTGAACCGATTTCCTATTAGATCTAGAAAATTAGGATGGGGGAAAATGGGAAAAAAATATTCGAACGGCTGACAGATTACTATTCAATCGTGGGCTGAACCGATTTGATTTTTATTACAAATTGTCTTTGCTTGGAATGGTTGGATCTAGCGTTGCTTCCACACTATAGTAAGTTATAACAAAACTATTTTTGGTATAGCAAGGGGGAATAGGAAATAAATTGCAAAAGGTTCTTTGTTTATATAAAAAAAACTTTTATTGTATTACGTTTAATTTTTACTTTGGGAGAAGTCAGGACCCATGTGGATGCTCCGACTAAAGAAAGTGGAATGCCTATTCCTTGCCGATGGCCTCGCTTATATAGGCTTGTTGCTTGAGTGGGGTGATGATATCTATGTGATGAATATTGTGTTGACCAGGGCCGCATTGGGAGTGATGTTACAAAGTCTAATATTAATAATAACTAACTTATAATATCTACTATTTCGGACCAAATCTACTTCGGAATGAGTGGTTGACTGCATTGGGTGGATTTGCCATTTGGATTCGTCATAAACACAATTTGCTTTTTCGTTACGTTGACAGCATTGCACTTTGGGAGGGACTTCTCTGCCTTTGACGAAAACTAATCATGGGGATAATTGTGTTTATTTAGTTATATGGATTGACTTACATATTATTTAAAGTTAATGTATGCTTATTCGCAGATGGTAGTTTCAGTAATATTGGGGATTGTAACTGTTCTGGGACTGTTTTAAAAAAATCTTGAAATAAGAGTTAAAATTTAATTTTTGTTTTTTTAGTTCTAATATGCCAAGAACTGCAAAAATAAAACTACTAGAATTGGATGCGGGTAGACGAAAGAGGATGAAATCAGTTTTGTCAACATTTATCTTGAACCCCCATTTATTATAGTAGTTCACCAGTGTCATTAATTTCCTATTGAACTTGAGAATGGCGAAATTCGGGCTAGGCGCAGAAAAGTATTTGATGGCTGACCTACGGTAAAGATATTGAAGAGAAGTGGGCCGATGACGGAGCCTTGCGGCACTCCTGTTAGGATATGATATAAGGTGAAGGAAGCGTTATTAACTTACACGAAGAAATGTCAGTAAATTAGGAAGTTATAGAAAAATCTGCTAATATGTGGACCTTATATAAAAGAGTATTTTAAGACCTACTGTAGAGAACCATTTGATTCGTTCATAATTTAATTTCTTATTTTCTTGTAAGCCGAAATATGGCCTTGACTTTACTTAACCAAATACAGCCCTGACTTCACATATGACTCCAGTTTTGTTCCACCACTCAACAAGTTCCCAGTTACATACGCCCCGCCACTCAACCAAGCTCTGAGGGAAGCTTTAGAGCTTTCAAGCTTCCGAGAGTATATAAGTTTTAGCACAAGGCCTGACAAGGCAGTCTGTTCCCGGACTCAACCGAGTAAGCTCCTCTCGATACCTTACATCTAGCTGCCGTTCCGTATGGCTGCAGCTTTGTTTTCCCAGTATGTACAATTTAATAATCTCTATAACGAACAACTAAATCTCTCTCTCTCTCTTCGGCAGTAATATATATATATTTATGAATAAGAATAAGAAAATATTACACTGTATAGGATAAGATATGAAAAATAATGAATTATTTTATTTTGTAACTAAGCCTTCTCAGTCATTCAAACTTGGACTACTGCAGAGCTCGCGGCAACCCCTACCATTGGGTCCACAGTAGAGAAGGTCGTTACACTACTTGTACTGTAAAAGCCAAGTCCATGCTCATTAATATTCCTTAAGTTAATTTAATGAATATCCCCTAGATAGTTGCCATTTCTATGTAAATAATAATTATCAGGTAATACGTTATTTTCAATATAAAAAATACCTACTTAAAAACAATATATAGATCAACAATATTCAAACTGTGGTCTAATTATCTAATTATAAATTTGTATTGCAGTTAACAGAGTTACTTTATTCATAATTCTCTTAAAAAATCCTATTTTCTTACAAATATAATTTCCATGACATTTAAAATTTAAATTATTTTGGAAAACTATTACTAAATATTTAATTTCATTGACTTGCTCGATTTAATTTAATTTCCGCTGCAGTTTTTGTTATTTTTATTTCTGCTGGATAAAATTTTTCTTTTCCTCTTTTATTTTGCTACCTTCATATGATGAAAAAAAAAATCGGAGAATATTCATTGCTGCCTTATTAAATTTTATTGGTGTGCAGAGAAATTGGTATTGATACCAATTATACCCAGTGCTTTTTCGGCATGAATAATTTTCGGCTTGTATGAAAAGGCTTGTCTAGCCCTTTTCACATTAATTCCTCGTTTTGTTAAAGCACTTGAGTGCTTCTTTATAATTGATGCTAAATCTTTTTTATTTAATGTCTTCAATTTCATTTCAGCAGCTACCGCTATTTATTTCGAACTAGCTCTTTCAGTTTACGATTTTTCGTCTCATCAATACATTTTAGGACTGTTTTTTATTGCCTCCCACGCCATGAACTGACACGTTCAGAAGACGATTCTGGTAGTGCTTGATAAACAATATCTGAGAAATGCATTGCATAGTTCACCTAGCTACGCTGAGAACCTTAGTAAAAAGGGCTCGCGATTTGGTCCACAATTTTTCCATTTGAATTTAATTTGCTGAGATATACTTTCTTATTGTCTTGTAACACACTTGCCTATGATATCAGAAAATACTACACCACCAAACTGTTCAAAAATATAGCTATAAACCGTCTCGAACTGGCTTTTGCCATTTGTAAATACGCCAAACATCAAAATAGTCCTTTCCTTCCGCAAAATGTTGACGGACATTCTGAAAATGAAAAACAATTGTATAATGATTGTAAATTTACGCAATAACTTTCTAATATACCTTAAAGTAAAGATTTGAAGCTTCAATACGAATGTATTCTTAGGCCCATATATGTTCATATCTGTATATGTATTTTAAGTCAATAATATATTGAATAATAAGATCGTTAGAATGATTTTTCCAAATTATATTCAAGAATATAAAAACACTATATACTCATACATATATAAAGACGAAAACACATAGAAAATCAGTACAAGTAAAATAAAAAACAGTACATTCGTCGACAGAAAGCACACAAATAAAATAAATTTATGATGTGGCAGCTACCATCTACCTACAGTCTCTCTCTCCAGGATCTCTTCGTTTATGAATGGACCACTTCACTTCTTGGATAATAAGAAATGCGGTATATTTGTCATTTAATTTAATTTCATTCATTCAGTGATATAATTCAAACACAAGCTACAAGAACTTAGGTATAATACTCGTAGTATGATAAATATTAGAGAAGACAAAACGAATGGCAGCCAGACTACTAGTTAATTCACTAAAATAAAGAGACTAAGAATATTTAGTGAATAGGAAAAAAACAAATAAAAAAAACAAAAAGTTAATTATCATGCAAATTCAAATTATGTGTACAAACTAATCTACACAGTCAATCCTTAGTTAACAAGAAAAATATTCTATGAAATACAATGGTAAAGTTAACTACTAAATTCACCGACAGAGGCAGCACTCTGAGTAGTTGCAGGAAGAGAATTCTATAAATGGCCAAGTTGCACAAACTAAGGTGTTTCATTGACCGCAGACAAGTATCTTGGAATTAGAAGTCTTCTGCTTCCCCTAGATTATATATATGTACATATATTCAGGTTCATCAGAGTGAATTAAGGAATATAAAAAGTTTAAAGCCCTGCGTTTCAGATCCACTGAAAAAAAAGTTTCTTTTGTCAATTCGTCGCAAAGCAATGCATTTATTTGATGGTACTATAATTGCCGTAAATATGCCGAATTTGCTATCAATTTTCTTAATTCTACCAAAATAAACCAATTTTTTTCATATAAATACAGCGTTTATTTGAAACAGCCTAATTTGATAGAAATAAGCGTAATTTCACAAAAATTAACAAATTACGTTTGGACTTTTTACCGGGTTAAACTTAATTTTGTTCAAGAAAGAATTTTTTGGGATTCTCCGGTATATAGCAAAAGCTAAAAAATGTTCTAATTTGTTATTTCATCACACAACCCATTAATTTTTAGTGGCAAGTTTCAAGTCTTGGTTTGACTCATCAACAGGTCACAAATAGCGAAATCGTGTGATTTGAAAAACAAATGAAAAAATGAAAAAAGAAGAAAAAATGAAAAGCAGCAGGCAGAAAACCAAGCTGCACCGATGAGTGTAAGGTTTTCTGCTGACACGAAACGCTTCTTCTTCTTCCTTTTCTTTTTTATTTTTCAGCCCACTGCGTGGCGTATACAGGGTCGATTCGCTTCGAATGAATCTGTTTCTTTAAAAATTTTTAATTTTTTTTTAATAAATAAAAAAATTGTTTTTTTCTATTTTTCACAAACTTTTCATTTCTTTCTTCTTTTTTCATTTTTTCATTTGTTTTTCAAATCACACAATTTCGCTATTTGTGACCTGTTGATGAGTCAAACCAACACTTGAAACTTGCCACCAAAAATTAATGGGTTGTGTGGTGAAATTACAAATTAGAACATTGTTTTTAGCTTTTGCTATATACGGGAGAATCCCAAAAAATTCTTTCTTGAACAAAAAAAAAAAAAAAACAAAAATTAAGGAAATTTGTTTATTGATCGTCATCTCAATTTATTTTACCAAAATAACATCTTAATTGCTACCAAATAAATATTTCTTTAAAAGGAAAAATAAGTTTATTCAGTGATAATGAACACATTGGTTTTGCTCTAATAAGTCCATTTATTTGTTACAAAGTGATTACATTTATTTGTCTTAAACAAATTTAATTTAATCGTTGCAAATAGATATTTATTTTAGAGAAATAAATGTTATTCAGGGAAAACAAAGATTATTTCCATGGTGCCTATGTGCCTGTTAACATTTGTTTATTTCAAATAACGTTTATTTCTCGTACACTGATAACAATTTCATATTACCGATAGTGTACAAGTTTTTTAGTCACAGTCGGTTTGAAGTCTTCATCGTGCGAGTTGTTGTTGAGGCCTTTCATAAAATTGGTAAAAGCAATGCGCACATTGTAATGTCCCGCAGGAATATAGCATATACTTTGGCTTTTAAATATCAGTTAAAACTCTGTTACACTCTTCTATCCTCCTCACATCTACGAAATATAAAAGAATATAGCAAATCAAAGCATTTGTCATCTCAGGAATTACACCTGGTATCTGTGTTGTTCCCCTTCTTGAATTCCATAAATTTTGAGTAATTTTCTTGGATTAAGACTAACAATATACTTTATAAAATCGGTTATATTTTTGAACTTGGTTGTGATTCTTGTGAAGAACCAGATAAATTTCCAAGAAAAAAGGGCATTTTCTTGGTGATGGACGATCTGTCATATCTATATTCAATAATTGAATTCATCAATGTGAAATATATTATTTATTATAATTTTCTTAATCTTTTCTGAAAGCGAATTTATTTTTGTTAAAAATAGCAAATAAATATTTTTTCATATTACTGAAAAATGGACTTTTGACTTTCAATTCAATTCTATAATAATAAGAAAAAGTTGTTTCAGGGAGTGAATTAAAAACTTCAGGTAAATATAAATTACACGAGATTTCAACAATGTATATACATATCCATATGTACGAGTATATATGTACAAGCGATGAATATTATTTACTTATTTATTCATTTGAACGAAGCAGATAATCGTCAGAATACCAAATACACAACTTATTTGCGGGAAGTAAAGGCCTGCTTCCCAGGGCAAATCAAGATTTATTCTTACCAAAATAAT
This sequence comes from Dioctria rufipes, assembly GCA_963924295.1. NCBI lineage: Eukaryota > Metazoa > Arthropoda > Insecta > Diptera > Asilidae > Dioctria > Dioctria rufipes. Next base: position 320,474,449 of record OZ002740.1, on the reverse strand, counting down.
ATTTATTTTGTATAAATTCTAGATTGATTTGCGTTAGATATTTGCTTGTTATCATGATGTTTGTTTGGAACATATATTTATTTGCAACAAATATACTTTATTGTGTTTTTATGTTACTAAATAATATTTAATTTTTCCATATAAATAAAATATTTCAATCAAAGAACATTAATTTGACTGAAACAAATAATCATTTGATACAAATGTATCAATAATTTTACATTCCACAGTCTATTTGTGCGAAATAAAATTTGTGTCTATCAAACAAGTCAATTATTTCCAACAAACTAATTACAAATATCCTAAATAAACATCATAAATCATAAGAAACAAACGCCTATTTGGTGGAAATAAATCATTCAAATAAATCCTTTCTTTGAAAGAAATACGATATTTATTTCGCCGTATTTATATATATATTTTATTCCATACAAATAAATTTTATTTAAACCAAACAAACTGTTTTTTCAGTGTACGTATCAATCGAACAACCAAGTAAGGGGGTAACAGGGTGTTATATGAGCTGATCGATGCAAATTAAAATTAAAACGAGTACCAACAATCATTCGAGCCTACGTTTGCAAAGAGTGACAAGTTTAGGAAAAACTGTATGTAAAATAACACAAATGAGAATACTTCTGACCACTTTTAAGTGCAGATCCAATGACAGGCAATCAGCAGTTAATTACAGTCTTCTCAAGTCGCCATATATCTTTCGGAGTCTTGAATTAATATGATCACAAAATTTGAAGAATCAATTGAGCGTGGCTCCCAAGGTATTGACTGCACTTACAAAAGGTAGGACTTTATTGTTAAGAACAACAGGGGATAGTTTATATATCCAGAGCAGTGAAGTGCGACAAAAATTATACATAGGGATTTAGTAGGATTGAGTAAAAGGCAATTTTCTATTGCTAATTTTAAAATTGTAGTAAGCTCGTGAATGATTTTGTTAACACATTTACCAATAACCTCACCAGTCTACTCAGATATAGTTGAACCCCAACAGCGTAGAGATGCAGCTGGGCATACTGCACTACACCGTGAAGGTAATTAAGATACATTCAGAGTAGTAGGAGCCCTAGAACGGACCCCTGCGGAGCACCTTATGACAACTGCAGTAGGCAAGATAAACAATAATTTGTTTTAACCTGCTGAGATTTGTTATAGCAAAGAACATATAACTTAACGAAATGCATATTCTTTCTGTTAGATGTTCTTTGGTTATAGTAAGAAAACTGCCAGCAGAAGTAGTGAAATAGAATTTCCCATTCAATTTGGCAAGTAGTATCGAATGATCAACTCTATCGAACGCTTTAGAGAAATCAAGTAGAAGAAAGGTATATGCTCTATTTAGAACTTAAGAACTTCTAAATTTGGACAACCACTACCTTTTTCAGTATTTTCGCAAGAAAGAAAAGTATACTAATTCGTTTGAAGTCGGTGAAAGAATCTGTTTGAAGAACCGAATTTTTTAATTTTTATTAACGTTTCTAAATATACAATAGACAAAAAACAGACGCCCGCTGGTTTTTGAATGCGGGACTTTTCGTTTTCCGGATGTTTACTCTTACCTCTGAGCTAACGGTACAGATGCCTCTTCCTCGTGTATTTCTTAATTTTAACTAGCTTACACTGTAAAAAAAACTCAGACAATTCCCTAAATTTAAGACACGATTTTTCCCGAAAATAAATGTCATTTTCTCTGATATAAAGGGAAAATCTGTTTAATTCCCCCAAATCAACGGAACATTTAATGGACGTAGGTATATAGCACCAGAAATCCATATAGTACATAAAATTCTCCAAATGTTAAGCTTTATCGAATAAAAGGAAAAGAACATTCAAATATTATTCTACATTTGGAAGTATACCTGCATTTTAGGGATAAAAACCTATTCCACTTATACTAAGGTGGAGCTTTCCCTAATGTTAATAAAAAAATACCTAAGCTTAGTGGCACAAATTGTTGCCACTCACTTTAGGGAAAAGGTTTTTACTGTGTACTTAGCCACAGTTGCTTTCAGCTTACATAAACCAGTAACGCTGAAACTGCACAAATAAATTGTTCAACTTTTGCAATTTCATTAATTTTTTTCTTGACCCATACGAGAGTCGAAATCACATTATTTAAAATCGGTCAAAGATGGAATGGAAGAATTTTAAGAACTTCATTATTAAATTATAAGTACAAGAGAAAAAAATAAAAAAACAACTCACTTCGACTTTTCGCAATAAAACACTATCTAAAACCACTGTTTAGCACTGGCTCAGTGAATTCAATCGTAGCTATCGTTCGCGAACTTATAATGCAAAATGGTCATGTGTTATACCGTGAAATTAAGACATCCCTGGGTATTAGTATGATAAGCATACGTAATATATTTCATGAACATGTTATCCATGAAAAAGTTGTGTTCGCATAGGGTCCCGCATAATTTGATATGTGTTCAAAAAAAAAAAAAAAAAAATAGATATTGATGCAATCCCATATGCATAGATGACGAGTCTTGAATTTATGGATATGAGCCTGAAAACCAACAGCAGTTGACGATGTGGGTGTTGCCAAAATGAGCCAAACCATTGATTTTATACATATAGATATGCCACCGCTAATTTTTTCTAATAGGTGGCGCCATCTGTAAACATGATTTCAGTCATTTGGTAAAAATTTCACCTCTGTTTTCTAATTTGGTACATGTAAGGCCATCTGTCGAGAAGAGGTAACAGATTTGGTGACATATCTATTTGTATAAAATCAATAGCTAAACCCAACAAAAGTTGTTCATGCAAGATGCACTTCGAAGCAAATGGTCGCCTGTTTTTTTTTTGGAAAAATGGGCTTATAGTTGTAGTGCCACTACAGGATCGTTCTAAATAGTACATAACCCTTTGATTATCTTCGGAGTAAAAACGACAACCAATCCCCAAGAAAGGTACTATGTAAATTGGTTCAATTGGTTCAAACGGAGAACATTTTGAAAAACAATAAAATGATGAATATTTGTTTTTATTTATTATTTCGGATACATAAATAGCAGTCCTCGTTGACTTTTCTTTTAGTGTTCCATAAAATTTACTGCATCATAATTAATTCACTTAAATTTCCTTCCATGATTGATATGAAAATTTCATAGGCGATATAAACTATTGCAAGCAAACCAGAAGTGTCGTCTAATTTGACAGATATAAAAGAACTGAAGTTGGCCACAACCGACACCAACTTTGTACTTTGAGCAAAGTTCAATTTTAGTCATAATCGCAGCCGTACTCGAAGCTACAATTTTATCATGCAAAATGCATTTTCCATATAGATAAAGTTGTAGTTGACTGACAGTCGTAATTGTAATACGGACCTAATACCCTAGATAGACTTGTGGCGACGCGTCACCACCGTTCTGAACGAGTGGTAAATCAACATGTAAATCGGGCAATTTTACCTGTCTAAAATCTCAGCAATTATTACTTCGCTGAGTGTGGAAAGCTTTATTTAAGTAGCCATGATTTTGTTTGAAATACTTTTTGTAAACAAAAAATAAAAAATGATTATTAAATTGTCAGACTTTGATAGGAGAACAAGTATAGAGGAAAAACTTTTATAGCGTGATTTTAAAAAATATATAATAAGCCATCTCTTGCGGACTTTTTTTTTTTTTATTTAATAAAAGAAGCCGAGAATATTATTTGGGTTATCCGTCTTTTATTCAGACTACCGTCGGCAGTGCTCATATTCATGCCCGCACAAAATGCGGTTCATATGTTTTCTTTTTAAGTACTCATTTTAGATTGACTTGGTATACCTTGGGGTACAGTACCATCATTTGCCATTGGCGAACGTTACGAAATACTGTTACCTGCTGAAACTCATCCTATCCGTCCCGAAAATCTGGACCGCTCTGCCACACGGCAAAAACGGAGAAAACCGTCTCAACAGTTGGACATAGTATCCACTGGGATAACCTTTTTACGCTCACCGTGGGGTTATAAGTCCACAGTAGCAGTAGCAGAAAGCACATTATGCTGTCCCAAGGAACTTTCGTGCGCTAGAGGTCATGACAACATTTCCTTTTTCTTGTTATCTTTCTTACAGGACACTCTAATTTTATCCTGTATTTGTGCAGCTCTGATTAAATCAACAAGCGGCTCAGATAGGACAACCTAAGAGTCTCATGCCGCAGGACATTCCACTCGCCTGGTATCAGCAAATCAGAGCAGTCAAATTTCTGTCTGACTTATTGGGTCGTGTCCTACTTTCCTGATTCGAAGCACCTTAAAACTGATATCTCACATCAAAAACTGTGGTCTCAGCTCTTCATATCTCAGTCGATACGACACGTTACAGTAGTGCTCCCAATGGAACACAAAATATCTGGTGATGCCCTATTACCACTATCTAGGGTATACACTAAAGACTGTCTCCATAATGACTCAATTTGAAATTTAGTCCTTTCAGGGAAATGAAGATGTGACAGACTGTGAACGAAAATTAGTTCATTTGAAATGTCATTGACAGTTCTCCATTGTGAAAAAAATCATGGCAGAGTTCAATAATTTAATTAAATCTTATCAAGAAAATATCTGTAATGGCAAAGCATTTAGACAGAAGAATATTTGTTGTTGAAAAAGGCTAAAAAGAGAAGAAAAGCTTTTGTTCTTCAAAAATGTCAAATTTCATAAGGTGAGCTTATCACTTTTGATTTTGTTTTTGCGGAAAATCTTCAGTTCATTTTAATGATGGTAGGTGGCACTTTTACTGCAATTTCACATAATGGAGTAAAATTTGCTACATTTGAATATGAAGCAAAATGTTACAAATTACAAATGGGTTCTTAATGGAGTTCCTTTGTATGACAACTCGCATGCTGCACATTTGACTACATTGATTTGAAAATGATGAAGCCATTATGGAGAGCATGTCTAGGATATGTTGGTGTCAAAATAAATTCGAAATTTACTTGCTTTCGAAATATTGTGCTTGGTTTAATCCAAAAATGTCTGGGGGTATGCCGAAAGTAAAAAAAAAAAAACAAAAAAACAAAAAACGCTAAGATTGTTTCCTATGTCTCAGGCTAATCATTTAGTCCATACTAATTGAATCCTATTTAAATTTCTTTTTACATTTAATTAGTCATAAAACAAGAAGTAGAAGTACAGTAGGTCCCCTATGCAATTATGAAATTTTGAATAAAACCCAAGGCTAATTAAAATCAATGCTTCATTCATCCCCTTACATAAACAACTTAAATACCCTCTTAATTAGTTGCGTCAGTCAAGCATAAATAAAGAAAAAATGTTTTGTCCTTGGTGAAGGGTCCCATAAAACATGCAGGAAGAACTGCATCTCCCTTCGGCATTTAAACTGAAAGAGATTTCCTTGCATTTAATTGGTGGAAACTGAATATACAGAAATCCCTCAGCCAAGGAAAGAACATTGTGTTAGATCCACCCTAAAAATGTTTGGTCTAGTTTCAATTGGACTTGACCTTGACAATGAAATTCCTTATCCGTAAACAGGATAAGTTTTGCCTTTTTGATGGGGAATATTATATTACCCTGAGGGAGGCGTCAGTGAATATATTCGTATATATGTATGCGTGAACCTTTGAGTCTTAAATGTATGTATATTCAATTCAAGCAGGTAAATACTGAATATTCCCAAGTGATGTTCTGAAGGGATTTGCCATTTTGAAAGAAAATGGCGAAAATAAGGAAATAGTAAAGAAAAAAAAATCATTTGCCTTTGTGTTTAGATCTGTTTTGTTTGTTTTTTTTTTGAAAAAATTTATGTTTTGTAATAAAATGGCACGTGAGTCTTAATTGTGTCGAGATATGCTTTAAGTCCCATATTGAGATTATATTGTAGATGACCTAAGGTAGACGTATTTCTCGTGCAAAAACTATCTGGGTAAAAACTTATTCGGGGTGGGGGAGAATATATAAAAAGTATGGAATAGTATGCTAATGGTTTTTCCTGTAACTTCGTTAAAAACAAGAAGGGCAATTGTGGAATGACAAAAGCATAGAGAACTTTACTTTGACAGCTGTCAGTTTTTCTTGAGAAAATTTTACAGCAGCCAAAAATTTCCAGTTAATCCATGCACGAGAGGGGAAGCTGTGACGTCTGTGAAACCGACAATTTCCGGTGTAGGTTGATGCAATTGCAATATAATGCATTGTCCCCAAATATGAGTAAGCGAACAGATTCAATATGTTAGATGTAAGTTTGTCAATTTAATTTTATTTTAAATTTATTCATTGCACTTAAAAATTTACTTTACTTAATGTCTTTTAAAATGTCTAACTAAATATCTAAATCACGAATAACAGTTTTTCACAGAACTAGGTTTAACGAAGAAGTGCGGTAGTCATTAGCAAGTATTTTTAAAATTCGGCTACTTGCATGGCTCCTTTGTAAAGAAATAAGAAAGCTTGATGTCACACTCTATGATTTATTTTGGGCAGGCAGCTTTTACTCACTTTAAAACGGACCCCAGTGTGTTACATATCAAGAGATTAAATAGAGCTCTTAGTAGAAGTTCTACTTGAAGATGGTAAAACAATTTCTTGGCATTTCGTGAATCATTTAATTTAGCAAGATGGCACTGCGAACTATTATCAAAAGTCACTAAGCCATGGTTAGAGAGAGTTATAATTTGGGAACAGTCCAGCTAGCTCTTCCGATATGAATCCCATAGAGAATGTTTGAGGAATACCGCCGGGTGAAGTTTATGGCAATTGTAAACAATACAGCAATATGGCCGAATTGAAAACAGCAATTAAGGATGTCTGGTCGTGAATTCCAATGGAGGCAGTCTAAAGTTTAGTATCCAATTTTCAAAGTTATTACCAAAACTTATGATTAACCCTTTGATTAGTGAGTTAATTTTGTAGCATACACGTCCCTGGAGTGAGTTATTTTCGCAGATTCAACGGATTTTTCATTTTTGCGGTGGATGGGTAGGGGGAAGATTTCTTTTCAAAATTTGGTGTGTATGTTCCTCTCGATTGAGCGCATCTTCTACTCAAAATGGTTATGCGCGGGGTAGTTTGTTACCGGCAGGGCGGGGAAGATAAAGTTTTGAAATGCTTTTGTTTATATCTCCTTAACCAAGAGTCCTAGAGAGTTCATTGATATCTTAAATGAAAGTTGCGGCCCTAGATTACAGATGGTATTATTTGGGGTTGCTGGGTGGCGAGAGGGCGGAGAAGGAAGTAGTCAAAATATCGATTTTTCGTCCCATATATGCGCAAAATACGAACGCAAAAGCTCTCAAACCAGCCAATCGATTGCATTTTCCTGAAAACGTTTTCTATATAATTATAGCATATGTGCATTAGGCTTTTTTTTTTATTTCGATCCAGGTGATGTGGGAGAATTAGATTTCGGGTTTTCAATAATAACTCAGCCATTTAACCTAGGACCAAAAGGATGTGGGTGCTCAAATTTCTTCTCACAAAAAATTATATTTGAAACTGCACTAGATTTTCCAAAATGTAATAGAACAAACTTTAAACCCACACACAAAAATTTGTATCTTTACTTTTTACTGGACGAATTGTGGAATAGCTGCACACAAAATACTTCCTCCGTGTGTTCGAACCTTGAGCCATGGTTTCCGGTACAGGATGGATGAAATGTCTTGCTGTAAGTCTCAAAGGAGTCTCCTTAGCTCTTCTGCCTCCAGACGACGATGGTCTTGGCTTATGGTATTGTTCAATAAATGATAACCATTTAGGGGCGATATATCCAACGATCAAAAGAAAAAAATTGTTATACCACTTTAGCGATTTTCTTGAACAATCCATAAAACTGATCATCATATCCGATTTATCAATAATGCCCATATTTACATTGTAATCGACTACAGCTTCTGGTTTACTGATATTTCCCCCCGTTGTATAGTTGATTGCATTAGAAATAACAATTTTTGGTTCATGGATATTTGTAAACATATAAACCTCTCGTTTGTCCTTCCATTTTATGGCTAATAGAGTATCTGAATTTTACATAGCCATGAGTCTGCTTTCCTGCTAAAAATTTAGGAAATCCCTTACGATTTGGTCGGACAGTACCACAGGCGTGAATTTGATTATCAAAGAGATATTCAAATAATGCTGGACTCGTGCACCATTTATCAATAAATAATCGATGTCCTTTTCCCAAATAATCATGGAGCATTGTTTTTACAACCGATTCAGATATGCCTATATTTGTATCAATTTCAATATGTGCTGTAGACAATTATATCCAATACATAGCCCATCTCGACATCGCAACAAACATATATTTTAATTCCCAACCAATGCCTTTTTGATGGAATATACATTTTGAATAACAGTCGCTCTTTCCAAAACAAAAGACTTTCGTCGATGCACAGATTTTGGAACGGATGAATGCCGGATTTATATATCGCTTTTATAATGGCGTGATTTTTTGAAATCGATCAGTGCTCCGGGTGGTGTTATCTGCAAAGTGAAATGATCACAGTAATAGAAAAAACCGATCTTGGGAGAAGAGAATTCTAAAAAATGGGGTAGAAATAACTTGATTTGTTGACCAGTAATCTTTCAAGAAGTTCATGTTCCAACTGGTAGCTAAAAAAACGTACATCTCCGAAACGTCCTTATCAACCCATTTTTTTAGCTTCGATTTTGAAGTCATACCGGTTCTAATTTGACTTGCGTATCTATTGGTTTCTTTCACCATATTTTTCATAATGTCAATATTAAATAAAAGTGTAAAAAAGCTCAATTCGGTGTTTCCTTGATATTCTGGCTGAATTCCGGATGTTGAACTGGTGAAAGGAAAAATCCGAGTGGAGAAATCTCCCTCTTCCCAGTGCCTTTCTTCTCTTGGAGGACGTCGAGTTGGTAGAGGTTTAGCTTCATCTTCCGAATCAGTTTCTTCTTCTTCTGATGAACTCAGGTGAAGACACAAGTCATCTATATCGTCCATCATGTTTTCGTCCTCAATTTCCATAAAAATATCGTCTATATCCTGTTCACTTAGTCTTCGAGACATTTTAAACGAATTCACTATAAAACACAGGATAACAATAACACAAATAAATTATTTATTATTCGCAAAATGACAAAAGTATATCGAAAAACTAAGGCGCGATTTCAAACAGAAATAGCGAAAGACCAAATAATATCCAAATAGACACAATTCCTTTTGAGTGATCAAAACAGAGTGATAATAAACCGAAAATGAACTTTTACATTTATTTATTTATTTATCTAACGCCAGCTAAACTGCAGGCTAAATCGCTGGTACATTTTAGAAAAAAAATATTTTCCTAATAATTTGCAAAATTTTGATCGCGACTTTTTCCAGGAACTTTTGACTGAACATCGGTTTGTGGAGCATAATTCACGATGTTTCTCAGAAGAACAAAAAAGGAAAATTGGAATATTGTACGCAATGTTTGTGCACGGTTAGAAATTTTGGTGTAAATATTATACATGAATAATATATACATATATAAATCCTTACAAAAGTTAATATAAACTTTACACTTTAGCTTGTTATAGATTTCTATATCAATAGAGTATAAAATTGATACCATGAATTATAGACGGAACTAATCCATTTTATATATTACTTTTATATGTAATTCCATATTATCTTCATTTATATTATGTTTCATATAAATTTTATAATAACTGGGATTGAATTAAATTATATATTTTGTATATAAAGTTTATACTATATATTGTATATAGTGAATTCATATTAATTTTATGTATAAATTAATAAAACATCATATTTTAGGGAAATTTTTCATTTAAATTATTTTGAATATATATATTTATTTCTGTATAAATGTACAAAAAAAACTTAAATATCGATTAGTGATAATAACAGTAATGTGTTATTTAACAACCACATATATTTTGATTGTTTTCCTCGAAATCGCGGAGTCATATGATCTTGTATTACTAAATTCTGATAATTCCAACAAAACTAAATTATTTTCATCTGAGTTCTCTACTACTTCATACGCGTTGTAAAATTCGCTAAAGCTTACGGTATTGAATGTAACATAAAAAATAAAACTTATTTTCATAAAGTAGAATGCACTTAACTTGAAAAAATCTTATTAAACATGGGTCGTCTGGAGAAGTAATAAATAGTTCAGGACGATAATGACCAAGTTGTTCAATCCAAGAAACTGTTTTAATTTCTTTTGGTCTTATACATACATATGTCTTTCAAGTACTGATAGTGTTCGTTAATGAAAGCAGTTGTAAGATCCATAATTTTACCCATTTTTATTAATGCATTGGAATTAAATATTTCCCAAGTACATAGTTGCAAATTTTTATTGATGCTGCATTGCCAAAGACTTTGATATGACTGATGAGTTCACAACGAAATAGCATAAAGAATAAATTTCTTAACAAGGAACCGTTATTTCTTTCAAAGAAATTGTACACACTTGTAAATTCTGACAATTTTTGCCAGATATATACCCTAGGTAGTATGAAACTTATTCCAAAGACGTATAAAGAACACGTCGAAATCCTAACTGATTATGATATTTATAATAAAATCATATAAAGAATATACCATCAAAATATAAATAAAGTAAGTTATATGCGTATTTGATAAAGTTTATAGTTTCAAATATAAAATCTATTACATTTTCGGATACATTTTATCTTATATGCGTATAGAAACGGTCTTTATAGGAAATTTCGTATTAACGTTAGACTGACATTGTATACAAATGATGTATATATTCGACTTTATCGTTTTCTATATGAAATTTGGAATAGAAAGACTTAATATTAAAAAGTATATACATCATTTTTATCTGTTACACCAAGGTTTCTAACCGTGTATACATATCTCTTATATACATGTATTATATACATATGTATATACAGCCACTTCTCACAAACCGATTTCCTTGGAACCCGATCATCTCCGATTTGGACGAAACTTTCAGAGTTTGTATGGAATACCAAATAGCTCACCCATAATTTTTTTCCCCTACCGCACCTCTACTCCCAACAAGAGGGTTAAAAATTTCATGAATTTACGATGAAGCGCAATTTTCAAAATATCATATCTCGAGAACTGGAAAACCGATTTTTCTGATTCAAATGCCAAATGAAGCATCATGCTTTATATTTTCCATAAAAAAATATAACCCATCGAACGAATACTTTTATTTTAAAAATAGTATCTTTTTTAAATAAATAGTATTATTTACTATTAAGGACTTCTACCAATTTCTTTTTGTATTTTTATTTTGAAGCTAGAAGCCTTATCTATCTATGTACAAAAAATTGCGATGATATTCGGCTTCATTTTTGAGATATGAATTTGTAAAGCCATCGTATACCCAAAGTAACCTGTGAGGGAGCACTGCTCTGAGGGGCATGTATTGTTTTTTTTTTACTGGGAACTTCTTGTACTTTGTTTATATTTTTATTTTGAAGCTAGAAGTCTCACCAATCTATGTACAAAAAATTGTGATGATATTCGCCTTCGTTTTTGAGATATGAATTTTTAAAGTCACCCGATACCGGTGGCCGCACATACGCCGCGATACTCTATTTGGATCTATCGAGTGCCGCCGCACATGTCCGGCCCAGAGTTACCAGACAATATTTGATTAAATACTTCACTTTTATAACAGTATTTTTATTAGAAAGTAAAATTCATAAATATAATGAATAACAAGTTGGGGATTTTGATATTTTATTTAACTATACACAAAATTAAATATGGATTTATATACGTATTAGAATAATCCGTCCCCACCCTCGTCAACTAACCCATTATGAAATTATCAAAAACCCCAGCAGTATATAGTTAATAAAATAACTGTAATTACTATTAATTAAAATATAAATTGATTGATAGGGTAAAACTGTAATCCTTGAAATTTTCAAAAAGTGGGAATTAAAAAAAAAAATTCATGGAAAATGTTGAAAAGTTTTGCAAGTTTTTAATTAAAAACTCTTATTTAATTTATATAGAATTCTCGATATCAGCTTTATTATATGACGCTAATGTGTTTTAAATGGTCGTTAATATTAGAATCACAAATGTGTCAACGGGGATGTACATATTGTGTTAATGAAAACAATTTCTTTACAAGATTAAATGTGCCTATCTTTATATAATAAAAGTAAGCCGTATTTTTTTGAGATTCTTTATATAGTCCCACATAAAAGGCACCGGAAATTGCACAACTAATTATATTTTCATTGGATAATCAATGAGATCTCTGTAGTGAATTCCAAAAAGAACACGGTTGTACAGATTCAAACTATGTACTCCACTTGCATTTTTTTGTACACATTTTTGCTATTCAATTTTACAAATAAGATCTTATTTGGGACCAATTAAACATTAACGATCAAAATTTTACAGTACACTAAAATACTTCATTAATATGGAGTGAAATATTTAAAATATTTCAATACTCATCCACGTTAAAAATACTTCAAAATGAAGTAATTACTTCATATCTGGCATCACTGGTCCGGCCATACTCCTCAAAGGGTTAAGGACTCCTGGTTAATTTAAATATATTTAGTTTGGAAATTTCGTTGTAAGTACACACTCGTATATAATGTAGGAGTAATAGTTTTTGTTAACTTTTCTTTTTGTGAAAAAAAAAACAGAAATTTGTAAAATTTTAAGAGGTAATTTTTACCTTATACTTTCTATATGGACAATAATTATAACAACGAAAATTCAAACTAAATCTTTTCCACAACAATTTTGCAGAATGTGTGTGAAACTATGTAAATTTCATTCATTGTAGATAAATATTTTATTATTTCATACCTCTGACACAGTGTATTTTTAGTTATCTCATTAAATTATTTAATGACCCCATTATATGGGTATTGACACACTTCAAGTAATCAAATTTGACAGCAATGGAATTGAGACCTTAAATGGATTTAGAAGTGCGCCCACTATTATCACATTGTCAAGGTGAAATATTAAATTTTCGGAAGAGTTTTTTTTTGTAAATTTCCAGTTTCCACTGCGAAAATTAGACTATGGAATATTTCCATTCAAAAATCCATACCTATACAATTACAATTTGTTTTTTTACTCTTGATTACAATTCTGTATTTTTTTCAAAGTAAATGAAGTATAAATGTTCAGTGCAAGTAAATTTAAGGAAGATTCTTTTAAATTGCTTGTTGAAAAATTTACCTACCTCAACTGATGCGGATTTGACATTTAATTTCCATCTTAATTGACATAATGTAGATGCCACTTTTACCTTATTAAAATTCAATTAGATACAGTATGTCATTGGATTAGGTAATGAGGTGAGGTCATCATTAAAGGCATACAATGAGGCAAGTATCTTTAATGATGTAATTAAAAGTGTAGTGTGTCAGTGGTATATTATTGCATAATTTATTATTAAAAAAATTTCTAAATATTTCCACTAACTTAACAGTTATCTATTAATAGATATTTCTCTATTAAGTGAAGAAATACTGCTCATCATTTAATGGGGTTGGCTTCGCTGCATCCGAATTTATTAAGTTAAGAATATCTTTCTATGCATACAACTCAAGCCGTAAACTTTAAATTCTTTTTCATTAGTAATCGATGCATTTTTAATTTTTTAGTATGTACATTTATAAGGGGAACACTTGTTACTTCAACAACGTTATTTTTTTTTATTTAGAGAATTTACTCAATATTTAATTGCATTTATACCAATTCCCAGTATTCTCATGTTATGATTCATAGATAGATATAGATATTCATTTATTATTGGCAATCGTAGAAGTAAGATGCAAGATCTTTAAGTTAGTACAAGTTTCTAATTATAATTTCAACATTAAATAATCAAATTTAGCAAACTAAAAACTAAAATTAAAAAACTAAAAAATAATAATTCAAAAATATGTAATAATGCAATAGAATAAAGAAGAAAAAGAAAGAAAATTAAGATAAAATATAAATGAAAACTAATAAGATAAGTAAAGTGAAGAGAAAAAAAAAAAAGGAAATAGTAGTATTATCTGTGAAAATAAATAAGTATTTTACGAGGTTAAGTAAAGAAAAAGCGAGTGTTTAAAACTGTTGAGTGTGCGAGCTCCCAGGGAATTTCTTAAAACAATTGGAAGACTATTCTAAAGTCTAATGGTGAAGACGAGGAATTAGCGCTTAGAAGTTAGTGAGGTGGATCGCGGGATAATAAGTGCAATTGTTCTATTGAACCTGCAATAATGCAAGCAGTCATGCAAATATTTAGGTACACGGTATTTAATAAGCTTAGCCAGGAACCATAGCTGGCAAGTACCAAAGAAAAAGTACTTAAGTACAAGTACCGAAGGTCTAAATACTTCAGCGTAAGTACAAGCACCGCATATATGAAAAGTACTTGTAACTAAGTACTAAGTCTATAAAAAGTACTGTGTACCTACTTTTTGAAGTATTTTTTAAAGTATTTTTTTAGAATCTTTGTACGTTGGCAGTAATATAATTAAGTTTATGGAGTTCAGTTAATAGATATTAATAAATAAATACCTTTTGAAAACTATAATATGTATAGTAACCCTGTGACTACTACTGATAGTTTTTTATAGTTTTCGGCCCTGCAGGTAGAGTAAAACTTTCATCTCTCATTGCTACACTCATAAGAACTATTAGAGGTCCACCCAAGCACTCATTATCGCCTCCAATAATGCATAACAATTCTAAGGAAAAATTTCCAGTAAGTTTATAAAAAAACATTGAGGCCTCCCTACATCAGGTCGAGGCATCGTTGATTTTATATTGGGGCGAGGCATTGCTTGCTTACCCTTGGTTATGTCCACTGACGTGTATATAATATGAACTGCTTACTTTTCTATATCACGTGGGCACAATTGATTTTGTCAAAAATAGTTCTTACGTCGGTTACAATATTGAAAGAATCAATGGCGAGAAATTGAGCACGCAGCTCGAAAAGTGATTTTCCATAAAACATTTAGAATTTCTTCTGCGTATCTAATGAATATATTGTCTTTGGTAAAACAGTTTTTATCAGTAATAATCCTAAACGATTAATAAATCATGTATTTCGACGAATCCACTAATTTATTTGTTGTTTTCAGTTCTATCTGAGTTGATACCTGGTGCTTAGACCGAAAGAATCAGCAATATAGAAAAGAACCCACTTTCTGCAGTGTTTTTCTATGAAGGTAGTCAGTCCATATTACACATGTCAATGGTTATGTCATGAAGTCGAGGCATCGTCGATTTTATATTCGAACGAGACCTTACTGGTTTTTGCTCTACTTGCCCAGTCTTGTTTGTAGGTTATTAGTTTGTCTAAGGTTCTGTCTTGATGCGTGAGTGAGGCACATGCTTTGACAATTCTTTGCGTGCTTTAAAACTCAACAAAAAAGGAGTTGTGTTAGAGACTTTTTTTTCTTTTCTACGAAGAGTTAGATATTTGTAGATACTTAATAGACTCAGAAATACTTAAGTAAAAGTAATTAGACGCTAGTACTTAAGTTCAGGTACTAGGTAGGGGCATTTCAAAAGTATTGAGTAATAAGTCTTACGTAACGACAATGTATTTTAAGTAGTACTTCAGTCTTTTTTTGCTTAAGTATTGCCCAGCTCTGCCAGGAACAAAATACAACGAAATTTATAGATATAATGCATAGCTGCAACCAAATATGGAGGAAACGAACTGTCAGATATGATCATATCTGCGGAGGCTGTAGGTATATCTTACTATTGAATTAAAAGCAATATTAAGCTTATCGAATCGATTTCGCTAAACACTCACACATCTGTATGTAATTACCTGAATAAGTATTGAACGTGTAAGCAATAAACATGTGAAGAGTGGTATACATGCACTAGATGCCCACCATATAACTTTTGTAATAAACTGTCGACATGATCACTCCCGATAGCGTTCTATTGAATATAACTCCTAAGTTTCGAACAGAATTCACATAGCAAATACCAGCACCATTAAGTGTTGCAGACGGGCAATACACTGCATCCTCTCCTCAATCAATTCAACCGGTCTGGACAGGAACAGCTGAGCATCATCTGCATAAAAATGTACTTGACAAATATATCATTAACAAACATTACAAATAGCAGTGGTCTTAATACGGAGCCTTATGGTACTCCATAATTTATTCCTAAAAAAGAAGAAAGCCTACCATTGGAAAAGACTTTCTGAGACCGACCACTCAGGTAGCTGAAGATCAAACGAGCAGCATGAGAACTAAAACTAAATTTTGTGACAAGTTTTTTGCAAAGAATTCACATTTGAAATTTTTTTTTTAAGTGCACATATGGAGTCAGCTGGGTTGTTCTTTGTCGTAAAAGCACAGACAAGAAATACCCAGATATCGACGGTAGTGCTAAGAAAGTGATGTATGGAAGAGCTGATAGCATACCTCAATAACTCACTTATCTAGGCTAAATATATCATG
Organism: Dioctria rufipes; assembly: GCA_963924295.1. Taxonomy (NCBI): domain Eukaryota; kingdom Metazoa; phylum Arthropoda; class Insecta; order Diptera; family Asilidae; genus Dioctria; species Dioctria rufipes. Next base: position 320,458,006 of record OZ002740.1, on the reverse strand, counting down.
GGCACGAACCAAAAATATTTTTCAATAAAGGCGAAAATTAATTTTTTCTTAGAATATAAATCGACCGTATTTCTTCAGAATTCATGTGCATTATTGGTGGCTGCTGAAGACGAATAGAATAAGCCTTAAGTTGTGTCTGGGCAGTCTCGCCTTCGTGGAAGTTGGATTGATTTGGATGCTTGGGGTTGTTATCTAAAAATTTTCATGAGCGTAGATCTGAGTACATCAGCGCTGATTTTCGTCTGAGGCCTGCATAAATTGTTTTCAATGGAGGAAATCATTGATTTATTTCTTAGAATTGAAATCGTTGAAATTTCACTATGTACTCGCATCTTATCGTCGATTTGCATTAACTTCCTACTAATCTTCCTACTGGTATGCCGTACATTTTACCTACTTGCAATTTTAATGAAATTTTTCCTCAATAAATAATCATAAGTAGTTATATCTACAACTTCCCCGTTAAGAACACTTACAGCATTTGAAAACAGCAAAACCATGATGACGTCAAACATGATATCTACAACTTCCCCGCTAATAGAAGAAAAAAACAGGCTCTGATAACAGCTTAACAGCTTTTCAAACAGGTCTGATATTCAAACAGAATTCTCACCATCAACCAGAGAGGAATCCCCCTGTGACATTGCTGACTAGATCCAGATACATCCGATATCAAAAGGTTGCCCAAGAGCAGACAATGCTAGAATCAAAGATCAAGTTATCTAGGCTCACCACACCAATATTAAGAAGATAAAATTACCATATTCTTATCGAAGCTGAATCATGGTCAAATTGTAGCCCCTAAGACTCGACACTGTTGGTTTCAAAAGGTTACCCAAGAGCAGACACTTTCCAGCTAAGATAGAGCTTGATCAGCTGACCAGCCAACCGGATGACGTCATCCCTTGGAAGACAAAGCGGGGCTGTTAGAGCGAGATAGATGATGTGTTAGAGCGAGATAGTTGCCCAAGATAAAATTGAACCATTTCTCAATACAAAAAGTGGTCGGTGTTCCCATAGAAAATGGTTTCAGTACAAAAGTGGTCCAGAATGAACGTGGCAAATTGGTCACTTTTTTTCAGTGCAAAAAGTGGTCTGGTGCTCTCATAGTATAACTACTGAACTGGTAGCTCTTCAGGCTGAATGACTGAAAATAAAATTTCAAAATTCATTGACCACTTCATCCAACACGTGAAACCTACAGAACAGCATCGCGTCCTTCTGATATTAGATACTCACAGCTCTCACGTCAATATTGAAGTTGTAAAGAAGGCCAAAGAAAATCACATTATCATGTTGTCATTCCCGCCACATTGCTCGCACTAGTTGCAGCCTTTGGATGTGGGGGTATACGCTCCATTTAAAAACTATGTAAACAGATCACAGACTTCTTGGATGACCGTTTATGACATTCCCGCCATAGTGAAAGACAGTTTGGCACTAGCTATGAACCCGAACAACATCATAAGTGTTTCAGAGCAACTGGTATTTGGCCTTTCAATATAAATATCTTTCAAGATTCTGACTTTGCGCCCGCTTTTGTTACTGATTGTCCTAGCCATGCTACAGAAACTGTCGCACAAAAAGCTACTTCGATGCAAAGTGAAGGAGACTTGACTATTTGATCTCGAAGACCCCGAATTGATACAATCTGCTCCGCAGTTGGACATAAGTGTCACTGATGTTATTGAGCAGCTGATAGGTGAAAAATCTAGTGAACCAGTTCCAGGACCGTTAGAGATCCAAAACAGATCAACAGATTTTTCACCCTCAAAAATCAGACCACTACCTAAAGCGCCACCTAGGAAAGAATCTAACAGAGGTGGATGCAAGCGAAATCCGCTTATACTCCAGAAAAAGAAGCCTTAGAAAAAGAATTCGAAGCGAAAATGAAAAGAAACTGAAACAAGAAGATAAAGAAAACAATAAATGAAAATGTAAGGGAAATGGTAAAGGAATGGCGAAAGAAAAATCGACCGAAAAACAAAATATTTATAAAGTGAAGAAAAGGGTTTTGAATGACGAATCAGATTCAAAAACAGAAGAGTGGTTCTGTTTGATTTGCGGAGAAGAATACAGCAGATCTGACGGGGAAGAGTGGCTCGAATGTTTGATTTGCAAATTGTGGTAACACGTTAAATGTGTAAAAGGTGATCCAGTTTCATACGTTTGTGTGAACTGTGATTCTGATGAAGACTGAATTTAGAGAAGCCATTTTATTTAGGTATATTTTAAAACTATACAAGTTCAATGACCAAAATTTATGTTAATCTTTGAAAATTATTTTGTTTTTGTTTTTTATAGAAATGTTATTTTTTTTAAAAGACTAAGAGACAATAAAAGTCTCTAAATGTTAACCTTATTATAAATCCGTTATAAGTAATACTTTTCACATTGATTTACAATAAATGCCTAAAAATCATAGAAATATTTTGTTTTATTATGTTGTTACTATAGTTGCCCCACGTCAGTTACAACTTGCCCCGAGAACGGGGTAAGTTGTAATATGCTACTACTTTCACAAAAAGTCATTTATACAAGCATTTGTTATAAATTTAAGCCCAATTATCATTCTAATTGATACCTGAATAGACGTCCTCTCATTGAAAAGTGCTTCATTATGAAAATATTCAATATTTTGACTTTCCCATTGAAAAAACTAAAAATTGTTACAACTAGCCCCCAGCTCCCCTACTGACCAAAAGGGAACTTTGAAGCTCATTGATGATGTAGAAATAACTTGAAAATAATAAATAACTGATCCCTTGTGTGACCAGGCCCGGACATGAAGACCTCGGGGCCCATAGGCGATTAACAGCGTCAGGGGTCTTTTTTTAAATAATTAAATTAAACAAAAATATTTCCGTTATTTTTAATTTATTGAGCATACATCGACTATAAAAAATAAACAAGCACAGGAACGGATTACCTGGCTATAGTCCATAGATAATATTACTTCTGACTCTATGTATAGCATAGCGAGTAAGTTGAGTTTGATCTATTCTGTGGTGGATCTTAAATAGTTCTTCACTCGTTTTAGAGCTGAAAACGACCGTTCTGCCGAGTATTTGACCTGGTGTACATAACAACATCCGGAGCGGTATTTCCACATTTTGATACATATCCAAAAAGTCTTTTTCCAGGATGGGATGCACTTGTATAGCTCCAGGAACGATAATTGTTTTTCTCATATAGCCTCAGCGGACGACAACTGAGCTCGCAGGTGAGGACACTCATTTTCCAAAGTCCCGTCTAAACCTCCTAGACAGAAAGCTTTCAAGTTCCGTGCGCCCTCGCAGACATCTTGAGATTCCAAGCTATGTAGCTTCATAAGAAATTCAAACTTTTTACCCAAGTTCCCTTAAACCGAACCACGTCTTTGTAGTTCTGAAATCAAGCTGTTGATAATGACGTTGAAAACGGTATCTCTGAATCCGTCCCTGTTTGTCTGTTTGATATTACGACTTCGATCTCGTTTCCTTTTACTTCATCAATTGAGAATTTTCCGAGCCCAAATTTTTTCCATATCTGCTTCTTGCCATGCTGTAATGCTGTGCTGTGCCCTATGATGGGTATTCCCTCAGCCTAGCTTAATAATATAAAAAAAATCTCTGAAGAAACCTACCACGATATCTTCAAACCACATCTTATCAGTCCAATTTTTATTACCGCTAAGTTACCCATTTAAAATCATTAATACGTAGTAGAAGAAAATCTGGAACGTTTTGAAACTTTTTCTCAAATTAATTACACACGAGATACTTACCTATACCTTACCCACCTATATTTCCTCATGTTTGGATACCCATTGCTGCTATTGCTGTTGGTACCTCAATTTACGATAAATGATATCCGCAACGTCATGCAGAGAATGGCATTAATTTAGCTAGCTCTAAGCGGAAATTAATTTCCCAGAATCTCTGAATCATCCGTCGTTGCCGCGTTTAGATTGCGGGGCGAACATCAGTAAACACACACGACACAACTCCGTTGCTCTATGCAATGCAATGAATAATTGAGTGAACGTCAAAAAGCTTTCCGTCAAAACAAAAAAAAAATAATTAAAAAAATAAATAGAAAAAGCTTTACGAATGGTTGAAGTGGAAATGGATGGTGAGGTGACTGATGTGATGCAAGATGGACAAAACCACTTGCATTAACAGCATTAGGAGCCAAAAGAAAATCCCTGGTCTTTTACCTGTGCCAGCGAATGGAAAATATATTTTTATCGAACATTATAAAACGGGAACGGGTTTGGCTTTTCCATTCCCGTAATTCCTACATATTGTACAGCTATGTCGACCGTGTATACCCTATCTACCTACCTTTTTGGTATTTTCAGTTTTCAACCACTGAGCCGGTAATTTTCCCCAAAAGTCTGCATAGCAACAGAGCACCGCAGAAATTCTATTCCCGAATGAATTGGGAAAGCCAAGCAATTCCAACGCCTCAACACTACTGAGAGAAACAGACATAGTCGAACGACGAACGAACACAAATGATAGAATTATGTGCATGCATACATCCATATGATGGCGCACCATTCCGCGCGCGGGCTACCATTCTTTAGCACACGTGACATACACAGAAGAAGGCACAGAACGTGTAGAACTGGCTTAATGGGAATGTGTGCCAGTTTGGCAAGTTTAGGAGGACTGGGCACTGGCACGATCGATGGAGCAGTATGGCTTGTGTTTTGAGGGGGGCTGGAGAATAAGCAGGGGTTAAGGGAATAAGGAGCATTTGAAAACTTCTTAAGTCGGTAGTGTGTTGGTGCGTTGCGTTAAATTATTTTGCATGTGTTCACTGTACGCGCGGCCACGCTCGCTTTGCGCCTTTTTTTTTGATCACTAACACAACTTATATCTATGAAAGTGGGTCTCTTGGTTTCTTGATGTTTGTTTCGTTTTTTCGCATTGTGCCAAGCTTGCTTAAGCAGTGCTACTGGAATCAATATGCATATGTATAGATTTTTTTTTACTATGCATGCATATACGCGACCTACAAACATCTATATATACTTTTACCAACACTAATCCAAAGACAAAAAAAAAAACGATTTCCATAAAGAACCTTATTGAACAATAACGAAACAATTTCGCTGTTTTGCGCAAGATCGCAATTCACACTCGGGCGGGCGCTTGTTCTAAATTAGAACTATTCCGAACAGGGGCGGCGGGAATGGTACTCAGTTTTATATATACTAAATAGGGGGCACTTTGTTATTATAGCAGAGGGTGTCAACATGGCGCGATACCCAGAAACGGAATAAAAAGTAGAGGGAGCCTGTTCTTCTGTTCAGTCAGTTCCTGTTGTGTCTTTGATGGTTTCCTTTCCTCCTCTGCATTAGGTAAGTAAAAAGTAGGTCAAGTGATTTTTCCTTTTATACCTATTTACTTTGCTCTCAATATCTTGCTCTCTCTCCCTTTCTCTCTCGGTGTACCCGGCCCTGAAATGAAAAAGGCATCGTGCATTGTGCAGAAGAAGGACATTCTTCATCCTTCCGTCCTTGAATGCTTGGTGTTTATGAAATGATATCACATCTTTTCAGAAAATAGGTAGAAGAGCTGCAGGTGAAAAGCTAAGCAATTGTGAGGGGGAGTTGGTACATAACTTTTTATTTTGATTTTATCTCACCCTCTGGCCTCATCGGTATTTTGTTTTAATGTTTAGCCACTAGCATTAGCGTGCTGTTCTAAGAGTAAAAAATGTAAATTTATAATTATTATTATTTTTTTTTTTATTATCAAAACAATAATTTCAGCGCCTTTTGTCCGAGGAAAATAAATTAGCTCAATTTTGTTGGACAGATAGGTACCTATTATATTTTTTTTTTTTTTTATGTGACAACAGTTTTGTGTAGGGTAAGTAAACCTAGCGTGATGAGATTAACCCTTGGGTTTATATTAAAAAAAAAAAAAAACTGCCATGGTAGGTAATTTGGCTGTCAATGCTTAACGAATATTTTTTTTTATAAATTGTTATAGTTGGAAATAGTATTAATAATTTTTTGAAATACATGTAAGTATTCGATTCCTATTACAGAAATATAGATATTTATGAAATGAGTAAAAATGAAAAGAAAACAGCTAAGGGTTAGGATCAGGAAACGACGAAGTGAGGTGAAAGACCACAATACGAAAGCCGATATAAGGCTCTAAAAGCGTTCATATACCTCGAATAGTATAAGCGAGTGCAATAATAATTACGGCACCATAACCGAGGACCAAACTCTTGGTATCGAGATATGAATAAATTAAGGAAGGAAATCTCGTCACATTCAGTATAAGTGGCAGTAACAGTTTAGTTTGATTGAAAGTTAAAAAATGAATACAATTATTTAATATTATGCTTAATGTGATGAAAATTGTTATTTTATGGATTGTGAATGAATGTCTATAGCAGTAGACGTAGTAAAAAAGAGTGTGATGGAGTAAAACGGGAGTGCTCTTGATCATTTACGGTATTATTAATTAGAGCACTTTCCATTGATTGCACGGTCCCTTCCGTTAGTGTTCGGATCCTGGACCATACTAGATCCCAGAGGACATAATTACAAGAATAAGAAAATAGTCTTTACTTATGTTGACTGAACCTGGTGCGTACTTAGTTAATTAATTAATTAATTGCGTAGGGTAACTGCACTAGTATCCGGACAGCTCCAGTATTCGGACTCTATTCATTTTTCCTGCTTACTCTCTAATACAATTATAAAATATGATTTTTTTTTGGGCAAACAAAGTTAAACAAGTTTTTTATTTAAAAAAAAAAAACTTTCTGTATTTTGCTGGAAACTGTAATCTTGCGAAATCTAAAAATTTGGAAACACCATAAAAAGAACTTCAGAAAATGTGCGCTTTACCCTTACGTCCCGAAAACAGTTGTTTTCAGTAAATGTGTGGAAAATATGGTTGACGAATTTACAGCTACTCAAAATGCTGATATACGAACTACAATGCAAGAATCGATCCCACTACAGAATTTTCACACTATTTTCATGATATTGAGGTTATTGAGTTAATGGATCATAAATTAAGAATGAGAAATATTCGGAGCAGAAGCTTCGATAGAAGCGTTACCAGAACTAGATCTTACATTAAACGATCTGACGGGAGGCACATATGATTTGAATGACGGCAGAAAGTTACAACTGGTAAGAGTACTGATTAACTATTGATTCTAATTAAGAAAGTTGAAACTATTTCTCAAGAACCTAGTCCTTCTTGTGTGTCGCCCACAACTAGTCCTTGTGTGTCGTCGGGATCAATTCGATGCTGTATAGCGAAGACTTATGAAAAAGGAACAAATTCTAAAAAAAGGCAACTAAGAAGAAGAAGAAGCAATATTTTAATTGAATTACAAAGAGATGATGAAGATGATGATTTAAAAACATTGTTTAAGATTTTTGCACTTGGTTTTTGGTGGTACTACCCCAAGTGCACTCCAATGTTTTCATTATCAGCAAAGACTTCGTGTGATGGGAATATTGACAACAAAACTGATATCCGATAACTTTTTTGAGACTATTGTTTTTTTTTAGTTATCTACTTTATAATATTTTTAAAATTACTTAAGTATTTTTTTTTTTCATTATTACCAAGTTTGAAGTATTTGCTTGCATAAATTCTTTAGTTTTTTTTAAGAGAAAAGTACCTTAAAGTGTGTTCATAATTCTTTCAATTAATAAAATGTATATATGTAGTTTTATGGAAAAGCTCATTTGAGTTTATTTTTAACAAAAAATGGGTAATAAATTTCTTCCAAAAAGCCTATGTCCGGACATTGATATTGTAGTGTCCGAATATCAAATATTGGTGTCCGAATACCAACTAAAAGCGAACTTTTTTTTTTGTTTTTCAAACCCCAAAACTATAATAAAATATTATTAAGTGACCTAAAAATATTTATTTAAATGTAAACAGCTTAAATAATAATAAAAAAAATAAAATATGTTGCATATTCTTAATAGCAAAAAACAAGACGAAACTTGAAGCGTCCGGGTATTAGTACACTTACCCTACGTAATTGTAAAATAGTGTTGAGTTAAGTGAGTGATCTAAGAATGAAAAAAGGAGTTTGTGTATATGTAGCGTAGGCAAATCCATTGAAAGCCTTTATTTTCAAAGAAATAATTTTTATTCTCTTGCAGATCAGACAATCTTCTGAAGAGTTCAGACGATAAAGTGAATGGATAAATATATATGAAAAATATAATAGAAATACATAAAATGAAAATATATGTATGAAACAAAAAAAAGCAGGAATAAATAAATAAATTGAGTTTAAAATAATTTTATATTGTTTTTATGAATTACTAGAAGAGGTAAATGAGATCACGGTGAATTTTAATAGCTTTTGCCTTTGAATGCTTTCTTGTAAATTCAAACATAAAAGAAGACCTAGCTCAGTGATCCCACGAAGTGGGACAAAAGGAGTAATAGAATAAAAAAAAAAAAAAAAATATAGTAGTAAAATTGAAGAAAAGGGAGTAGAATTTCAAACATGCATATCATATTATATTATATACTATTATAAACAATGCTGTTGATGGACTAGCACTACCAACTACCACTACCAATAAATAACAATGCCTCCCCGAATGCCTCTCACCAGTAAAAAGTGAAGCGTGTGGGCCTTAGCATAGCAATCATCCATTTTTATTTTTTATCTTATTTTATTTTAATATGGGCAGTATATTTGGAATCGGGTAAAATGGAGTAGAATTCGAATACTCCGGAGTACATGATCCATAGAAAGAAAAAGGTAGCAGATCTACTCCGATCACTGATAGCTACATGCTATCAAATTAGAAATCAAGGATAGAACATAACCTTCCAAAAGTCATTATCTTTTATCTTGCGAGGTATGTAGTTAGATGCGTTATAGTATATGATATATTATTCCGGAAAATATTAATTTGAGAACCATTTTAGAACTTCGAATTTTAACATTAATATCATATTTGCTGGACTTAGTTTAAACGTCAACCCATCCAAAATGTACTTCAATGATAGAAAAAAAAACTTTAGTTGAGTCGGGTAATGTGAAGTGGCCTAGTTGTTCAGGGAACCCTGATGGGATTCTCTCTATTGTCTTAAAATATTGCTGTAATAATCTTTGTTGTTCAGTTGAAATTCGTTTTCAATAGAATTTTAAAAATCGGAAATCGTTATTTCCTGCTTACCCGGGGATTACACAAGATAGTACAGTTTGCATGCAAGCCTCCTTTCCAACTCGATTTTTAACTTGACAGCAGAAGGCAGTTCGGTTGATATCTTATCATCTTGCATGCAAGTTCATTTAAAAAATGGCATTGAGGCGTAAAGTCATGCGTATATTGGAAAATTATAGCAATAAAGAAAGTAGCAGAATGATAAATACCAAAGAAAAATTTAAGAGAAAGGTGTTGGTAAATGATGTAATGCATATGATCCCAGATAATCTCATTTTTCCAGAATAAATTTATCAAATTCTCTCAAGCATTTCTTTTCCGCCATCTTGAAAACTGCATAATGTCAAATTACTATCACCTCAGCTGCCATGGTTTTTCATCATGCAAGTTCGCTGAAAGCTGTACTGTCAGCATGGCAGTAGAGGTTACACTTGCAAGAAGTATGGCAGTGCAGCTTGCATGCAAGCTGTACTTGCAGGTGTAACCCCCGGGTTATTAACTTCAAAAAGCTTATGTTAAAAATTTATTTAATTTAGTTCAAATTTGTGGCAGCCCCGCTCCGCAATCGAAAGAAATTAAAAAAAAAAACAAAATCATTGAATTTTCCTTTTTAAATCATTTTCAATAAAAATTGGGGGACAAATTTAAAAATTAGAAAACGTTATTTTGTTGCCTTAGGCGTTTACATAAATATCCCATTAATCAATTTCCGATTTATTCAAAAATCTTAACGCCCCGCCCCATCGAATTGTGCACCGAGCTGTCCAATTTATGACAACGACGCGGTTTTAAATCAAACAGTTAATTTACATGTATAACAATAATTTTAAAAATATACCCGCGTCAGTGGAAATAATCATCAACATTTTTCAAAACATTGAAGAATGTGTGTGAGTTGAATATTTGTTCACTTGAAAACAAATTGCAACGAGTTGGTTCCTGAAAACAAATTTTGTTATGCGTTTTTTGTGTAGGCCACAGTGGTAGAAAACGGGTATCTAAGCGAGCGAAAAGGTCAAAACGTAATGTTGTAATTAAAATAAAATATACGCACCAAACGACACCTTATTCCATACCCAATAAAATCCCTTTACAATTTTTCCTGATAACGCAGATCTTCCGAGTACAGTCGAACAGGTAACAACCTTTTAGGACCGACAACAAAAGAGCTCGATTTGCCGTCAGTCGGTATTAAAAGTTTGCGATGTTGAGGTGCGTTGATAGTTTTCAGATTTGTATTTCTAGCGATGGATTCAACTAATATACTTAGGTAATGTACTTTTAATACAGCAGTAAATTTTCTTCACTTAATTTAGGATACGCTTGAGATTACTATTAGAAGAAACTATAATTTCTTATCGATTTTAGTAATTTGTCTTATATTTCTTGGACAGCCAAAATTTGAATTGATCAGGATTGGTTCTAAATGCTGCATATTCTACTTTGACAGTCCCTCTGCTAAACACTCATGATAAATTTGAGTGCGAATACTTACCAATAAAAGGAATTTGTTTTTTTTTCAGTTCGTGGAATTCCAGGAAATGAATTGTTTCGAGTTTGGCTAAGTGAACAAGATGTTTCGAAGAAAAATGAAGCTGTGTTGAATGTAGTTAGAGAAAGTAGTGACTTTAAACGACTCGATGACAGCTCGCAAAGTGTAATAAAAAAAACGTTGATAAAGTTTGTGGACTAATGGCTAAATAATTTCGTTCGCTCAGAATCCACTCTCCGACTACTGCACAGTAGGCCAGGAATCTTATTTTCCGGCCAAAACTCAAATGAACCGAATTGTATCGACTTCCAAGAAATGGACAATAAATAATTTTTTTTGGTAGAGTTACGGCTATTCTTGGAAGTACAAAAGACCCGGATCCGTTTATCTGTTCCATTTGCGTTCTAGAGCTTGAGGAGACAACACGTGTCTAAGCTAAAGTTTGCGCAGTGAATAATCAGTGTTTTCCCGAGTGTGATATTTAGTTTTTTCCATCTTCAATTGGACGAAGCAGCCATGCCTGACATAGAACAAGGTATTAGAGCTTTATTATAATTGGTTAATTGACTTTGTTTGCTATTTGGTGTCTTAGTTATAGCCCATTATCGGGTGAGTGGTTTTAGCATTAAATTTCGCTTAAAATGTAAATTAATATTCTTTTTTCACATTACTTCCGCAAACTTCCCCCCTATAATATTTTTTATTATGTAGAATGAAGTGTTGACTACATGACCTTGAAAATTTCAGCTGCCTTTAGCTGCCATTTTTCGAATAAGGACGTTTGATACATGTGAAAAACATCCTATCTCTTTCAGATCGTGAAGTGCGTGTCCCATTTTACAGAATCCAAAGTTTTATATTTTTATCTATTTATTTCAATTTCGACCCCCTGAAACCCACCCTTATATTGCAGTGGGATTTTTCAAATTATTATTCCTATAAACACCACCTAATTTAGGGTCGTTTCCATAAGTTCCAGAGTTTTGGCCGAAAAACGTGAATTCTGGCCCACTGTGCACTGTGGCGGTTTGAACAATAACAAGTCACAAATAAATTTGTTTTCATAATCTAATTGATTACATTTATTTTCATTTGGACGCCGGTTTTATGGAAGTAAGGAAGCTAAAGAATTGTTCCAAATTCAAATTGTGTTTTGTATGTGCAGCGCGATTTTGATAAGAATCGTTATTTAATAAATTCTTTTGATATTAAAATATATGTATATATTATGCTCTAAGTTGGTTTATACTTTATGTTTCTTTTTAATATATACCTACTAAGTAAATTTATTGCTATTTATATGGAAACAGCTGATTTTTATTTGTAGATTTTTCCACGAATTTTTTTTTTTCAGTAATAAGATTTTCTTTAGTTTCAAATTTACAGTTGACAGCTGTTGATTCTGTCATGAAAAGCTATTCTTGAGAAAAGCACACATGCATAAAGTAAATTAATACACAAGTATACGATAAATAAAATGTAGCATTACTTTTCTTAATCTTTACGTTTTATGGTAGATATACATTTTAGCAAAACTAAAATTCAATTTAATGGCAAAATAAGATAGTCATAGACATTTAATTTACTCATATTAATTTTTAAATGTTTAATTCAAGTAAATAGGTCGCTTGAATCTGGCATAAAGGTTTTCTGAATATAGGAAAGATAACATCAATATTAATTTTCAATACCTCTAGTTTTATTATTTTAATGCTAAAATTACGAAAATATCACCCCTTGCATTTAGTTTAATTTACTTGATAATAATAAAAGCAATCAAAAGTTGAATCAAGAAAATGTTTTCTAGAAAATAATAAAAATTGACTTGGCGCTAAATCAATAGCTTTTTTCCTTGATATTTATCAATATTTTCTTAATATGTATCAGTAATATTGTCTTTCCGTGTTTAGAGCAAATATTTATTAAATTACCTTCCTATAAAAATGGAAGAAAATATAAGTACGTTTTTATACCCTAGATGAAATCTAAGGGGTATACTAAGCTTGTCATTCCGTTTGTAACACCTCGAAATAATGATGGTAGAGCAAAATGGATTGGACACCGATTTATAATATTAAAAGTTATTTTGATTTTTGCATGTCCGTCCGTCCGTCTGTGCGCACGATAACTCGAGAGCGCGTATACTTAGAGAGCTGAAATTTTATACATGGACTTTAAAAAAAAAAGTAAAATTAAGTTCGAAAATGAGACAAATCGGGCAACTCCTTCGTGGGGTTGACATACAAAACTTTCGTTTTCCACTATATATATGGACACTGCCTGAGAACGCATCAATATAGAGAGCTTTGACATAGAGAGTTGAAATTTCGTACACGGTGTTTTCATTGTACTAGCAAATAAAATTTCAAAAACGGACTAAATCGGGCAACTCTTTCTTGGTGTTGCCATATAAAAATTTAGGTTTTTTACGTATATACTGTGAAAACGATCAGTCCAAGACATTTTTATTGCATAGTTCGGTGACCATACGAAATTTAATACGGGCATTCATCTAGAGGGTATCATAAGAATTGGTCTTAGACCAATTCTAGCTTTCTTACTTGTTAATTTGTAAGTATATACTTCACAATTGAAAGATTTTCAATATTTGTTTATAAAAACATTGAAATTATTTCGGAGGTATAGTCCAGCCAGAAACTCATTAGAAATGATTTTGAAATAGATATTTCAATTTAATAATTTAATTGTTTAACAGTTCGTACGTGAGAGTGATTGCAGTGATTGCTTCGGCAGCATTTAAATTTCAATAAACTATCTCCCTCACAATTTCTGTAAAAAATGCATTCCATCATAATGTAAATCCTCCTTATGGCCATTTGCGCATTGAAAGACCAAAACCACAGACAAGTAATACCCAGATTGAGAAACCAATGTTAAAAATCTACTTCTCATGAGTCAGCTATTACGTATAGATTAGCCAGCCTTAGCTTTTAGCAAAGACAATATTTCTGCACATTAACCAGTCTACAGGCCAACCGAACAATTTGGCTTTAGCCTGCGCTTGAAAAATAACAAACATTTTGAAAACTATAGAAGTTTTGTCCAGATATTCAAAAGCTTTAGCAAAGACTTTAACCAAAAATAATGTACAAAAACCTTGAAGATGTTGCTACATACGGGACATGAGCTAATTATCCTATCTCCTTCAATATCTGGTATTACTTATCTGTGCCAAACCGAAAATGCTGAATCGAAAAACTCACTTTTCTACCCCGCACAACCAATATTTCCAATTAAACTTTACTAAATGGTCGAAAACTTCTTAACTTTTCATTATTCGCTGGAAAAAGTTAATTTTATACTTCGCTTTTCGAGAAAAGCACTTTTCAATGTTGAAATGTACTTTCCTTGAGAAACAATGTAAAAAATTAATAATTTCTTGGGAAAAAAAAATAAGAATTTTTCGATTATAGTTAAGTTTAACTGGAAATATTCGTTGTTGCGGGGTAGAAAAGGGAGTTCTTCGGTTCAGCGTTTTCGTTTTCGTCTTTCGATTTGCAAACGGCCTAACAGAGAAACTAATAAAATTATAATGAATTGCAAGAAAAATACAAAAAAAAAAAGCTCGGGGTATCCGGGGAATTATCTGTTTATACAATCTCTGTAAATCGAATTAGGACAACTCGCAATTTATCTAATTTTTTTATATGTACTGCCATAAAAATGCTCTTTTTTTGCAAATAAAATCCTTTTGTGTTTTTAGTTGTTGTTAGAATAACGAACAAAATAAAAGGCAGGGTAAATGTATTAGTATCCGGACAGAGTCAGTACTCGGACACTTTCGGTTGCTTTTACAAATATTAAGAATATCTTATACTCTCTAGACCACATGAATCGAGAAGGGTTTCTAGGTAATATATTAAAAACACAAATTAGATATGTGGGGTAGCGTGTGAATCATGCGCAAACTTGATTGACTCCTCTGCGTCAGTGCGAAAGTTCTTCTTGTAGTGAAAAGTTATGTTAAAGAGGACTGTGTTTTATTGAGGTAATTAAAATGTGTTTATATTATACAGTTGATGATTAAACGTACATATATACTTTATATATTCAGAATTATTGTCCTTTTGTTCCCTTTTTGAAGTTTTTGCGATATTTCAATAAATTAAACGTAATAATAAAGTGTCCGGCAACTAACACGACATTTTATTTCATTTTCATTATCCGGACACATATGTCCGACTTCTGAAAAATCGAAGAAAATCTATTTTTGTTTCACTTGCTTTGCAAACGATTTATTTAACTATTTAAATATGATTCAAAAATAGAAAATTTACTTTTTTTATTCCTTTTAGTATTCGGATGCGATAAAATACAAAATACTGAGCATGTCCTGATACTATGTAGAAGAGTGATGTCTAGTACTCGGACATATTTGCCATTATCTCATCGTTATTTTTAAAGGTATTGCTATTATAAAGTAAAACTAATTTACAGGCTTAAATTATGGTGTCAGCAGATCCTAGGGTGCGTTCCACCGGGGTTACTGATGTAGTAAAACTATCTAAAAGCTTAGCGGATATAAGAGAAAATCATATCTCAATTCGTGAAGCAACAGCCAAATATGGTATACCAAAATCCACTCTTCACAATAGATTAAGCGGCAAGGTTCCACAGCAAGTGACTAGAATGGGTCCGGATCCATATCTTTCTGCAGAAGAAGAAAAACAAATTACGAATAGGTGCGTTCAATTATGCAAATGTGGGTTTCCGCTAAAAGAAGATGATTTATTAAATACAGTACAGAAAATAATTAAAGGATGGTAACTGAAAAACGCCATTTAACAACAGTCGACCAGGACGGACTTGGTTAAATGCATTCTTTAGAAAAAATCCGATTCTTACAAGAAGGAAAGCAGAAAGCATAGAGCTGCAGTTACCGAAGCACAAATTAAAGAATGGTTCGAAGAGTTTTCCAATTACCTCAAATTAATTAATCAGTCAGATATACTGAATGATCCGACCAGAATTTTAAATGGTGACGAAAGCAGCTTCAGCCTATGTCCGAAGACGGGTAAAGTAATTGCACCTAATGGGTTTAAGAATATACGAGGCACGTTCAGAAAGTAAGTGTACTGTGACCATAACGGGCCGTGGTTTCTTGTTTTTTAGGGTTGGCAACACTGAGCGATAGAGGGGGATCCCCTGACTAGAGCGAGTATCGCAGAACCACGGTAGTACCTAAACTCACGTTGTAGTGTCCAGTTGCGTGAAAGATATCGGTAAGAAATCCCTCCGGGTCAATAGCGCCCGCGAGTTTCTTGAGCGACTTGAACTGGAAGGTGAGGATTTTCTCAGTTCTATTGTGACTGGAGATGAAACATGGGTGGCTCATTATACGCCTGAGACAAAAAGACAGTCATCACAGTGGCGTCACACCGATTCCCCATCTGCCAAAAAATTCAAAACCACAATTTCGGGCAAAAAAATCATTGCTTCAGTGTTTTGGGACCGAAAAGGCCGTATTCTCCTGACTTGGCGCCTTCAGATTATCATCTTTTCACTTCCCTGAAAGCACACATGGATGCAATTAAATTTTCAACCGATGAGCAGGTGCAGAAGGAGGTTCTGAAGTGGGGGAAGCAGCTGGCAGGAGAGTTCTTCGAGGAGGGCATAAAGAAGCTTGTGCCACGGCTCACCACATGCATTGAAGGGGATGGCGATTATGTGGAAAAATAGTCAATAAGTGTATCTACAATTTTCTGTAATTTTTTTTCAAATACACTTTTTCTAAAAAAATATAAAAATCTAGTACACTTACTTTCTGAACATCCCTCGTATATCAAATTCAGACAGCCAATGACTGTATTAAGAGTATTTTCGGCAGATGGAAAACTTCTTTCTTCAATGCTTGTTTTTCCATTTATAAAACCTTCTTTGAATATGTGTCTAAAGGTGTTTATAAATGGCTACACCAGGAAAATGTTAAAAGACCAGTAGTTTTATTTGTTGATCGACATAAATCCCATTTGACGATGGAGTTAGGTAAATTCTGCGATCAAAATAGAATCATGTTGTAATCTCTACCTCCAAATACTACTCACATTATGCAGCCCGCAGATGTCAGTGTTTTTAAACCTTTGAAGTCAGACTGGGCAAAACCTGTGAGGAAGTAGCAATCAGAAAATGTGGGAGAGGTGCTAACAAGAAAAATTGTTTGCCCCTTGTTAGAAAAAGCCATTTTGAGGAACCAAGATTTGCCAAGATGTATAAAAAATGGATTTCGGAAATATGGTCTATTCCTTTTTAACCCCAATGCCGTCGACTTTAGTAAATGTATGAGAGATCGGCTTGAAAAAAAAAATAATCTAAACGAATCCGAAAATATTGTAACAGTAACTATGTAGTTTTCAAGAAAAATGTGAAATCACCAGAAAAATTGAATGAAAGGAGAGTAAATACTGAAACAGTATTAGATGTAATTAGGGAATTAGGGTCGTGTGTACCCACTACGTAAAAACAAACTCAGAACATATCCGTGACTGATCTTCATTTAGATGTCATTTATGAAGTGCTGCCAGACATCACTTGCCAATTGATGGAAGAATTGCTACCTTTTCCCACAGAGACGACTTCAAATATGTATACTGACTCCATATATCAATGATCCTTCCAGTTCATCGTCATTACTTCATGCTTCTACCAGAATTTACAACCCAACTCATCACCTACTTCAAATATCTGACTCGGAAAGTGTCGGACCTGAAAACAATGATCCTTGTAGCAGTTTCTCGTTGGCTCCTATTGGTACTACATTTAGGGATTGTACTTCTTCTAAAACTTCTTCTGCAATCACTGTGAGTAGATGCTTACCGCGACCAAGCTTTGAAAAACATCTCCTGTGTCCTAGTGGGACATTCCTTTCCAAGAAAAGGAAAGCCATAAGTGGATGTCGTTTTCCCAGCGCAATTTCTTCTGATACTTGGAGAAAATTGATAGAAGAAAACGACGAAGCAAAACAACGGAAATTGTAGGAGATTAAAAAATGGAAAGAAAGTCGACTAATTATAAAGGCAAAAAAAGAAGCAAAAGTGAAGATAAGAAGAAGTCGCAGAAATAAAAAAAAGGGGGAGAAATGTTACAATTGTCACGAAGACTTAATTAGTGACGTTGAAGAGGATAATTTGAAAAATATTGGCTGTGATATATACCAAAATTGGTATGATTTAAAATGTACCTCACTCCAAACCCTTAATTATAATGACGCGATTCAACAAGAATTTATTTGTCCTCAATGTACAGTGATAGTATAGGATCATCAGTATTAATACTCATTAATATTTCAAGATATAGTAATGTACAGGGTGTTCCAGGAAAAGTATGCAATACTGAAACCCCTAAAGGATGAGGTGATTTGCAATCGAAAATGTCATATTAATTTTATTCGAATTCGTGTTATTTTCGAAATTACAGCGGATTTTAGATTTTTTCGAAAATGAGGTCCTTGCAACGCTTTTTTGGCTGTAACTCAGCTCGTTTTGCTTACTGAACCGCCATTTTGATCTTGTTTTATTCGTATTACTACTGGCTTTCATTTATTATAACTAGCTTTCAAAAAAGTTTCTAGATAAGTAAAAAATTAACGATATAACTTCAAAAATATTTTTCTCTTCGGAAAATAATCTTCTTTGAGGGTCGAAAATCTCCTAAAGTAACCATATTAGCAAACTATTCCGTGACCACAGAAAACATCCCTCATTTGTTACCTTTCAGACAAATACAACATTTTTAGCCTAGCTCAAGTACTCCCCGAGATACAGGATAAGATGTCTTGCAACATACCTTGCCCATACTTGAACGAAATTATTTTGAAATTCAAATTTTTTTTTATAATGGTGGGAAAACTAAGCACTGAAGCAAGAAAATCGAGTGAAACCTACTTTATAATTTTAAAATATATGTTTAGGACTATTAATAACATATTTTGCACTATTAATTTTAATCTGTCGTTATCATAATGAAGTCAAAATAAACCGCCTTTTAAGTTCAGGTATCACACCATAAATAGATCAATCGCGGCTCAAAACATAATGGTATTTGTGTAATGCCGTAATCTTATACATATCGTCGGATGAAGAAATAATCTTGCATATGTAAGGAATTTTCCGCAGGTAGAGAATTTTCTACATGTAAAGATTTTTCCACAGGTAAAGAATTTTCCACATGTAAAGAATTTTCCACAGGTAAAGAATTTTCAACATGTAAAAATATATTGGTATTTAATTTTTATGATGCATTCCTACAGTAGGCAAAATTTTCTTCATTTGTGAAACTTGTGAAAAATTTTTAGTGCTTTCGTCGTAGTTAGATTTCAGCATTTGATTAAGTAAGAGAGTTAGTAAAATTAAGCGAAGTTATGCCTGCAAATTTTACATACCAGGAGATGGCTGAAATGCACTTTGTATATGGTATGTGCAATGGAAATGATTCTGCAGCTGTAGAGGAGTATAATAGACGGTATCCTCAAAGACGGGCCGCAGATTATTTTCTAGACTTCACTGTCAACTGTGCGAGAGCGGGTCTTTTCGCGAGTTGAGATCTGCTAGACCCAGAGGAGAAGACATTTGGTAAGAAGCGATCCATAAGTATCCGTGAAGCTTCAAGACGCACTAGTCAGCCTGTTGTAAATGTAAGTAGGACACTAAATTTTGTTTTTATTACTTAATTATTTATTAAATTAAATTATAATTAGATCATACTTATAAGCTAGACAGTGCATTGTAAATTTCATTAAAATAATAACATTTTTTATTTTGATCACGTGTTTTTTGGAAATACCAATATTCCTTTACATTATTTTATTTGGCAAACGACAGTTCTAAACATATATTTTAAATTTATAAAGTAGGTTTCACTCGATTTTCTTGCTTCAGTGCTTAGTTTTCCCACCATTATAAAAAAAAAATTGAATTTCAAAATAATTTCGTTCAAGTATGGGCAAGGTATGTTGCAAGACATCTTATCCTGTATCTCGGGGAGTACTTGAGCTAGGCTAAAAATGTTCTATTTGTCTGAAAGGTAACAAATGAGGGATGCTTTCTGTGGTCACGGAATAGTTTGCTAATATGGTTACTTTAAGAGATTTTCGACCCTCAAAGAAGATTATTTTCCGAAGAGAAAAACATTTTTGAAGTTATATCGTTAATTTTTTACTTATCTAGAAACTTTTTTGAAAGCTAGTTATAATAAATGAAAGCCAGTAGTAATACGAATAAAACAAGATCAAAATGGCGGTTCAGTAAGCAAAACGAACTGAGTTACAGCCAAACAAGTAAAAAAGCTAGAATTGGTCTAAGACCAATTCTTAGGATACCCTAGATGAATGCCCGTATTAAATTTCGTATGGTCACCGATCTATTCAAGTATTGATTTTGAAGTTGTTTTTCGCATATATTTCTAGAACGGTTTGTCGCACAGACAAAATGATTATAACCAATTTTATAGGATTTCGTATTCTGCAGAAGTTTTTAGTACCATAAAAATGTCTTGGACTGATCGTTTTCAAAGTATACGTAAAAAACCGAAATTTTTATATGGCAACACCAAGAAAGAGTTGCCCGATTTAGTCCATTTTTGACATTTTATTTCCTAATGTAGTAAAAACATCATGTGCGAAATTTCAGCTCTCTACGTCGACGCGTTCTCAGGCAGTGACCAAATAAATAGCGGAAAACGAAATTTTTATATGGCAACCCCACGAAGGAGTTGCCCGATTTGGCTCATTTTCGAACTTAATTTTACTTTTTTTTTTTAAAGTCTGTGTACAAAATTTCAGCTCTCTACGTGTTCGCGTTCTCAAGTTATCGTGCGCACAGACGGACGGACGGACGGACGGACGGACGGACAGACGGACGGACGGACAGACGGACGGACGGACGGACATGCAAAAATCGAAATAACTTTTAATATTATGAATGGGTGTCCAATCCATTTTGCTCTACCATCATTATTTCGAGGTGTTACAAACGGAATGACAAACTTAGTATACCCCTATTATTTCATCTAGGGTATAAAAAGCGTTGCAAGGACCTCATTTTCGAAAAAATCTAAAATCCGCTGTAATTTCGAAAATACCACGAATTCGAAAAAAATTAATATGACATTTTCGATTGCAAATCACCTCATATTTTAGGGGTTTCAGTATTGCATACTTTTCCTGGAACACCCTGTACATACCATACCATACATACCATCTTTTTATACCCTAGATGAAATCATAGGGTTATACTAAGTTTGTCATTCCGTTTGTAACACCTCGAAATAATGATGGTAGAGCAAAATGGATTGGACACCCACTCATAATATTAAAAGTTATTTCGATTTTTGCATGTCCGTCCGTCCGTCCGTCCGTCCGTCCGTCCGTCCGTCTGTGCGCACGATAACTTGAGAACGCGTACACTTAGAGAGCTGAAATTTTGTACACAGACTTTAAAAAAAAAAAGTAAAGTTATGTTCGAAAATGAGACAAATCGGGCAACTCCTTCGTGGGGTTGCCATATAAAAATTTCGTTTTCCGCTATATATTTGGACACTGCCTGAGAACGCATCGACGTAGAGAGCTGAAATTTCGTACATGATGTTTTTACTACATTAGCAAATAAAATGTCAAAAATGGACTAAATCGGGCAACTCCTTCTTGGTGTTGCCATATAAAAATTTCGGTTTTTTACGTATACTTTGAAAACGATCAGTCCAAGACATTTTTATTGTACTAAGAACTTCTGCAGAATACGAAATCCTATAAAATTGGTTATTACCATTTTTTCTGTGCGACAAACTGTTCTAGAAATATATGCGAAAAACAACTTCAAAATCAATACTTGAATATCATAAGAATTGGTCTTAGACCAATTCTAGCTTTTTTACTTGTTTTTATTATAGTTTTAAGAGATAATTTATGAATGAAATATTTTTTTCGGTTTTTGATAGTTTTTATAGGAATGTTATTTTATATTTATTTTGTTTTTGTTTAAATCATTTTAATCTTGTCCTAATGAGTTTAATAAGACTGAAATGAAACTTTTGACTAAATATTACTATTTTACGCTGAATTAATTAATTCATATATTTTATGACGATATGTAAATAAAAAGGTTAAACAAATTCAAAGAAATTTTAATTATTTGTCCTTTTATTTCGCTGTCCGAGTACTGAAATTTGCTGTCCGAGTACTAACAAAATTGGAATGATCGTAATTTTGGTATTATCATTAAAAAAATAAATAATAAAATAACATTTTTTTTTGTATTATGATAATTAGCAATATACATGCTATAAAGTATTAAAAAATAAATGTAAACAGTGGTAAATTTCAAATGTTTTGTGAGATTAAATGCTCGAAATGTTTTAGTTGTCCGAGTACTAGTGCTTTTACCCTAGACAAAATTCGACTCGGTAAAAACATTTCCAGGAAATGGGGGAAAATGTTTTTACCTGCCGCTTCGTATAGTAAACCTCATATAAACTAATTCGAAAAATGCAAAATTAGTCGTGATTTGGCACCTATTTCACGAGAGAGGCTTAATTTTATGAAATTGCGGAAATTTGAAAAGTACTGTGAATAGGTATTGTATAACTTTGCTAAAGGAATTCAAAATGGGAAAGTATAAAGACATTAATACTAGAAAAACCCCGCTATAATTAATGTGGTAAAAACTGGAATATTTTCCTTTTGTGAAATCGCGGGAAGAGAGAAAGGGTAAGTAGAATATCGAAAACAACAAAGCAAAATAAAGAGCAAGCAAGCAACAATCATCAAAACTAGGGCTGTTGATAGAATTCGAAGGAGATGGTTCGAAGCTTCGAATTTTGCCGAATCTTCGAAGTATTCGAAAATTTGAAGCATGAAAATTTTACAAATGGTTCGCAGCTTCGGAGCTACGAAGCATGAAGATTTCCTGGTGTCTGTTCTTTAGTGTTAAAATTGAATTATAATACTCGAGGTGACTTGAAATAATTTTTGGCTTTTCGGAGAATAAACCTATTATAAGCATTTTGATAAGAATATATAAATATATTTTAATATATTTTATTATATGTATGATTTGAAACGCTAATTTCACACTCTTTTTGTCTTGTTTTCAGCTAAAATTTGTCACACTTACAATTCTTGGATGAAAATACACTTTTAAAATTTTATATAAAATCAATACGATAGCTTAAAAAAATGGTGGACGATTTATATCACTTATGGTCAGATTCGACTAAAATCGATATGGGAGATTTCATGGATTGCAGATTACGAATTTGTCTGATCTTACCTTCATTTCATAGTTACGATCAAATTATAATACTTGCAAAATTTAACCTTTGCTTAGTTATATGAATAGTTTCCAGATTTGACCCAAAACAGTTTTTATTTTTTAATTTGACAGAAGAACATGTACAATACATAATTTTTTTTTTTTTTTAAAAAACAAGCTCAGTTGATATGATATAGATCACGGTGGTAGTCGATAAGTTGCCTTACACGAATACCTGTTAGGAGGAGGAGGGGGTCTTGAAATAATAGGCCATCATATCATGGTAGGTATATTTGTACTCATATGAATAAAAATAAATTAGATCACCAAAGCATTGAACGCATATCGAAAACATGAAAGTATTTCAGCAAAGAGGTTATAAAAATAGGATATACGTACCAGGCATAATTTAAAAAAGGACTAGAAGGAATAAAAAACTGTAATTCATGAAGTCCAATAACAACAACAAATTAGTTCTTAACATTCAAAAAAATAACACAAAAAGAAAGGACTCCTAATTTGTTTAAGAAATTTCTATTTTGAAATTAAAGGACATTTACCAATATATTTTCCGACGACAAATAGTTACCTTGTTGGGATACTATCAGAGCCGGACTGGGAGGACGGGCGATCGGGCGTTAGCCCGATGGCCGGTGGTCGTGGGGCAGGTGGTCTCCGAATTAATCGCCACATCCACACGGATTTATCACGTACTCTGGTCGAACGTTGCGGCTGCGGTGGAAGGAGAGCTATGAGCTATAAATATTAAAAAAACTGGTTCTACAATTTATAAATATTTACATGGCACGGAGCTAGGGTAGCTTTTGAGTGTTGCATACATAGCATTTTATATGGCAAATTTGGTATTCTTGCGGTTTCAATAGCATTCACTTTTTTATAAAAATAATGCCAAGTTGTTTGCATAATATCATTGTTATTTTGAAAAACGCATTAAAATGGGCTTTTTTTTTTAACAAAAGGGTTCAATAAGATTTTCAAACCGTCGCTATACCTATGTGTCCTTTTAAAACAAATTTGAAATTGAAAAACAAATATACAAAAACTGTTTTTAAATTTTGTTTTTATTTTGTAATTTTTAAAAATCGAATAATTTTATTTCGTGTAAATCAATTTTGAAGTAGAGTACATATACATGGTCAGACAGCAAAATTCTTACAGTCAGCCTTTACTTATGACATATTCTCAGTGTTACAGATACAATGGGGTATTACTTTCAATATTGGCCACAAAAGTGAAATTCTAATTGACAGAAATCAAAATAATTTTGACTTGTTCATTAAAATTGGCACCGTCATTCGTTAGTACGATTGCCGGGATGAAAGTACCCAAATATTAAAAAAGTCCACAAGTTTCCACATTTGGTGAAGCAGTGGCATTATTTTTTGTTATTATATTGGGACATATATAAGAGAAAAAGCGATTGAATTTTTAAGAAGTTACAAAATATTTGAAAAAAAAAGTAGGGAACAAGGGGTTAAGAGCTCACTTTTTTCCTCAGTTCGTTTACATAGAGCCATAACGACTCATCAACACAACATAGTTTAACTTTACCTATCCTGGCGTGGTATATCAGCTAACTGAACAAAATTGGGCAATAACTAATAATGATATAAAACATGCATACAAAAGAATAGTATATAATAGTTATTGCACATATAATTATAAGTTGATAATCATTTCTTTCGCGTAACGTAGATTTGAAAACTTTGAGGTGAATCAGTTCGATAGACATATTTGCAAAATTTTGTAGATAGACTTTTCTAGGTTTGTTCAACGTGAACTAGTTCATAATATTATCGAAATTCAGAATGCTTGTCATTTCTTTTTCGTTGGACAAAACCGCCACCTTCGACAATCTTTCTTGACCCATTGTAGATCGAACGTAAGTTTTTATTAACTTCAATTTGTTGAATCTTCATGTACATGAAGCTATCGTCCTTGTCAATGTCAGAAAAACTCGGAGCGCGATTTGAACATTTAGATAAAATTGGTAATGTTTATAGTCGTGAATTAATTGAATCTAAAAACGACTTTTTCAGACTCAAAAATATTCGGAAACTTGTTCCAACATTTCGTACCTTCTCGTCAGTTAGTATAAAAGAGCATCAATTGATTCAAAAATTTGTGTGCGAAGCTTTTGTTTTGTGGCAATACTGGGGTAATCATTAGGTTTGTTCGATGAAAACACCGGGTAAGCCCCGGGCTACACGGGGCTGTACTATCTTGTTTTTTGAAAACCCTGGGCTTACACGGGGTTTCTGAAACTTGTTCGATGAAAGCCCGGTGTTTCTGATTTCGTGCCCCGAACTTGCACTAAAAACTTGTAGGGGTAAACGTTTGACATTTGTCATTTGTGAACTGTCACATGTAATTTGTTCGGTGATTGCGGTCGAGTGCTGTATATAAAAGAGTGAAAAAATCGTGGAGCTCATACCAAATTCAGATTATATAAGGAAGTTGGATAGGAAATTAGATGACAAAATACCCATCGATAATATGCACATAGGAAATTCGAATGAAAATTATAAGGAAATATTTGAGGAGGTGATTAAAGTCGAAGGACATGGATGAAATCTTAAGGTCTGCCTTTCTAGTAAGAAATTTGATCGTAAAATGTTTCTTTGCCAATTATTAACAAGTAATTTTTATAGACTTCACGTTATCCCTGCAGCTACCAAGCAAATAGATTTGAAGCAAACAACATATAAGAAATTCTCTAAATTCTTAAATGAGATGTCAGGAAAGGGGATTAATAGTGCTCGAGAAGAAGCCAACGGGATAGAGAAAATCATTTCTGTAGATTTTGATCATCCAAACTATTAATTTTTTATCTAGTGACAAAACATCTGATGATCAAAGTGAAAATAGTGCAGAAATGATGGAGCTATATCTGGTCACAGATGAACCAATTGTCATTGTTTCAAAGTAAAGTTACAGAAAAGGCGATAATGTCGATGTAAAAAAGCTAATAAAAGAATATGTAATTAAGAAAAAACTGAGAAATATTTTTTGTGCATTTTCATATTTATTTATTCTCAAATTTTTAATTATTTCACCTATTTTATAAATAAATTTTGACAAATCACTAGAAATTATTATTTAAATTATGCTCAGGAGAACTGTCAGAGAAATGTCATTACATTAGATTTACCCGGTGTTTTAAAAACTTGTTCGATGAATGCACAAAACCCCGGGTAAATTTGGGGAAAATTGTAGGGGAAAGTTTACACGGTGTTTTTACACGGTGTTTTCATCGAACAAACCTATTTTGTGATTCAAAACGTTTGAATCGCCTCTTTTTTTCTTGTTTTTGTTTCTTTAACGTGTGCTGGTGATACTGGTAAGTTTAGAAGGTTATCTTACCGATGAGACCCCTCTCTGTTCGTTGGGTCGAAAAGCTTATTTTTTCTGCATAAATTTGAACTTAAAAACGTAAAAAGGAAAATTTTTAGCTGTGCCACTATTCTTTCGAACGAGCGGTAATCCAAATCTTCACCAAATTTTGTAGGACTGCCAAAAATTTCTCCCATTACGAACCAAGCTCAGCCTTGTCAAGCGGGTAAATTCAATGGGAAAATTTAATTAATTTATAATTGTAAAATGCTAATGTTCTTCATATTATTTTTCTGTCGCCGCTTCAACGCCTGAGGCAAGTGTCTCAGTTGCCTCAATTTTGTTACCACTCTGCTTCACGAGTATAATTGTTGTTCTCTCGGATACTGTTTTCACAGAGAAACCCTGTTTTTGTTTTAAGGGTTAGATTGCCAATCTATCTTACCATACAGTACATATTTTATGCATACATATTTCCTGTACTATTTGTATAAATATCCTGCCTCTGCTTCTTTATTAAACCTTGTAAATTCTAGAAAAAGATTCAATTTTATCTATTATTAATAATTAGTGGCTCTGTATTTAGCATGGAATCTAGCATTGTTTGTTTGAAGTGTAGAAATATTTATTTGTGAGAAGACCTCTCTACAATTTGCAAACATTTTAACTTATTTTGTGTAGTGGAAAAGGTTCCAATGGAGTTCGAATGGAGTCACACGTATACCGAACGTAACAATTACTTATGAATAGAAAACGCTGTCTTACTCTCCTTGTGCTTCAGTAGGAAATTAGCTTAATAATTACGGTTGTTTTGCTCTTATATACAATTCATTTTTTAAAACCCAAAGGGGCTGGTTTCTCGTCATTTGCCTGGGCCGGTTTCAAGACCCAGTCCGGTCCTGGATACTATATAACGCTGTAGAAAATACTGCTTTTGACGCTATAGAAGTTGCCGTAATACACAGGTACTTCTTTCCTAGCTGTGCTAACTAGGAGAGCTTCTCTTCTCGAGACTATCACCACTGAAAAGGGTCCATATTAATCTCAGTTTGAGGCTCAGCGAGGTGGTGATCGAGTTGCAAGCTTGCGTTGGGATTGCATGTTCACCATGAGGTTTCTTGAAAAGAAAATTCAGATCACTTTTAAACGGGATCTAAAATTCGGTAGTGTTTGGAAGAGGAGAACATGTTTTTTTTCTTTTATTTGTGTCCTGATAACTTTCTTTATATAATCTGAGAATTCCGCCCTGAGTTCCTTTAGATCGCGAGTCTAAAAATGAAGACTTCTGAACAAGAGAAACACATAAGGTAATTTCATGCGAAGTTGATCCCATTCTGATGTAAATAGATGAAATCGCTTTCCCTGAATTCGCTTCAGGAACCAGTGGCGGAAGGGTTATTCACAAGACGGAAGAGGTCCTACACCCCGATTAAAAATTCTGAATCAAACACGTAATACCCAACAGATTATATCAGGTTATAATAAGAATGTAAATGATACTTTTGAATTGAGTTTTAAAATTTTATTTAAAGTTTAAAGCAAAATTTAATTATTTTTCAAATAAATTTATCCATTAAACCATTGTAAATTTGAAAAAAAAAATGTTTACAGTTTTCTTAAATTATTTACTAATTCTGTTAAGCGTGCACATGGATTGCAGCAAAGGTTGATATATCGGGGAAAAATAACTGCGCTATTTAACATTGTGCAAAACTTCATACATTTGAATTCTCTCGAATTTTTCATCATACTTCGGTCATTTGTAAACCGTTCTTGCTTCGAAGGGCTCAACTTCCAAGCCCAAGACGATTTCATATCCTCTGAGGTCGAACCACTAACTTATAACAATGGACTGAGCGATTTGCTATTTCATGTGGCACAAAAAATATTGTTTTTCTGTATATCACCGTTAGAGCACCTTTTAAAACGATTACATAAAAAACATGTAAAACTCAACCAATCAGATGAAATTTTACACCCGTAAATCGAATTTAATAAAAAAAATATAATTTCTTGTGCTCAAGTGATATTTTATAAGGAATTAAACTCATTCCGAATTTAATTTTCAAAAGTTATTCTTAACTGAATCCTGCTTATGGGCAAGAGAGACGGAGCGTGGTAAACACTATCTGCAGCCAACATAAGAACATCAAATGGCATAGGCAAACGTTTCAGAATGTAATGTTTTGTGTTGGTAGCTCCAACTCTGCCATAGGGCGAAAGAGAGAACTATAAAACTTGTGCCATGCTTTCCTATAGGAATATGACAATACGCTCAGTCCATTATTATAAGTCCAGTGGGTCGAACACTTAAGCAAAACTTGGCGTTGCCATTTTGAGATTCTAAGTTTTGGTCAAATATTCGTTTACGCGACCTCGACAATCCGAAGATTTTAAGTCAAGTCGGGCCATAAGGACAATATTAGATAAAAGTGTTAAAGTATATTGTCATGAAAGATCAATAAGTGTGCCAAGCTTTAGCTCAATGGTTCAACAAGAAGTGGGTCAAATTAGCATTAAAGAGACAAGACATTAATGAAATCGGCTCGTGCATGCCATAGTTTGTACTATGCTAAGCAGCAACGAAGAAGTCACAGTTCCGCAAGGAGCGCAAAGGAGCAGATATATTGAAAATATTTAAGAGCTCAGGGGAATTTATCACTCCTTGTATACACTGAAATGCAAAAACAAATCTGGAAGTTTGTGTCTATTCTCAATAGAATCTAAAGGAAAGAGTTTAAGCCTGTCGACATATGGAGGTAGATTAATAGGGTTGCCCCAATGAAGGCCACGTAAAGCAAATCGAACGAATCTCCGCTGCCCAGACGCAATGCGATTTATGTATACAGACCAGACCAGGCATACTCCAAAATAGGTCTGAAAAATGTGCAGTAAAGGAATTTCGTTACAAATGGATCTTTAAACTCGTTTGACCATCTCTTTACAAACACCAGAGTAGCATTACCCTGGCAACGATTGTAAAGGGTTTTCCAATAAGAGGTGTTACTTTGATATTCAAAGAAAAATGCCATTTTATGAGATAAATGATCGGATCTTTATTTCATTATAAAGAGGAAGGTATGCCGTTAATAATGGAAAATAACATCAGCCAAATGACCACCACGACCACGCCTACAGGATCATATCCTTTTTATGAAATTTTCCATAACCAAATTGCAAAGTGGCTGCCCTATGTCCTCGATAGCCTGACGAATTCCATCTTTGAGGTCTTGAATCGACGCTGGGCTGTTGGCATAGACCTTCTCTTTCACGTGGCCCCAAAGGAAGAAGTCGCAAGGTGTTAAGTCACAAGATCTCGGTGGCCAATTGTGATCACCTCTTCGAGAGATAACACGGTCCGGAAACTTTTCCCGTAAAAGATCAATGGTTTCGTTGCTTGTATGGCACGTAGCGCCGTCTTGTTGAAAGTAAACGTTGTCCAGATCAATACCATCCAATTCCGGCCATAAAAAATCATTAAACATCTGTCGATAGCGCAATCCATTCACCGTAACTGTTGCTCCAGCCTCATTTTCGAAAAAGTGAGATCCAATGATCCCGCGGGACCATAAACCGCACCAAACAGTCACACGTTGAGGATAGAAAGGCTTTTCAACAATAACTCTTGGGTTTTCCGAGCCCCAGATGCGACAATCTTGCTTGTTGACGAAGCCATCGAGGAGGAAATGGGCCTCATCACTCAAGATGAGTTTTCGATGGAATTCCGGATCATTTTCATGCATTTCAAGGACCCAATCAGCAAAGACTCGACGTTGTTGATGATCGGCCGGCTTGAGTTCTTGTGTTAACTGAACTTTATAAGCCTTAAGACCCAAATCTTTATGCAAAATACGGTGTAATGACGTTTGTGGAATGCCTAATTCCAAAGAACGACGAGGAATGGACAAACCTGGGTTTTCTTCAACACTTTCGGCTACAGCAGCAATATTCTCGGCTGTTCTTGAGCGACGTGCACGGGTTTTAATCTTCACATCACTATCTTGTCCCGACAGCTTGAATTTTTCTACCAATTTCTGTATTGCGGTCCGACAAGGTGCTTCACGACGACCCAAAAATGTTCGAGTTTTACGAACCGTCTCTGCCACATTTTCACCATTTTTATAGTGAATTTTAATAATTTCAATGCGTTGTTGAATCGTATATCGTTCCATTTTTATTAATGGCGTGGATTCTACTTGTCAAATATCAGAAAATGACAGCTCCAAAAAGTGACATCTACCGAAATAGCGGGCTAATTAAAATAACACCTCTTATTGGAAAACCCTTTATTAATATGATCCTTGAAGGAAAGAAGAGTATTAAGGAAGCCACCCAAATCTTTGGTTTTGTCAAGTCTAATTAATAAGCATCCATCTGAAGTATAATTAAAGTCAAAAGGCCTCCTTTAACGAGAAAACATCATAGCAGTGCATTTTCTTGAATTAGCCAAAATCAGAGATACATCATTAATATAAATTATAAAAAGGAGTGGTCCAAGATGGCTGCCTTGAGGAACACCAGAAGTATTATCTATTTTATCAGAAAGAGCTGCACGGAATATAACTCGCTGCGTACGATCAGATAAATTAGAACGAAACCAATTGACAAAAACATTAGGGAACCCAAGAACAGTGAACTTATGAATTAAAACTTTAAGCTTTACGAAAATCCGTGAAAATGCAATCCACTTGCTTACCATTTTCAATAGCAGAAATGCAGAAAAAAGTAAACTCCAACAAATTAGTCGTAGTAAATTGACCTTTCATGGTGAAAAGTGCATAGAAAGAGCTTCCAGTGGAAGTACAAAACATTGCAAACACGGCTGCAAATATCTTACCAATACAACTTAAATTAGCGATTGATCTGTAGTTAGAAATGTTGCATTTATTGACCTTCTTATGTAAAGGAATAATCAAATAAAGCTTACACTGTTTCGGAAAAACACCACAAGTTAAAGATAAATTAAAGAAATAACACAAAACAGAACAGAAACTGCGGACGTAGCACAATGTTTTATGAGTGTGGAAGCAACGCCATCCGGACCGCTAGAAAAACTATCAGCTATGCTTTAAATATACTTGGAGACAGAAGCTTCGTCGAACACCAGGTCTTTAGAAGAGTCAACGGAAGCTTCGTCAAATGGGTAAAATCATTATAACTAATGTCACAGTGCTTATAACAGCAGGTAGTTTTAAAGAAGTCACCAAAAATATTGGCAGTCTCTAAGGGATCAACACTATCTGTGACGGATACCCTTCATCATTGCGACTCGGTAATATGTCACTTAGTACAACTGAATGTTGTATTGGTGAAATTAGTACAAATTTTACAGCATTCAGTTTTTAGCTTTCGACGAGGTTCCACAATTCATCACTTTTGCCCGCTATCTACCTGCAGACGTAAATGTGAAGGGAAAATTGTTAGACTTAGTAGCTCTTATCGATGCAACTCGCTGTTTCGATGTCAGAAATATACACTCTTGATGAAGTAAGGTACAGCTTTGAATTGCCTCTTGATAAATTCGTAAGTGTTGGGACTGATGGAGTGCCTACAATTGTGGGAAGGGTCCCATTCTTTTAAGCAACAATCCTGAAATTCCAAATTTTTTATCTCTTCACTGCATAATTCACCGTGAGCAACTCATATAGCTAAGTTTACTTAAAATGCAAAAATGCAACAAAACAACGAAATGAACAAATGCCAAAACCCTTCGTCACTTTAAGATTTTGCATTTTGTGGAACTTCACAATCCTATCAAAACATTTGCACAAAAAAAAAGCAAAAGCTACCCAGAATTAGGAAATGGAACTTGACTTCATGTTCCTTACAGACATTAATGGAAAAATCCTACATAGTGTCTTAGAAAACGTAATTTTAAATGTAACCTACTCTTAAAACTTCAAATGAATCGGTTGAAATTTGTTTGAGTAATGAGTTCGACCGACTTGAGAAATGTAGTTTTGAGATAAGCGCGTTTAAAGTTTGTAGAAAGTCAGGACATAAACATTGTTTCAATGCCTTTAATCTGAAACAGATTCTTCTCGAATACTTGTGAGTCGAAAGTGACATCTACAATCGATGAATAAACTCTAGCCTAGCAGAGCTGGGTAATACTTAAAAAGACTTAAGTACTACTTAAAGTACATTTTCATGCGTTTGGACGAATCCACTAATTTATTTGTTGTTCAACAGAAAGGGGAGAGCTATTCACTGTAGGAATTTGTATGAATGCGGCAGGATCATTCATACCTCCTCTGATTATTTTTCCTCGCGTTCGAATGAAGCCTGAATTTTCTGAAGGATCACCGTCTGGAACGATAACTGTCTGCCACTCTCTGGATGGATGCAGACAGACAGATTTTCGAACAGTGGTTTTACCATTTTCTCAAGCAGACAAATGCTTCCCCAGAAAATCGAGCTCTTCTAATATTTGATGGACATAAAACGCATACAGCAAATCTGGGCGTCATAGAGAAGGCTCAGCAATATCGTGTAACTTTGTTATGTTTACCACCTCACTGCAGCCACAGGATGCAACCTCTGGATGTTTCCTTCATGGGTCCACTTTCTGCATTCTATAGTCAGCAGCTTGAAACATGGATGCGTAATAACCCTGGTGAGGTCGTGGGTCTTCAAAATATTCCCCGTTTGTTTGGAGGTGCATACTTAAGGGCATCAACTCCATTGAATGCCATTAACGGATTTAAAAAATAACTGGTATTTTTCCTTTAAAGTGTCATGTATTTACAGACGAAATATTTATTAGGTACTGCACAGCCTACAAATTTTCTTGACCCAAGTGGTCTTGAAGAAAATAATGAAGAAGAATTTGTTGATTCCATGCGCGTACAGACTTGTGCTACGAAAGTCATAAACCAAAAGGCTAGAACTTATCCATCAATTACATCTACACAATCTGCATTGGATATACCATTTACATCTGCTGTTATATTACAAGAAGAAATAAGTCCTAACCCAAAAGCAACACGACGACCTTTAACAAGGGGAAAAGTAAAACAGGGGAAAAGTAAAACAGGGGAAAGCCGCGATTTTAACTAGCACTTCTTATAAAGAACAGCTAGAATTATCTATAAAAGAACGAAAACAAAAATTGAATTTAAAAATTAAAAGAACAGAACCTCCAATAGCACAAAAGAAAAACAAGATGGACCAACCGCAAAAAAAACAGAATTCTGGAGAAAAAGTGGATCAATCTCAGAACGATCAGATGGACTGCTTGTGCCTTTACTGCCACGACAGGTTTTCCAACTCTAAACCCAACGAAAAGTGGATTCTTTACGATATGTGTGAGAAATGGGCACACTAGGTTTGTGTGTTTGTGCAGAAGAAAGACAGAAGCTTTTATTTGTGATATTTACAACTAAAAATAACTACTTACTTAAAGTATTAAAAACAGCTGTTTTTGTTTTTTTTTGTTAACTATCATTAAATGAAAATGTTTGTTTTATTTTTAATTTTATACTAACTAACATTTTGAAATAATAAATTAAATTCTTTATTTTCAAAACGGACCTTGTTGTCATTTAAATCTTAAAAGCAAAATCCTATCCCATTTTTCCCCAATGTGTTTCCTCATTTTACCCTAGTATAGGGGTAAAATGAAAATTGAGTAGAGTTGTAAAAAAAAGTTGTTTTTTTTACTTTGTAACAGCTATTAATATTTTTTTTCAAGATTGGTTATGAAGACAAATGTCTTGGGAATAATTATGTGAAAAAATTTACCATCCTCATAATTAAACGTAATCAAAGTTATTGTAATCCCATTTTACCCCACCTTCCTCTATTATGTTTGTGATTTTTGCCGCTAAATGCTTAAAACTGTTTCATACATTTATTATAGCCCCCGGGTGCCATATTACCCACACAATTTCTTATAATGGTATTTTGGAATCATTTTGAAAAATATAATAATATTTTTTGAAAGCTGTGACTTTTATTTAAATTTGTAGCTTAGTTTCTTACGACCAATAATATAACAAATACTTTAACATTAATTATTAACAGTCAATAGTAAATTATTTCGTTATCACATGAAAACCAATTAGGGGGCCATATTACCACCTTCTCCTATAGTTTTAAAAATATTTTTCATTAGTTTACCTTTTTTACAAAACGTCTGATTTAAGTTTTAGTTTATGAAACAAAAGAAATATTTTTATTTTAAACAGGACTTTTAATTAGTACCTACTGTATTTAATTAATTTTCAAACTGTCCAACAATTGAATAAAATCTATCCGAATATTGGTTTTTAATTTCATTGTCCAGAAACTGGAGCAATATGTAATTTTTATTTAAACTTAATTTTTTAATTAAATAGCAATTATTTTACATAATTAAACATTAAAACTAATACTAGATAGAATACTAAGTCAAAAACCGATTAACTTGGGAATAATACATAGATATACGAACGCAAATAAAAAGTATTAGTTATTAGTCCGGATGTTGGAGCTTGGTATATTTACATATCGCTCAATGATCATATTTTCTTCGCAATTATTTATTAAAAAAAAAAAAAAGATTGTGAAAAAACAGAATTAAAAAATTTAAAACGCGTTT
The DNA here is from genome assembly GCA_963924295.1 of Dioctria rufipes. Lineage (NCBI taxonomy): Eukaryota > Metazoa > Arthropoda > Insecta > Diptera > Asilidae > Dioctria > Dioctria rufipes. Next base: position 320,423,144 of record OZ002740.1, on the reverse strand, counting down.
CCCAAACTTTTTTGACCACGGCCCGGTACGAGGTTTAAAAAACAAAAACCATTTATTTTCAAAACAAATTTTATTTTTTAATAAAAATCAAGTTATTTGTTTGTTTATTTCATATACAAAAATTGCAAAATAATTATATAATAAAAATGTAAGTAATTAAAAATATAACGATTTTATTCATTTAAAACTTTAGTAAATGAAGTAAACTTTATTTCCACATATTTTGTCCTTAGTGCGAAGGATGATTTTGTTTGTCATCACATAACAATTGATGTTAATTTTATTCTCAAATTAGGTTCGACATCCAATCGGTTTCGATACTTATTTTTTAAGTACACCAAGTCTGAGAACGCAGCTTCACACGTATAAGTGGTGACAAAAGACATTAAAAATTGTATCGCTTTTTCGCTCACGCTTGGATATACCTTCTGACACATTAGATTTGCATTATCCTCGATATCTTCTAAATGTGTCACAATATCGTCAATTCTCCGTTTAACTGTATTATTTGATAATGGTATCGCCGAAAATAAACTTTTTTCCTTTATTCCGCATAAATTATTTGCGATAATTTTTAAAGCGGCAAGTATTAATTTTTCACCAGCACTATGAGGATACCCAGTCTCAGCTATTAATTTGGAAATTTCAAAAGCTGTCAAAGTGAGGCTGGTGAGGAAAGAGTGCATTTTTCATTTTTTTTTTGATCAGCAATCAATTCCTTTTTCTTATCAGCGAAAAAGTTAATTGGCTTATCAGAGTACTCAGAATGAGGTGTGTCTAAATGCCGTTTCAACTTTGACGGTTTCCTAGTTTCATTTGAAATTTGTTCATTGCAAATAACACATAGGGGCATACTATTTTAACTGCCGCCTGCAATAAACCCAAACCGTAAATATTCGTCACAATATTTGCGAGTCCAATTAGGCTTGTTATTTTGGCGCTGTATATCTGCTTTATGGGCTTCAGACAAAGTATCTTCATGATCATGATGTTTAACTTTGCTCGTACTTGGTTGATCATCATTTAAATTTCTGGTTTTGTTGATTAACCATTTATCAATTTTAAAAATGGTCGGCAACTTTTATAAGAATTTTTTTTAGTGATGATTTGTAAGAGAAAGTATTTTTATTACTTACCAATATCAAGTTGCTATTAATAATTAATTTTAATAACTATTGTCAAATAAAATAGAAAAATTTATAATACATCAGGTTCTTTTGACACACGTGAGTTTGCGGTGCATGTACCGGAGAAGGCAATATTTTGAATGACGAAATAGCAGGCAAACTTGCGCAAGCATGTGGACAACAGGAAATGTGCAAAGTTAACAGCAAAACGCGCAGGCGCCGTCGATAAAGCTATATGAAAGAGTATAAATACACACTTTGCCACTATTTCTAGTGTCTAAGCGTTGCCAACTGCTCAGTTTTTGCTGAGAAACTAAGTTTTTCTTATTTGAACTCAGTTTTTCAGTTTTTAGCCTAAAATGCTCACTTTTTCAGACTAACTTTCCTCTGTTTTCATTTTTTATTCTGTTGTAATTTAAAGGTTTTAGTAAAATTATAACTAAATTAACGAATTATCGAACACCCTTAATACATCCCTGTACCTAACAGAAAAGTTTATGTGTCGTCACCTCACCACACTGTGGTTGGCTACCTGTTCAACGAGACGCCTCCCACTTGGATGGAAATCTTATGGGATTATGATGACGACAGCCAGTTAACCGCGTTTATGCCGTATTTCCAGTAGTATTTTTTGTTTTTTTGCACAACGTTCATTTTAAAGTCCTTTTTTTTCAAAAAAGTCAGTTTTTTTCGCAGATTTTCAGTTTTTTCTCAGTTTTTCTGAAAGATTCGGTTGGCAACGAAACTGATGTAGAAAAAATAATATGTAAACAAATTTTTTTTTGTGTCTTTACAATTTTTTTCGCGACCCGGTAAAATTTTTCTACGACCCCGTAACGGGTCGCGAACCACACTTTGGGAAACTTACGTGTACCAATTCCAATATTCGAAATGTCAGAAATAGTTTGATCCTCTTTTTTGTTCTGTTGTTGGTATATTTATGAAATTCAATTTGGAATGAAAAAATCTATGCAGTTATAAGAAATTCGATTTAAATTTACCGTGACTACACTGTAAAAAATGTGCACAATTGTTGCCACAAAGCTTAGGTATTTTTCCCTAAAATGTAGGGAATATTCCTTAAAATGTAGGGAATATTCCTAAGTTTATAGTGATGGTTTACAGTTGATTGGAGGTTTCCAACTGGTTTTGTTTTTGATCGGGTCTACGATGTAAGGTTTGGATTATTTCTTAAGGATAATTCCAATCTTTATTTCATGTTTTTTTTTATTATTTACATGAAATAAAGATCGGAGTTTTCTTTAAGAAATAACCCAAACCTTACAAATTTATAGTGTATGCTATACTCATTACCTTTCTTCAAAATAAATAATTCATGGTTTTATAGGGTATGAAAGCACCAATAGTCGTCGGCCAAAAATGCAAAACTAGAACTTTTAGGTACACTACAAAAAATAATGTACGGTTCCCTATATTCAGTGCAAGGAATTTCTGTAAAATAAGTCTAGTTTTCCCCTTAAAAATTGGCAATATACCTTTCGGGTACCTAAAATTAATCAAATAGTACATAGAAAACATATTCTGGGTATATTTCTTTTCAAATTGTGTATAGGAACCCTTTATAAAAGGAATTTTTAGATGAAAAGTATGGACTTTTACCTAAGCTGTGTTATTTTCCATATATTTTATTATTTTCTGACCAATATGTTATGAAATCTTAAAACTAAATCGAATAGAAATATACCTACTCTCATTTGGTAAATTTGGAAAAATAATATCAATTCCATAATGTTATAGAATAGAATAGAATAGAAAAGTTGTTTATTTTCAACCCCGGCCACTTAGCCACGTCCTAAGACGTTGGGTATTACGATGTTACAAAGATTTATATTAGACGAATCTTAATTATAATGAATACAAAACAAATGGTAAGATTATACGATAGCCATATAGATAAAGATTTTAGTTGTATCAAAAGATACAATGAATATAGATACTACCGAACTAGACTAGAATATTTATATTGGAATAAAATATATGAGATACATGTAACATAAGAAAGTTGCCTAAACACTTGCAACACGAAGATGCCCTGATACATTAAGAGTAATTAATCCAAAAAATATATGCAAAAGTGAAATATCAGGTATGTTAAAATAGCAGTAACTACGGATCAAGCGCATTACAACAAGATAACTGGATGACTTATACCTGGAGAAAAGAACAAACAAACAAACGGCAAACATGTAGAGCAAAGACATTAACTTTTCTTAACGTGTCTGTTGAAATAAAATAAAAAGTAATGGAAAATAATGGAGAGCAAATTGGCCAGGTTGAATCTCGAATAGACTCCAAAACTCCGAGATGTGCAACCCAGCATCACAGCAGTCAATATCACAGTCATTTATAAAAATACATTTATAATTTTCATTTTAACTTCACCTGTTTTTTTTTTATGATAATCTGGTTAATTGTTTCATTGATTAGTCATTTGTTGTACCGCTAGCACTTTGAACTTCTCAATCGAGCCAGCTGATCTGACCTGTCTAGGCAGGAAATTCCAAAGGCTCGCTCCAACTTGGTAGATATGTCTAGCTCCAAAGTGTGTCCTGAACCTGGGCAGGATCAGCCTGAAATTGTCATAACCACTCCAGGTCATTTTCTCTTGAATATACTTAGGTAATGAGCCGTTCCTGTTCCTGAATATAAAGGTCAGAGCATTGAGCTCGTACACCTTGTCCATTGGTCCCGGCAGTAATAAATTAGTGAGTGAAGCTACATGAGACTGGCGACTTAGTCTAAAAGCATGGCGTAGGCAGGCCTTGAACGCCCGCTCTACCTTTGCTAAGGCTGTACAATTCAGCGGATACATTGCCACATCCGCATAAAAGAACAATGGTAGGACCAGCGCGGACACCAGACGAGATCTAACCCGCGGGAGCAAGTGGTGTGAGACTGCAAACAAGGAGCGTAGCCCGAAATAGACCCTTGAGCATAATAGATTGACATGCGCTTGTCAGCTGAGGCCCGTGTCCATGAGTAGACCCAAGGTTTAGACGTAGGATGAATCTAGTGAGATAATCTGATCCTAAAGGCGAACCGGGGGAAGTGTGTTTAGTGCGACTCTGCTATTGCCATTGGAGCAGTATATAATTGCCTGAGTTTTTGTATGGTTTAGTGCAAGTCCATTATTTATGCACCAGCTATTAATTCTTTGTAGGTTTTCATTTAGATTCGCGACAAGTCCGTGAAGGTCTGAGTCCATGGAAACCAACATTTGTGATTGATGCGGAGATGTCATTAATAAAAATTGAAAAAAAGAGAGGCGATAATACGGCCCCCTGTGGGAAGCCCATAGTCACCTCTTGTGAAAGGGAACTACGACCATCACTCCGTACGATTTGGGCCCTTTCACTTAAGTAGCTAGCTACTAGCCCTGCTGCTGAATTGGAGAAACCAAATTTGTTTTTGAGTTTGTGGATAAACAGAGCATGTGGAACCGTGTCAAAGGCTTTCTTCAAGTCCAGCAATATGTGGATTACATTTTTTCCCTCGTCATACAGCGTCCGAATGTCAGTTTCTACCTTTACTAGTGCAGTGCTTGTGGAATGGTTTCGTCTGAAGCCCAATTGGTGATCTGCGAGTAATTCTTCATGGTTTAGATGCTCTATGATTTAGTCCCTGGCCAATATTTCGAATATTTTAGAGATTGCCGACATTATCGAGATCGGTCTCCAATCAGAAGGAGAAGCTGGCATTGCAACCTTAGGGATTTGGTGTGACAAGGCCCGTCTTCCAGCACTTAGGAAAGGTCGAGCTCGTAAATAGTCTATTGAATAGGTGTGAAATTATGGATAATGTGTGTTGTAAGACAAGCCTAAGAAACTTGATTGGAATGTTATCATTTCCTATGGCATTTGATTTTACTTGATTGAAAGCTTCTACAATTTCCATCTCAGTACAGTTCCTGAATGCAAAACCTTTAGAGTTGTTAGACGCACTCTCATTAAGTTCCGGAGATGGATGTTCTGAAGGATGTGTTGTAGAAGTGTGTAAGGGAAGACTGGATGAGAAGTGAGCATATGACGAGGCTATTGGATTAATAGGAACGAGTGGTTCTAAGGTGCTGCTGGCCGCCGGTAGAGTCACGGTGGTGGAGGTTAAATAGTCAGCGTACTCGTCTGGGTTGATGTTGGATTGCACCGTATTCTTTGAAACAATTCCGAGTTTTTTTTTTACCCTTTTCCAGTTGAGAGGACCATCAAAACTTCGCAGGGTGTCTGCTATCCTCATAGCTCTGATAGTGTAATCGCACTTTCTTCTCCACGTGTGGTACTCTGTTATGGAAAAACGAAACCTTTCACTTTAATAAAAATACCCAAAATACAAGGCATACGTTATCTTGTTATAACCCGATGAAATACGCATGTGTGCACTGTTTTCAGTTTTATTCTGACCTTTGTGTGGTTAAGAGGAGTTAGTACTCAGCAAAAATTTGAATTTAGATAGCAGCGAACCTGCAGGTAATAAAACTTACTATACGTAGGTTTGTGTCCTGAAAGTTTGAAAATTCATATAAAATTAGCCTAGACGAATACCACAGAGCACATTAGAGACATCTACCGAAAAAGACAAAAACCCAATATGCGATAATTTAAGACGAACATGAAAATTTGCAGTTCAAATAAATTGAATATTTTTAACGAAAATTAACTGTTAACTTGTTAGATATATTATTTTGCTTTGTATTTCTACAACTTTCAACAAAATATTGCAATTTCTCGTCGGTGAAATATCGGCAGAAAAAACAAGTATTATTAGAGTCAAATAATTAAAAAAAGCGCCACTAAAAATCAAAAAAACTCGACGTTATTTGCTAGATCTAAGCTTTATTTTTCTAAAACAGTCACAATTTATAGATATGAGAATACCTACCCACAGAAATTTGATTTAAAAGACTTCAATTTTTACCATTTTTTACAAGTTTCCGAGCTAATATCTCCATTCCAATACACTTTTTTTTATTTTTGCCGAAGTTATTTACTACACCTCTTCGTTACCTTTAATTTAAGATATTGTTACGTGCAATAGAAAGAGACAACTGGTGACATCTACTGGCAATGGAGAAGTAAACGACTTTAGGTTCGGAGAATTGATTATGGTATCTACAGGAAGGTTCAGGAATAGAATAAATAGAACAGTCAAGAAGCTTCTGGAAAATAGAACACTCGAGAATAATCTGGAGAGTTTCTAGGGTATAAATATAACAGTTGTCATAGCCAGAATAAGAGTCTTGTCTTAGACGTTGCAGTGTTAACAAGTGAAAGTAATAAACGTGCGAAAGTGTTGTAATTAGATTGCGATAATTGAAAGTACAGTATTAGCGATAATTAGAGTTGAGTTGATTAATAGAAAGTTTATGAATTTTGTATGATTAGAGTGAAATAAAGAACTTGTATAATAAGTATTTAATATTGTGTTTTAAATAACGAACCTAGTTGCCACGCCCGCAACAATATAAATCATTTTTCTGTTACAAATACTTTGCTAGAAATTCGCATTGAAAAATGTATGAAACTTGCAAATCTTGGTTCTGACTCCTCTTAAGACGAGCGCGAATTGATAATTTCATCAATAAAAAAAATTATAAAAATTGAAGCTGGAAGTTTATCAGAAATTAGTGATTTCTTTAACCATTTCGTTTTATTTATTTTTAATATGTTTGTCAAATAATGTGAGATAATATTTGAAAAAACGTTAATTAATTACAAAAGCTTAACAGTATCAAAATTATGAAACAGCTTGTAAATGTTATATAATCGTATGTGCATGTTTCAAAACCTTTATTAAAGTTAATTTTTATTTCGAAAATAATAATATGTTTATTTTGATTTAGTAAGTACAACCTAATTTGTAAAGCATTCTATGCAGGGACCGTAATTATTACGATCAAAATGAAAATAAAATAAGTAAAAAACGAGTTTTCAAACAAAATTGAGGCCAAGCCGCATGAAAAAGTAGAAAATAAACTTTTCTTCACACACAGAGGTGGACTCAGATTTTTTGATTGGGACATTTCTCTTGAATATTCTTTCTCTTCATGAATCAAATCACTTATTACCTCTGATTGATCATACTGAAATATATCTGTGATTGTCAGCGAATAAAATCTGATTCCACCTCTGTGTGTAAAGAAAAGTTTATTTTCTACTTTTCCATGCGGCTTGGCCTCAGTTTTGTTTGAAAACTCGTTTTTTACTTATTTTATTTTCTGCCTTTTTCACGTTAACTAAATTGTTTTTACGTGCTGCATGAAGATATTTTAAAACAATTTTATGACGGCTGAAAAGACACTGATTTACCAGTTTTTCAAAAAAAATTATTCGATTTTTCTGAAATTCTAAATTATGTTTTAAACAGCACATTTTAACTGTATTCCAACTTTGTCCCATATAACATGAATTTTCCTCGATTTTTCATGCAAGTTTTCATGATTGTTGAAGAGAAAGTATCGATGCCAGTAGGACGGAAAAAAAATGATTCCGCATAGCTTATAAAACTTTTTTGTGTGAAAATTTTCCGGAAAAGTCGGAAAATTCCGGAAATTTTCAGAAAATTTTCTAGAAAAATTGGAAAATTCTGCATTTTTCCTGAAACAGATTTATCACTAATCATATCGATGAAAATTTTTCCGATAATTTTCCGGCTTTTCCGGGTTTTCCATGGAGTTTTCCACAAAAGCAACTTTATGCAACTCATTTCGCTCTACAACTTTGTCTTAAGCCTTGGTTTCCAAGAGATTTTGCCAGCGCAAGTGCACTGTAATTAAACACGAAAGAAATTATATCAAACGCCCGACGAACTTGCGCTCGAATCTGCGGACGCTAATGCGTCGGAATCAAAATGGTTTAATTCCGGCCCATTAGCGTCGGCGTTTTAAGTCACACAGTTATGGTGAAAAGAGTGAATTTTACAAAGGAGGAGGATGAAGAACTCGTTGATTTAGTAAAATCGCATCCTCCTCTTTATAATATAAAATTAAAAAGTTATAAAAACCTTGTAATTAAGGACTACATATGGCAAAAAATTGCAAAAAAATTAAATAAAGGAGGTACCTAAGTCTATAAATTTTTCATATATTTAATTAACTTAACTCAATCTGGTAACATATTTATTTTGCCACGGTAAAGAACCTTTCCTACTAATAAAATACGTTTTAAGAGCGCCATGCTTTTTTTTTCGACACATAATTTGTTTGTCGATGTTGAGTTGCCTTAAATGCTATTAGATGGCCTTGTTTTATTAAATATTTGTTCTCCGGCAAATGGAATTTTTGAATTCCTCATCAAATTGTGAAGTACCGTAACATATACCCACACAGCACAAATGTGTCCGTGCTATGTTACTGGGAAATCCTGTTAGGACATATAAATTGTCTGTGGGAAATCCTGTTCGGTCCCAGTTAACAACTTGGGATATCCCTAGGTGTGAAGAATGTCCGGGGTTGGTAGGTCCCTGGTATATCCCATGCCCTTCCCACAGGATTTCCTGTGATTGTACTTAGGAACAGTTAACGCATTCAATAATATAAAATGCCCACTGCAAACGTAATTAGGAGACGTCATACGGATCTCCTAGTTTGTTGGCAGGATGTACGGGGGAATATCTGAGGATGTTGTTTGAGATTTTCCGAGATTACACAATTTTTTTTATGGGTAGGCATTTAAAAAAAAAAAAAACAGATAATAATAATAATGGCTGGAAGTATATGCCAGAGGTGTATTCACTTACACAAAACATAAATTGAATATTTTTAACACAAAAATTACTAAAAAATCACGTTCTGAAATGTACAACTAACAAACTTTGCCAAAACAAGAACAAATATAATTCTAATATAGCTCCACGCATGTGGCTGGCTTAAACATCCCAGTTCTCATATATCTTCTATCAATACATATTTTGTTGTTCTGTTTTTGTTCTCCGAAAACGACACACGGACGGAAGCACACCAAGCAACAAATTAGTGCTTTCACCAGAGAACAACACGAGCCAAGTCAATCAGATAACATACCGAAATAAGTTCTGGAAGAGGGAAAACAAATTTCCCATGTATGTCCCACCCAAAATTGTCCTGCACGTATGTATTTGTCTGTAAAATACTGAGAATGTTCCCATAGAGAGTAGTTGCGGAATATCCCAGGGAATTACTTTTGCGAAATTTCTAATAAATTCTACAAATAAGGTCCTAAGTACATACGGAATACTTCCTGTTTATCCCGGGAAAGGTATGGGATTTTTGGGACAAGAATGGGATGTCCCTAGGTAATTTTGTGCTGTATGGGTAAGGCAATATAATCCGCGTATCTGGAATAGCGGCGGGAGCAAGGAATGGAAGCTCATTTCTTGATATGAGTTTCCTAAAATCAGATTTTGAAAAAATCCCAGCATAACTTTCACGACCATAAGATCCATATTAACAGCTATAAATCGGTAATGGGCATCTGCAATTGCAAGCAATTCAATAGAAAAATATTCCTTATATTAAAGTATAGGGATAGATATTTTTGAACGTAGCAAGCAATACAACATAACATGTTATGTATATAAAATCTATTATATATATAAAGTCGGGATATTTTGAGAATTTAGAAAAGAATAACAAAGTACGTTTTTTTGACGATCACTTTAATAACCAAAGCATTTATTTAGGAAAATGAATTAATAATAATAAACAAGAAAAAATCTAGCTGTAGATTAATACCCAACTTATATATTTACCTATTTATATTATATATATTTACCGAGAAATATTATAACGTAATGATGAGTTAAGTTTTTACTTTTTCCTTCACATCCCGGAGCCCTCTATCGCGTGAGAACAAGGTCGTCTAGGCTTGCCTAGTCTCTCTCTATAGGTCAACCAAGGGACTTTGGACGATTGTGCCACCCAGAGTCAATGGGAGGATGTGGCTTGGCAAGGAAGGCATGCCATCTGCGCCTTCCATGGAATGCAGGTAAGTGACGTAAGGGTCCCTTCAGGACCGAGTGTGTGCTAGGCTTGGTGTAAGTAGGCACGAAAATTTTTTGATTATGGGTGATGACAAGCGGCAGGTTATTTCGGGAACTCCCCCACACTCTCCGCCACCCTTAGCCGAGGTGCTAGCGTGCCGCCCTGTGCTATCGCTGTCATCGAGTGATCTGTCAGCTCATGCTGACAGTTTGTACTTCACGTCCTGACCAATCACTCTCAACATACTTCCATAACAGTCTTTTAATTAAAATTTCAAAGGCGCCTTCTGCACTCTTCTTTTCTGAAATATTTTATTTACGGAATTTCTTTTAATTCGACTCAACAATAACAGATCTTCTTCGTCTATATCTTCCTCTCGCAGCAAAAAAATATCACTTTCAAAGCTCATTCTTCTATTAAAATTTATATTTTTTTATATTTTTTGGTTGTATCAACTTGAAATTTCACACACGACTGAAATATTATTTCTTTGGAAACCACACGGGACGGCGTTGAGCGTTTGCGTCTGCGGAATCTCTTGGAAATCGAGGCTTTAGGTTGCAAAACGCTCAAACGCTTCCTTGGTCGGAAAAACTCCGGAAAAGCGTTTTTTATGAATTTTCCTCGATTTTCACCATTGTTGGAGAGAAAGTAATGATGCCAATTGATAGGGAACTTGATTCTGCATAATTTAGAAAACTTTTGTACCGGAAAATTTTCCGGAATAGTCGGAAAATTCCGGAAAATTTTTTTCGGAACAATCGGAAAACTCTGCATTTTTCCTGAAACGGATTTATCACTAATCAAATTTGTACCAATTTTTCAAATGATTTTTCCCGATTTTCCAAATTTTGAACGATTCAATTGTCATACGACATGAAACTGTATGCCAAATTTCAGCTCGCTGTGATGACGAAAAGTGGGTCTATGAGAGTGTCGAAAATAGTAAAAAAGAAATATGTAAATAGACAGACAAATTCGTGTACGAGTTAAAGGGACGGGCTGGCCTCAAAAAATCATGAAATAATAATTATTTTTGATTTTGATTTTTTTTTGTTCAGAAATAAAAGTCGACACGATAGATCTGTTTTAGGTTTTAATATCCAATTTATCAGCAAGAACACAATTATCTTTTTAGAAAAATTTTTTGTCTTGTTTTTTTTTTAAAAAATATTCAAAATAAAAACACATGTAATACTGTTCTACAATAATTTTATTTTATTTGAGTCGGGAGGCTTTTCGCCTTCTTAGGGCATTATCATCAAGCAACTGAAAAGCATATCGTTAGCTAAACCTGACTATCCTAATATTTTGGAATATGAATTTTACTGTAACGGTCATTATAAATCCATACATAAGAGGGGGCTATTATTCAGGACATAGGTTTACCAAAAATGAACTTTTCCACCATCCACGTTTTTTTTTTTAAGTTGTAATTTATTTAAAGATGTGGTATGACCAGTATCAACTAAATGCTTGCTTATGCCTGATGTTGGTCTATTATAGATTGCCGATGATACGTGTTCTTTGTATCTAATTTTTAATGAGAGTTTTGTTTTACCAATATAGACTGCATTGCAGTCACTACACTCAATACTATAAATTCCGCTCTTATCTATTTTATCAACTTTCGGTTTTAGTTTGTTGTTAATGAAAAAAAATTTTAAAGTTTTTTTATTATAAAAAGCTGGCGAAACGTTATATTGTTTTAACGTTGATGTAATTTTATTCAAAGTTTCCTTCAAATATGGGATTTTTTCCAAATTTTCATATCTTGTATCCCTTGTGGGTAAACAAGGTTAAGTGCATATTTTTTGTTTTTTGACCTTAACATTCCATAAATTAAATCTTCTGAATAACCGTTCTTCATTGCAATTTTTACTATTGTGTCGAGTTCCCTTTTAAAAGGGAAGGTCAAAAAACCAAAAATATGCACAAAACGCTCTTTAAAAATTAGATACAAAGAACACATATCATCGGCAATCTATAATAGACCAACATCAGGCATAAGCAAGTATTTAGTTGATACTGGTCATACCACATCTTTAAATAAATTACAACTTTAAAAACAAAAACGTGGATGGTGGAAAAGTCCAAGATAAATACGAGATATTTTACATTAATAATGAAAGTCGTAAAGGTTCATTTTTGGTAAACCATCAGTTAGATGTCATGAATAATAGCCCCCTCTTATGTATGGATTTATATTGACCGTTACAATAAAATTCAAATTCCAAAATATTACGATAGTCAGGTTTAGCTAACGATATGCTTTTCAGTTGCTTGATAATGCCCTAAGGAGGCGAAACGCGTCGCGTTGTAGAACAGTATTACATGTGTTTTTATTTTGAATATTTTTTGAAAAAAAAAAGACAAAAATTTTTTCTAAAAAAAGAAATATGATTACCAAAGTATTCTACCAAGTGCCTAAAAAAAAATCAGTTTTATCAATTAAAGAACACAATTGTTGTTTATACTTTGGCAGTCCTTGAATTAACGCGGCGCCATACTGCTGAAAATCTTAAAGAAGAAATAGAAAAAATATTGCAGGAATTTGGAATTAGTAGAGCACAAGTTTATTCATTAACATCAGATAATGGTCGAAATGTAGTAAAAGTAGCGGAGCTTCTATCTTCTTCAAAGGAACTGGCGAAGGAACCGTCTTTTCTTAGTACTGGTTCTTCAATTGACGACGACGACAACGATGACAATGCAGTCGTAGAGCATATATCATTTGAGAATGTTTATTCTATGAAGTGCGCTGCACATACATTGCAGCTCGCAGTAAAAGATTTTATGACACATAATTACATTGATGCTATAAATCGAGCTCGTACATTAGTCAAAAGCCTAAGAACACCGACCTTCCGGTACGGCACCACTTTTCTTGTTTTTGTTCTTTTTTTATAATTTTTTTCACAAAATTGCTTTTAAATTGCTTTTAAAATTATATATCCAAGACAATTCTATTTCAAGTCTATTTAACTAACTCAAATTTTTGTCGCAGTTACCTTTTGAGATAGGTAGTAGTTCTCTGTACGTATCTAAAATATTAATTTAGAACAATTTCCTGTTCATGTTCCAGATGAGTTACGAATGAAATTATAATTTTATTATAACGAAACTTGATTATATAATTTTAATTTTGTGTGTATTTAGGTACCGAATTTCGCTTTTAAAATTAAAAAAAAAACACAGCTTGACTACTCGCTGGAACTCTACTTACCAAATGTTACATAATCTTATAAGTTTAAAAGATTTCTGCAATGAACATGTTCAGAGGGAAATAAAACTTTTGCCAACGCAATGGCGGAGATAGAAGAGCTTATTGTCGCACTAGCACCTGTAAATTCAGCAACATTGAAACTTCAAGGGGAACAGCTCCTCCTCGGAGATTTTTACAAACTATGGCTCGAGCTTAAGCTGAATTAGCAGACAATGAACAATGCCATGGCAAATATTTTATTGCAAAATTTGGAAAAAAGAGAAGTAAAGTTACTTGAGAATGAAAAGGTGTTCTCAGCTCTCTTTTTAGATCCTAGGTTTCGCCGACTACTTTCAAAAGTCAAGAATGAAGTGGCGAAAAAACATTTGAAGGAGCTTGCTTCGAGAATTCATTCTTTAAATAAAGTATGTGTAGAAAAAATACTATTTAAATGAATTATCAAAAAATCGAAGTCTATTCGACATTTAAAAAAAAAAAAGTTGTTTTTTCATTTTATTCTAAATATAACAAATAAACAACTTATACTGTGACTGCCGTGCTTAAAATCTTTATAATAAAGGGTTTTCCAATAAGAGGTGTTATTTTAATTAGCCCGCTATTTCGGTAGATGTCACTTTTGAAGCTGTCATTTTTCGACATTTGACAAGTAGAAACTACGCCATTAATAAAAAAACGATACATGATTCAACAACGCATTGAAATTATTAAAATTAACTATAAAATTGGTGAAAATGTGGCAGAGACGGTTCGTAAAACTCGAACATTTTTGGGTCGTCGTGAAGCACCTTGTTGGACCGCAATACAGAAATTGGTAGAAAAATTCGAGCTGTCGGGACAAGTTAGTGATGTGAAGAATAAAACCCGTACACGTCGCTCAAGAACAGCCGAGAATATTGCTGCTGTAGCCGAAAGTGTTGAAGAAAACCAAGGTTTGTCCATTCCTCGTCGTTCTTTGGAATTTGGCATTCCACAAACGTCATTACACCGTATTTAGCATAAAGATTTGGGTCTTAAGGCTTATAAAGTTCAGTTAACACAAGAACTCCAGCCGGCCGATCACCAACAACGTCGAGTCTTTGCTGATTGGGTCCTTGAAATGCATGAAAATGATCCGGAATTCCATCGAAAACTCATCTTGAGTGATGAGGCCCATTTCCACCTCGATGGCTTCGTCAACAAGCAAAATTGTCGCATCTGGGGCTCGGAAAACCCAAGAGTTATTGTTGAAAAGCCTCTCTATCCTCAACGTGTGACTGTTTGGTGCGGTTTATGGTCCCGCGGGGTCATTGGACCTTACTTTTTCGAAAATGAGGGTGGAGCAACAGTTACGGTGAATGGATTGCGCTATCGACAGATGATTAATGATTTTTTATGGCCGGAATTGGATGGTATTGATCTGGACAACGTTTACTTTCAACAAGACGGCGCTACGTGCCATACAAGCAACGAAACCATTGATCTTTTACGGGAAAAGTTTCCGGACCGTGTTATCTCTCGAAGAGGTGATCACCATGGGCCACCGAGATCTTGTGACTTAACACCTTGCGACTTCTTCCTTTGGGGCCACGTGAAAGAGAAGGTCTACGCCAACAGCCCAGCGTCGATTTAAGACCTCAAAGATGGAATTCGTGAGGCTATCGAGGACATAGGGCAGCCACTTTGCGATTTGGTTATGGAAAATTTCATGAAAAGGATATGGTCCTGTAGGCGTGGTCGTGGTGGTCATTTGGCTGATGTTATTTTCCATTATTAACGGCATACCTTCCTTGTTTTAATGAAATAAAGATCCGATCATTTATCTCAAAAAATGGCATTTTTCTTTGAATATCAAAGTAACACCTCTTATTGGAAAACCCTTTTCGATTGTTTAAATAATGAATATCCACACTTTTATTATTGTTGCTTTGCTTAATTAATATTTCGTCCTCAAAATAGATAGACGACATTCCTTCTTCATTTATTTTTGATCCACTTTCCTTGGATGAGAGTTCAATAAAACAGACCACCTCTCTTTTAAGAAATTCAATACGAAATTTAGAAGTTGATGATGAATATAGTTCAGAAATTAGTTTTAAAATTAGGGCCGCGTACGCGGAAATAGAGACTTATAAAGAGAAAAGAATTGACGTCGATTCTTCTTATTGGATTATTGGCAGCAACAGAAATATATAAAGTCGTCATTGTATAGACTTGCATTAATAGTGCACGCTATTCCGGCCACACATGTTAGTATGGAAAGGGCATTTTCTGCATTGAGATTAATACTTAGCGATCTTAGATGTAATCTATCGGTTGTTAATGTTATAAAAACACTTTTTTGTTAAATTAAACAGCATGTAGTGCAATAATAAAAACTTTAACAAAATTTTCGTAATTCTTATTTTTGGTAATTATAATAACAAATACTAAAAGGTTTATTTTTCAAATTACTAGCAGGACATAGTTTTTATTTATTTACTTAACTCAAAAATCATCAGATAATTATGTAATTATGAAATGACTTTTATTTCTGATCAAAAAAATCAAAATAAAAATCAAAAATAATTATTATTTCATGATTTAAATAATAAAAATCCAAAGAAATAATTATGGAATGATTTTAATTTTAAAAATCACATTTTTTTAATTATTTCTCATAATGAAACTGCAAAAAAATATATTACTATGTGACTTATTCCAGCTTCGAAGAACCTCCGCTTGGTACATGATTTATTTATTTGAAAAATCCGTAATAATAATTATTTATATGTCTATATTTTGTTTTTTCTTTGAAATAAATTTATTTTAAGATTTTTGTTTTGTACACTCATTTTTTCTTTTACCTAATAAATAATAATAATAATAAAAAACTGAATTATTTTAGGAAAACTTAATTTGAGGGAAAAGTACCTGTAATAGAGATAGTTGTGTATATATGTATATTAAAAAGATATTTTTAGACACCAATTGTGTAAAATATCAATCATTACGTCTACAATTCACTATGCCTACTTTATTTGTTTAATATTTCATCAAACATAGTGTATTGAATGTTCCCTTTCTACTTTGGAAAGAATTCCTAGATTCGATAGCGAAAGTTACTCAATACGCATCTACTTATGCCTCCTTATCAAAAGTATCTACTTTTTTATACTAACTATGTAAAAGTCTCCGTACTCAAGGTAAAAGTTTTGAACTTATTTATGCACTATTCCATAATACCTGTGAAAATATGTATAGTTCAAAGTCAAACACTTGTTTACCCTTAATTTATTCAAAAATTTCTCTAAATTTTACGGATATTTCTACAGAATTTATCGAAAAAATTTACATTAATTTATGGAATATCACCCAATTTATTGCATCAATTTCGCTTCTCCCGATAGAAAATTCATTAAAGCCTATTGAATTCAAACTCCATATAGATAGGTGAAATTTACCAAAGCCCAAAGTGTAGTTTTCCTTCAAGTTAGCGAAATATGTCTAAACTTTGTGGCACAAATTGTTGCCACCGAATTTAGGGAAATATTTTTTATGGTGTAGCCATAAGATGACCGTTCAAAACCTATACCTATATGAAAACATTTTGTACTGAGAATTTAAAGCATTTAACATATGTTTAGCATAACAACACTACTAATATACACCGAAATTTTTTAAAAAGTACACTTTTACCCTATACTCGGTCAACAAAGTCCAAACACCGGCCATAATGTTACCTTATGTCGGCCAAAGGAAAAGAAAACAGTTTAAATTCACTTTCACATCAAAAAACATAAACCGAAAAATGTAAACCGAAAAACTCAATTTATTCCACTTTAAAACAAGATTTTTGCTCCAATAGTTAATAAAATCCAGGGAATAGGATAAACTTAGAATTTTACTGAGAAAATGCGTTTCGTATTGGCAGAAACCTTAATACTCTTCAGTACGGCTAAGTTTCTGTCGTAGACGCTTGCGAAATGTGAAAATAAATTTTGAACATTTGAAGTCTGTTTATTTCAAATTTGTAAGAAAAACACAATTTTTATGTTTTATCGACTCAATTCTTTGCTCGAAAATTTTTTTCGGCCGATAAAGTATAAAAGTTGTGTTTTTCTTACAAATATGAAATAGACTATTTTTTTAGTAAAATTCTAAATTTATCCTATATTTCCCTGGATTTTATTAACTATTGAAGCAAACATCTTGCTTTAAAGTGGAATAAATTGAGTTTTTCGTTTTACATTTATTCTGTTGTTGTTTTTGATGTGAAAGTGTATTTAAACGAAGTTCAGACTTTTATTTTATAATAAATATATTACTATTCACAGCAACTTATTGCCTTTAGCAAAAACAAACAACAAATATAAAAATAATAATAATAAATATAATAATAATAAGAGCTCAAATTGTGTACACGACGTTTTCATAAAAATGTCAAGTACAAGTTCAAAAATGTACCAAATCGAGCAAACTCTTCTTGGTGTTGCCATACAAAATTTTGTTTTTTCACTATATATTTGGTCACGGCCTGAGAACGGGATGATGATATTGAGAGGTGATATTTTGTACACAGCGTTCTTATAAAAATCGTAAATAAACCTTAAAAAATGAGCAAAATCGGACAACCTCTTCTTGGTGTTGCCATATAAAACTTTGGATTTTCACTTTATTTAACTTTTATTTCATCTGTATTGTATAATATTATTGATCTTAGATCAATTATAACTTTTAGCTCTTGTTAGGATTATAGGTATGTATTTGTGACCGACTTTAAAGTATTATAAGCCTTTAAGATATCTTTGAACGGATATATATCGATTTAAGGTTTGGAATCAGCCTAATGTCTCGCCATTTGTGACCGACATTAGACAAAGTTTGAAAATTACGTTCCCCAATCCCGGCATCCAGATATATTTAAGAAAAGCTAAATTTTTGGTATTTTCTTCACTTAAATGTACAAGTGTACAAATACACTTCAATAAATGAAATACTAAAGTAGAAAATACAACGCTATTTAGGTAAATTACACAATTTCGCAATTATCTAAATCTCATTTTTAAAAATTTTACGGAGCACACATTTACCAACTTTGACATCTATGCATAAAATGAATCACTTATAGTAAAACCGTTAAATATATAATTGATTTTTTGTTATACGATTTAAAAACAAATAATATTCTTCTTTTCAATTTTTGTTTTGTGCGTATTTGCTTCCAATATCACTTTACAAACAGTTTTGTCAGGGGTGGCCGACTTAGGAGCACCTACCAAATTTATTTTATTTTTTTTAATTCAGAAAAGTAAAAATAGTCAATAGTATTAAAAAAAAATACGAATGTTACAAAAAAAAAACTACATTTTCTTTGAGAGAAAAAAAAACCCCAATCTCGCTTCATTTCAATAATTCCATTTTTCATGAGGACGAAAAATGACCTGCCCACCAACATGATCAGTATGTAGTCTCACTAAATTATCGCCCACCCTCTTTCTCTTCAGCATTAATCTAGTTCTAGCTTAGCCGACTAAAAATTAACCAACCACATGTATTAGATACTTCCAAACATACATATATATATATATGTACTTAAGTTATGGATGCATACTATATAAAAGATAATAGACCTCTAATAGACCTAAACTGCTATGTATCACTTTCGCTTTCAAACCTTGTCCTAGATACAAAATCCTGCAGTGTTGATGTAATACAAAATCCAGTCCCCTACTTTCAGGCAGTAGCAGCAGCGAGTAGCGTTTGCATTGCCTGCCTGATTGCTTGATTAACGACGACCGAACGAATGGACGGACGGGTGAGGTGCACGCCTTCAATACGTATGTAAATATATATATAATATATCCGCTTATATAACGAACACACCAACAATGCAACTATACATATATATACACTTCAACATCCTTTGTGTGTGCCACCACATCTCATATATCTCTCATCCTTTACCCGTGATGATGTGGGCCTATCTGGCGAAATGGTTTATGGCATGACTAGGCTACTGGTTGGGTTTTGGTGGTTAGGATGGGGAATTGGGTAGTACGCGCACACTCTTTACTGGAAAATGCGCCGCATTTATTCCAAAAGGTGTATACTTCCAACACGTGCCACACAAACACCAGGATAAGAAAAAACGAAATATAAATTCGTGTGAGATTATGGCTTGTAGGGAATTTTTTATTTTTTTTATATATGTGTTCACTGAAATATTATAATGAATAGTTACGAATAGAATAAATTAAAATCCTTGTGCATGTGTAAAAAAAATCTTAAAATTCTTGATGTTTTTCTCCAATTTTGGCAGTAATTCGGAGAAACTGTTAAGTTTGAATTAATTATGGAAGATTCTCGTTTCAAATCCTAATGGAATTCTACAGAATTCAAATTGAATCGAAAAATGAAAAATCTCCCCACAAACTAAGTAACATTCCTCCTTCTCACTGCCGTTTTTATTTATTTATAATATAAGTACTAAAGAAATTATTTTTATTTATATAATGAAAAGTAAGAAAAACCTAAAAAAGAAAATTTATGAAAAGAACAAAAAAAAAATGACATGGAACACATGGCCATGCGCGTTTATATTGGGAATTAGAAAAAAGGCCTTGGAAACTCCATTATGGTCATTTTTTTTTTTGTTTTATTTTGCCTCTGTTGTACATCCGCAATTTCTATAGGAGAGAGAAAAAGACTGACTAGATTAATAAAAACAGTAAGCCTCTATCTCACTCCCACATAAGTTTGCAGCAAATATGGTTGAACGAAATATATAATAAATGTGAGAATAAAAAAAAATGTTTTTTTTTTTTTTTTATAGATAACTAATCTACTTACCCAGTGTGTAACCACTTGAAGCCTCTGTATATGCTTATATATCACTTTATAAATTATATATATATAATACACATGCGAAATTTAATGTATATAAGTATGTATATATAAAATCTTACGTGTCCGAAATGATGTCATCTGGCTTGGCACAGAAAAAGAACTGTATTTTTCCCAAGCGAGCGAGAGGCGATGATATGTATTTGTCATGCAACTATAAAAAGGCGCTGGACCGAACCCCGGTTTTATAAAAGAGAAAACATATTTTTTTTTGTCTTTCTTTCTTTCTTACACTAATCTTCCACCAATTTTTTTTTTTAATTAAACTTAAAAAAAAAAAGTACACTGCCGCAAATGGTAACTTTCCTAATAGTTTAATATAAAGCTGAATATGAAAGTGAACGAATGAAATAAGAAAAAAAAAATCAAAATGGCGGATAGTTGAACAATTACACACACTACCGTAATAATGTGTATACACATTCATCATGCGGAAGTGGGAAATTAGGTCGCGCGAACAAAACTAGTTTCAAGAAAACCAAATCGTCGTGTAGGTGGGAGGGGAGAAGTGCAAAGATATCGTTGCGTAATCAAATTATCTTTTTTTTTTCCTTACTGGAATTTTCCATTAAATTTCAAACAGAAAAAAAAGAAAATTTAAAAAAAATCATCTATTCGAGTTTAGGAATTTTATAACTTTATTTTTAGTACACGATATGCGCGATTAATTTAAAGCAATTCACGAAAACTATTTAATGATATTTTAAAAGCAAGCTTCATTTTATTATTCCACGAAATAAATTAAGAAAAAAAAAAAAATAAACGTTAACACAAGCTGACGACGCCTCGTTAAAATAAATAAAATAAAAAAAAAAAAATTCACAATTTGCGTGCTAAAAATTTCTTGAAAAAAAAAAAAAAAAAAAAACAAACGAGGAAATGAGTGAAAGAATCACTACGAAATTATTGCACAACATTTAATTTTCACTGCTACAACTTGTAACCCTTTTTTTCTTTCTACTAAATGAACAGAAACACTTTAAAATAATTATTGAGTGAAAAGTTAGTTATATATGGGCACGATGAAATCCGAGACTCGACTAAGCACCACAAACAGTCAAAAGCGAATGAACCCAGAAACTAAAATAATCGTACGTAGAGAATCTATATGAAAAGTAGAAAAAAAAGCTTAAAATTGAGAGAGGGGAAATAAAAGCACACCTCCTCTGCTCTGCTGGCAGGGCAGGCTAAGCTGAACCAAGAATTCATTTTCACATTGGTAAAAGTTTATTTTTCTCACTAAAGCTTTCCTATCTCACGCTGTATATGATTAATATATATAATCGCTCACTCACACTTACAAAGAAAATTTATTTATTCAGGTTAGGAAATATAAAGAGGTAGAAAAATTATATTATAACAAGAAAACGACAAAACCGTTAATTGTGCAATCTCTCTCCTTTTCTTTCTTTAGGCTTAGAAAAAAAATAATAAACATTCTTTTTTCCATTCACGTGATTTTTTGATGCGCTTGACTTGCCTTTTTTGTTGCGCGGGAAAAATACCAGAGGGGAAATTGGCACAGCGCAGTACACCGCGAGCGATTACCGAATAGATCCGTTGAATAAGTAGAGAATAAGATAATGTATGCTTGTATGCGCACTAAATATATTTTACTATCTCCCCGTCTTCAGTCCCTACCCTATACAACCTCTTGTAAACCAAGAAAGCTTTTCTCATTTTCTTATCTCTAATTTTACAAGTGCCCTTTTCTCTCTCTAGTGGCGTTGCATGGAACAAGGCGGGTAAGGTGCACTCATGAATTTTTTATAGAAAAAAACTATTACTTACCTTACCTTCATTATTTTTATTTATTATATTGCGCATAAATTTATAATTTATGTCATCGAGCAGAAAATTATTTTAGAAAAGCCCCTTGAGATCAATTCATATTTTCCCCATTTGCCCAACCACACTACTTCATCGAAAAGCTCATAATAGCTCCTCTATTCTGTTGTATTTGTGTTTGACCAACATGAAAGCTCCTCTAATTTTCATTGTAAACTTTACTTCTCTCTCAATCTCATCAGATCAAATCATTTCTAATTCTCCACCCCCACCTCAACCAACCCAAATGAATAAATATTGAGAGATTTCGAGACTCACTAAAGTTGTTATGCGGCAATTTGAATCATCATAATCGAAATCGAATTGAACCAAGTTTTTTTTCGACAACATAACAAAAAGCGAAATGAGTGCATTTTATTTGTAAAAACATAAACTGAACAAAAGATTTTAAATCCAAAATAATCTTTCTAATAAACTAAAAATATTTAAAATGTCTACTTTTTGTGGAATTGGAGTTTCGACTTCTATTTCGAATTTCGAATGGGATGCGATTAGTTTGAAATGGAAGCAAAACTTTTCTTCTGAATAGAGATGAAGAGCACATCAAAAGATTGCGCGCAGAGCGCAGAAGCTTGGATATTTGTATGAGAATTTGTGGATGACATCATCTTGGCTGACATTTGTTGCGCAATTCTTTTTTATGATTTTTTATAGCATGTGTTGAGAAAGGCAAGCATATTTGCACTACTTAGTAGTATTAGTATTTAATTATAGTTTTTTTTTTTATAAGTAAAACATACATATGCAATCATATCGGAGCTTTCTGAAGCTACAAAAACATTTGAATTATTGCTTGAAGTTGAAATAGTTATGTTGAAAAAAAAAAGGAAAATATTCCTATTTCTTGTGGGGCCTTAGAAATGGGCACTGATTTGGTTAAAAGCTTCTCAGGGCGCATGTTTTTTTGTTCTTTTTTTTCTGATTTTTCTAATTGACCTAATATATAGCGTGAAAATTAAAATGAATCGAGTACCTATAAGTTGGTAGGTATAAAAAACTAGAGATGTTTTTTTATATTACATACTTATTCCTAGTTGTCAGTGGCGTGCGTTCGGTAATATTTTAATATAGGATATAAGTAGTTTTTTTTTGGAAATTTAAAATAATTTTGTGTTTTTTGCAAATGTAATATCTACCGACATGTAGGTACACTCATCGACAAAACTATAAACTTTTTTTTAAAAAACCTTGATGCAAATCGTTTCCCTCATTTCTTCTTATTTTTTATTTCATACTTTGAAATGAAATATGAAGCGATACATTCCTAACAAAATTGAAATCACGTTCATGCAGCTCAATATAACTGTGATAAAACTATAAGGTAGTCAGTATCAATAGGCAGATTAGAACGTTGTTGATAATGTTCCTTCCAGCCAGATTTTTTAGTGAAGATAATTTAGAACTGTTAAAACTTTCAATTTGTCGAAATAATATTTAATTTTGTAAAAATGACTCGCGCGCGAGAAACAGCTAAGTGAGAGTGAGATAAAGTGATTAATGATTTGAAGTATATACAAACAATTTTCTATTTCAGCTATTTCGAGAATTATAAAGAAAAAGAGCAGTTGTGCTATTCAGATTTATAAAAAAAAAAAAAATAATAAGGAAAATTATTGTAAAAAGAAACATGTTGGTGAGCGACCAAAAGCAACCACTGCACGTGAAAAATGTGCTATTTTGAACATTGCAGCTAAATCTGGCGTTAAAACCAATTTAAGGAATAAGCAATGCATTTTAAAAGAATCCAAGCATATTAAAAAAATGAAAAATTCTATAGAAACCGCCGGTTATAGATCGTCAAAAACAAGAAAGACTAAAATTTGCGGAATAACAAATACACAGAAAAAAGGAATGGAGAAAAATAGTTTTTTCTTATGAAATACGGTTTAAATTAGATGGCCCAGATGGATTTCGTTACTATTTTCATACGGAAGGACCCATTTATGTTAATTGGAAGGAAAATCGATGGAGGAGGAATAATCATATGGGCGGCATTTAGATATCATAGAAAAAGTGATATTAAGTTTTTCAGTGATAAAATGAACAGTGAGATTTATATAAAAATTATCAATAAACAATGACAAAGTATGGAATAGAAGTTATTAAAAGTCACTTTAAAGTCACCATAAAAGTACATCTGCTGCCATGACGAGCGTGGTCTCCCGATCTTAATATAATAGAGAACTGTTAGGATGTTTTATGACGGGACGTACATATAAATATTCCAACGGCAAGCAATTTAATACAGTTTAAGAATTAAAATAGTGCATCGAGAGAAAATGGAATATTTCAAATCTAAAAAATAATTAAAAAAAACTTTACAAATTATTACCGAAGAGGATGAATGAAGTTCGTCAGAATAAAGGCCACGGTACGCATTACTAATAAAAAATTAATTAAATTTATTTGATTTTTATTAAGTAGGTATATTCACCTTTATCGAGCGCTTCACATATCACACGAGCTTTAAGTTACGTATTTATTTTTAATAAGTTCGTAATATATTTTATAGTTTTTTCGTCGAGTGTAGGTGAAACATGGACCACCGACACTACTTAAATTGCTTTCATTAATACGGAATGACTTCTATAGTTTTCTCTTTCTGGTTGTACTGTAGATTACAACATCTTATTTTAGTAGTTACTACTGTGGGAAGGGTTACAAAATAAAATGTTCAAATATTAAATTCCTAAATTTACATACTAAATTAAACTATCTGTATTAACATTTCAATAGAGAAATATAATAAATATTCGAAAATATGAAGGCTATTTCCAGAGTTCTATTTGCGAATAGTCTGAAGATAGTAAGATCGCTCAACATACCGCGAAATACACTTCGGAGCAAGATGTTGAAGATTTTTGGGGTGTTTTTGCTATAATTAGCTTATGCAAATATATAAGTCTACGGTGATCAAGATAACTTTTCAATTGTGGTTCCATGTAGTGATATGGCGTATATACAGATACATACATGAGCGTACCGAGGAAACTTATAAATGTAGCGCACCATATCATTAAAAGCCACTACCAGTTATCTTTGACTTACAGAATCAACGAGACTACCATAGTTAAAATGAGGCATGACAAGCGTTATGCTAATTTTTTCGAAGACATGTTGATAGACAGTCAAAGCTAATCTTCAACTGGCGCAGACTGTAATAAATTTTCCCTAATATTTGAGTAATATAATTACAGCAGGAGATCCGTTTCAAAAAAAAAGTAATAACTTCAAATGTTTTTGTAATTTGTTGAACTTTTAATATGAATATTGAAATGAATATGAAACTCGAAATTAAGATAATGGTCGCACTCCTTCCAACTAAATTTGTCCCACATGAAATAGAAAATGAAGCACATTCATTCAATGTTATACATGTCAGTGGTGATATAAAAGAAACATTAATAACACGTATACCAATTAGCGTGAGGATTGTGAAATTTTATCACAACATTTTTCGTCCAGGGTCACCAACCCGACCGGGTACCGTTAGAAGCAGTAGAGTCTGCACTCCAGTGATAGTTGTACTAACCGTTGAAACTTCGTTTGACCCATTTAAAAAATAATAAGATAAATTATTACTTAAATAATTTTAAAAAGCGCCATCTCTGAGACAAACTATAGTGCCATCCTTTGTTTTCTTTAGAACTGAAAAATTATTTCTTTTCGCACGATGCATATTTTTTTACTTTTCTTTGGAAATGTTTTTTATTGAAAACCCTATGATCGGTATACTATAATTTAATACTATTCTTGTATTTTGTTTTTCTATGGATTTTTATTGCAAAAAGAAATAAAATAAAAATAAAAATGCTTACATGAAAAGAGAATCCTCCCAAAGATCTTGATTATGATGTTCTAAATGCAGTCTTCAAGAAAAAAACTAATATGTACATAAACATAGGTTTGTTTAAGTACAGTTGTTCATTGACAACAACTCGGGCGGTTAACAAACAAATTAAAAACTGTGGGACCAAGTACAGAGCTCTGCGGAACACCAGAAGAAAAATTCAAGAAACTGTCAACGGATTTTGCCCCCCATTCTAGCTTGTTTATTTTAAACGTCTTATAAAGGAATACATAGGTATTCTTGTTTTGTAGTAAGCATACAGATATGAAACGAAATCCAAAAGAATCCCTTTCTCGTCTAATTCTAGTAGGATGGTCTTTTCGGGCAGAAAGGATAATATATTAATTTGTTTTGTTTGTGTTTGTTTTTTTTTTCGGTAATGAGGTTTTCTCCGCTTTGATTGTGTATGATAAATTTCTATCATCTGAATGCTCCGTAGTAAATCACCATTCATAGATGAGTAAAATCGGGTAACTCCTTCATAGAGCTGCAATAAAAAAGTTTTTATTTTTATTTTATTTTTACAATCTTTCAGAAGGCTTTTTGAGCTAGAGAACAGAAATTTCCAAAATGTTCTAGAAAGTAATGCAAAACAAACTTAAACGATTTATTTGCAATAGGATTTTCGCAACTGATAGACTTTTTATTTTCGTGTGATTTAATTTTCGAAAATTTTCGAAATTTGTAATTAAAATTGGAAAATTTATGAATTACCTTTTATCGTGCTTGATAATTTGAAATGGTTTTTGAAATAATATTCTTGAAAATGTTGGAAAAGGTGGAAATATATTTTTTGAAAAATTTGTTGATAAGATATTTACTGTAATCCTTAATAAAATGGAATTGGCTTGTTAGTATTTCTCGCCTTCTTACATAGTATATAAAGCAAAGCACTTATACGACAATTCACATGGATTAAGGGTAATATTCCAAATGCTACATAATCTAACGGCTGGTATGGACATTTACGAAATTTTATCAGATTACTGAAAGCCATTCTGGAATCTAATTTTATATATTCTAGATTCAAAACTAGCTGCATAATTCCTTCAAGTCCTGAACAAGGTTGTATGAAAAAAAAAATAATTACTTCAAAATCAACGGTTTCTTTAAAAGCAACATTGTTTAATTCGAAATTCGAATTCGAACACAAGTTTGTTTTTTTCGAATATGTCATATTCGGCATTAATTATTATAAGTTTTGGGTAATTCAAAACCGATGCGGTTGAGATTTTCGAATAACCTATATTGAAAATATTTGCACTATATTTTTTTATATTACGATTTTTTGTTTGTATTATACGTTAAGTAAAATCATAACTTATGTAAGTTTGTAATCGAATTTCAGTTTGGCCGTCTATCTGTTAGCTCAGAACGATAGCTCGAGAAATCGTTTTATAGATGTGATGAAATAATTATATAAGAATTTCAGAGTTAAATAAAAAAAAAACACATTTTTTTCGTTATAGAGGTAAAGTTTTGAACTAAGTTTACCGAAATGTTGAAATTTCTTACGATTTATTGTATTCACTCCTTTTGATAAATAAATAAATAAATAAAAGAATTGAAAAACATACCAATCCATTCATGTAAGGTATATGTCAATGTATTATGTCATTGGTTAATTCTATGTAGCCTAAACAATGATTTTACAGAAAAAAAATTATTCGAATCGCAGCTATTCAACGCTTGACCTATACCCATGTACTACACACATTAAGCTTAGAATCTATTAGTCACATCAAAATCAATTTTGTGTGTGTGTGTGTGCATTGTGATTCATGTGATTACTCATTGACATCACATTAAACTGGCAACTAATGATGTTCACCGCTTAAAATTTTTGTAATATGCTTAATGACATGTGAGAGCGAATTTTTTTGAGTTGATGATGTGATTTGAACCTAAAACCAATAGAAATGAGACAATGAGCAGATAAATTTATATGATTTAAAAATTTAGTATATGTAGGTAAGCTTAACCGGAAGTCACTTACCTTACAGTTTTTCGGTGCACTAACTACTCTTACTAAAAGCTAATGGATTATGAATTCATTAGTTTTACTGTTGCCTTACTTTGACTGCGAAAATCACGGCAAATATTCAAGATAAAATAATTTATGGGTGTAGAGCAAGAAATGTCAAAGAAATATTATTTATCTCTGCCAAAATAGCAAAAAGCCAACTTAAAAAAAAATAAATAAATATCACTTCAGATTATTGGAAAAATAAAAAAATGTTTACGAATTCTCACTTTTGACATATAATTATGCCAAGGCCATACAAAATTATATGAAGAAAAAATCTCGGAAATATTTTTTCTATAGAAAAAGTTTTTCTACCTTGAGAAAGGCGCGGAACGCTTTTAAATTGAAATCCTAAATGTATGTATTTCATTAGATTGGACCGAACAGCCAGAGTATGTGTATTGAGAAATAAAATTCAGAAGATGTTGTTGGTAAATTGAAATGAAACTTGGTTGGCTTTGTTTTTTTTATTGAACTTAATTAGACGAACCTTCACCAAGTGGTAGCTTTCCAATAAAAATATTTGGGAATTTGTAAATATAAAAAATAAATTGGTCAAAATAATAAAAACAATGAATATAACTGATAATACAGGGGACGGGACCGTGAGGGCGAGATTTCAAAATTGCTGGATCTTTTCATATTTCTAGTACACAATTATTATTTTTAGAATGTTTAGTAAACGTATCAAGCCAGATCATAAGCATGTATGTATGTATAGGGGTCTTGTGAACAACATAAGTGGTGAGAAGATCATTGACCGATCAGTGTGTAAGAATTAAAAATGATGGGTTAAGAAGCCCTAAAGATCATTTTATAAGATATTTCGCAGGATTACGAATAATCCACTAATATTATTCTGGACATACATATATCTGCACAAGTAAATTGTCACATTAGAAAGGATCGTAATTATTAGAGACCACACTACTAGCCTCGCCCATTGTTAAATTGAGTTCGTCAAATAATTCGTGTATGCATACTTCTGAAGTTTTACATATGTAAGCAAAGTAGTCTTTCGCACCTTTAATAAAATTTTAATATGGGCGTCTACTCACATGAGCCAAATCATAAGTCTATGCAGTCAATTATTTTTTTTTTAGTATGGTTTTGATTTAGTTCTTCTTTAATAAAGTATTTGACGATTGCACAAAAATCGGAAATTCGAAACCGCAATTTTCTATTCATCACTAAAAAAATCGTGTTTCGTTCAATAGGTAAATGTATATAATGTATATAAATTTATATTTATATTCTCTATACTGCTTGTGATCTGGACTATCAAAAGGTGGTTGATGTGTCAAGATATCAATTTTGAGGTTTCTTGAAAAAAAAAGTAGGTACGCCCTTGTCTTTTGAAAAAAATTTTTTTTTTGGTCAGTAATACATCAAACTTACTGCACAATTAGGACCTTTTACTATGCCTTGCTCCTGATAAATCGAGCGGTTGGACCGATTTTTTTGTTATAAAATTAAATAAAAATCTTAACTTAAATTTCAAATTTTAAAAATTTTCGAAAATCATAAGAAATGTAATCGTAAAAGAAACAACAGCTGGGGCGCACATTTTCCCTTTTCCTGGCAACATATCTAGAAATTGAGAAAAATTTTATTTGCTGACCAATACCTCCTTTTTACAATCCATAACTCGAAAAACGTGTCCTCCATTTTTGAATATATATTAGTTCGAAAAAACCTTTGAACTTTAAAAAGACTTGCATTTTTGAAGGAACTCGGTTTTTAAATAATTGTGTTTCTCATTAATTTTTGAGATTTATTAAATATAGAAATGCATGCCCTGCCAATTACACGCCCAGAAGATGTTTAGTTTAATAGTTCTTGTTCATGTAGTTTTTCTTATTGCAGATCATATACTTACATAAATATATGTAGGTATAAGAGTATAAAAAATAAATAAATAAAAACAAGGACAGAAGTGCTGAGCCTAATAACACAGACTTCATCATTTATAACTCACTAATATTTACTTAATGCTAAGCTAATGTTTATTTCCTATGGGAACAGCGGAGATCGTGCTGGGTGCTAAGGCATTTTTTGATACACCAACATCATTAAAAAAAAAATCATATTTCCTTTGAAAATATCGAAAATCTATTTTAATTGATAATCATTGTAGCGAAAATATTTATAAGTTTAACTGAGCTTAATCAAACCGAAATTGTCAAAACTGTTTGATATTCATATTTTAAGCCTTATAATTCTTTCATTTTAAAAGTTGACATATTGTGTTGAAAATGTTTCGTTGAATTTGCACGTAAGATAATTATGCTGTATATGTAACATATGCACATACGATTTCAGTAACAATGTGTCAAGTTAGTAACAATCCTTACACTTACACAATGTAGTTACTAAATTTCAAAAATATCTGCAAATATTCTTAATACGAATTACATAATAACAAAAACAATAAATGTTTTTGTTTTTTTAAGTCCTGCGTGAGTAAGTAAAATTATTTGGAAATTTGTGCGATTCCAATTTTGTTATTATTCACTATACCGGATACAAAACTAGGGCAATCAATATCCTCGGAGGCATGTTCATATTTATGTAGGTACATCAATACATATATATCGTTGCGGCGAATGGGTGCAGCAATTTGTATCCTTGTTTTATCTTGTTACGTATAATAATAGCAACACTTCTACACATGTGCAGCAGCAATTAAACATATTTTATAATAGATTAGAATAAATTTTAGATATATGTGCAGTGTTGTCTGTTTTCTATGTTGAAAAAGCGTTAATTAAGCTTTCTTAGAAGAGTTTATAAAATGAAAATCTGTTTTTATTGATAGGTCGCACTCTTCTTACTTCTCAGGTAAAACTATTAAGCTTTATGGCAATACAAATCAATTTATATATTTTGGTTTTGTTTTTATAGTTTAAATTAGCATTTTGCCTTCATTTTCGCTCCAAAGATCACTAGAAATTATTCCAAATGCCACAAACAATTGTCAATTTTTTGACACATTATAAAAAATTAAGTGCGCGTGTGTAATCAATTGAGAAATTACCTTATACAAGATATTGAAAAAAATCTCAATAATTACAATTATTTCCATCATTGTACATAAATAAAGTTAAATATGGAAAAATGTGGAATATAGCAGTAAAATAAGATGCCCAAAAATGTATAAAGTATTAGATCATAAACTCTGGTTACTGGATTTTATTTGGAATAAAAGAAGAGTTTACAACTATTGTTGTGACAAATATCTACCTAGCAGAAATTGTGTTTTGTTTTTTTCACCTGATTTACCAAATACCAAATACAATAGTTTAAGCAGGATTGGGTTATAAAAATAATTGAAAAAAGAAAAATTCTTTGTGAATTCAACATTTTAATCTTTTGAAGGCAGTAAATTTTACATGTGAAACAAAAAAGTATTAGAATCAGATTGAAACTATAGAACTGAATAGGGTGTGCCACAAAGCTCCATACTAGGCACACTTCTATTTTTAATTAATGTTATGAAAAACAACAAAAAACGTAATTAAATGTAAATTTTTGATTTTTAAAAAATGTTTTCAAAAAACTAAATAAAATTTAATAAAGAAACAAAATTTTGATAAAAATATTTTCGATGATCTTGACCATTTTCATTGATTTTCAGTGTATTATTTCCAAAAGTGTACCAGAAAACGTGCAAAAAGTAAGGAGAAAAAAAAATAAAAAAAAATACATAAATCAATTATGTATTACCTATACTCTCAAAAATTTACTACCATAAAAAAAAAACAAAATTACAAAATCTGCGTCCTATATTTTTCTCAAGTAACCATATCTCGTACGCGCCCCAAGAAAAACTCTTACACACACGCCACTGACCGAAAAATTACATCAACAAAAATATTTAGGTCACAAGATATTGCTCAAGCAGTAGATATTTCATTTAATTCTCGTATCGTTTCAGCTTGTTTTTTTTTTTTTTGCTTTTGCTTGGGCTTATTTTTTTCTGGCTTTCAATGCAAGCAAAAACAGTTTTTTAAATAGCGGCTAATACTAACTAGGCTAGCTAGCTAGCTAATTTACGAGGTGTTAGCTGTGTAAACTTGAAAGCCTTGACGCGCTTAATTACCATTTTGTAAGCAGTTTTATTAAAATGGCATATGAAATGTATTTGAGAGTGAGATGGAATGTGAATAATTAACATAGTAAACTATGCAATCAGCAATAAATTAAAAGCCACAGATACCTACGTAAGTTAGTTATGTAGGTAGGTACCTACCTGTTATCACAGATAATATACAGGCGAGGCGAACATTAGTACCGTTGTAATCATTCATAATATTTCTGATTGGAGAGAAAATTATAAAAATATTTATAGTTATAATATAACCATAAAAATGAATAATTTTTATACATAGGACATTTACGACTCTTTGCAAGTCACTAATTAAAAAAAAAAAAATTCTAAATTCAATTTTACACTTTTCACAGTGTGCTTATGCCTTTTTTCTTATTTTATTTAAATATAATTATAAAATTTATATTTTAAAAATGTCACCAAAATTTTTCACACTCACGCTTTTGTTTTTGCTTCTTTTTTTTAAACATTAAAATGTTGAAAACCGCTTGCAAATATCACTGACTCTATTAAACGACGATTTATTGTTTTTATACGTTTTGTTTGTGTTAATTTACAGAATCCAACAGAAAAAGTAGGTCATTTATCGACACAATGAACGTTTTTTTCCTTTGTTTCTTTTCTTTTTGCACTTTTGATCACAAAAATGTTCACACCAAAATTATAGCCAACTTCACCACAATAAATATACTTTTCTTTGTTCTAAGCGACTATATAATTTTGTTTTCTTTTGTTTTTTTTTTCTATGTGTGATTACAGTTAGTTCAGCTTGTGAGTCACTTTAAAACACATTTAGATATAAAAATTTAAAATAAATATTTTCTCGGATGATTTTAGCAAACACAACAGATCTAAATGGAAGCCAGATCTCTACTGAATTGCTGAAAGCTGAACTAACTTCTGTTCTGCTTCTGCTGCTGTTGCTGTGTGCTGTGCTAAGAAAACTGTGAACTGTATAGGTAACTTGAATAACTCAACTTTCAACCCCAATAATAACCGCCATATCCATCGACCACTGAACTGATACTGCAGTCTAGGGAGCTTTTCGTGACGATTTTATTTTAATGAAACGAAAACTTATAATTCCCAGTTGCGTTTTCACATACATGTGTTGGGTTAGTTGGAGTTGCGCGCGGGCTGAGCGGGCGATATCATGATATAAATGTTGTGCTTTCGCTTGTATTCATTTCTATAACAAAAGAATATTGGTCTTACTCTTACTCCATCCAAGTGATGCGGCGATATAGGTAAGTAAAGTATAGTGCAAATGGAAAAAAGGGGTGCCCTCGGCTCGTTGTGCTCTGGTGATGTGTTTTTATATAAGATGGAAAAAAAAATGCTTTCTACTATACAAAATTCAAAGCAAACGGTTAGCGTTAGGTTAGTTTCTATCTCTAACTTCTATGGTACATGCAGGTTATACAGTGACTAATAAAATTGTTCAAATATATTTCATATCGGATTTTTCCCAGAGGCTAGTAATAAGTAAATTCGGTAGACTTGTGAGATTTTTTGAGAAGAATGTGAAAATTAAGGGAAAATTTTATAAATAACAAAATTATCCGTAATTCTGTATACATCTCAGTTCAGCAGCTAATATCCGGATTCATGAAGATCTTATTTATGACTTCATCGATGAACATAATGAAAATGCAGTGGAAGGAAAAGTCATGTCGCGGTAATGCAGGAAGTAAGTGAGCACCTAGTCTGTCTTTCTTTGAAGTTATATTAATCATCTAACAGTAAAACGGTATGACTACTATGAGCCACGACTGTGCTAAATACATTATTGTTATGGTCGTAGCGTACTGCATATAGCAGTATGCTACACTGAGACTTAATGCAGCATGTATGCCGGCCTGCTGTCAAACAGACAGCTCGAACGCACCCGACTAGATACGACGAACGTTCCCTCACCTTTTAGTTTTTGACAAGGAAGAAGAAGAATCCGAGAGGGAGGACAGTGTGATCTTTTTTTGACGGTAGCCATTGCGATTCACCAGTGCGATACAATTAAAAGAGGCTCGAGAAAGTTATCACTTGAGAGAGTTAAAATCCGAAAACATCGGAATAAAAAGTTCCTAATCTAAAGTGAAGAGTTAGTAGAAAAGCAAAAAAAGAAGACCGTACAAATAAAAAGGGGAAATAAATAAATAAAACCCAAGAAAAAAGGAGAAAGTGCAACTAGAATTTAATAACGACATTCCAATTGCTGTGGTGTAAGGAGGGATACTCGATCCCAGACCAGGGAGCTCCTTAGGGGACAGGATGACGTGTAAGTAAATTTAAAAAGTTGCATTTCATGGTGCCCTTTACACACGCTATATGTTCGTTTACAATCAGTGATTGGAAACGATGATTCTGGGTTTGTTTTCCACATTTCAATTCAGTCTTATGCATTTAATGGTTATGTAACGCGTATTTAAGCAGAGTTTGAAGAGTTTGACTCTGAACTAAATTTCATATTGGCACACTTTACGGTATGGGTCCTAAGTAGATATTGATATTAACATATTGCCACCAACGATGAGTCCTAAGTAGATATTGATATTAACATATTGCCACCAACGATGAGTTTTAATTTAAGTTTTTTGAAAAAAATTGCAAGAGTAAGAATGCCATGTGGTTAAGGAGGAACAGTAGGTAGATTTGCTGGAAGGGAACTGCCAAGTTAAGGAACCAATGTACATATTTGAATTCTATTTCTTATAACGTAATGGAGCTCTGAGGGGCATACCAACAGTTTAGGAGTTATAGCGTGATTAAGAAAAAAAGCTAGTTTTAAAACACCCTGTATCTTAAAAAGTACAGGGCGTAAGGTCACAGTATGCAGAGCTTCATGGCCTTTCGAACAACTGCTCGACTAGTCCCTCTCATCTAAGGAGTTATTGGGATCTAAAAAAAAAATCGGGTTTTTTTTACTTTTTGCTTACTTTGACCTCTATTTTTTTGCAAAACGGTCGTAACATAACTTTCTTTTATAAAAACTATATATTCATCCTATGCGCTATCTGCAGCCGTTAAAGAGTTATTAGCTCAAAACCTATTCTGAAAGCTATTATCAAACCTAAATTTGTTCCCTTACTGACTAAAAACACGTAATTTAAAAAAAAGTATCGGCTAATTTCGGTATGCCATGAATAAGTTTTGAGCTAATAACTCTTTAATAGCTGCAGATAGCAGACAGGGTCAAATTAAAGAGGAGAGTCTACAATTTATAATTTTTATAAAAAAAGCTATGTTAACCATTGTTTTGCAAAAAAAATAGAGGTCAAAGTAAAAAAATTCGAATTTTTTGTTTTAGACGCTCGTAACTCCTGAGAGGAGAGGGATATTGACCTCCTAGGCAAGAACATCCCTTATATACCTATATAAAAAAAATGTAATTCTGAAGTCTTCATATGAATTAATTCCCTGACGTCACTGCATCACCCATCAAAAATCCAGCGGGCATAGCTTGTTAAAGTCCGTGTACCGTGATGAGTGATAATGGGGGAAGCCACCGAGAAGGCTGGTTTTTGCACGGAGAATCAGAGTTTAGTTTTAGTTCGTGTTGAAAGCTTATCAGTGCAGTGATGATATGGATAACTATTTTCTTATTTGAATATTTAAAGGAAATCATCTTTTTTATCTGACATTTTATGTCCTTCCCTGTTTTCACTACGTAGGCGTAGTCCAGGGTCACCTGCCAAAAAGATTGCAAAGATGTCAAAGTTCAAGATTAAGACCATGCTAATTACTTTTGTTGATGCCAAAGGCTTAATCCGCCATGAATCAGTATTACTACAGAGATCTTCTTGAATATTTATTCCAAAAAATAAAGAAGAAAAGGTAAGATTTGTGGAAATAAGAGGAGTTCCTTCTGCTCCACGACAGCGCGGAAGCATGCCGTTAAATGGGGGTTACAGTGATGCCACAACCCCCTTATTTTCTAGATTTGTCGCCCTGTGACTTCTTCTTGTTCAATAGAATCAAAAGGGTCATTAAAGGTCATTAAAGGTCACAGGTTCAATACACTAGGGAAGATCCACATGGCAACAATCACCGAACTCAAATCTGTCCAAGGTTTTTGAAGTAAAAAAAAAAAATGGTTTTTGGTTCAGTAAATATTTAAGAAACTATTGAGGGCTTCCCTTCATCAGATCGGAACATCGTTGATTTTATATTGGAGCGAGGTATTGCTGGTTTACTCTTTAGTTACGTTATCAAGTCGACGCATCGTCAAGGTATCGTCGATTTTATATTCGAGTGAGGAGTTGCAAATTTTTGTTCTACTTGCCCAGTCTTTGTAGGTTATTAGTTTGCCTATGCCAATATTGTTCTCAAAGGAAAAATACACAAAATCGAGATGTTCACTACAGCGAAACCATCAGAAGACTATGAATTACTACTCTTTATTCTCTAAAGTATAATCAGCAGCGATGGGCTAGCCTAAGAGCTTGCAAGTGTACAAAACGTTTTCTTGATTGGCCAAATAGTAAGTTGACTGACTTTTCTTGGGGTTTGGAAGAAAACAATGCAGAACTGTGGTTGGTAGTATCACTGGACACAGCTCACCGTTTATCTACCAGCTTATTTTGCCTGGCGCAGCCTAGATACCCCTGAGTCTGTTCTCCTATTGCGGATGAACTGGACGCTTCATTAAGAGGACAGCAAGGTTTCGATGATAGATAATGTTTTTTAGCAGGTTAGCACAATAGGCCGCCTTGACATTGGCCTCCGTGCTTGGAAACTTTGATCCCCCTTCCGGAGGAAAAAAACAGTGGAATAGTCGTAATCGTTCTTGAATCGAACACAGTTATACATTCGAGCTCTTATAGGAGTGCTCACAAATAGTATGAAGAGTGATGTGGAACTCTTCACTGCATTGTTTCATGTCTCCACGATTTATTAAAATTATAGTACCGTTTGTTAGCCAAGATAATACATATTCCATATTATTAACTCTTGCTTAACATTTTTTATACTCCCAGCGCCTAGAAAATCCATATTGCTAATTCCGAAATTTAATTTCCCTGAATTTACCTCTGAGTTTCAACCTATATGTATCCTATGTCTCTTATCTAAATTGTTGGAGAAAAGCGTTGTACAAGCATATGCTTGGCTATTTACAGGAGTACAGTTTGCTATCAGATTGACAATCAGCTTTCGGTGCCTATCATGGATGTGAAACTGCAGTTTTAAAGGCTATTTTGCATATTAACATATTTACATATTTCGTAATATAATAACCTATGCACTATAGACTTCTCAAATGCAGTTTTAGTCACTGCTGTCTTCTCCACAAGCTATTTTGACACACATCCTTTTTACCGTTAATTTTGATATTTTTATGAGGTCTTCAACCGTTTCTACATTGTTGAAAATTTTGAAGTAAAATACAATTGTATGTATGTATATGACAACACTCAAAATCTCTTAAATTGCAATATTCTGAATATATTAATATGTAATTTTAAAAACTTCTCTATTAAAAGGAAATATATTTTACTAGATTACTTTTTAATACAATTTACTATAATATAATATTTTCAGTTAATTAATTCCTATTAACTGTGTGTAAAGTGTTTCGATCAGCAGTAACAGGGCGATCTCATCAGGACAGCAATAAACCCTGAAACTGCCTGCTGTCTACACTACAGTGAACTCAGTGTCTTTATGGAATTTTTGGCCTTCGGCTTTTAGGCCAGAAACAGACAGTAGCACGGTACTTGTTTTTTAAATTTCTCTGTTCATATATAGTAGGTTGAGAATTGCGTGTAGACTCGTATTTTGTACGGGTCTCGAAAGAAAAACAAAAACGCATTACCACTTTCCATTTATTAATTAGAAATGGGATACTCTATAATCATTTTAATTGTGAAGACAACCAATTTTCCTTAAAATGATTCACATATAGATTTTTAAATAAGTCTATATATATCCACCAGCAACTTATTGGTATCTGAGTTCACTGTAGTGTAGACAGCAGGCAGTTTCAAGGTTCATTGCTCTCCTGATGAGATCGCCGTGTTACTGCTGATCGAAACACTTTACACACAGTACCTATAATTCCAAAAAATTTCTTTATGGAATTTTTGGTCTTCTCTGCTCATATGCAGTAGGTTGAGAATTGCCTGTAGACTCGTATGTTGTACGGGTCTCGAAAGAGTAAAAACTCATTACCACATTACATATTAAATTCAAATATATGAAATAGTAACTAGTTTTATTTATTTTAAATAGCATATTTATATTAAGGATATTGCTATCAATGTGAATTTAATATAGTTACTATGACAATAATATTAAAATAAGCAACAATTTTTTTCTAGTTCATAAGTACATAAACCAAAGTATACGAAGATACTTATATTCCATAAAGTCGTTACAATGACGTTGAGTGGATATTAATTAGTTTTACTTATAACAATAATTTCAGTTCGTCTTACCGTAATAAAAAACAGTACCTGGTTACTAAGGAATAGGGCATTAGGATACATATTTTTTTACTTATTATATGAGCTTGATATGGTTTTTTGTACTCTAGTGAGGAATAAACTATAAGTCAGTGACAGTAAATTATTTTAACAACTTAACATGTACATATGTATGTATATACTTGCTTTCTATTTCTTTTATATTTTCTACTACAATCTTGAAACACTTTCTGTATAGGGACAAATATTCCACATAAATCGATGTATTATGTCTGTTCCTTATTGTGATTTCGTCTGACCAATTTTCAGGAGCAACTGTAAAATTAAGGCTTAATCAATCAAAATTGAGTAGAATTAATTTATATTTTTAAGATCGAAATAAGAAAACTGTCCATCAAACGTACCGATGGGAAATGGGAATATAAAGAAGAATTTCATTTTTCAGGGTTACATTCTGTACTCCATCATGACAGTATACTTCTTTTAAAATCTTAATCAATTTTAACCAGGGGTCCGGGGGGGGGGGGGGTGATAGTGAGATAAAAACTACAAACAAAATTCTTGTATTTATTCTTAATACTTTAATAAATATCATGGTACCGCTTAATGACAAATTTGTACGAAGAATATGTTCTATACATAATATGTATACAAATTCTTTTCTTCATTGTTTCAATAAATTTATACGCAGAGGTATACAGAAAAAATCATTAGGAATTGCATCGACTTTTATGCTTACATATATCCTGAACTATATTTAGAGTAGCTAATCCGTTGAAACGTTTTTCTCTCATTGTGGACCTTAAATAAGTTTTGAGACGACGCAAAGTAGAGAATGAACGCCAATTCAAAGTTGGGGTCACAGGTAATAATCCTATAATTTTCAAAAATGTGTGAATATTTGGAAATGCATCCTTGCTGCAGATATTAAGAGTTTTGAGAAAATTGTTAATTGTTTTATTTGTAGTTCGGTACTGCTAGATATTGAGTTCATTGATTCATACTTCAAATACAGAAAAAGTTTGTACGTTTTGCCCTTCGTCAACATATTCTGATCGTCTGGTTTTAATTAATATGACGTCGCTCCAAAAGAGGTGTGAGTTCTTATTGTGTGTTCTTATTCATAAAGTTTTGACTGGATTAATAGATTCTCCTGAAATTCTTAAATCAATTTCGTTACATGTTTCCGGTAGAATTTTAAGGTACCGCGATATTCTTTTCATTAAGAGTTATCGAACGAATTATGGATTTTATGAGCCCCTCAGTAATATCGTCGGCCGTGTATTGGTTTATCGTAGACGCCAAATTAGAAGTTTTTGACCTAAAAGGTGACTTACAGATTTTTGTGTTAGTTCTTTCTAAATCTGTGATCGGTTTTTTCTTTTGCACTTTTGCATCATATCCCTAAAAATCAGCACTTGTAAATATTGGTATGTCGTAAACGACAATTTTTAGAACGTACGACAATATTTTCTTACAAATTGCAATTATTTTTGGCTGAGTATTGCTTTGTCGTACGTATATAAGCGACAAACATACGTTAAAGCAAAAAAAAAAAAAAAAATATTCAATTTTGTTATGTCGTACGTGCGTCGTGCATAGAAAAGTAGGAAAAGACAATCAACATACGACAATAAAATAAAAAAATATTTTAGACTTGGTTTGTCGTACGTGTGCTTATAATTTTGCTTAGTAAACCAAAAAGTATAAAAACATTGGCGGCGGTACATTTCCCTTTGGAGTGGCTCCTGCATCGCGCAAAACAAAAACAAAAAATAACAGCTGCCCTGCTGTATTTTCTTCGCAATCAGAGTAATCTGAAAAAATATTGAGCAAAAATCCTCGACGAAATGCTTAATTTAAGAAGTTGACTGCATCCATACTGTTACAGATAGCAATATTAAAAAGTCGAAATCTATAGCCCTTAAAAGGTATACTGTAATAAATCATGTAATTTGCATTTTGCATAGCTTTTATGTACAAAAATAAAATTTTTTTACATAGGAAAGATCTGATTTAATCCCACTTCAATTCAAAACTAGAACAGAAGAGACCTTGGATATAAAACCACATCTTTACTAAAAAAAAACCAACAAAGGAAACTTTTGGGAACAGCGAAAACTTTGATTAATCAAAAATAAAATATAATACTAAATAAAAGTAAGTTTATTCCAAAAGAACATATTACCGTTATTAACAGCTTATTAGCTTTAGATTTAGCAGTAGACCAAGAGTATTCTAGAGCTCTTTTACAAATAAATTAAATAATCGCCATCTTTAACTAATTCCCACAAAATTTTTATATCCTAGATTGATGATGAAATCATAGGGTATAATAAGTCTGTCATTCCGGGCTTTTTTAAAAAACAAATAAATTAAGGTTTCAAATGGGACAAATCGGGCAACCATTTTTTTCGTATTGCCATACAAAACTTGGTAGTTTCATTATATTTTTTTTTTTTTTTTTTTTCTTTGGGCATCTTCACAGACAGCCAAGGGCTGGTATTAGTGACACAAAGTAGAGAGCTGAAATTTTTTGCACAGGATTTTTATAAAAATAGTAAATGAAATTTTAAAAATGAGCTAAATTGGGCAACCCATTTTTGGTG
This sequence comes from Dioctria rufipes, assembly GCA_963924295.1. Lineage (NCBI taxonomy): Eukaryota > Metazoa > Arthropoda > Insecta > Diptera > Asilidae > Dioctria > Dioctria rufipes. The sequence goes on along the minus strand of OZ002740.1, from coordinate 320,382,093 downwards.
TTGCCATTTAGAACTTTTGATATTCACTTTATTTAAGTTTTATGCTAATATAACATTATTGGTCGTATACCAATTGTATTGCTTTCGCGAGGTAATTTTCATAAAATTATATAAATCTTTTGTGGTATGAATATACAATTTCAAACCTTATTCAGTATTGGAGTGGCGTACGTACTCTTATTTTATCGTATGTATATGGAGAAAAATAACCTTTGTAAAGTTGGCGTATCCCAGTTGGAAAAAGAAGCATATAGCATGCATGTCGGGGAGCTTCCTTGAAAGTTTTGGATGAATGAATCCTCGTTTCTCAGTTAATTTCGTTTTTATATTGCGATGTCATTGGAGAGAAGGCATGCGTAAAAATTCTTACGAAGTGATTATACTGGCATGATGCTAGCATGATATGAAATTGATTCTGATGGCATGATGTGGAAGCAATTCTGATAGCATGATATGGGAGTAACTCTAATGGCATATAGTGTGTCATAAAAGCGGAAAGAGTTTTTAACTACTATAAAATCGAAACTACATTTTGTGATTTTATTCTATATTTATTAATATTTTTTTATACATTCGTTAATTTTAATTTACTGTTTAGTTGCGTTATATGGGCGGTAAGGGTTTCTTTGCTCTTTCTATCAACATCCTGTTCTTATTATACACACCGCGAAGATAAGTTTTAACTCATTCCATATAATATTTTGCTTGTCTGCATCTTAGCTACCAAAACTTACATAAAGTCCCTTCGAACATTATATGAAATTTACATAAAAAAATATATGGAAAACGTTTCAGTACAGTAATTTTATTTTAAAATACTTACCTTAAATATTCTTTTTCTTCCAATAATTTTTTTAAACTTTAACCTTAAACCGTTCGTTTAACACGTCTGAATACTTCAAGCACCACATTCAATATGAAATTGTCCATTACACATATTAAAGCTATGCAGTAAAAAATGAGGTAAAAAATAAGTCAATAACTAACGATACTTCACAAATATCGTAGTTTTTCGATGTATCGCATATGTCTTCCTGGGAAGGTTTGGAGTTTTTACTAAAAATTCGATTCCTTCTACAGGAAGGCTCTCTAAGTTTTCTAACTGGGATACCACAAAGTCATACTGAATTAAATTAATTATAACTCCTAAACTACTTTAATAGGAAGCCTAATTCAAGCCGTTTTAGCAATCTAATAAATCGGAATAACAATGATACAAAAATAACATAATCCTATCGGGCAGATATTTTTTAATTGATGGTAAAACATTTAAATGTATTTTCCAGCATTATGAACTGGGGCCGGATTCACTAATTCGGAGTGTTGTGGAGATGAGAGTTCTTTTGACACTTAACTCTCCACTCGGAATTCTGTAACTCGGGGAATTTGTATTGAGAATTACGAAACTCTCTATTCCACTCGACAAAACTCTCGGCTGTTCTAGTTGTGGAGAAGTACGAAGAATATTTCTCAACTGACATTATTGGCTGCTTTTGTTGTATTTTGTGAAGGTACCTAGGATTTTCAAATTAAATTATGGAATCACTTCATATCCTGACTATGTTCAAAAAAACAAATTGTGGAAATCCCTGCAATACTTATAAAGAAATAAGGATTTTGGTGTCTCAAGCTACCCGCTAAAAATTTTAAATTACGCGAAAATGGTCAATTGGGTCGTTTTTCAGTACAGAATAGATACTATAAAAGTTTTAAGTATGCACGTTAAAGCTTGTATGTAGGATGAAATCGCATCTACATTTTGTCCCCTAATTAGATATGTAACTAGTTTTACCTTCCAATATATGGTTTTTGAGATAACTGCAAAAGAAGTGAATCACTCCTTCTTAAGATTAAAAAATGTCCGTTTTTGGTACAAAAATGGACATATTTTCAACTCATCATTATGAAGAACTGGTAAGTCCTGGAAATTTACTTCCCATGACAAAAATATTCACAACGGAGTACTAATGGATGTGAAACAAAGAACGGAAGAAATATATGCAAAATATGGAAACTGGGGTGTATATGACCGTAGTGTAAAAAAATCGATTTTCGGCGGTCAAAATCTGCTATCACGTTAAAATGATCAAAAACAAACTACACCACTCGATTACCCTCTCCTTCCTCTTTAATTTGGTACAAAACATGACGTAGTGTGAGCAACCCCCTATGAGGGGTGGTACGATCCCCAACCCCCAAAACACCCTGCCCCAAAAATTGTTCACCTATATTTTTGTACTCTAAACCCTTAATCTATCAAAAAAATTCCAATAGTCTACAGCCCTCCCACATAGAGTTAGGCGCCTGTGAATATTGCGATAGCAAATCTTACCGCCGAGGCCGCACAAATCTGCAAATTACTGTTAATCGAAATAAAATATAGCCTATAATACCCATGCATGCCTAATTACCAAAGTGAATTTTTACTTTTTTTTTATTGGGCTTAGAGATTCTGAGCTTACCCCTGCGAATTGTTGCAGCTCCTGATATTGTCTAAACTTTTTTTAAATTTCCATTAATCAGCTCCCATTTCTACCCCGCACTCTCCCTGCCCCTTTTCCTAAACCTATCTTATTCGCGCTGAGCTCCCATTTTTTTTGATACTACATGCATTCTCCTTCTACTCTCCATTCTCTCGTTATCCCGGAAAAACTCGAGAAAACCTACCCTCCTACATCCCTCAAAAACTACCCCAACCGTGGAAGGTAATAGGCAGATGTACCTCACATATGAAAAAAAGTCCAACCCTCTACAACAAAAATTGATACCCTTAATCGTCCCAGGCGATTAGCACTTTTTCACATTTCTTACGTTTTCCCTAATTCTCCAACCATGTTACTGAATTGGGAATGGAGAATTAGGGAATTAAGAATTCTAAGAAAATGCAATTCTCATATCCCAAATTCTCCGTGCCACAGAATCCGGCCCCTGGGGTGTATATGACCCAAGTGCAAAATATTCGTCTTTCGGCGGCAAAAAGTCAGTTATGAAGTTAAAATGATAAAAAAAACTACAACACTCGATTACCCGCTTCTCCCTCTTTAATTTGATACCAAACATGACGTATTTCGGACAACCCCCAATGGGGGGGTGGTACGACCCCCTCCCAATCCCAAAAGCCCCTCCTCCTGAAATTGTTAACCTTTTGTACTCTAGACCCTAAATTCGTAGCAAAAAACCCTAATGCTCTACGACCCTCCCACACAGAGTTAGCCGTCCTTCAATATTTTGACACTTCTCACGTTTTCTTTAACTCCCCAAGTATGTTACAAAAATTCTCGAATGGACAGTTAGGGAGTTTTAATCTCATCTCCCAAACTTCCAAAACACTCCGAGTTAAAGAATCCGGCCCCAGATGGCGTATACGACAAACCAATATTCATCCGACGATGTGTAGAATTTACAACAAATATTCAAATTATTTAGACTTCAATTTTGATTCAAGAGCAATTAGAAATTTGATTCTTTGAAGGAGTTTGATTGTATTTTTTTATTGATTAATCTCAAAATAATTTTTTATTTTTTTTTTGAATTTATATACTATGTTACTTTATCTAAGTATGTCAGATTATATTTATATATGTTGGCCAAATAAATAAATAAACAAATAAACTAGTCATCTTCAGAAAAATTATAATTCTTTATTGGTTTCTGTTAGTTTTACTATTTTTATCTCATAAATTTTCTACAAAATATAAAAAAAATCTTTGCTTACCCGTATTCAACCAAAAGTAGAGAAATTTTTTTTCTAAACATTTTAATAGTTTTGCTCGTCACTGTAGATACACTCCACATATATAAAAATATACATGCGCATGTATCACATACATACATGCATATATACATCCTCGGCAACTTTGCTGTGCTGCTGAACCACTTTGCTTGCTGTAGGAATTTTAACTTTGCCACAAAATATCGAACCTTTTTTTCTCCGCTGCGACATAGGTATTATGTAGAACGAATTGTTGTTGTAGCCTGCTTTCATATACTAGGCAGGTATATCTACCTTCATACATACTATATATCTCTTGTTATCTTTCATGCATCGAAATTTGTTGTTGCGCATGATCATTATGTATCCATGTGTGTGAATATTTACTTGCGTAGTATGTGTACCAAAGCTCTAAGCATAAATTTTCCATAGAATATATTTTCATACATAGTGCATTTTATGACTATGCGATGATGATGATGATGACTTGACTCCATGTGTTGGCATAAACATAAATGCTCACATACTATTTCTATGTATGTATGTATGCATGAATGTTTGCACATAATAATATGCGATTTGTTCAACCTATTTTTACACTCTTCTATGGGATATGTCTGATATGAATGCGATAAAAGACAACAAAATTGCCTTGGCTATGGATGTTTTGCCAAAAATTTGTTGGGATATCGTGGTGGTACCTTTCACGGTATTTAACGGTGGCCTATAAACAAGGTAATCATGTGCCACAATAGTATGGTGGACCATGTAGTAGAGAATATACCTAGGCAGGTATTTCACTAGAGGAAAAAAAAAAATGCGGGTTTTTGCTGCTGATGCTGTTGTTGTTGTTTCGTGATTTGATTTATATTTAAAGAGTAAGAATGATGAAAATCGTTTATAGGCTGTCGATGAAATCTTGCAAAATTTATAACGGGAAATTTTTTTTTTAGAAATTTGATAGCCTCATAATAACCTAAATGCTAAATTTATTGCTTTTCAGATTGTATTACCGCTATTTTCATAATAAAGTGACGTTGCGGGACTGTCAACAAATATTGTTATTAGCCTTTGAGTGCGTAAATGGAATATTCTGTAGTTTTTGTTAGATTGGGCTATACATGTACATAAATGAGATTAGCATTAAATGGGCCGAATGGCCCTTACACTGCAGCCATTCATTAGCTTATTGTGCACCGCTTTCTTTATAGTTTCTCCAAAAATCTCAAGGAAGAGCAGTATTTTTTGGTTTTTTGTGAAATTTCTTCAAAGTCGGCAAGCTTTAAAAATTTATGAACCAAAAGTCTGCCATCTACAATATGCAATGACCTTGCATTCAAATAAGACGTTCTCTTATATTTCATCCTGTTCGAGACACATAGATTACATCTGATGTGTTTGTTTAGTTTGCATAGTCCGGTTAGGACTCCTGTAATCCTTCTAAGTTTATTCCTAGAAAGCCATAAAAGATCCAGAATCTTCTTTAGTGAAAGTCCTCTAATGATTCTTTTGGCTTGTCTGGAACCTGTTGTTGAGATCCATCTCTGGTCCATTTGATTTTGGCTCCTGTTTTGAATGGTGAGATTTACGGTGTTGTAAGAGATACCGCAAAATATTCCCGGCCCTATTAGGGTCATGGATGCTCCTTTTTTGGCTAGTAAGTCTCAGTGGAGGATCGACGGGGTCGTGGAGGTCATGACCCCCACACCTAAATGTGAAGAAAAAAGTATATAATTAATTGAGTTATTTGAAAAAATATATTTATTTTTTTTTATATTTTTTTTATTTATATAATTCAACTTAAAAAAAAAATTTTATTCCAAAACTTAGGTTTTTCAAATTTGGGTGATCCAAAACTCTCGAGAAACATTTCCCAAGCCACGAAACAGACTCCCTCACTAACACAACAGAGCCCTAACTTTGTCCTAACTCCTAACATTCTAAAATATTTGCATCGTTCTTATATAAAACCACTGACACCTATAATATGGACTGACTACGTCCATAGGAATACCCTGCAGAAAGTAGGCTCATTTCTATATAGCGCCCAAGTAACAATTTTTAGTGCTGTAGGCTATATATTGAAAAAGTAGCTTTATAAAGACTTTATTAAAGGAAATTCTGCATTATAAGCTACAAAGCTCAAGGCTTTATAAAAATAGCACTTAGAGCGCTTAAAATGCTGCTTTTATTAAGGCATAAGCTTTATAATTTTATAAAGCTGAAGGCTGTATAATAATAGCACTGTAAGCTTTTATAATGCTATTGTTTTAAAGCGTTAGGCTTTATAAAATTATAAAGCTTTGCGCTTTTTAAGTATAACACTATAAGTGCTTATAGTGTTGTTTTTATAAAGCCCTAAGCTTTATAATTTTATAAAGCTTAGGGCTTTATAAAAATAGCACTATAAGAGTTTACCGTGCTATTCTTATAAAACTATAACATGTCAATTTATAGTGCCTAGTTTGTTGTTTCATAAAGCCTTAAGCTCAAAAACGTAAAAGGACGTACTGTTTAGCTTAGTTCAACCAAATTACTCTTTCAAATATGGATATTGAAAATTGGAAGAAATTTAAACGCAGTGGAACATATTTTAGATGTTTGCGGAAACATCGTTCAGAACTTGGTGGAATATCAAAAGGTGCTCAAAACTGTAGAAAGTTTGCAAATAGTTCGGGTAGCTCTGTGCAGCTTAGTGATGTCCGAAAGTCAATAAAAGCAAATTGTTCACTTGATCATAGTTATACTCAGTTATTACAAGAATAATGGAAAATAGCCTCTCAAATATAGAAGGAAATTGTGAAGTGCACACTGTGAAATATAAATGGTTTAATAAAGAAAAAGAGGATAATTGTAAACATAAATTGACGCATATTTTCCGTAATGGCAGCTCTTCTTGTGCTATTACGCAATTGTATTTGCAGGAACTTATTTAAAGTGTCATAAGTGAAATTCCGGTCAGACTTGTAGACGACAGAATACATCAAATCGATTATGTTACGGTATGATTTCATTGCACCTTTCCTGTCATTTCCTCTAGACGCTCCTGACCATGAGGGTTTTGTTAAAAATGCTCGTGCAAATAGTTTGTCCAATATGGAGAAACAGCAATCATATGCTTTGTTTATGCACGCTCCATCGGTACCATATATTGAACATAGATGATTTATGTACAACAACAAAATATTAAAAATTAGAAAAATAAGACAATTTTTATATGAAATTTTATAAAAATAAAAAATAAAAAAACACATACACATGTCTTTTTAAATTCGTCGTTTTCTAATTTGGCATTTACTTCAATTCATTCTTCTTCATTCGTTATTTGTTGAAATGTATTATTCAATGCAGATTTTGAGCTTGATGGTTCTAAAGTTTGTTTTTTACTTTGAATTAATTGTTCAAATTGAGCGTTCAATCCTGATATTCCATTTAAAATTTTTCTTAACATTCCGTGCATAGCTTTTTGATTTGTTACTAATAGTTGAAAATTTTCATCTGACATTTTTGCATATTCAGGAATATAAATTATAAGCACTATAGTGCTTGTTATCGATTACTGTTACAGTTCTATAAAATGATTATACTGCTTCTATAGGATTATAATAACGCTTATGTAAATGAAATAGTTTATATTCGAATTTTCATCAAGTAGTGTTTAGGATCAGATAGCTGAATGGTCAACGTCGTTGTCTATGGAACTGCAGGCCCAGGTTCGAGTGAGTCCAAGGTAAGAATGTTTCAAATAAAATAAAATTTTTAATTAAATAAATATTACCAAATGCATATATAAATGAATTATACGAGCTCGGGCGGAAACACTAAAAGAAGGCGAGAGAATAAGAGAAAAAAAGTGAAAAAGTATTTTATTTTTTTAAGAAAAACTTTATAGAATAATTATACAAGTCCTATTGCAGTTTTATATGAAACTTTATTATAGCATCCCGAATGACTCTACACAGCGTTTATAAAACTAAAATAGGTTTTATAATGATGCACCGAAGGCGCTTTAACAGCAAAAATACAAACCTTTTAAAGCTAAATGGCGCAAAATTACGCATTATAAGCAACTTTAGCACAAATTGTTACTTGGGCGTAATTCCGCTATACCACGCGATTCCTTGATGTAAACTGATTAAAAAATTGTTCCACATACCCCCCCCCCGGTTTGCACCCTAAACTACTATTCTATTAAAAAAATTACTTTAAAAAAAAAGTATACTAAAAAATGACACATCCACACCGTTTAATGCGGAAACGTTTCTAGTACCTCACTACAGTACTGCGGTGGCTAAACTAAGCGACTTACGGCGCTGGATGTCTTTTTTTATTCAATTTAATTTGAACTAAGCGTGTTTGTTTTTTGCTCAATTTCATTTGTAAGATGACCCCCTCCCCCTAATTCAATGCTAGATCCGCCACTGGTAGGTCTGCGTTATAATTCCCTTCTACTTCTGAATGTCCTGGCACCCATTAAAGTGTTACGTGGTCCTTTGTGCCAACCCCCGAGAAATACTTCATAAGCCATAAAACAGAATCCCTGACTGCTACTATAGAGCCCGAGTTCTAATATTCTAAAATAATTACAGTCTTTTTATATAGAACTGACTTGAATAGGGCTTGCGCCCTAAACTACAAGTCATACAGAAAAATTGTCTTCTGATAATCTTAAGCTTACTTTCTTATTTTCCTAACCGTAATCAAATTTTTATATTTTTTCTAATAAATTAGTTTAAAAAAATCTCAACTTGCACTAAAATTATAAAAGAAGCATCGAATAATGCAAATTTTTTCGACTGCCAACAAGAAAAAGACTTGAGAATACAAATTGAGTCACAAAACCATTCAAATTTATTGGGCGGCAACGTTGGGACAAGAACAAATTTGGACAAAATTGAACCAACATTGATTTTCAAATGTTGCTATGATATGGACACACCTTAAGAAATTAAATTGTGTTTTCTATTAAGAACTGGAAAGATCTCTCGATAAATTAGATAAGATAGTGATTTTATCAGGGTGAGGACAAATTTATTTAATTGAAATGTACATTTTTAATAATAATTATGTGAGTTTTACTCATTTTTGGTTAATTTTCTCAGATGGGAAGAAAAGCTAATAGCGTGACAACAGCAACAGTTTCTTCTTTAATTAGAGCAGGAAATCACTCTTATAGAGTAAAGAGTTAGCCATCCTAACGTCATCAATTTCAGAGACTATTTTACCTTCAAGGTGACATGAATATTAGTTTTAGGGTCCCAACTTAAAAACAGCATTTAACAAATCGAATGAACAAAGCTAAATCGCAATTTGCACAGAATCTCCCTGTTGATGATTTTTTTCCTTTCTTTTTGTGGGACAGGAGATCCCATCACAGCATGAAGACCAGATTGGTCCATTGTGCTACCCTACTAGAATCCCTTTCAATAAAACGTTCCAGTCCTCTTAATGAAGCGCATAAGGTCTTGGTGAGGAAGGTTTTTCAGGTCATCTATAGATAGAAGGGCAGACCCTAAAGTATCCAGCCTATTCCGAGCGAATGCCGGACACGCACACAGAAAGTGTTCGATTGTCTCAGGCTCTCCTTCTGGGAAGGACAGATACTCAGAGCTGTCGACAATTTCCATCTTTGATAGATGAGCGTCAGCTACAGTTCTACATGTTAATGTTAAGAGTGGGGGCGACTAGGCTTCCAGGACCTTGCGGACACCGCGACCATAGTTGATCTATTGTGCCTTTCCCTATAGTGATTAGGCAAAATCGGGTCTTTTAACGAGCTTGATTATTGCTTTTGGAGTTAGATTGCAGACATTATCTGGAGAGATAAGTTCTCTTCCAGTGATTTGCATCCTTAGACCTGCAAGTGCTGGGCACTCGCATATAACGTGCATAGAGGTTTCATCTTCCTCTTCGCACAGTCGACACAGTTCACTGTCGCATTTACCTATCTTCTTCAGGAAGTGACGGAAGGGGCCATGACCAGTGACTGCGTTAGCAAATAGTCTGAGCGACTGTCTGCTAAGTCCAGAGATCCAGTTTCCTGTTTTCCCACTTAAGCAGTTCCCCCCTAAAGTGGCTTTTTGGTAGGCCAATCAGCTCCGGTTTTAGCCAGTTCATCCACTTTTTCATTACCGTCCACTCCTTCGTGTCCAGGGACCCAAACCAAGGTTACTTGGTTGTCCCTAGACAGTACTTGGAGTTTCGAGTAGCAGCTCCAAACTAATTTCGACTCAAAGGCTTGAGAGGAAAGAGCTAGGAGCACAGCTTGGCTGTCTGAACAGATGTAGATGTTTGAGTTCTTACAGCCCTTATTTAGGCTTTCCTGAGCTCCAACCTCTATAGCATAGACTTCCGTCTGGAAAATGGAAGGTGAGACAGCTTCCTCTTTTGGATCTCCTGAGCTCTTTGTTGTATTCCGTTAGAGCTGTTTTATATGCCTCCCATTGTTGAGTGGCCTTAGCTCTGTTGAAATGCTTCCTCAGGCTTTTCCTTAATTTATCGAGCTGACTGTTCCACCAAGGAACGTCCTTTTTCCTTTGGATGGTGGTAATAGGGCAGCTCTCTTCATAAGCTCGAATGAGCGTTGTTTGAAGTTGATCTACTATAAGATCCACTTCTTCGATGGATTTGATCCTTTTTGGAAGGCCTATTAGTTCCTCTTGGACCAGGGCCTTGTATGCTGCCCAATCTGTCCTTTTTGGGATTCTTATGTGTTCCTTCCTTGTTTGTAGAGCCTCAATATTGAATCTTATGTACCTGTGATAGGATAGTGAGGCTTGGTTTGAGACATGCCAGTTCGTGACCAGTTCAACACATTGCCTATTGGTGATTGTCAGGTCAAGGACTTCCTGTCTGATTGCATTAACGAAGGTGGGTTCTAATCCTCGGTTGGCTATTTGTAGACCTTTTGAGAGTACATAGTGTAGAACCTCCTCACCTCTCGTTGATATTGCTGCTATTCCAAGCTGTATGATGAACTACAGTTCTACATTGTTTCTTTCCGAGCTCCATGAGAAAATCGGAGATATTCCCATTGGGCAATGCCTATGGCGGGTTTCGGTCCGAGGAACGGAGAATCAGAGCCAGCCCTAGCTAAAAGTTCCACCCTTTCATTCCTCATGATACCCATGTGACCAGGAACCCACAGAAGGGACACCTTGTTGTAGATACATAACTTATCCACAGACGGCCTGCAATTTCCCAGTAACTTAGATGTTATCCGAGGGCCATCAGAGCCATCAAGGCTGCCTGACTCTCCTAAAGGATAGCAATGTTCCTTGATTTGCATATAAAGGGTTAACTTCGCTGCCACTGATATGGCGAAGAATTCAGCCTGGAAGACAGTAGTGTGTCTTCCAAGTGAGTACTCCATCCCAATATCAGGCTCAGGAAAGTAGCACCCGGCCCAGCTCCCTCATTAGTGAGAGAGCCGTCAATGTCAATTTTTAGAGCGGACTGGGGAAGGCTGGATAAGGCACTTCCGTCAGTCCACGATTCCCTTACAGGAAAGCTCACAGTGAAACGACTCCAAAAACGAAGCTCTGGTACCATCACATCTCATGGCATACTGGCCAGAGAGTTTTCCAGGTCCAGCCCATACGCAAAAGAGCAATGAGAAGAGTTAGTCCTGCAGTCCTCCCAACATTTTCATGCACGCAATCTTCACACGGTCCTTTTGGCATCTGCCTGAATGACAAGGTCCAAGGGTGTCATGTTCAGTAAGGCCTTTGATGATTGGAAAAGGCTAAATTTTTCGTTTCTAGTTTTTTCACACTATTGAAACTTAAGTTAAGAAAGCTAATTAAAATTATTTTTTACAGGTCTTATTTAGTGACGAGTCGACTTTGCACGGTGCCTAATGGGCTGTTTCTAAATATACGTTGATCGTGAACAGAGCCAGGATAGCCAGTGAAAATATTTAATAACGTTTCATTAGAATCGCACAATACCTACAGTTGAATGCGCAATTTTCTGTTAATGTATTCATCGTGAAGATGGGGTGGACATTGCACACTTGTGTATGTCCCATCTATAACGCCTGCTGCTCGATGAAATAGAGCTGCTTTTCCTTTACGCACAAATCCTGTTGATATTGCATTCTGTTCATCACCGTCACTTGGATATTTTATGACTTTCGGTATTACTTCCAGCGATTTTAGCAGTACTTTAGAAATAATATCAAATGTTGTACTTCTGGGTACATTTATTGCTAAGGAAACTACCCTGTAAGAGCAGCCAGCTGCTAACCAAAACAGAAATAGAATTGCCTCTATGTCACGAGTCCAACCGTGTCTTTTAACTTCCAGAAAGTCAACAAAGCAACGGAAGGACTTTAAATTTATTCGCAGGTGCTTTTTGTATGTATTTTCATCTCTCGCGAGGATTTGAGTTATTTGCAATGATGTTGGGGATGGACAATACGTCTTCGGAGTCTGCAGAAATAAATAACTTTTAAATTGAGCAATTATTAACTATTATTGCAATTAATTTATTTTACACAAAAATATTCATATTCTTGTTCATCGGCATATTCTATAATAGTATTATTATTTGTCCAAAACCGGCTACTAAGCTGCATTATAGCCATGCCAATCCTAACGTCTCGTGTTCGTCTCATATTCATTGTTTTCCTTCAATAATTCTCTGCAATATAAGCAGTTAGATATTGTATGTAGGTACTAGAGATAATTGTAACAAATATTTATAAGAACTTTAATAATTAATAATAACATTACAAATAATTACATTTATTAATTATTACAAACCACAAACCGTAGATACCTACTAGCTCTAATCGTCAAGCACATGAATTCGGACAGGTTAGCTTCGTCCACGCTTAAGCTGAGCTTGTTGTGTTACGTTAGTAGCTGTAATAAAAAGACAAAGACGAAGACTTGGATCCGGACTGGCCCTTAGTATCATCACTTATCGTGTGAACTACACAAACAAAAATTTCAATGACACAAAAAAATATAAAAAATAAAATACCGACAGTAAATTGAGTAAAAAAAATTTAAGTTTCGAATTTTTATAATAATAATTTTCTTTTATAATATTTTTGGTTCACACTGAAGATACATTCATTATGCAATTATAAAATATGTTTATTTTTTTTCAGACACCCACATCGATGGCGAGAACTTTCACCATCAACCTGCGCGTAAAAAAAAATTCAGTGCTTTATTATGTTATTTCTCCGTTTGTTAATATATGTGATTTTTTTTTTTTTTACATATACTTAACCATGTATTTAGTCAAATAGTCATCTGTAAAAAAAATTTTTGTCAATATATGCGTAATTTTTTTTAACCGCATCTAGAAAAGTACCTTCGAAAATCGGCCAAATCGCGTATATAAGGCCTTAAAAGTGAAGGTTTTTTTACACTTCTACTGTTGCTTACAGGGCCGCATTTACCATAAGGCGCACTAGGCGCAAGCTGGGGCCTCACTCTCTATGGGGGCCACATTTTAAAACCTCACTTCTCGAAAACAAAAAAATAAAAAAAAAATGCTAAAATCATAATTTAAAAACTAGAGCCTGTTGAAAATTTGTCTCCATTTGAAGTTCATATAATATGTAGACATACATATATATTGTTCTTTGATTAGACCATACGGGTATTATAATAAACAGAAATGCTGAAATACGCAAATATCGTACATGAGTGCGCCTGCGCCTTCATGAGTTCTGCTAACATATTATTTATTTATTTGTTGCAAGCTAAAAATTTGTTACTGTCTTTTTTCGGTTTTATTTTAAATATAAGAAATAATTTTATTGCTTTAAATGAAGAAGCGAATTTATTAACAGATGAAACAAAATTTCAAGGAGAGAAGAAAAGATTGAGAAAATGAAAAAATGTCTGACGAAGTTCAAAATCTAACGATGAGATTATATTTCATGGCAAGGAAAATTTTATTGTTCATATTTTTAATTTCATTTGCGAAAAGTAATCTTGGAAATAATTTTTTTTGGAAAAACATATAAACCAAGGCAAATAGCTATAAGACTAGTATTACGAAAATTTAACTCAACTTATGGTACTGATATTGACTCAGAAAAATTTATTGAAGAAAACTTTTTAATTAAAAATATAAAGAATGGGTTAAGGGCTACTTTTCCGAATGTAAAAACAATTTTAAAAATATTTTTGACGATGCCTATTTCTAATGCAAGTACTGAATAGTTTTCGGTGTTGAAACGAATAAAAAATTATTTACAAAGCAACTTGTTTGCATGGGGAAGTGTGAATGGTATTGTTAACAGTATTAGTAACGATACAAGCGATAGTAGGACTAACAATGCAAATAGTGACGGTACAAGAATAGTAACGGTAGCAGGACTTTAGTAGTTATAATGTCAACTAACCTAGCGATGGAACTTCAAGTATTGCTAATTTTGCACAAGAGCAACAGCAGTTATTATACACAACAGCAGCAAATTCATAGAATAGCAGGTAGAAACTTTGCAGTACTGAAGAGGTATTAAGTTTTCTGCCACTACGAAACGCTTCTTCCAATCCATTTTAGAAGTTCAAATTTGCAATTGACTATCGTCATTAGCATAGTTTCTTTTCACCATAGACGAAATATAACCCACCTTCCAGGAGGTGTTGGGCTTCCTGAATTTTATAACTTATCATAAGTGATGGTTGGATTTTATCGTTCTTCTTGAATGAATTATTGTTCACGATTGATAGTTATATTATATCCTGTATCATTTATCATAAATGATAGTTAGTTTTCCTTCAGATGTAAATGTCATCAAAATATCTCGCCTATATTAATAAGTGTATGTTAATGTATAGCCTAAAAATTATATATGTCAGTGATTGAATCAGATGTAATGGACTTGATTAATTATGATGACATTATGGACATAACTGCTAAAACAAAAGCCAGAAAACAAAATGTTTTTTAAACACCAATGTAGTGTTATTTTTATGTTATTAAAATGCGTTATTATGGAAATGTCGACTTTTGTTTTCAATAAACTAAAAAAATGTATGTACGTTCTATATTTATTTTGTTAACTGAAACAGATTTATTTTTTTGGGGCCTCACAATGATTTTGCGCCTAGGGCCTCCAAAAGTATAAATGCGGCCCTGGTTGCTTAGTAAGCAAGAGTTCAATAATTATTGCTGTCGAAGCTTTCCAAGAAATACTTTGGTCCTAATTTGTTCAAACTTTACCCCGTTTTCCACCAAACTACATTATAAAAATGCGTTTAAAATATTCCCCGAAATTCCATTTATAAATTATATCAAACACACTGAGAAAAATAACACTGCTAAATTTAACAAAACTGGCTTGATTATTATTTTGAACCAAAAAACTAGTTCCATTCAACCAGAATTAAATTAGATCAACCGAAATAACAAGCTCTTTTAACCAATCCCGATTTCGAGCTAGTTTGCTTGAGCAAAACTGAATTTGTTATTTTTAATTTAACTTTTTAAGTTAAGAATAACAAAATGCTTGGTCAATAACACTTAACTAACAGGAATATAACAAAATTATTGGATAAACGGACGTGTATTCCTCCAAACAAATTGCAATGTTATTAACAACCATAAAATTTAGTTAAATATTATTAAATAACTTGTTTACATAAAATAAAATAAAATCTCTTACACAAATACTTCACTACTGATTTTCACTATTAGTAAGTATATCTAAATCACTTTGTATCACTTCTTTAAGGCAAGTGCCACACCAGGCCACTGATATGCTGATGTACTGATGTGCTGATGTACTGATTATCAGCAACACTAATATCTAAATGAGGCATGCTACATTGTAAGAGGTAGTGATGTACTGATGTGATACTGATCTGCTGATAATCAGCAGGTGACCTGCATGTTGATGATTTTTACTTACATCAGTCGATATTTAATTTACAAACTAATTAAGTCGGGTTAGTTTAAAATATTAAAAATTAGTGAATGAAATTTTGTGTTAAAATTATTGCAAAGAGTTGAAAATCGAAGGTATCTATGGGAATCAACGTGTGCAGACTACTGCAAAACATATAAATTGGAAAAAGCTTGAAATTGGAAATGGTGGTATGTTTTCTTGTGTAATATTTTATTAAATTATACTCCCTTATAAGGTTTTCCATAGATTTATTTATCTACTATAATTCGATTTATAGTTACATTGTACATATTAACATAAAAGATTTTATTTCGGGCTTCACGCAGTAGTCCCATTGCCAAGGCAATGCATTTTCTTCTGTTAAAAATAATTAAGTCGGGTTAGTTTAAAATATTAAAAATGAGTGAACGGGATTTTGTTTCAAAATTAGTGCAAAGTGTGGAAGAACGTAGGTGCCTGTGGGAATCAACGTGTGCAGACTACTGCAAAAGAGATAAACTGGAAAAAGCCTGGACAGAAATTTCGTCGGAAATTGGAAAAGATGGTATGTTTCCTTGTGGATTTTATTTTATTTTATTAACATACAACATTTTATTTCGGGCTTCACGCAGTAGTCCCATTGCCAAGGCAATGCATTTTCTGCTCTTAAAAAATAATTCGCCATTCGGTTTCGATTAATTTGTGGTTTCGTTAGTCCCCTTTCTGCTGTTGGTAAAGGGATAGCTATTCCCTGGTGTTCTAAAGGAATCGGTTCCGAAGTTATATCCGCTACTGATGCAAAATTTCCTTCTTGCAATCGAATAAAGTTATGTAGGACGCAGGCAGCTTTTATTATAGAGTGCACAGTAGTTTCTTTACAGCAGATTGGTGTCTCAAAAATCCTGAATTTAGATGTGAGTATACCGAAAGCACATTCTACGGTCTTTCGAGTACGTGAAAGTCGATAATTGAAAATTCTTTTTGTATTTGTTAACGATCTTTGTGGAAATGGGCGTAGAAAGTTTTCTGTTAGAGGGAACACCTCATCCCCTACAAATATATATGGAAAGTCTTCAGTATCATTTGGTAATGGAGCAAGTTTTGGAATATTCAGACTATTGTTTTGGAAGCACCGATTCAATGTTGAATGATGAAAGATACCACCATCACTATTTCGTCCTATTTCGCCTACATCAATAGTGGTAAATAAAGCATCCGCGTCTGCTGCAGCTATTAGAACAACGGAATAGAATCCTTTGTAGTTGTGACAAAGGGAGCCACTCTTAGGAAATTTTTTTATTTTGATGTGCTTTCCGTCTACAGATCCAATACAGTTTGGCAAACTCCACAAGACCTTATATCTATCAGCAATTCGCAACCAATGATCTGTCGTAGGCGGTAGCATATACTTTCCATATACCGATTCCCAGATAGCTTGCGTGGTTGTTGAAATTATTTGGCCGATAGTACTTCTTCCCCGCATAAACATATGCGATAAAGAGGTATGACTGCATCCTGTAGTTAGATACCTGGCGAATTTTTATTATTGTTTAGAATTAAATAGTTTTGCATAGGTTTTTGAAAATTTACTTTTTACTTTTCAGTAAACATTTGTAAAGACAAATGGAAAAATGTTCGCACAGGTTTTATGAGAAGCTTAACCCAGCGGATCTGGAGTTTCGTTTAAGAAAAAACAATTTTATCTACATGACGCAATGCAATTTCTCGTGCCATATATAAAACACGGAGATCAAAGTGGAAATTTGTCTACAGTTATTGACAGCAGCCAGCAAAAGGAAGCAGAGACTCAAATAGAACGTGGGGTCGCAGAAGTGGAGCAGCATTCATTAGAAAATGTCATCAGTGCTAATCTTTCTCACGAACAGCAGCCATTGTTTGAAGAAGTACTAAACATTACTGAACAGGAAGATAAGGAAATTGCAGGTCCGTCGCGAAAAAGAATTAGGAAAACCCAAAACCCTCAAAATAATACCGATAAGGAAATAGTAAATTATTTGAAGCAACGGCAAAAGGAATTAGCACAGACAACTAAAGAAGAAACATCCTTAATGTCCTTTTTTAAAGGAATATCACAAGATATCTTGACATTATCGGCTGGCAATCAAAGGAGCTATAAGAAGAAAGTTCTTGAAATAATAGAAGAACTACATGCTGATGAGAATAAATCTCAGACTGCAGAATTCATACTCGATACCTCCTCTTCTACCTACTACGAATACAATTTGCTTCCGGGTTTAACCAGTGAATTAAATTCAGATATAAATAAAAATAAATAAAGATATTTTCACCTACCTGAGTGTAATTAATATCAATTCACTAGTTGGTACAGCTTTTCGGAAACTTGTATCTTGTCTTTCAATTTTTTTACTCACTAATCGCTCTAACAAATCGAATGATGGACATCCTGTAAATTTTGTTAAATTTGTCTGGTGTTTCATTCAATTCTTTTGCCACAACTGCTGCACTATACTTTAAATTTTTTATAATATATGGATGGACCCAATATTTTCGTTTATTTTGATTTTTTCTTCCTTTTTTTAATAATAAAAGCAGCAAAAGCTCTTCCTCCTCGCTGAATTCCATTGTAAGTACTTGAGAGTTTGACATAGAAAAATCAGATGACTTTTAAGTTGATGTAGCATTACCTACTGATGTGATGTCCTCGCAATATATCAGCTGCTGATTATTTTAAAATATCACCATCACCACATCAGCACATCAGTAGTCTGGTGTGGTACTTGCCTAAGGAAAAATCATTACGAAGACACACGAACTTCAGAAATGTCAGAAATTTCGAACTGACCTCCTGTCATTTCCCCCCGTGTCTACTACAAATACTTTATTAATATTCATTACATATGGGCATGTAATTACGCTAGAATGATTTCAAAAGTTATTCTATATCTAACTATATTCTACAGAGGAGATAGAAAAAAGAAGAAAAGAGAAAAAAGTAAAACAGAAAACTAATTCAAAAGCTACAAATGCAATATTATTTAGCAAGATTAATGAAAAAAGAAAATAGAGAAGGGAATCGTGTTGATGCAGTGAGTTGTATCAAAACCCTAGTACATACTAGAAAAATAATTCAAGGCAGCTATTTTAAAGCTGCTGATTGTTGTCAGTCTCTTATGGCCGGTTTCACAGTCCAGGCTTAAGCCAGAGCTTAGCTAAGCCACGGGTGTGGCTTAAGCCCAGAACTTAAGTCTACTCGGTTTCACAGTACTCAGTAAGCTGAGGCTTAGTTAAGCCTCGGATGAAAATTTTTAAGTTGTCAGCACTGCGGTAATTGTGAATTCTTTTAAAGGAAAATTGCCATTGTGGATTAAAAACTAAGCGAAAAGAAGAAGAACTTTTTATTTACCAGTTTATTGTGGTTTTTATCTGGAAGGATATCAAATCCAAAATCATTGTTGCAGAATGTTTCGACAACGTAAACCATCAAAGCAGAATGTTTCTACAGCCGGAACCATTTCTCGAAATGTTGCGGGCGCCTCTTTTATAATTTTTTCACGGGTCACACCTTGCGATATTATATTATACATTTCTTAGTCTCTTATATCCTCTGCATCAGATAAATAACTCATTTTTGTCCTAAACTGTTTGGTTTCTTCTTAAAACGTCAAATGGAATGCTAGCTGCCAGACAGTACTCAAAACTGCTAATTAGATAACTATTTTTCCCTTGGAAAATTTCAATTTAGTTTTAAAATATAACTTTTGAAATATGCACGTTCATTTAATAACAAAAATTATAATATTTAGGCAAAATATATATTTAGCAATCATTTCTTATGTGTTTCACAGCAAAATCTGAGGCTTAAGCCTTCGAGATGACGGGCTTAAGTTAAGCTTTCCTTAAGCCAGTGATTTCACTTCAGCCTTGACTGTGAAATCAAAATATTTATTAAGCCTTGGCTTAAGCCATCGCTGTGGCTTAAGCCTTGACTGTGTAACCGGCCATTAATATCCAAATCATGACTCCAAAAACAAAAAAAGACCTGCCGCTTTGCCTACAGTTACTGCGATGAACAACAAGCTGAACGTTGCGCACAGATCAGAACAGTTGGATTCTCCTGCATAAATAATCAGGTAATAAATTTTTAACTATTTTAAAAACAGTTACACAGATATGATATTTTAAATAATTATCTAGTGTACAACTCAAGATGCTGCGGGCAAGCTATGAGATGTGACTAAAGCGATTTATGTTAAATATTTACCGCGCACACGAATTATACATTCAACTTTTTACGACTAAGGGCCGGTTTCACAGTTCGAATTTAAACTCAGGATTAGTTAAACCCCGTACGTAGTTTAAACTGAGTTTAAACTAAAATGAGTTTCACAGTGTTCGACCTTTTTTAATATGGCAGCACTATGTAATTGTAAACTAACAAGCTATTTTCTATACAATTGTGAACTAGGAAACTATTGTGAGTCATTTACTGTCAAAATATTGCCGGCCAAATCATTGTGACCAAAAAATTAATTAATTAAACCTACGAAAGTGAAAAAAATAAAGTAAAAAATAAAATAAATTAATTAAACCTACGAAAATGAGTAAAGACTCTTTGAAACGCACGAAATGTCAATTCATTCACATATAAAGATAAAATTATAGGAAGGAGTAAGATTATAAATAATCGTCGGCGGGTATCTTGAGGAGTATAAAGTATGCGTAAGTCCACAATTTCGTAAGAGTACTTTTTATTATTATTATTACTTCTTTATTAGTATGATATATACTCTCTTCACACGTCAATTACATTATGTAAATATTCAAGGTAATCTATATAATCATAATAATTGTTCAGTATTGACTTAATTAATGTTCATAACAAATTCTATACATATTTTTTTATAAAAATTCCATCTTGTTTCATTTTTTATATCACTAGGAGGCTCATTGAAGAGTAGAAAGCCTCTATATATCAGTGAGTTCTGGCCAGCTCGTGTGTTACATCTCGGCAGTCTTATATCATTATTTCTTCTAAGTTGATATGGTTGGACATCCATCTCGATAGTTTTTGATTCTTCACTTTGTAGATAAATAGAAGCATATTCAACCGCAGTCTCTGTCGGACCATTCAACCACTTTAAAGTATCGAACATACATTGTATTCGTGTATATCTGACGCATCTTAAAATTATCATGAGATTTTATAATCACATTATATATGTCAATGGCGCTTTTCATTGATATATTTTTCCTGATTCTTCTAAAGAATCCCACCTTTTTACCGATTTTTTTACAAATATACTCTATATGGTTTTTAAAGTTTAAGTCTCTTTCCACTATCACTCCTAAATATTTCACATCAGTCACATTTTTAATCGTCTCATTGTTAATTTTTATATCTAAATCTTGTCTGTAATTAATTGTCATAAATTTTGTTTTACTCACATTCAATTTAAGTTTGTTAATTTCAAACCACTTGTTGAGGTTTTTTAAACCTTGTTCTAATTTTTCCTTACAGTCTTGCACGTTTTTCCCAACAATGTATATAAGCGTGTCATCTGCGAAGAGCTTAATCTCACCATATACCACTGCATCTTTAATATCATTTATATATATCAAGAAAAGCAGAGTTCCCAATACCGATCCCTGCGGCATACCTAGTCTATTGTACATTAATTCCGACAAGATATTATCAACTTCTGTTCTTTGACAGCGATCACTTAGATAATCAACAAACCATTTTAACTCTTTATTGTTAACTCCATATTTGTTTAGTTTATTTAGTAATATACATGGTCAACCGACTCAAAAGCTCGCTTTAAGTCCAGAAACACGGTCAAGACAACTTTTTTTTTGTCCACTTCTTCTTTCCACTGTGTAATGACCATAAATTCTTCCCACCACCCTTGCTATGTGTCTATCCTAAGATAGAGTCGAACTAAAAATCACACATAAATTATTAACTGAGTCAGAGTAGGGAATAACGTCGTTACCTACTTAGAAATATAGGATTCAATCGAATTATGCTGACAAGATTAACATAAAAAACGATAGTCTGGGATTTATTAACATTAAGTTTAAGTTTATTAACTTTATACCAACTTAGGACTCTTGCGAGATCAGCATTCGTACTGGAGATACCATATGCAAAATCATCTAAAGAAGTGGATAGACAGAGGTGTACGTCATCAGCATACATTTGAGTACTTTCATTCCGCAATACATTAGCCAGGTAATTTATGTACAATAGAAAAAGGAGTGGGCCCAGAATTGAGCTTTGAGGGACACCTGAGGAGATCTGTTTATAGTTGGAATGCAACGAATTGATAACAACTTTTTGATATCAGTCAATTAGATAAGAGTAAACAAGTTTTACTGAAAAGCTACTTAAATTAATTTAGCTTCTAGTTTATTGCATAGAATATTAAAGTTAACACTGTCAAAAGCCTTAGTAAAATCGAGAAGCACCAATAAAGACGCCAGACCATTATCTAAGTTGCACCTGATGTTGTCAGTAAGATCGAGGAGTGACGATATTGTTCATTGTGACCAATGAGATACCCCGACTGAAAATCATATAACAGTGATTGATCTGAGATGGGTAAAATTGGAACAACCTGTTACCCTGTCCCAATCTGTACCTGTTCCGACTTTTTCAGAGTAGCTGTGACAGTACCAATACCAAGTCTTACATTTCCCAATTATGTAGTCTATAAATTCCAAATAGATCTTTGACTGATACAACCTATGCATTCACACAGTCACACTATGCAAGGGCTTTTAGGTTTATGCAACAGGAAATTAAGAGTACGATATTATATGGTAGGGTGGCTTGGAAAGTGATTGAAATGTATGGTAGGAAGCCAAAACAGAACTATCATGCAACAGTGATAACATATGACACAATAGATACAATATATACAATACAGTTGATTTAGGCTGCATTAAATTCTACTTATGAATGTATAACATATTTTTTAATTACAATTGATCCATTTGTGTGTCTGTATAGAAGCAGGTATCGATATTCCTTTTGAATGAATTTAAATAATCTTAAAATTCTAGGAAAATTTATGTATTTTATTTAGAGGTATGTTTCTGTAATTTATAATTTACTTTTATCTGTAGGTGTTCTTCCCTATGAGGACACTCAAGAAAAATATAAATAAGGATGTGGACTGTAAATAAGAATGCCGGGGAATATTTTAAAGTCAGTGGTTTATTGGACACACACGTTAAACTTCTGCACAAAATTCCAACTAGAGCTAAACTTAACAGAATTCAATTTCACTTATATTAGATACACTTTATTTGGATAACGTCACTTAACAACTAAACTTCAATTATGTAAATTGATTCAATAAAATCGCTTACTCACTAATTTCACTTATGTTTCTGATTTCAATTTCAACACAATACTGTCAAAGCTGAGACAACTTTGAACAATGTCACAATATATGTATATATATAAATATAATAATCAGTATGAAATATAGTATACGATCAATCAAAAAAAAAATGTACTCACCAATATAAGCTATGGAATCGACTTTATGGCGTTGGTAATTAGATAGTTAGTGTTTATCTTGTTCTAGTCGTTCCCCGGAACAAGATACTTTACTTCAGTCGAGACCCAAAGCAAAGTTGTATTAGTAGTGTTTATTCTAGTCGATACCCAGAATAAATATCTTTATTTCAGCCGTTACTCAAGAAAAGTTATTATGTTAGTAGAATTTATTCCAGCCGAGACCCAGAATAAATATCTTTATCTCAGTCGGTACCCAAGATAAAGTTAATTTGTTAATAATTTTATGTTATTACCACTAGCCAAGTCAATTTCAAAATGATTCGCCATCTATGAAAGCTGGATGCGAAAAGAAAGCTATTTAAGTTGGCCTGCGACTTATATTGCCTCTGAATTGCGCACGGCACCAACAAATTATTTTACCTTGCGCATAGCAACCAAAGTACATTGATTTTGCGGCTGTGCAGGTAGCAACAGAAAAATCCGTTGACCTTAGGAGCTGTGCATAGGTCAGAAGAGTACATTGACCCTAGCAGCTGTGCAAGGTAATTGGAATTTTGACCATTTTTGTTGCCGTTCCTGATTTTGTCTAACTAATGTTATTAGCCTTATAATTATACAATAAGATACCTATTACAATATTTCCAATTTGCTATTCTTAAAGATAAATTTAAATGTACAGTTGACTTATCTAATTCCATTTTATTTGCGTAATATTATCGAAGACAAGTTACTTTCCTCTAGTTGGATTGTGTCCCGGATTTGTTTATGTGGAATGTATCTATGACGTATCGATTGTTATCTCCACTAAAAACTGCCTTATCGATGTGCTTGTATACATCGTTTCGTTCCCAACCTATTTTCAATGATTAGAAAAACTTGAAATTAGAATCTTTTAAACTATTTTACTTCCAGGTGGCTATTTAATGTTGGTTTGAACAGTAGGTATCCGTCGTAAAAAAAACTGAGATCTACATTTTCGGTTCAGTTTCCGTATTGCAATTTTAATATTGTGAGAGTTGATTTCTTAAATAAAATTAAATGAATAAAATTTTTTTGGGAAAATAAAATTTCACCGAAGAATAAAATCATAATATACAGAGTTGTTGTAATTTTTTTAACACATCTTTTGTATACCCTAAGCTAAAAACAATCTTCTTTTATTATTTGTACCAAAGTTTGAACTTGTAACTGATAATTTGGAATAGGTACTTTTGATACTTGGAACAGTTTCGAACTGTTCCATTAAAATGTCCCAATTACCCATCTCTAATCTGTTACAAACGTCTTCAACTGATCACTGCTCTCAAAAATACGAGAGCAATAAGGAAGAATACTTATAGAGCGAAAATCTTGCTTGCCCTGAGGCTTCAATTTTTTATTAATCGGAATAACTTTTGCATACTTCCATCAAGAAAGGATTATAGATGGAGTAATTAGAGCTGAAAGTATCCGGATAATCCGAGATAATTAGGATCCGATTCATCAAATTCGGGTATTCGGATCCTAACTATCCGGATTTCGATTCTATCTTATCCGGATCTGGATCCAGACTAAGCAAAAAAAAAAAAAAAAGTCAAAATTCTTCCAGATTGCATTGTTTCATTTGGAAAATATAAATTTTATGATATTTTCATTTTTTCATTGAAACAACACAATTTTAAAGCTTTTTTGCTTGGTTTGGATCCGGATAGTTCGGATCCAGATCCGGGTAATATGGATCCGGATCAGGATAATTCGGAACCGGATCCGGATAGCTCGGATCTGGATTCGGATAGTTCGGATCTGAATCCGGGTAGTTCGAATATGTATCCGAATAGTTCCGATCCGGATCTCAGGAATTGGATAGTTCGCAGATTCAAGTAACCGGATATCCGAATATTAGCAAATTCGGATCCAATTTTCAGCTCTAGTAGTAATGCAAGTATTAATGATGTGGATCAAGCATATTACAACAAATGGTAAAATTATAATTAAAAAACGGGGATCAATATCACCAACACCCAGTGAATCAGACTTAATTGACTTAAAGGCTAAAATCACATCGATTGGAGAGACACAGCAAAAAAAGAAGCCTGCAAAATTAAAGTCGCGAGTGAAATTATGAGAGTAGCCGTTCTCTCTATTTCTAGATTCACAACTATAAGCTTCAACAAAATAGTTATAGAGTTCATCAGGGTCGATGTCACAGAAAGTCTCAGATTTTCTGAAACCAAAATGCTTGATATTCTTCCAAAGAGTTTTAGGCGGTAAAGGCGGTACAAGCTCACGAAATGCTTTAGTTATTTTATTACGAAGTTTTATAAAGTTCTGAAGTAAAAATTCAGTTTTATGAGCTCTCCAAAGCTTATAGGCGTAATTTCTCTCACAAATAAAGATCTTAATTGCTTTATTCATCCAAGGAGGCTCCCCACCCAATATCCTAAATTTAACAGGAACAAATTCATTATACAAACGTACAATTTCATTATTAAAAAATTCAACCCGAACATTCACATCGCTTGATTCATACAGGGTTCCCCAGTTAATCGCAATAATTCTAACTAAAAAGTTCGGAATGTCAATATTGTAAAAGTCGCGATAGGAAATAAGTAAAGATGTAGGCGGGACATTAAAAGTAAAAGTAGCACAAAACGCTTCATGGTCGTTAATTTCCGGCAAGGTAAATTGATTCTGTTCCAAAAGGATATCTATCCGGTTGGTAACAATAACATCTAATAAGGAACTGCCAAAGGGATGATATCTAGTGGGAGAAGAATTAATCACAGTTAGACCCGTATCATGCATAAGACTTAAGAAAGTACGTTTTTGGTAATTTTCCGTCAAGGTCAGATCAGGTCAGGTTAGGTTACCCAGGACAAAAATGGAAGTATATTGGTTTGAAAAAAAAAAAAACTTAAGACAATCATAAAAAGATTTCATTGAGTTAACATGGATTGAACGAAACTCAAATCATTTCTCGTTTCAATGAGCAATAATTCGGATTCAATTCGAATTGAACTCCGCATGGAAACATACTAATAGAGATTATTCTGGTTGCTGTTTACGGCCCTTAGGCGCATTGCAGACCAAAGATGCATTTGCAGCAATACTGCGAATAACTTAGGCAGTATACTACGTAAATCAGCACGGGACTCCCACACCAAACATGTATGCAGTTACTTGATGCTGAAACTTTTTAATTAAATTATAATACAATAGTCCAGTCAAATAAGCCGAAAAAATGCTAAAGATCGTATTTAATCCCTTTCAGGCTGAAATTTGGAGGGTTAGTGCAAAGTGGTCCTGGGAGTATTGTCACAAAAATGCGGCGTCCTAAGGCCAAAACAAATGGGTGCAAGATAATAAAAACACCCCCGAACGCGTGATAATCTATTTGCCATGCGTGTGGACTGGAAGTGGTGAAATTTTTAAAAGATTTAAAAATGTCATTTTATTCAAAATATGATTCTAAATAAAAAAGTCCAAGGTGATAAATCCCTATCTCGTAAGGACGCGATACGGGAAGCGAAAGAAGCTAAGGGTGGACACATCGCTATATCCACTAACATGTGTCCGATTATTTCAATTCTGCAACATTTCGGTTCAAGAGCTAGCACCCAAGTGAAGCGTGAATGTTTCGTTGACGGAGCAGAAAAACGGAAAAACGTTTGGAGTGAAGAAACTTATTGGATTATAAAGTTTTCCAATAAGAGGTGTTATTTTGATATTCACAGAAAAATGCCATCTTTTGAGATAAATGATCGGATCTTTACTTCATTATAAAGAGGAAGGTATGCCGTTAATAATGGAAAATAACATCAGCCAAATGACCACCACGACCACGCCTACAGGACCATATCCTTTTCATGAAATTTTCCATAACCAAATCGCAAAGTGGCTGCCCTATGTCCTCGATAGCCCTGAATCGACACTGGGCTGTTGGCCTAGACCTCCTCTTTCACGTGGCCCCAAAGGAAGAAGTCGCAAGGTGTTAAGTCACAAGATCTCGGTGGCCAATTGCGATCACCTCTTCGAGAGATAACACGGTCCGCAAACTTTTCCCGTAAAAGATCAATGGTTTCGTTGCTTGTATGGCACGTAGCGCCGTCTTGTTGAAAGCAAACGTTGTCCAGATCAATACCATCCAATTCCGGCCATAAAAAATCATTAATCATCAGTCGATAGAGCAATCTATTCACCGTAACTGTTGCTCCAGCCTCATTTTCGAAAAAGTAAGGTCCAATGACCCCGCGGGATCATAAACCGCACCAAACAGTCAAACGTTGAGGATAGAGAGGCTTTTCAACAATAACTCTTGGGTTTTCCGAGCCCCAGATGCGACAATTTTGCTTGTTGACGAAGCCATCGAGGTGGAAATGGGCCTCATCACTCAAGATGAGTTTACGATGGAATTCCGGATCATTTCATGCATTTCAAGGACCCAATCAGCAAAGACTCGACGTTGTTGATGATCGGCCGGCTTGAGTTCTTGTGTTAACTGAACTTTATAAGCCTTAAGACCAAAATCTTTATGCAAAATACGGTGTAATGACAGCAGCAATATTCTCGGCTGTTCTTGAGCGACGTGCAAGGGTTTTATTCTTCACATCACTAACTTGTCCCGACAGCTCGAATTTTTCTACCAATTTCTGTATTGCGGTCCGACAAGGTGCTTCACTACGACCCAAAAATGTTCGAGTTTTACGAACCATCTCTGCCACATTTTCACCATTTTTATAGTGAATTTTAATAATTTCAATGCGTTGTTGAATCGTGTATCGTTCCATTTTTATTAATGGCGTAGTTTCTACTTGTCAAATGTCAAAAAATTACAGCTCCAAAAGTGGCATCTACCGAAAAAGCGGGCTAATTAACACCTTTTATTGGAAAACTCTTTATGTTGCACAATATTTGCGTTCATGTTTTACTGTCGTGATGTTTTTGAAACATTTTTGATTTTTTCTTAGAAAATTTGGTTGGTTGTGCAAAGCGAAAAGAGGGATCGAAATTGTGGTTGAGTGTGAAAGCCAAAGAGATACATATGATGCGGGCGATTTTTTCTTAGAAGTTTTCGTTGTTAGCTTATTATGTTTTCAGTTTTGCACATTTAATGTGGCTTAAGTTGTAAGCGATAGATTTTTGGAGTTAATTAAAAATTTTATATTAAAAAAATAAAATAAATAAAAATTAATGGGTAAGTAGGTATATTCAATTGGTATTATTATGATTAAATGTTGGTATTTAGAAATTTAGTTTTACAGTTTACTTGTGGTTAGTGGATAATGGATGTTCCACGAATAGTTGTCAACCGCCCAGCTATGGACAGATCTCGGTTAGACAAGCAATATTGTAATAAAAAGAAGGGGTGGGTGAAAATTGTAAGAGAAAATTATTGCAGTAAACCATATTGGGAATTAGTTTTTTGTTTTTGGAATTAGTTTTTTTTTAAGAAAGCATCTGCAAATTTTACATTACTACTTTCATTTGTCAATAATAAATTTTTAAATAATATAACGCTTCTATTTTTAACCATCTAAACATCCATGATAGCCGATAACTTTCTTCACTTCAAACGTTTTTCCGTTTTTCTGCTTTGTCAACGAAACATTCACGCTTCACTTCGTTGCTAGCTTCTGAACCAAAATGTTGCAGTATTGAAATAATCGGACACATGTTAATGGATATAGCGATTTGTCCACCCTTAGCTTCTTTCGCTTTCCGTGTCGCGCCCTTACGAGATAGGGGTTGGTCACCTTGGACTTTTTTATTTAGAATCATATTTTGAATAAAATGGCATTTTTAATTTTTTTTTTTAAACTTCACCACTTCCGATCCACACGTATGGCAAATAGATTATCACGCGTTCGGGGGTGTTTTTATTATCTTGTACTCCTTTGTTTTGGCCTTGGGACGCCGCATTTTTGTGACAATACTCCCAGGACCACTTTGTACTAACCCTCCAAATTGCAGCCTGAAAGGAATTAAATACGATCTTTAGCATTTTTTCGGCTTATTTGACTGGACTACAAATTGTGAATTTTTTTTTCAATTTAGTAAGCAAAATACGTTCAAGTGAAGAAGACGTTGTTCTTATTTGGGACTATTTAAGAAAAAAAAGAAATGAAGGTTTTGAATTCATCCGTATAATATTAATAATAGTAGCCATAGCGCAGCAGTCGTTACCAAAGAATTAATACTTGATGAGGATAAGTTTAAACAATACTATAGAATGAATAAAAATAATTTTATGGATTTAGTTGCTTTATAAATTAAAGGATAAATAATGAATATTTTTTCTACTTACCAGTATCAGATATTCTTTTGGTAATTTGCTCCCAAGCCTATTCAACTTCTTTCCTTTTGCTGTATTTGTTTTTTTTTTGTAATTTCATTAACATTAGAATTGCTCTACATTTTCAATCAATGTAATGTTATAAAGCGGATTATCCGATTTCATTTTTCTATACAAAAACTATCCTCACAACTTATTCCCATGAAAAACAAATGCAGGCTGTAGCACACGCACGTTTCAAGCATCTTCGCTGCATGCCCTTAGCGTGATAAGTACACGGTTAAAAAAAAGTGGTATAAATGATGCAATTTTTTTTATAATTTCGATCTTATTAGTTCCACGAATCCAATTTTTCATATAAAATCTTATGAACATACGGATATCGGCATCTCTAATAAATAAAAAAAAAGCATTATGTAAACGATCAAAGGATAAACTGTATCCATTTAAATATAAGGATCACTTACGTACAGTATTAAAGTAAGACATTATCTAGATAATTGAGTGCCTCGTACTATTTTGGTGTAAACTCTATCCTTTCAGTAATATTAAAACCATTCAAATTATTTGTATGAGTAAAAATACTTAGAAATATGTCATACGAACAGAAGTATCATAACTGCAAAATTTGTCACTGGCCGGTAAACTTATGCAGTATGTAGTTTTGCTTCGAATCACTATGGAATGGACGCTCTTGGATAAGACTATACGGCTGAGGCCTGTTAGTGTATGAGCAATATAGTATATTAGGGTATAATTGGTTGGTTAAAATGATAATATGTTTTTTAAATAAATATTTAGATTGTTTCATAAAACTAACATTTATTTTTCTAATTAAAAATGTTGTGATTTGTATGTGAGCAGGGGGGAACTCATTTTTTAATACGTTAGCTAGAATGCAAATGGGATAGGATATCATAGTTTTCTGTCTAACAGAGTATGAAGCATCCCAAGATACTTAGAAAAAACTGCGATTCCCTGTTTGAATTCAAATCAATTCGATAGATCTAATTCACCAATAAGGTCTAAACTACTACTGCATTTGTACAGAATAGTATACCAGCAAGGGCGGATACAGCGGGGGAGCGATCGGGACGATCGCCCCCCCCCCCCTAGAGATCTAATAAATAAAAATTTTCAAATGAAATACAAAACACACAAAACATTTTTTTAAAAGGACTTTCTAAACCAGCATTAAAAAAATAGAAAATAATTTCTCCATTCATTTAATGAATAACTGTGTCCAAAACATAAGGTGACATTGAATTTATATTGAAAATTCTTTATTTATTCTTCCAAATCAATTTCATCGCCGTCAAAGTAATCCCCTCCCGATGCATTGCACTTATACCAACGGATTTTCCAATCTTCGAAACAGTTGAAAAAGTCGATTTCAGGGATGGCCTTCAGCTCCTTCCTCGCGGCGGCTTGAATCTGCTCTATCGTCTCAAAACGGTGTCCTCGGAGCGGTCTTTTGAGCTTGCTGAATAACCAGAAGTCGTACGGCGCCAAATCAGGTGAATACGGTGGTTGTGGAACGATATGAGTCGAGTTTTTGGCGAAATAGTCTCGAAGAACGAGTGCAGTGTGAGACGGCGCATTATCGTGGTGCGAAAACCAAGAGTTGTCTTTCCACAATTCCGGCCTCTTTTGCGGGATAGCGTTACGCAAATGACGCATAACGTTCAGATAATATTCCTTGTTGACTGTTTGACCCGGCGGAAGGAACTCAGAATGCACAACACCACGATAATCGAAAAAAACAATCAACATCACCTTGATTTTTGAGCGACTTTGGCGCGGTTTTTTTGGTCTCGGCACACCCTTGGCACGATATTCGCTCGATTGATCAGTCGTTTCGGAGTCGTAAGCATAGATCCAAGTCTCGTCTCCAGTGATCACGCATTTCGTCTTGTCAATGTAGTCAGAAAGCATTGTTTCACACACTTCAACGCGACGCCTTTTTTCCAAAAAATTCAATGATTTCGGTACCAGTCGAGATTTGACGCGTTTGAGGCCCAAAGCATCCTTCAAAATGGTATTGACTGAGCCTTTCGATATGCCAATATCATTAGCAAGGTCTCTAATCGTTAATCGATGGTTTTCAAAAACCAAATCTTTAATTTTTTGGACGTGAGCTTCGTCGGTGGAGGTTGATGGTCGCCCAGGGCGCTCTTCATCTTCGACACGTTCACGGCCTGCTTGGAACTCACTATACTACTTGTAAACATTTTTTTTCGACATAGTCTTATCACCAAAGGCTTTCTGCACCATCCTCAATGAATCCGCAGCAGAAAATTGATTCCGCAAACAAAATTTAATGCAAATTCTTTGCTCAACAAATTTCGACATCGCAAAAAACGAGAAATTCACTTTTAGCAGCTCACAAAACGAAGCGTATCTCAAACAGTAATGAATGTTTTGACGTGTGATTTGGCAGGGATGTCAAATACAGTCCTACCAATCTAAAAAAGAAACCAATTCGCCAACTCCTTTGACGCGTGCAATTTAAATTCAAATGTCACCTTATTTTTTGGGCACAGTAGTACATCACAACAGTTCTTCAGAGTTTCCTTTAATTTTGCATTCCATTAAATTTTTAAATTATATTACATTTGTGTATAAATTTTAAAATTTTCAAGGTATACAAAGAAAGTAAGATCTGAGCTGTTCAAATTTAAACACTACAGTGAATAACAATTTACTGAAAATGATATTTGGAACTCCTAATGTTTATCAAAATACTTAATTAAATTACTTTTCTTTGAATTTGCTTTCTTTGTGTACCATGAAAATTTTAAAATTTATATACAAATGTAATATAATTATAATATTTAATTAAATGGAAAACTCTAGACAGTTATTTGTTACATTTATTATTTTTTTATGTTTTAGTCATACATTAATCTCAAAAAATTTAAAATTTTATCACTAAGGAATTTTCAGTACAAGCAAAATTCTTGCACTAAAGCCGAGTATGTTGATGAAAAGTAGTATCTTTGGAAAATTATCATAGCCGGGGTAATAAATCTCAGATTCAGTTTTCCTGCAAATATTTAATTTAATTTTATACATATATTAACCCTACCTAATTAGCATTCCCCGAAAATTTCTTTAACCATATAATTTGCAAGAAACTGCAGTCCAGCCCAGGAATTTATGGTGTTTGAACGAAATGCAAGCGTCCTTTATATAAAAAACACAATGAGTAAGACAAGCAAGAAGTGTATAATGTCTATTTTATGTGGGATTAAATTTTGCTATGCTTACGGGATCAAAAACTTATATATTTATAGATAAAAAAAACTCCGGCGATATATGAATGCTAATGAAATTTTCATACTGAAAAAAAAAAAGAGAAAGCTATAAAGAGCGGTCCACAACTGATGGCGAGTGCGATTATAGCGGGGGCGATCGCCCCACCTCCCTAGAGCAAATGTCTGGAGCCGCTCTTGATACCAGAGAGATATAAAAAATATATCTTATATTTATTTATTTTATCTAAGACAGTTATAAACAGATTTTATACGAGAGGTTGATTGAACTATATATGTAATACGGGTGTTTCCCACTAGGAGGTCAGTAGAGCGGGAGTGATAGTACTCTGATAGATGAACAAAAATTTGTATGGCAGGGGGGAGGGGCCATATCAACCGTTTAGGAGTTACAGGGTGATTAAGAAAACAAGCTAGTTTTTTACAAAACACCCTGTATCTTAAAAACTACAGCGTGTATGGTCACAGTTATCAGTTACCAGTTATTGTATGCAGAACTCCATGGCCATAGGGTGTAATAGGTCAACTTAAAGAGGAGAGTCTACAGCTTACAGTTTTTATAAAAAAAAGGTATGTGGTACGACCTTTTTGCAAAAATAATAGAAGTTAAATTTAAAAAAAAGGTAAAAAAATCCGAAAGTTTGAGTTTAGATAACGATAATTCTTGAGGGGAGAGGGCTATGGGGCTGATTGAGCAGTAGTTCGAAAGGCCATGGAGTTCTGCATACAATGAGCTCCTAACTGTGACCATACACTCTGTAGTTTTTAAGATAAACGGTTGATATGCCCCCCTCCCCCCCTGTCATACAATTTTTTGTTCATCTATCAGAGTACTATCACCTCCCGCTCTACTGACCTCCTAGTGGGAAACACCCTGTATATGAATAAACGCAATTATAAAATTTTATGTATTGAGGAAATATACAATTTATTCAAATTTTTTATACACCTATATGTATATTATTTGTTTATAATATTTACACCTAAATTTTTAACCGTGAATATGAATCTTGATATCACGAATACGTTTTGATGTGCGAGCTGAATCTGCAAGCAAATGCATTCCATATGGTTGACGCGTGTTTTGCAGGAAAGCGTTACATCACGAATGAAACTTTACTACAAATGCTTGCTTGATCTGCGATGCGCCTTAGAGTGCTGAAATTTTCCTTATGGTCCTTTTGACAAAAAGTTAATTTACGTTCGAAAATGGGACAAATCGGTCAACTTCTTCGTAGGGTTGCCATACAAAAATTTGGTTTTGCACTATATATTTCAGCACTGTCTGAGAACTCGTGAACGTATAGAAAGTTGAAATTTTGTACCTACATGGCATTTTTATAGAAAAAGCAAATATATTGAGCTAAATCGGGTAACTCTTTCTAGGTGTTGCCATATAAAAATTTATGTTTTTGCATATACTGTGAAAACGATCAGTCCGAACGTTTTTATTGTATTGAAATGTTCTTCAGAATATGAAATCCTATGAAATTGGTAATAACCGTTTTTACTGTGCAACCAACCGTTCTAGAAATATATGCGAAAAACTACTTCAACAATCAAACGCGCACAGAGAGGTGATAGAAGACCATACAAAATTACATACGGCGCATTCATTTAGGGTATCATAAGAATTGGTCTTGGACCAATTCTAGATTTTTTACTAGTTACATTTGTATCTAGTCAAAGTGAAGTTGTAGCTGATTCATGAAACCCTTTCTTCCATTCTTAGTATACCTGTTAAAAACTGTTTTCTTATGTAAATTTGAAAACTTTCCGAATGTTTCAAAATTTCTTTATGGAGAGATTAGCTACCTCTTCATAAATACTTTCTGCATAGCTTACCGTTGCCAATTAAAAAGTTAACAAAGAACAAAGACAGCCGTCCGTTTACCTCAATTTCTTTGCCCTTTATTTGTCGAGCATGCGTACATTTGATAATGATGCAGTCAGTAGTAATAACATCAGTTTCAGTACTTAAGTACTAGAGAGAGAAGTATATGTGTGTATAGTCCACCAGGAGGAGTGTCATCATCACCGTGAATCAAGTTTTCCTTGAATCTTGCTCGTACCTGTCCCTCTGTTCTCATTTCAATATGAAATGGTTACTTTGACGTACATATGTAGGTACGATGATGACAGTTTCGATGTATATGTATTTCCACAGTTCATGCTAAGTACAATTTCTTTTATATTTTTTTCAAATATCAGTCGATATCCAGCGGAGCACCCCTCTATCTTCAGAAAATAAATTTTATCTTGCTATGCCTCATCTACTTCTTTCACGTATTAATGCTGTTATTCGCGCAAAAGGGCTCACTCATGCTATGGAATTACGTTTTTCTTTACAAACAATACGAATACAATAACAACAGCTCAGGGAAATGTTGAAATAGCGGTAAATGCACATATGTATGTATGTATTTACGATAAATGCAACAACGCAATAACTGTCTTAACCCAACTTGGATTCTCGTGTGCACGTGTTAACTTTACAAAGGTCTTTGAACCCTTCATCACAGTAAATTGCCCTGTCCCTTTTCCACTTGAGCACGTGTTGCAGAGGTTCTTGGTTCGGATACTTACAAACAACAACAGTGTGTATGACGTATGCAGTTCAATGAGTCAGGTTTCTTGCCTTGGCTTCGATCGGGTTCAGACTTGGCGCTTTAAAGATTCATAACTCGACGATTCCTTCAACTTAAGAAAATTAACTGCGCCGAGGCTGAGGCCAAGTTTACTTACAACAATTAAGCTTCTTCAAACAAGCTCTCTCAGTTCGTGTAACTGTAATGTAAGGGCCCGTTCGATCTTGTCGTTTGCTTTAATTCGTTTTTTTCGTTGTTTGTTTTTTTTTTTTCAATGTTTTTTTTTTCTTTTCTTGTGCAACAGAATTTAAGATTCAAGGCACGTGCAGCAAGACAGAGTTGAAACACCGGCTGTGTATAAGTCGTGCGGAAACTTTTGTTTTTTTCTTTGTGTGTTGTGTGAATCTATGGTTAAAGCCGTGAAATAAGGGGCTAATTTGAGTTGAACATTTTCCTTTAGAAAATTACGTCATTGGGAAAGACAAAGGACAAAGGCATTGTGACAAATGCGATTATATGAAAATTAGAACCATAAACAATTCGGTTTTCTTTATTTGCACCTCAAGCTGTTTTCTATTATCTTCTGAAGATTTAGTAGAAACTGGGTGAATAATTTTTTTTTTAGGTTATCAGAAGCCTCGGGAGGTAGCAGATTAGACTAAAGTTTGGTTCTAATTTTGAATTTACCTAATAGGTAGGTATTTACGACTAGAAGGAAGAACTAAAAGAAGTGATATTTATCATAGTTATTCATAAAACTCCGTTATTTGAGACTTCTCATTGCATAAGACCTTAAGAGAATTCGTGTATGAGAATCCGAGTCAATGTTGACTGAGTTTTAACTGATTGATGCCTCACGCTTAATTAACCGGGGGGAAAGACGTTCAGGAGCTCTGTATTTTCATATAGGTATTCTTTACTCATTTTATTTTATCGATTTTACCGGAACATTTTTTCTTTTATTATTGATTTCTTACGGAGAATGTTTTTTATTTTTTAAGTAGGTAGATATGAAATAAATGATACAAAAAGAGCCATAATATAGGTAGGTATATCGAATATCAATGTAGCGAAGTAGGTATTTGATAGCAATTCATTAATATTTTCTTTGCATTGATTTTAATATTATTTTTTTCTCACATGTAAGAAGCTAGTTTCAAAATACATTCCTCGACAAAATGATAACCCACCCCGGTAGTAGCATTAGCACAACGGAAGAGATAAACTCAACCATTACGCAACTTTAAATTGCTGTACTGAGTACGTTCGAAGACAGTTGAAATCAGAAGCAAAGGACCTGCAATCGGCGGGTACTTTGATGGAATAGAGAGGAGGATTTGAAAAGAAAAGAAGTCGGAGAACTATTCAACAGAGCTAAGCTTTCTGGCATCTGGGGAGAATATAAAAAGGCTGTAACAGAATAAATATGGAATTAGGAAAATCCGAAAGAAGAATCCGGCGGATTATCTGCGAGGGCATAGACCAATTTTCTGCAGCTATCATGCTCTATAAGGTACTTTCGAAAGATCACACGAATGGTATAGGTTCAGTTAGGAAACAGTCATGCTCTTATTAGAAACTAATTTCTCCGACGCTATTACTCCCGATCAAGGAACAGCAGCTCCAGACCCAATTGAGGTGGACAATTACGGGATCTCAAACAGGAGTAAGAGCCTTGCAGGCAGAATATTCAGTCTAAATAAGGCTAGATGGGCCGACATTGGCACATTAAAACCTTTTAAATATGCTGGAGGGGATGACTTCTTCCCCTTATTACTACAGCAGTGTTGAAGAAATACTTCTTACACTACAGTTACGCTCTAGGGTAGATTCTCCAATATTGGAGTGATGTTAGAGTGGCAGTTATACTCAAAGCAGGAAAAAGAGCTAGTTCTCTTGCCAAATCATTTCGACCCATCAGTCTTACCTCTTCTTTTACTTACGTCCATGGAAGAAATCCTAGACCTTCATATCCGAAGGAAAATTTTAAATAAATCACAACTTCATCCTAAGCAGTTTACTTATGAAGCTGGCAAGTCTACTGAGACTGCTATCCACACATCAGTCAAAGAGCACTAAAAGGTGGTTGAGGCAAAATCGGTATTTTTATGTGCATTTGCAGACATAAAAGGAGCCTATGATATCACGTCCTCCGATGCAATTAAATTAGCCGCTGAGGACAAGCTTCTTCAGCCATCCAGAGTTAACTGGATAGACTACATGCTTAGAAGCAGGAAGATAACCATAACTCTAGGGTCACGATCACCGCAGCTGTAGGCTGCCTACAAGGAGGAGTCCTCTCTCCACTCTTGTGGGCGATTGTAATTGATGATCTACTTTTGAAGCTGACTAGTTCGAGATTTAATGTACAAGGCTACGCGGATGACCTAGTAGTCACAATACTGGGCAAGCATGATCAAGTCATATCCAACATCATGGCATAAGCCATTTCCGAAGTCCGCCCGTAATGCTTAAACAACAAAGGCCTTAGCATAAACACCAATAAAATGTTTATCGTTGCGTTCACGGGAAGAACGAACCTTTCACTGACGACTCCTCTTCTTGATAACACGGAATCGATATTTCAGACGATGTCAAATTTCTAGGGGTCACTTTAGATAACTAACTTAACTACTTACCTGGAATCCGCTTTGTCCAGAGTGACGGAAAGAGCGGTAGGATCTCTCTACACATGTGGTCGCTTTATTGGCAGAACATGGGGTCTGAAGGCAAAAATGATGTACTAGATGAAGGTACACCAGGGGTGTTAGACTCATAGTCACTAATGCGGCCCTCGTATGTTGGCCAATATCTTATCAAAATAAAACCGAGTCTCTGCTTAAAACAACCCAGCGGGTTGCCTGTATAGGAATACCTGGTACACTAAGTACTTGTCCTACAGCAGTCATGGAAGCCTTATTAAAACTCCCACCCATGAATTTTCAAGAGAAAATGGATGCAATCTCCAGTACTATGAGATTGCAAAAGGAGAAACAGTCAAAGCCAGGTGATCTGGTTGGTCACTTAAGTATCTTAAAACAGGTATGTTTCGAATAAATGGCGACAATATCTGATATAAACACACCCAAGGTGGATTTTGTAAAAACTATTCGACATGGCTTTCGGAGACCGACCATAATGGTGTTCCACTAAACCGTCCTTCCAACAAGGTCAATGGTGTTGTATACAGATTGCTTCAAAATGCACAGTGGAGTCGGACTGGGTGGGCCTCGGACTCGTCTCGGACAGTTAAGCCACCTTCAAGGCCTTAAAATCCTTCACTAATAAGTCAAGCATAGTCTGGGAGTGTCCGCAAACTCTTAAAAATATATCACGGAGAAACAAAGATACACTATGTGGGTGCTTGGATATGAGACCCATTAAGGCAATGACATTCCTGATGGCCCAGTCGAAAGAGGAGCAGAAACTCTTTTTGGCGGTCCAAAACCATTTTGTGGCACTTCAAAGTGTTACATCAGAGCTACCCTAAATACCTTGGAGAAAAAACAAAAATTCCTATATTGGGAAAGGCTATAATGACTTCGTTAGGCAAAAAGTTTGTTGACACCTCTGGCGCAAAGACAAAGGAGTTCCTGCTCCTTAAGAGAACAGAGCTCTTCTCAGGATATTGCCCATTGAGATATCACTTATACAAAATGGGATTGGCTGAGACTTCGTCCTGCAGCTTCTGTCAGGATGCTCATGAAACCGCGGAGCACTTGCTCTGCAACTGCGAAGCATTAGTCAGACGGAGACTACTCCACCTCCCAGTCCCAGAATGGACTTTATTAATGGTCTAAACCTAGGAAGGGAGTAAATCGAACGGGAACTTACAATAGATCTTTCAAGTCACAGTGAATGTGAAGCAAACGCCTACACACCTCTTCACAAATATGATCTAATCTACAGTATATTTAGAAGATAATAAATAGATGAGATAATAAGAAAGAATTGAAAATTATTGAGGTACACAATGAACAAATCGTCTACAGTAATATATCTGCAGAGGGTTTCAATGAGATAATTACATAGAATGCATATCATAAGAAAGAA
The DNA here is from genome assembly GCA_963924295.1 of Dioctria rufipes. Lineage (NCBI taxonomy): Eukaryota > Metazoa > Arthropoda > Insecta > Diptera > Asilidae > Dioctria > Dioctria rufipes. The sequence continues at coordinate 320,342,827 of OZ002740.1, read as the reverse complement.
AACAAATTCTGATTTAGCGACATATATTGATGAAGTAAGTAAATAATCGTCCAATAAGTAAAATTTTGATGACGCGTCTTTAGTTGTGTATTGTTTACGAGAATTTTCGATGTCTTTTAAGGAAAACTCCATTTTATGTTATGCTTTATGTTTATATAAAGAATAAGTGTAAAGAAAGTTCTCCATCCTTTTGTAGAATTAATTGAAAAGATACTTACAATAATGTGAGTCCACTATCTGCAGGCTTAGATATATATTATGTGCTTGGATTTCTCAAAATAAAATTTCTGTAGGGGCTGCTACAAATTAATTATTGAACGTATTAAATGAATTTCCTAGAATACGTGATGGATTATATTCTACAATGGAAAAACTTTCATTATCTATTCAAGAGAGTGCTTCAGGAAAAGTATTGTATGGTGGAAATCGAGAAATCTATTCAGAATTCGTATTATACTTAATTGGAAAATTTCGATATAATTAATTGCGTTTTTAGTATCGATTGACCTCTTTTTATAAAAGTTGGAAGAAGTGCATTTGGCCTGGACTTTCGGTACATTTAGTGGCGAAATAGACAATTCTTCGTTTAAAATAAAATAAGTGTTGGCCATTCTTCGTCTATTGAAGAAATTTTTAAAGATTGTGCAAATATATTTAAACTATTAAACTATGAACGGAATTTCTTAAGGTGGAATTACAGTGAATGAAACGCTTTCTGCATCTCTGTTGTTGTATATATTAGTGGAGAGCAAAAACAAACATCATGGGAATGAAGTTATATCGATTCCTGCGCGTTCACTGTAATTCTAATTTTAAAGCCACATCTGAAAACTTGTCTTAAAAACACATCTATGAAGACGTCCTCGTTAAGGAAACGTCTGCAAAGTGCTGTCAATCATCCTATTTAGACGGGTCAGTATAAGGTGCGCTTTGATGTGCCTCAAAATTCCCGTCAGGACTGCCTTCAGTCGGTGGTATAAATACATCGACAAATTATGTAAAAGAAACACCAAACACTGCATGCTTGGGACTGGAATGATCACGTGACCTATAATAGCCAATCAAAATACGTGCTGCCTCAAAAGCTGCTTGTGTTGCCTATGAATTTTAAGTTGCACTTCATGCCTGTCCTTGACCATCATCCTACCAATAAGTTACGTGCGGCAGAGGTAGCATACTGACTTATCTAAACAGGTTCAATGAGACAATTACATCTAATTCATATACACAAGAAAGAGAAATTAAATTCTGGCTTGGCGACATCTATTAGTGAAGTAAGTAACAATTGTCCGATATATAAAATATTGAAGACACGTCTTTAGTTGGGTATTGTTTACGTGAGTATGTTTTAAGGGAAGCCCCCTAGAGTCAGTGGCGGATCTAGCTAGGGGGCGCGGAGTGCGCGCCACTATGAAGACAAAAAAAAAATTGCAGTAGATGCTCTGAATTTTCCTACTGCACTTTTGGTAAAAAACATAAAAATTTCTAAAAATGTTCAATTTGATAATTCCGAGGTAGCAGGGTTAAAGTTCAACGAATTATTAATTTTACATTGTTGGTCCGGAAAAATGTGACATTTTCTTCCAAGCTGGAGAAGTTGGCTTAGAACTTAAAGCAACAGGGTACATAAGCACTATTCGGGATTACATAAGAAAAATAAAATTGAAAAAAAGTAAAGATTTGTAGCAACAGGAGCTAATAAACCATCACAAGGTGTACATTTTCTCGAAAACAAAAGAAATGCATATAATTTGAAAAATACATGACTTAGATTTTTTTTTATATTTTTCTGGTAACTGTTACCATTTGGTCTATCACCCGGTTCCGGCTTGACGTCGACTTACGGGACACCCTGTATATATATACACAAAAATAAAAAATACATGCATTACGTGAAAAGTGAATATAATAGAAAAAAATAAAACTTTAGTAATAGGATTTAGCATAAATTTAAAGACGATCTAAAGCAAAAATGAAATAAAATACGAAAACACTTAGAGATAAATACTAAATATGTCAATGATAATAAGACCAAAAAGGACAATTACAATACATTAAAGATAGAACAAAGTATTTAAAATAGGCATACTGGAATGTATTAACTAGAGCTAAGTACAAAATTATTTACTTGATACACTACATACAATTGAATAACAATATAATAAAATATGAAGAAGCTCAACAAGCTATTAACCGATGAAATGATCACAAGTTGAATTTATGAGAATGAAATCATAAAGCTACTTACAGATTCATGAGTAGAGCACCTATTGTCAACAAAGTCAATCATGCCACTACAAAGATTAAATTGTCGAATACAGCGACTAATTGGACCATTAAGGCAGTAATTTGTTCTGTGAAGGGATTCGTACAGAATGGAGAAGAATCTCAAAATCCTAGATGGAATGTAAAAATGAATGTGCTCGAGCAGGGAAGGAGAAACAATTTTATAAGCCAACAGATCTCTTATGAACATAACTTTGCGGGTCTTCCGTCTGGTAGACAATTTTTGTATGTCAATTAATTGGCATCTTGCATTATACGGAGGTAGATCAGCACTCCAGTTAAGCTTCCTCAGGGCGAACCTGGTGAATCTCCGCTGAACGCCCTCGACTCTATTGCTATGAACAGGATAATAAGGATCCCACAAAACAGAACAATACTCAAGGATTGGCCTTACCAAAGAAATGTATAGACTGCAACCCGACGCCTAACGAAGCCAAGACGAGAGTTAGCCTTGCTCACAATGAAATCTATATGCTGGGAGAATGACATCTGAGAATCAAGCAAAACCCCAAGATCAGATGAAAGATTACATTTGGCAATTGGGGATCCATTAATGGATGAATCAAGTAGTACCGGTGAGGACCTTCTAGTGAAGGTAACATGCTTGAACTTTGATAAATTCAAAGATAAATGATTTAGGGGTTCAAAGCAAATATTTAAAGAAACAATTACAACTCGTAATTGTAGAAATTCAACGAAACTACACAACGGCAAACAAATCATTGTATATTGTTGTATTGAGTTATTCCATTTAAAGTGAGACATTTGTTTTGGGAAAAAATGTTCTATTATTTCGTAAAATGCAATAGTAGAATATTTAGCTAAAACATTAAATGAAAACAAATTGAGAAATTCTCAATCATTATCTTAGAGAAATAGATTGATCAGTTTGTTTTTCATCGAGGGATGTGGATGAATGCGCATTACAACTTAGTGACATGTTTAGTCTTGCCATGCATGAATACATTCCTTATTCTAACAGCAGGTTTCAACAACAGTAAAATCGCTCTTGGTTTAACGATAAGTTCAACCAAGTAATAAAAGCGAAAGAGTCTGCTTTTCGCGCCTATCAACTGCATCCATGTCCAGAACTGAAACAAGTATACAAGAGCACACGGAGCACCTGTAAGTTAATTATAAAGAGAGAAAAATTTCTTTCTGACAAGAGTGTGAGACCAAGAATCTTGGCAAGCCGCAAAGGCGGCAAAGATTTCTGGTCTCTGGTCAAAATCATCAGGAACAACTTCAGCAGTTCCTCTATACCTACACTACTTATTGAGGGTGAGGGGGGTGTTGACTCGTTGGATCAAGCTAATATAGTGCTGGGACATCGGAACGGAGCATCGATGTTCTGCATCGATGTTCACATCGCCCAACAAGCATCGATATCAGATAATATCGATGTACAAACAACATTGATGTTAATAAATTTTAAACACTCTGGACAAATGTCTGACGGTAAACCATAGAAAAAATGCCTTTTTTCTAGTTTAGAATTTTTTCTCTCGTCTTTATTTATAACTTAATAAAAATATCATTATCAATTCTAAATTAAAAGTTTCTTAGAAATAACGATAAATGAATTAAATAAAAATGAAAAATTGCAGGTCCGAAAACTTCTTATCTACAGACTGAAGAAACAATAACTGGCAAAGGAGTTTTCCCTACAAACTATTTCTCTTTTGAGTTATAGTCTCGCTCACGCCTGTCTTAGACAAGACAGTGTAAGACGCGATAAGCCAAGATATATAAGTTAGTAACGCTGCCATCATTCCAAAGGATTCATATGAAGCGGTTCCAAAGGACCTCTTAAATAAAGGGGTATTTCCAATTGCATATGTTCCGAACTTTCTTCCGATGATTCTGTTGTTTTTTTCAGTAACTAAGCGGATGTAATTAGCACATAAATTGAACTTTGTTGATCCTGAAAAAGAACTTGCAGGCAGACGTTCTCTTAAGGGGCCCATACACGGTCACGCATTTTTGCCAACTCGAGTAGGACAACAATGTTGTCACGCAGATTTGACCGTGTGTGGGCCTGTTTGTTGTGTGGCACGTATGTCAAGCAGTTAGACGAAAATCAAATTAGTTTGATTTTGAGTGGCGGGGGTACGTGTTTGACAACATATTGGACCGTGTAGGGTGATGTTTGTCACACAGTCGTCATTCTTGAGTGAAGTCTATTGAAGAAATGTGTTATGGTCGTAGCATATTGCATATAGCAATATGCTACATGACAGCTAGCAGCAGCACTCTACCCGCAAGTTACGTCCGATATGGATGGCGAGACTTGACTACTCGAACACACTCGAATCGACGAGAAGAGCGTTTCCACTTACTTTTTAGTTTTGACGAAGGAAGAAGAAGAGTTTTTTTTCTTCCGGCATGGTTGACGGAGTGAACATTCCGATTTTTCGAGACAACAGTTTTGTCAATTTTCAAGAAAGTTTAAAAAAAAAAAGAAAAAAATCCCAAAGAGTGGAACTGCTGAAATTTATTCCTTTCTTCCGCATAAAAAGAAAAAAAAGTTATTATTCTGGAAAAGTGCACCGATCTGAATGTCAGTGGTGAGAGATAAAGAGGAGTTCTGCCGCAATGACGACATCCCCACATGGGAATTTGTCGCCCCGTTGGATAATTCGAAACCAGGTGCTGTAAATAAAAATATTTCTAACATAGCGAGATTCAAGGTCCTGAAAACGTTTAACCGGGAACATTCCCGCCCCTTGTGCTGATTGAAAACGTGATTGCCAGTGGGAAAGCTACGTCCACGTTGCACATATTTAATTGAAAGCTCAAAATTCTTCATCGACGGGAATATAATTGTCATGCTGGAAAGCAGTAAACGAGAACTTACAACGTATTGTAGTAAACTCGAAATACAAAAAAATAACCCCATTACGATATATCATCATTTCCATGAACTAAACGCATAATTCGTTGGAATAAACCACAGTACACCAAGAGGTTATCAACGGAAGATATAGATCCTAGCCAGGGTCATTGTACTATGCCACAAGAATCTATTTGGATTTAATAGCGACAATCTAATCGTAAATCAGACTCGGATGAAGGATGAAGTTCAACACATATCAAAACAAGCAATTCGTATAAAAGTTCGACTAGTAGCCGTCCCCTAATTTAATAGTATGATTATATCATCGTTCAGGCTTAACCATATTATTTCTCCTATTATATCATCAGATATTAGTAGTTTGTAGTGTATCATTATATTAACTTTTTACTGGTGTGTCAGTTTCGAACGTCGTTTGCAGTATTTTTGTCTAATTGAATTCAAATTTTATTACCGAATATGCCAGGTACTCGTCAGCGTCACACGAAGCTTCGGAGATGCAGTGGTAAGTACGTTTATTCTTTTTGTTGATAAAGTTATTGGCAGACGACTTCCGTAACATATTTTCATTCATTTGTTTTTTTTTATATATTGTCTCCTAGCTATAGCATACATCAATTTATACGTTTGAATTTTGCTAGAGTATATATATATATGATTTGCGTGGCTAAATTTTGGCTATAATACATATATATGTATACATAATTTACTATATTAGAATCGTAGCTATAATATACATATATATGTATACATAATTTCCGATATTAGAATTTTAGCTATAGCATACATCAATTTATAATTTCTAAATTTGAATTTTAGCTAGAGTATACCTATCTGTACACATATGTTATAGAATTTAAAATGTTGGAATGTTACCTATATTATACCAAGGACACCTAGTTCCTATATATGAATTGTAGACATAACATGAGGTATTTAGAGTTCCTACGTGCAAATAATATCTAGATGATACAACGTAAGAATTATGTCGGTCTCTGTATCTTAGCTGAGGTAGGCGCTGTACCAAGTGTAATAAAAGAGTCCGAGGCTCAAGTTCATTAAAATAAGAAGGTTATAACGTAATGGCTTCATAATTTTTGCATTTCCTCCTTTCACATCCCGGAGCCCCCTCTCATGAGATTATGGTCGTCTAGGTTCGCCTAGTCCGCTCGTAGCTCTCTTCACAGGTCAACTAAGGGACTTTGGACGATGTGCCACCCAAAGTCAATGGGAGGATGGGGCATGGCCAAGAAGGCATGTCATCTGCGCCTTCATGGAAATGCAGGTAAGTGACGTAAAGGTCCATTCAGGACTGAGTGTGTGCAAGGCTTTCGTAGGTAGGCACGAAAATCTTTTTTTTTGATTATGGTTGGTGACAAGCGGCAGGTTATTTCGGGAACTCCCCCACACTCTCCGCCACCCTTAGCCGAGGTGCTAGCATGCCGCCCTGTACTAACGCTGTCATCGAGTGAGCTGTCAGCTCATGCTGGCAGTTTGGACTTCACGTCCTGACCATTCATCACTCAACATACTTCCATAACAAATGATAGCAAAAAATAGTTCAAGCAGCTCTTGAAATGTGTTCCTATCCTAATGCTGGGCAGCATGTTTGACAGTGTGTGGAGAAAATCTTTCATGTGTGGCACACCAAGTTGGACAGCATTTTCGCCTTGTATGGGCCGCTTCAACTAAAATAATAAGCAAACCTGTATCGCTCTCCTGTGTCCTAACTTCGTTGGTCTCCATTGAGTCAGTGACAGGAGTGTGATGCAAGGTCACTCTGATTGTTTCCTCCCAATTATTTAAAAGAATTTTGATTCGTTCTACGGAACGATGTTTTCTGCCCCCAGCTCAAATCATTCTAAAAACTAATGATGATAAATTGTATCGATGCTTTGAAAATGAAATGAACAATAACTTCACTACTTCTCTTTCCGTTTTACCACAAACATTTTATTGAAATATACCTAAGTATTTTTTTTTTTCAAATCTAGATAATTTTTTTGAATTTTATTTGCTTTTTACAGTATGCATTTATTCTTGCGGTAAGATGTCGATGTTTTAGTGCGTCGACATCGATGTAAAAATATCGAACATCGAAAGCCCAAACATCGATGTTTTAAAAACATCAATGAACATCGCCCAGCACTAACATGGGGGTTACACCTGCAAGTACAGCTTGCATGCAAACCTCCCTTCCAACACTATTTTTAACTTGACAGCGGAAGGCAGTTCGGTTGATGTCTCATCAGCTTGCATGCAAATTCATTTAAAAAATGGCATTGAGACGTAAACTCTTGCGTATATTGGAAAATTATAGCAATAAAGGAAGTATCACAATGAAAAAAACCCAAGAAAAAAGGAAGATGAAGATGTTGGTAAATGATGTATTGCAAATGATCCCAGAAAATTTCATTTTCCCGGTATAAGTTTATGAATTTCTCTCAAGCATTTCGTTTCCGCTATTTTGAAAACTGTATAAATGTCAAATTACTATCTCCTAGCTGTCATGATTTTTCATCATGCAAGTTCGCTGAAAGTTGCATGGTAGTTGGATTTCACGTGCAAGAAGGATGGCAGTGCAAGTTGCATGCAAGCTGTACTTGCAGGTGTAACCCCCTGGTAAGCTAATATTTTGCTGGTAGATTCGTTTCAAATTCTCTATATAAAGGCCTAAGCACAATTGTGACGGCAGACGGAAAACGACGACGAAATTCCGTTGTCAACCTTCTAAAAGCGCAGCTTCTTATTTGAATGCACCAAATTACGACGAACGACGGTAAGCGGACGAAGATGTTGCCGCCGAGATTGAGCAAATTCTAATTTTGCTGTCATCGCTGCAGTGTTACCAACAAAATTAATTGCATGAAATTGTTTTGGCATTCAGTTTTGTCTTTTTGAGGTGGTAGCACGCCGCGGTAAATTTCGAATAATGAGCTTTGAAGAAAAATCATTGAGGAAGTACGAAATCAGAGAATAATTTATGATTTGCAAGACAGGTAAGACAAATGGACAAAAAATACGTGGTTTGGATGGATATTTCAAAGCGTTTAATTTAATTAATTTCTGTATTTTCAGTTTTTTTTTTCACACTTTGGTCTATTGCATTTTTTTTAATATAATATAAAATACTCTTATTAAAAATCTCCTTTTAAAACGCTCGAAACATTAAAAAAATGAAATTTCAGTATCTTCTTCTTTCACAATCGTCGCTCACCGCCTGTCGTTGCAATTGTGTTCCCAATTTTTCGACGGCCTGTTTTGACAACCGAATTTCCCGCTGCCGTCTGAAGTTTTCCGCTCTGCCATCGCAATTGTGTTTAGGCCTTAAGAGCCAATACACATCCGTAATACAGATTTGTTCATGGTCCTTAAGGGGATCAACGTCCCCAAAGCCGTAGGCTATGATGGTTTCTCACCACTGTTAATTAAAAGCTGTGCCTCATCCTTGATCAATGATCGCCATTATGACTTCCGGACTGGACGTTCATCTGGAGAATTTGCTGACTTTTCTTACGGAATACTCGAACCGTAGTGATTACAAAATCGTTGCTCTAGATAATTGAAAGGTCTTGATAGAGTCTGACTTCCAGCGCTTTTAGTTAAACTTAAAGCATTTGGTCTCTCCCCTCCTCTTCGACGGTAGTACTAAGAAAGTGCTGTATGGAAGACTTAGAATATAGAGCACAGTCATGGTGATAAGCCAAATTTCTGGTTGTGTTGATAGTCCATTTCTACATGTATTTACACGCCATCCCTATTCTAAACAACTTGTCAATTTGCAAAAAGTAAACAAACGTTTTGAGCGGAGCATTTGTGTTAAAAAATGTTCTTTTTCGACTTTATTTTGAAATAATTCACATATTTAATTTATATAAATCTTTGCTTCTATTAACAAAAAATATCATTTAGATAGTGCACTTGCTTGAAACACGATTTCCCTAGTTCCAATTTATATTTGCAAGCACTGACCGAACATTTCATTTCTGTTTTTTTAATTGATATGAAGATTTTGACAGGCACTAGTGGCACTATAAAACTTTACACTAAATAAACTTCAAAGATAAATAGTTTTGAAAAGAATTGAGTCGGTACTTTTGTTAAATTTTACAAAAGAATTTTAGATTGCATAAACCTGTTCACAAAACAAAATCACATTTGACAATCCTACACCCAGCTTTGACAAATCTTTCGCCCAGCATCTCACTTACTCCTATGTAAGTATAATCTCTTGCTCTTGACAAATTACGCTCATGTACACGAATTTTACACGATTCAACCATTCCTGTTTGCTCTATATTCTAAGATGGAAGAGCTCATAGCAAAACTCAATAACTCACTGATCTCGGCTAAATATATCATGGGCACAAACCAGTAATGTTTTTCAATATAGGCGAAATTCATTTCTTTCTTAGAATTCAATCGACCATATTTCTTCAGAGTGTGTCGTGTGTATTATTGGTGGCTGCTGAAGACGATTCGATTAAAGGCTGAGTTACAATGTGACGCTGTCGCGAGACGCGGTCGCGAATGATGTTGCTGATGCTGACGCGGACGCAGTGCATGTTGCTATTGCTGTTCCAATGATGTCGCTTTAAAGTGTCAAAGTTGGCTGTTATATGTGCAAAATTTTGTATATAAAATTTGAAATAAAATAAATAAAATTGAGGATGCAGACGAGTTTCAATTTATTCTTTATTTACTTAATATGTCATACTTATATTTGTGGCAGAGAAAAGTGAAACGCAGGTGGTGGGTACGTCCACTGTATCGAAAAAGAAACAACTTAGGATTTTACGAGAAAACTTTTAAATACATTAAGGACAATGATAATGAATTGTTTTACAAAGCTACACGAATGAATCACGTCCAGTACAATTTGCTACTAAATTTGATTAAAGAGGACTTGCAGAAAAAGTCAATCAGGAAAGCTGCGAGCTATATGGCCACCCCTCGGTCTCTTCTGGATCTTCAGCCGCTTGCCCGGACACGTTTTTCTTTTTTAACTGTCTGGCGTAGCTATCTCTTAATTGCTTCCATTTTTTTTTGCGTCTTCCACTGAAAAAAAAAAAAAAATACATAAATGTATTACAATTTATCGTATGCATTCACTAAAGATAGATTTACATATCTTATTTATTATGATTTACTGCAGTAAACATAAATATTCCTTTATTTGAGCAGCCGTGCCAAAGACAGGCAGAGCGTTGGGCACATCATACAGTACGTTTACATGAATACTTGAAGTATACTTGAAGTATGCTTCAAGTAATTGGAATTAATTCAATCTACCGCCCTACCTGAGCTTCAAGTGAAGTTCAAGTCAAGTACTCAAGTATTCATGTAAACATATTGATAGACAGTTACATAGTAGATACACATTATTCATTATACATTTCTCTACCGCAAATATAAGTATGACATATTAAGTAAATAAAGAATAAATTGAAACTCGTCTGCATCCTCAATTTTATTTATTTTATTTCAAATTTTATATACAAAATTTTGCACATATAACTTCCTGATGACAGCCAACTTTGACAGTTTAAAGCGACATCATTGGAACAGCAATAGCAACATGCACTGCGTCCGCGTCAGCATCAGCAACATCATTCGCGACCGCGTCTCGCGACAGCGTCACATTGTAACTCAGCCTTAAGCCTTGAGTTGTGTCTGGCTCTGGGCAGTCACGGCTTCGTGAAAGTTGGATTGATTTTGTTGCTTGGACTTGTTAGCTAAAAATTTGTATGAGCGTAGATCTAGGTACATCAGCGCGAATTTTTGTCTCAGGCTTATATAAAATGTTTTCAATGGAGGAAAGAATTGATTTATTTCTTAGAATTGAAATCGACAATATTTCTTCAGAATTCGTGTGATTTATTTTTGACTATAGACGATTCGAGCAAATTCTGCTTATTGGCTTGTTGAATGAGATGTTTAGCAAGAGTGTGTGTGTATGTGGGGGGGGGGGGGGGGGGTTAACACATTTTTAATTTTTTTTTTTGCTTTTACTCTTAGTTTGAAATTTGAATCCCGTCCCAGATAACACAGAACATGTTCTGATCATCTTCTTGATACATAATGTTGAACATTTGCGCTGTAATTAAATTATTTATTAATATAGGGTTGACATTTACTCACACAAGCAAGAGCCCCAGCTACAGCCATTCTGGCTATAGGCAGCTATAGCCGGCTCTAGCCAAAAGTTCAACACAGCCCTAGTATAGTATACGCAATGATTTCATCATCTAGGGTATAATAACGTATTGTAATTTTAAGTAAACATGTTAAGCAAATACAAGATAATACAAGAGATTGCCACTTATCAACTGTAATAAGTGTTGTAGTAAGTAATATTTGATTGCTCCACTAAATATAGAATGCCGCAATAAAAACAATAACCTAAAGTAAACAATGACGCTCGATTTGTTTTTGTTTGCAATAGGTGCATTAGTTATTCCGCGAAATTTAGAAAGGGCAAAATAACTGCGTCGACATCTTTTATGGTTATAAGAGGGCCAGTACCACAGTATTAAAACAAAACCCCTTTTTCAAAATCTTGAAAGTTTTTTTTTTGTGCGGGCCCCTTTGTTGTGGGGGCTCCTAAGGTGAAGCGTAGATAGCCTGCTCAGAAAGACGGCCTTGATAAAAAAGATGCGATTTTCCTGTTAACTATGACTCAATACCAATTAACCTTGATAATATAGAGACTAAAAGCATCAAGTGACGGGCGGTGTTTTCTCGTATATTTTGGGCTATATCTTGATAACCAATTCACAAAAATTTTTGATTTCTGTTTTTGGAATCCTTGAAAGTAGCTCTGTTGAACGATACTCCACACGATTCAAAAAATAATAATTTTTTATTGAGGGCCCCAACCCAATCCTATTAAAAATTACAAATAAATATTTCATAATATTTGACAAAATTTGTGCGCGTCTAGAAGATCTAAAGTCTATAACACAAAGCAACAAGTACTTGTGAATCAAAAGTGTATTTCCACAAGAATCAACATCTTCTGTATCATAAAACAACAGGGCAATAGGCGATGTACAAGCTATTTTTTAAATATCACAAAGGGAAATTTGGTGACTTGTTTCATTCTGTAACTGTAATCAAAGATTGAGACAAAATATTAATTGAAACTTCTTGATTCATCAGTAAACTTCTACCAGTCATTTCAGATTTTTTAGCTTTTGAATGAAGTGAAATTAAATAATCAAGTACGTTCGCCTCCAACTGTTGCTTCAGTTATTCAAAATTTCTTTGAAAAAGGTGACATGGTGGGATGTTCTCATAAATGTTGATCCATCATCATATAATGACATTATAACTGAAATTCCTACGTCACGTCGGTTTTGAGAAAAATATATGTGACAGACAAGCGGACGGACGCGAAGGCGTTTCGGTTATGAGGTATGGAACTCTAAAAAGAAAAATTAAAACTAAAGAAAGCAAAACGAACTTAGACAAAATTAAACGAAATAGAGTTTCAAAACTTAACTTAAATAATAAGATAAAAATTAGTCTGTTTATACAAAAATGATGTCTTAAAATGTCACTAATAGTTCAAGAAAATATTTTGTGAAAGGGACTTTTTTCTTTACTTTTTTAAAACAAAATTAAAATAAAAAAAAAAGTAAAAATAGTCGCACGAAAGAAAACTTATAGATTGAGTAGTAAGTAGAAAATGAGTGCTTTGATTAACATGCGAGTCAATTTTTAACACAATGGTTCCTGTCTAAATCGAAAGTAGGAGGAAGAAATCTGATCGCATGCATATACTTCTGCTATGTTTCCTCCAGGAAAACAAAAAAAGTTGGGATCGTCATACAAAATTTACAAAATATTTTTTTTTCTGCATGGGACTAAATGAATTTTGAAAATGTTGAAAACAAATTTATTGAATTTGCACGCATAAATTAAAAAAAAAAACAAATTTATTTTAAATATTTTATAAAATTTTCACATTACTTTTTTCCTTTGACGTCCTTTCAGATTTTTTCCTCTCGACATATTTTAATTTGGTATTTTTTTCTGATTTTTTATTTTTTGAGATTTTTTCTTCACAAAAACGTCAATAGTTTCGAATATTTTTGACTTTGTAAGGTAGGGTTGTACAAGACAGTGGCAGCAACTGTATAGTATGCTGAATCTGAATTGAATATCTAAATATTTCATGTTAAAATGTTTCACTGAAAGATATACAGTGTGTCCCGTAAGTGGTGTAATAAAGGCTATAGGTCATACTTAGACGAGGAAAAAATTGTATGGGTTGTGGGGGTGAAGGGAATCCTAACGGTTTCCGAAATAACGAGACTTATAGATATTTCGGTATGTTTTTATAGATCACCCTGTACCTTCTGAACATTACACTCTATGATAGTGATTTAAACTTTGGTAGATAGATAATCCTTAAATAAATAAATTTATATGGCTCAACAAATTTAAGATTTCGGAATTTTTACTCGTTCTTTTTTTAACTACTATTTTTATCAAAAAACATGTCTTCAATATCAAAAGTTTCTTACTGGATTTAAGAAAACCAAAACCTTAGCTTTAAAACGACTTATTACACTCTGTATCGAAAATTTAACTCTTTCTACGTTTTTTGCATTTCTTCTTAAGCATATTCAGCGAAAGTGGCTGAAAAAGGTCATTTCCTAAAGATAATTGCATACTTTCTGGCACTTTATTCAACTTTTAGAGCAATTTTCATTGGAGATGCTGAAGAAAAAGCACAAAAAACGCAGAAAGGGTTACATTTTCGGTACTGTCATTATAAAGTTAAGGTTTTTCGCTTCTTAAATCCAATATCGAAAATTGGTATTGATGACGTGTTTTTTGTTAAAAATTGTAGTTAAATAAAAAAAATTCCAAAATTTTAAATTTGTTGAGCCATAACTTCAAAACGGATGGGTGGAGGAGAAATATATTCATATATACACTTGCAAAGGTTTAGCGATTTTCTATCCACTAAAGTTTAAATCATCATCATATGGTGTAATGTTCAGAAGTTACGTGATTTATAAAAACATACCCAAACCGTTAGGACTCCCTCCCCTTCCCATAGAACCGATAGAATTTTTTTCTCATCGAAGTATGACCTATCCATAGCCTTCTGGTATCACATATCTTACGAGACACCCTGTATAATAAAAGAAATGTGGTTCCAACCGAATTGTGCTATTGTGCTCACACCTATGGTTCCACTGCATCCCATGTAGCTATTACGTGGACATTTGCGTAATTTCTTGAAGTTTGGAAACATTAATTATAGAACTGTTCCGAACATTATCTTGTGGAGTTTAGATATTTTTTAGGGAAAGAGTCTACAAAAACAAACCGCAGACACTGTAATCACCGAACAAAAACATATCCAGGCAGAAATAAACGTGACATGATGAAATTGGGAAATGTTGCGAAAAACATTTGAAAATGACCTAAGAAGAACTTCTATCTGTCGGTTTGCTGGAGGTTGTCATTTAAAAGTTCCTTTAAAGCTGATATTTTAATCAATACTTTAACAAATAAAAACTAATGTACTCGAAATTACTGTTAAAGAGACAGATAGCTGATGCGCTGGAATCATTTAGATTTTAATTGGTATTGTGGTGACTCCTCTAGAAGCTAGATGATGAAAATCAAATTAAAAAACTCGAATTAGTATTCCTCTGCAAAAAGAGATAAAAACCATTTTTGAGATGATGCTCCTTCTTTAATGGTGTCCAGTGATATAATCCTAAGCTTGAGCTAATACCACAAATATATAAATATGTACTGCATAAAAGGGAAATGTACTAGATAGGGCAAACGTAGGTCTAACAAGAGTACAATGAGGAATTTCCGCAGTTTATGAATTATCAAAGCCCATGGATAATCTTCACCTCCTCCCGCACCAGCAAGCTTTATCGATCCCAGATTTCTTCTGTATTAAAAAAGTCTAAGTGTGTCTTGTTTGTCCATTCTCTGATATTTATTTAACTTATCTTTCCGTTAACGGGTGTTTTCCCAAAATCGTGGAAGTTATTTTGTTTTATACCCTTACACAAGAAGTCAAAATGAACGATATATTAAATTACAGGCCTGTTGCTAAATTATCATGCAGGCATTGGCAAGGTATTTGAAGCCTTAGTTTGTGATGTTTTGAATGTTCACTGCAGGTTCCTTTTAGCAATGTTCCCACTACATGGTTTCACTAATGGAAAATTGACCACTACTAGCTTAGTAAAATTCTTTAACATCTGTATCTGTGTTATAGACTTTAGTAAGCAGAATGACTGTGTCTAATATCAGTAAAGCATTCAAAAGAATCAGCCACCACATTTTCATTCATAAGCTTACCTAACTAGGGTTTCCCTTATTTTTAGTGAAGTCCTTATGTCACATTTATCAAACAGAATGCAAAGAGTTATTCTTAGGGCTAGTCTTTCTGCCAAAGTTTAGAGTACTTCTGGTATTCCTCATGGTAGTCACTTTACCCCTTTACTATTTATTTTTTACATTGACGATGCTGGATCATTTCTGACTAATTTCAAAATTATTTGTTACGCTGAAAAGGCCAAATTATCTTAATATATAAAAATCCCGTGTCAATGAGTTTGTGCACGTTAATCTCCGAAACCGCACAACCGCTTTCAATGAAATTTTCTGAAAGTGTTTGGTTGATTCCAGCTAGAAAGATAGGATAGTTTCGGATACGATAGATGGCGCTGTTATCGAAGTCTAGAAAACTGACGGAGAACGCTTTGATCTGGAAATGTGAAATTTTGTAAACGGCGTTTTCATAAAAATTACAAATACAAGCTCAAAACTGAGTTCATTCGGGCAACTCCGTCGTAGGGTTGCCAAACAAATATTTCGTTTTTTAGTACATATATACTTGGACACAGCCTGACAACGAGTACGCGTAGAGAGCTGAAATTTGGTACGCAGTATTTTCATAGCAATAGAAAATAAAAGTTAAAAAATGGGCCAAATCGGGCGAGCCTTTTTTGGTGTTGCCATACAAAAATTTAGTTTTTCACCTATATATTTGGAAATTGCCTGCGTCTACGTGGAGAGCTCAAATTTTGTACACGGCGTTTTAATCAAAAATTTAAATTGAAGTTTAAAAATGGGACAATTCGGGCAACTCATTCGTTGGGTTGGCATACAAAAACTTCGTTTTTAACTAAATATTTTGGCACTGTATAGAACACGTCGACGACGTGGAGAACTAAAATTTGGTACTTGGTGTTTGTATAGCAATAATAAATAAAATTACAAAAATGGTCTGAATCGGGCAACCTCTTCTTGATGTTACCATATAAAACTTTGGTTTTTCACTATATATTTGGAAACTGTCCGAGAACCCGTCGACGGGGAGAGCTCAAATTTGTACACGGCGTTTTTTTTTTAAATTTCAAATACAGGTTTAAAAATGGACCAAATCGGGCTACCACTTTTTGGTGTTGCCATACAAAATTTTAGAGAGCTGAAATTTTACACACGGGACTTTCTTAAAATAAAAATTTTAATTAATTTCAAAAATGGGACCAATCGGGCAACTCCTTCGTAGGGTTGCCATACAAAAAATTTGCTACGCGCGATTGGGTTAGATATTATTTATCTCTAACTATCCCATGCCAACCCCACCCTCAACCATCTAGGTATCTATATTAGTGCCGGACAGCACCAATGGGCTGCTCCTAGATGTATATAATTTCTGACGGAAACGATTGTATGGTCTTAAATTCTGACTTAGCCCCTTTCCATAATTGGGTGCAAAAATAATAATTTACCTTTGAATTTAATCAATTTCAGAGTGCACTTCCAAATATTTTTCCTCAAAAGAGGTATCCAATCCATGCCGATTATATAGTAAATCAAAATTCATTTATTGGACTCAACAAATGCAAAATTTTGGGAGTTATTTTCAATTTTCGTGTTGTTTTTTTAAGAAGATCATGCTACTTTGGGATTCGTAATATGATGGTCCCGCCTAAAAGTCGAATTTATTTACAAAATATTTTTATATAAATATAGTAAAAATTAAAGCAACAAAATGGCAGAATAGAAGGCACACGAAACTGTCGACAGAATTTACGAGCTATACCTCTCATGGTTTTTGTTTTTTTATATAAAGAAAATATATCACAAGATCTATAATAAAGAAACTACTTATCTTAGCCATTATGCAATCCCTCTCCAGATTTTCTTCCCTAATTTTTTTGTTCACTTAAAAAAAAAAAACTCACGCACTATTTCACTATTTAAAGTGGAACTCGAATGCACTTTGATGTCCCAAAAACTTTTTTTTTATCGTTTTCCTCCCCCTATTTCGTCTTATACTAGAAAATCCATCTTAATTTCCATATTGAACGAAATCGGGTTAAATTTTATTATTTTTCTTCTTTTCATATTAAATAATCTACTCGTGCCTTAGATTCCTTTGGCGTATTCCGCACCCTGATTAAAATTCAATTAGGGCGTTGAATTTCAAAGGCAGGCAGTGGCATTGAGAGCGATGTCCGCGTGCCAGAATACTTGTTTTTAATAAAATTTAATTTGCATGAAGTGTATTTTCCCAGTTTCGTGCGTTTACTACTCGAAAAATATGAAGAGCCCAGCAAACATTGAGATGAAAAATCATCAGCACGATGATTGGAGGATATCTTCCAGTTATCATCTTTGGAATATTTGAGCAATAAAAAGAAATGTCTGAAAATTGCGTTTAAGTTGCTTACCAATAATTAGATGATATGAGTGCGGTTTCTTTCAATTTCAGTTTTACCTGGATGACAAAATAGAAATAAAATTGTTTTGTTTTTCCTCCAGACGAAAAAAAGAAGAAATTTTGATATTGCGAACTTTTCTTCTTAGTTTCGCCTGAAGAATGACTTGATGAAAAACCAGTTTATGTTAATTTTTAATGAAGAAGATAAAGGAATGATACGTTACCTGAAAATTTAGGTCTTTTCATTCTGGTTTAATAACTGTTCGGAGTAAATTGAAGTAGTTCAAGCAATGGAATATAGGCAATTCCTTTTTTATACAGGAACACAGGAAAGATTTAATCACTTTCTTAAATTATCACTGGCTGTTAGAATATTATTAGACAAAGATAGCTGTCTAGTTGTTTCCTTTAGTTGTTACAGCTTCTGCACTTATCTAACTCATACTGTAATTTTTTTCGAAGGTTAACAAGGTATAACTATGCCACACCATATCATCATTTTGTGCGTCATTGAATCCATGTGTACGAAAAATTTAAACTTTATTTTTTAGCCTTTGGCATAATTGTTGCAAAGATTTCACTCAGAAGTATAAAATCAGAACGATCATGCATTGTTAGTCTCTATAATTTGAGTTCGTAAAATACTGTTATATTTTAATACAATTTTGTGAACACAAACACATTCCGCGCAAGATTGAGAATTCGATTCAAGTAAAGGTTCACACTCTATACCCCAAAATGTAACCCTTTCTGCGTTTTTTGCACTTTTTCTTAAGCATCTACAGCGAAAATAGATGAAAAAGTTCAATAAGTGCCAGAAAGTATCTTTTGGAAATGACCTTTTTCAGCCATTTTCGCTGAAGATGCTTAGGGTTACATTTTGGGTTCCGAGTGTGATAGGTCATTTCAAAGCTAAGCTTTTGAGCATTTTAAATTCAATATAAAAACTTGATATTGATAACGCGCTTTTTGATAAATATACACTGAAAAAACAGTTTGCTTGGTTTAAATAAATTTTATTTGTATGGAATAAAATATATATTTAAATACGGCGAAATAAATATCGTATTTCTTTCAAAGAAAGGATTTATTTGAATGATTTATTTCCACCAAATAGGCGTTTGTTTCTTATGATTTATGATGTTTATTTAGGATATTTGTAATTAGTTTGTTGGAAATAATTGACTTGTTTGATAAACACAAATTTTATTTCGCACAAATAGACTGTGGAATGTAAAATTATTGATACATTTGTATCAAATGATTATATGTTTCAGTCAAATTAATGTTCTTTGATTGAAATATTTTATTTATTTGGAAAAATTAAATATTATTAAGTAACATAAAAACACAATAAAGTATATTTGTTACAAATAAATATATGTTCCAAACAAACATCATGATAACAAGCAAATATCTAACGCAAATCAATCTAATACAAAATAAATATTATTTGGTAAGAATAAATCTTGATTTACCCGGGGAAGCAAGCCTTTACTTCCCGCAAATAAGTTGTGTATTTGGTATTCTGACGATTATCTGCTTTGTTCAAATGAATAAATAAGTAAATAATATTCATCGCTTGTACATATATACTCGTACATATGGATATGTATATACATTGTTGAAATCTCGTGTAATTTATATTTACCTGAAGTTTTTAGTTCACTCCCTGAAACAACTTTTTCTTATTATTATAGAATTGAATTGAAAGTCAAAAGTCCATTTTTCAATAATATGAAAATATATTTATTTGCTATTTTTAACAAAAATAAATTCGCTTTCAGAAAAGATTAAGAAAATTATAATAAATAATATATTTCACATTGATGAATTCAATTATTGAATATAGATATGACAGATCGTCCATCACCAAGAAAATGCCCTTTTTTCTTGGAAATTCATTGAAAGATTTAAGTTCCTTAACAGCTACTTTCTGTAAACTATCAGTATTAAAATTAACTACATAACTTTTAATATGATTGTCAACGTCAATTGTATGAAGCTTTTTTTTATGCAAAATAAACTTCTTTGTTTTTATCACAAAAAATATATTTTATACGCCCAAAAACTGGTTCTTCACAAGAATCACAACCGAGTTCAAAAATGTAACCGATTTTATAAAGTATATTGTTAGTCTTAATCCAAGAAAATTACTCAAAATTTATGGAATTCAAGAAGGGGAACAACACAGATACCAGGTCTAATTCCTGAGATGACAAATGCTTTGATTTGCTATATTCTTTTATATTTCGTAGATGTGAGGAGGATAGAAGAGTGTAATAGAGTTTTAACTGATATTTAAAAGCCAAAGTATACGCAATATTCCTGTGGAACGTTACAATGTGCGCATTGCTTTTACCAATTTTATGAAAGGCCTCAACAACAACTCGCACGATGAAGACTTCAAACCGACTGTGACTAAAAAACTTGTACACTATCGGTAATATGAAATTGTTATCAGTGTACGAGAAATAAACGTTATTTGAAATAAAGAAATGTTAACAGGCACATAGGCACCATGGAAATAACCTTTGCTTTCCTGAATAACATTTATTTCTCTGAAATAAATATCTATTTGCAACGATTAAATTAAATTTGTTTGAGATAAATAAATGTAATCACTTGTAACAAATAAATGGACTTATTAGATCAAAACCAATGTGTTTATTTTCACTGAATAAACCGACTTTTTTCGTTTAAAGAAATATTTATTTGGTAGCAATGAAGATGTTATTTTGGTAAAATAAATTGAGATGACGATCAATAAACAAATTTCCTTAATTTTTGTGAAATTACGCTTATTTCTACCAAATTAGGCTGTCTCAAATAAACGCTGTATTTATATGAAATATATTGGTTTATTTTGGTAGAATTAAGAATATGATAGCAAATTCGGCATATTTACGGCAAATATAGTACCTTCAAATAAATGCATTGCTTTGCGACAAATTGCGACAAAAGAAACTTTTTTTTCAGTGTAACTGTTAAATAAAAAAAACGAGTAAAAATTCCGAAATTTTAATTTTCTTGAGCCATAACTTCAAAGAGTGAGGGAAAAAATTTATTGAGCACTAGAAAGGTCCAACGATTATCTATCTACCAAAGTTTAAATCATCATCATAGGGTGTAATGTTCAGAAGTTACAGGGTAATTACTCAAATATCTTAAAGTCCTGTTATATCGGAAACTGTTACGATTTCCCTCACCCCACCCATACAATTTTTTGTTTGTCTAAGCATGACCCATCCGTAGCTTTCGGTGTGCCAGACCATATACGGGACACCCTATATAAAAACAAAACCAAATGAAATTGGCATATATGAATATTCAGGAACTATAATAGAGAATTTTCATAAGTGAAACTCACTTGAGGGATAAAGTATAGGATGGGGAGTATGTCGATGTGGTAGTATTGTACAGATCATCCAGCACTTCAAAAAATGATTTCTGTACATTATTCAATGAATTGGTCCAATATGTGGAGAATATAGTCGGTCATATAATTATGACAGGAGACTTTAATATAGACTACATTTAGAATAATACATATAAAAAACAATTTGAAAGAGTGGTGGTGGTCATGTATCCAAGCTCTGAAAAAATATGTAGTAAATAAATTCACAGTTGTCACAATGAACTCCAAGCGATAAGGAACATTATATAAAGCGAAAATTCAAAAAGCTAAGATAAGTAGTATCGAAATCAGGATAAACAAGGCGACGACGCAAAAGAAAGAGTTCTGAAACAGTCTGTTTTAAAGAATGTAGTGCCAAAAATAAGACAAGTAAAATTTGGTAATATAAATATCACAAATAATCGGAAATGGCCGAAAGATTTAATAAATTTCTTCATCGAAAAGTATTATAAAATAAATGAAATAATACAGGGTTTTCCAATAAGAGGTGTTATTTTGATATTCAAAGAAAAATGCCATTTTTTGAGATAAATGCTCGGATCTTTATTTCATTTTAAAGAGGAAGGTATGCCGTTAATAATCAAAAATAACATCAGCCAAGTGACCACCACGACCACGCCTACAGGACCATATCCTTTTCATGAAATTTTCCATAACCAAATCGCAAAGTGGCTGCCCTATGTCCTCGATAGCCTCACGAATTCCATCTTTGAGGTCTTGAATCGACGCTGGGCTGTTGGCGTATATCTTCTCTTACACGTGGCCCCAAAGGAAGAAGTCGCAAGGTGTTAAGTCACAAGATCTCGGTGGCCAATTGTGATCACCTCTTCGAGAGATAACACGGTCTGGAAACTTTTCCCGTAAAAGATCAATGGTTTCGTTGCTTGTATGGCACGTAGCTCCGTCTTGTTGAAAGCAAACGTTGTCCAGATCAATACCATCCAATTCCGGCTATAAAAAATCATTAATCATCTGTCGATAGCGCAATCCATTCACCGTAACTGTTGCTCCAGCCTCATTTTCGAAAAAGTAAGGTCCAATGAGCCCGCGGGACCATAAACAGCACCAAACAGTCACACGTTCAGGATAGAGAGGCTTTCCAACAATAACTCTTGGGTTTTCCGAGCCCCAGATGCGACAATTTTGCTTGTTGACGAAGCCATCGAGGTGGAAATGGGCCTCATCACTCAAGATGAGTTTTCGATGGAATTCCGGATCATTTTCATGCATTTCAAGGACCCAATCAGTTGTTGATGATCGGCCGGCTTGAGGTCTTGTGTTAACTGAACTTTATAAGCCCTAAGACCCAAATCTTTATGCAAAATACGGTGTAATGACGTTTGTGGAATGCCTAATTCCAAAGAACGACGAGGAATGGACAAACCTGGGTTTTCTTCAACACTTTCGGCTACAGCAGAAATATTCTCGGCTGTTCTTGAGCGACGTGCACGGGTTTTATTCTTCACATCACTAACTTGTCCCGACAGCTCGAATTTTTCTACCAATTTCTGTATTGCGGTCCGACAAGGTGCTTCACGACGATCCAAAAATGTTCGAGATTTACGAACCATCTCTGCCACATTTTCACCATTTTTATAGTGAATTTTAATAATTTCAATGCGTTGTTGAATCATGTATCGTTCCATTTTTATTAATGGCGTAGTTTCTACTTGTCAAATGTCAAAACTGACAGCTCCAAAAGTGACATCTACCGAAATAGCACCTCTTATTGGAAAACCCTTTACCTTAAGAGAAGTACGTAAATCAGATAAATGAATCTATCAATGTTTTTCCATTCAGGAAAGTAAGAGAGGGTAAATTAAAGTCCAGCTGCAAGAAAATCAACCAAAAAAAGGAGTTTAATAAATTTAGTGCAACGATGATTCGGAAAGTTATTAAACCCCAAAAAAAAAAAAAAATTGAGGATTACCGTCCGATAAACATGTTGCCGATATTTCAAAAAGTATTAGAATGTGTCGTTCAGCAACAACTAGAAGAATACCTGGAAAGAAGCCAATTAATAATCAGTGAATAGTTCGGTTTCAGGAAGAATCATTCATTTGAAACTTTTTTGAATTTTATCATCGCACTTTTGAAAAAAGAAATGGGTACAGGGATGAAATCG
Organism: Dioctria rufipes; assembly: GCA_963924295.1. Taxonomy (NCBI): domain Eukaryota; kingdom Metazoa; phylum Arthropoda; class Insecta; order Diptera; family Asilidae; genus Dioctria; species Dioctria rufipes. The sequence continues at coordinate 320,319,426 of OZ002740.1, read as the reverse complement.
CGACAGTTTTTTGGATTTATAGGGAGCATTTGAAACGCTGGACACAAATATATTGTTGGAAAAATTATGGAAGTATGGAATAAGTGGTAAAGAGTGGAAATGGTTCGAAAGTTTTCTGCACCATATGTAGTATACAAAAAATGAAGATGAATGGGATTCCCTCGCAGGGAGTGGAGACGAACTGTGTTATGTTCGCAGGCGAACGTTCATTCAGACAACTGGCACTTAATAATGCCTTCGAAATTTATTTGTCAGAAAACATACTAGGCTGCTGCGAAATACAAATCCCAAGTTGAAGAAATACCGGAATCGAAGTTTCGAAGAGGGTGGAAAAAAACATGGATAAAAGAGGAATGTAAATAATGCAATTTCCAAGTTTTGCCGCCAGAAAATTTTTCATATCATTTACTGCTACCACTAATTATTTTACGAATTTTATTTAAGATATTATTATTGAATTACGGAATAAAATCACAAAAAATTACAGAGTCTTCATCAACATTAGCTAGTTTTGGATATACATTCAATGAAGATGGTAAAATGTATAAAATTAATTCGGCAACTGGTAAATCCACTGAAGAGGGCTTCGACTTTAATGTATCAAATAATCCCGTGACAAATCAGAAAAATTACGATACACTTGGTGAAGTAATAGCTGAACATGTGTATGAATTACTAGAGTAGGATTTACGTTCCAGAAACTATTCCGAAAGATGATCAATCGGGTAAACCAAGATTAGACAAACTAAAGAAGTTGCTAATTTTAACCATTCGCTGGATTATGGCACTCAGCTACCATACATACGAAAGGCTCGTGAGCTTGGCTATGACATTTTAATAACAAACAAAAATGATAACTATCGGATAAAAAGTGGTGTTGAAAAACCTATTCTTGGACAAAAGCACATGCAAAGAAATTTATGATAGGTCCGCTCCTCCGCTCACTTTCAGATAACAAGGATATTTCCAATAGAAGTACCAACAACTAATATGCAAGAAAATTACTTCGCAGTCTTGTAGAAGAAATTCCTCAGTTCTATGATTTATTTCTACTGTACAAATGTATAATAGACAGGTAGAAAATCGATATCACTTTCCTTTCTTCCAGGCAATGCTCATGTGATACTTTAATGCGATTCATCGGCGATAAATTTTTCTTATCTTTTACATGTATTGCTTTCGTGTTCCGTAGATGATACGAAAGCAATTCATCAAAGACGTATTTCTTTCGGGATACATCTATTCCCTAAGGAGGTGACTTCCGAACTATAGAAGATGATAATTTTCTGCGATAAAATTTATCTTCGTCGGAATATGATGCGCGAATCATCCGAGTATAATTTTGCTTGCTGGGACCAGTGTAATTCGGGAGTTTCTCAACGTCCGTCAAGGTTATGTTAAACTGTGAAAAATTGTCTCAAAATAGGAAATAATGGAGAAATCTGGTCCAAGTAAACATGTCTTCCCACAAATAATTAATTTTACAATGATAGGAATTGTTGTTGTTTTTTTTCATTTTTACTTTTACATTCTCAGCATAGATACATTACTTGATACGCAACTTTCATATGCCTGTGCTAGTATATATGTATAAGCGGGTACTCGGGCACTATTCAGCTTTACTTTACAATAAACTCATTAAAATTCTAGATAAATTAGTAAATTGTACACTAACCTTTTAATTAAAATGAGTTAATCTGGAATTTCTGTCCTGGGTAGTCCACCTCGTTCTGAAAGCTCCAATGAAATATTGTTTATTGTTTATTTATTTAGAGAACAACTACACAATTAAATCTATCAATTTATAATTATGTGTAGGAACTACGAACATTCGAAAAATGAAACTTAATACTTAATAATACACTAATATTTATATATATTTAATTAAGCTATTTTTTAATTAATACATATTATGTATGCTAAGTAGTAAATAAAGAAATTACATTATTGACTAAAGAATATTGCATATTTTACTGTTGAAAAAAATTGTATAATAAGGATCGGAAATTACGTCCATTGCTGCTTCTCTTTATGTTATTTGGGAGAGCGTTCCACAGTCTCGCAGATTGTACCAAAAATTGACGTTCAGTAGTCCGATATTTGAAACTCGGCTGAATTAAATTAAGTGTTCTTGATGATTCTACAAAATTAATTTTATTAAATAAGTAAATGGGCTTCTGGCTATAAATTATATTCCGCAGAAACAGTAGTATTCTTACTCCCAAATACGACTTAAGTGTACATCCAAAGATTGACTTTATATATGGAGAGACATGGTCATAGCGCTTCAAACCAAATATGTAACGAATGGCAGAATTAAAAGCAACATTTAACTTTCTCCAGGTGGTAGAATCGAGTGCATAAAAGATCTCACATCCATACGTTATGAGAGGCACTACAAGTGATTTTACTAGAAACATGCGGGTATTTTGAGGAGTATATACTGCAGATGCTGAGAGCTTGCGGAGAGCAAATACTCTGCAAATAACACGGTTAATATAAACATTCCAGCTTAAAGTTTGGTTGAATACTATACCCAAGTTATTAACGGATTTGCTATATGGGATAACCTCATCATTAATCTTCAAAGCAGGGAAAAAAGATGTATCAAGCTCAACTTTAAATACAACTATTGAGGCGGACTTTGAAGCGTTAAGATTTAGCTTATTCTGCAGTGCCCAAGAGTGTATGTGCATAAGATCGGTATTGGCACAGTGTACTGCATCTTCAATAGATTCCAGTGGCTTAGAGATATAAAGTTGAAAGTCGTCAGCATACACATGAAATTTACAATGTTTTACTAAGTACCAAGGTTAAATCATTAATGAACATAGTGAACAGCAATGGGCCTAAAACTGATCCTTGAGGAACCCCTGCAAGAACGGGAAGAAAATGAGAGGCTTTATTTCCACTAACAACTCGCTGTTTGCGACCACTAAGGTAAGACATTATAAGCTTACAGCCGGATGAGGAAAAATTAAAGTGAGCTACGAGTTTATTAAACAAAACCATGTGATCCACATTGTCAAAAGCCTTAGAGAAATCCAGCAGTACAAGTACTGTCGCCATATTATAATCAATTGAATTACGAATGTCATCGGATATTTTAATCAAAGCAGTTGTGCAACTATGCTTAACTCTGAAGCCAGATTGATATTCGGATATCAAGTTATTATTTTCAATATAACATATGATTTGGTTATGCAGTATTTTCTCGAATACCTTAGAGAAGAATGGAAGAATAGAGATAGGACGGTATGCTGATGAAGTTTTTTTAGGAATTGGTATTATCTTTGCTAATTTCCATTTTTTGGGAAAACATGAGGAAGTTATTATAGTGTTTAACTTATATGTAAGATACGGTAGCAAAATAGGTAGAATAGTTTTAACGAATCTAGGATGTATGCGATCGAGACCCATTGCATTCGATCTTATACCAATAACTGCCGCAAATACCTCCTGCTCAGTCATGTGCACAAAGGAAAACCCCTCAGGAGGAATATTACGAATGAATTCAGCATATCTACTATTAAATACATGTTCACTGCCCGAGCTAGATGTTGAAATAAAGCTTTGATTTAGTACATTAAGATCAACATTCACGTCAATAGGCTTAGATTTCGCAACGCAAAAATCTTTAAGGTTTATCCAAAGTTTCTTAGTGGAAACTCTGTCATCAAACTTGGACCTATAATAAGAGATCTTGGAATGTAAGATTTCTTTGTTTACGGCATTACGCAGAGATCGAAAAACATTCCAGCATTCACTGGTGCGAAATCGTTTCCACCTACGGTAAGCAAAATTTCGTTGAGAAATAAGACTTTCAATTCTTATAGTAAACCATGGACAGCAGGGTGTATGAGTTAGGTAGGTACCTTATATTTCAAATTTCAGGCTTAGGATTAGGAGATTAGCTGGATTCCATAACCGAGATAACCACAGATGCATGAACAAGCTAAGATCACCTCATTCCTCCGTCGACACTTCAAAGAGTTACCTCAGAGCTATCATAAATGGCTGGAAGAACAATCAAAAATCCCTCTATTGGGAAAGGCTACAGGGACTTCGTAAGGCAAAAAAGTTTATCGGCGCCTCTGGCGGAAAAACTGAACAACTCCTACTTCTTAGGAGAACAGAACTCAAAATGATCACAGAGTTCTTTTCACGCCATTACTCTTCTGTGAGGATGCTCACGAAACTTTGGAGCACCTGCTCTACATCTGGGAAGCATTGGCCAGGCGGAGATTACTTCACCTCGAACATGCTTTTCCCCTGCACCAAAATACGTGTGGAAACTAAGTCTCAGAATGGTCCTAGACATCATTAAAAGTTTAAACCTAGAAAGGAAATAAATTGAACGGCGACTTAAGTGCTAAATACATAGCACCCGTTCCGTTACATTCCGTTTCCGCCCGTTAGGGTTCAACGATGAAGTGATCACAACGCCACGGGCCATCACATTATTTGACAGTTGGCTTGATTTTGTTTTTAAAGAAGTTTCTGAAAAGGATTTGTTAAATGGAAGATATATTGGAATTATTTGACGATTTTATAAATCTGTATACATATACAGTACATGGAATACAAAATGTTTCGGAGTGGCAGGAGGAGAAGGAGGTGGGTAAGACTACTGAATATGGACAGGGATATTTCTGGGTATTTCGCAGCAAGGTACCAAAGGATAAAAAAAAATAGACCCAGAAGAGCATTTCGTCCGCACAAGAATGACGAGACCTGTGTATGATTTTTTGATCAGTCTTATTCAGCAGGACTTAACAAAAGTTTCAATTCGGCCCGCTATAGACTTCGAATGCATGCTGGCGATAAAGTTATCGTAAGTACACATTTCTATGATTTAAGTAAGAACAATATAACTTCATACCGCATGCTATTACAGATTCTTATCCCAAGGAGGGAGCCCTAAATTTTTAACATGGAGCTTTAAAATTGGCAAAACCACCATCAGAAATATCATATTAGATACATGTGATATTATCTGGCGTGTTCTTTCGCCTGAATACGTATCAAGACCAACAGATACTAATTATAAGCAGATTGCGAAAGGATTTGAAAATAAATGGGACTTGCCAAATTGCGTAGGAGCAATCGACGGAAAACATATAAATATTCAAGCTCCTCCAATTAGTGGGTCGAATTTTTTCAATTATAAGAAATCATTCAGCATAGTTTTACTAGCAGTGTGTGATGCCCAATACACATTTACAGATGTTTCTGTTGGAGCATACGGAAGTCAAAGTGATGGAGGTATGCATTTTCAAATATAAATTGTTTGTATTAATTGTAACATTAAGTTTTTTAAACAGGGAGTCCACATTCGGCCGAGACTTAATTAATGGAAACCTCCCGATCCGAAGAGACTCTCAGTTACCAAATAGTCACAGAATTTTTCCTTACTACTTTGTTGGTGATGATGCTTTTCCCTTGCGAAAAGATTTGATGCGGCCTTACTCGGGGAGAAATTTATCTGCAGATAATGAAATTTTTAATTATCGTTTGTCCAGAGCAAGAAGAATAATAGAAAACAGTTTCGAAATATTTGTTTCTCGTTGGAGAGTTCTAAAAAATTCCCATCATTTATTACCGGAAAACGCAGAAAAAGTTATATTTTCAATAATCGCACTTCACAAATTCATAAATTCAACTCATAGTCAACAGAAGTATATCCCGAGTAATTTTGCAGATTGGGAAGACAGTGAACATATAGTTCATGATGGAGAATGGAGGCAGGAACTGAGAAATCTGAGATCAGTACGACTTGGCTCAAATAATGCTACTCGGACCGCTTTTTGAGGGATGAATTGAAAGACTACCTGTGCAATGAAGGAGCAGTTCCATTTCAATTTAATAAAAGATAAGACAAATTTATATTATGTTATTTTATTAGGATTAGTTTTACATATGAATGTAAGTAAATAAAGGGTTATCCAATAAGAGCTGTTATTTTAATTAGCCCGCTATTTCGGTAGATGTCACTTTTGGAGCTGTCATTTTTTGACATTTCACAAGTAGAAACTACGCTATTAATAAAAATGGAACGACACATGATTCAACAACGCATTGAAATTATTAAAATTCACTATAAAAATGGTGAAAATGTGGCAGAGACGGTTCGTAAAACTCGAACATTTTTGGGTCGTCGTGAAACACCTTGTCCGACCGCAATACAGAAATTGGTAGAAAAATTCGAGCTGTCGGGACAAGTAATGATATGAAGAATAAAACCCGTACACGTCGCTCAAGAACAGCCGAGAATATTGCTGCTGTAGCCGAAAGTGTTGAAGAAAACCCAGGTTTGTCCATTCCTCGTCGTTCTTTGGAATTTGGCATTCCACAGACGTCATTACACCGTATTTTGCATAAAGATTTGGGTCTTAAGGCCTATAAAGTTCAGTTAACACAAGAACTCAAGCCGGCCGATCATCAACTAAGTCGAGTCTTTGCTGATTGGGTCCTTGAAATGCATGAAAATGATCCGGAATTCCATCGAAAACTCATCTTAAGTGATGAGGCCCATTTCCACCTCGATGGCTTCGTCAACAAGCAAAATTGTCGCATCTGGGGCTCTGAAAACCCAAGAGTTATTGTTGAAACGCCTCTCTATCCTCAACGTGTGACTGTTTGGTGCGGTTTATGGTCCCGAGGGGTCATTGGACCTTACTTTTTCGAAAATGAGGCTGCAGTAACAGTTACGGTGAATGGATTGCGCTATCGACAGATGATTAATGATTTTTTATGGCCGGAATTGGATGGTATTGATCTGAACAACATTCACTTTCAATAGCAACAAAGCCATTGATCTTTTGTGGGAAAGGTTTCCGGACCGTGTTATCTCTCGAAGAGGTGATCACAATTGGCCACCGAGATGTTGTGACTTAACACTTTGCGACTTCTTCCTTTGGGGCCACGTGAAAGGGAAGGTCTACGCCAACAGCCCAGCGTCGATTCAAGACCTCAAAGATGGAGTTCGTGAGGCTATCAAGGACATAGGGTAGCCACTTTGCGATTTGGTTATGGAACATTTCATGAAAAGGGTATGGTCCTGTAGGCGTGGTCGTGGTGGTCATTTGGCTAATGTTATTTTCCATTATTAACGGCATACCTTCCTCTTTATAATGAAATAGAGATGCGATCATTTGTCTCAAAAAATGGCATTTTTCTTTGAATATCAAAATAACACCTCTTAGTGGAAAACCCTTTAGTTATGAATAAATAAGGATTAAAATTATAGTGTATTCTTTCGCTATTGGGAACTCAATTAAGACTACATAAGTCTTGGTTTATCACACGGAATAAATATATTACTTATGATTTATATCACATAGGTACACTGTAAAAAATGTGCACAATTGTTGCCACAAAGATTAGGTATTTTTTCCTAAAATGTAGGGAATATTCCTTAAAATGTAGGGAGTATTCCCAAAAGTGTTGGGAATATACACTACATTTAGGAAATATTCCCTACATTTTAGGGAAAAATACTTAATCTTTGTGGCAAAAACTGTGGACATTTTTTACAGTGTACTATATTTCACAGTCATTTGAATTTTCTCCTGATTTGTTAAATGAAACATCTTAGCTTAGGTATGTATTGCTATTGCGCTTCTAACAGCATCATCAGTCTGCATTAAGATCTCGATCTTAAAATTTGACTTTTTTTTCTCCGATATTTTCATCATTTTACACTTGATGGATTTTAAAAAATATCCATCTTCGTCATCTGCCGATGCACTTTTTAATTTACCAGAAAATTGGGTCAAAGTATCGAGAAATAATTTATTGACCTCTTCATCGATGTGCTTTGCTCTCCTTTTACGAGGAATTGATGAGGTGGAAGGAGTATTAGATGGCTTAAATCTATTGCTTTCCTCTGCGGAACAGCTGGTTTCCAAAATATTTACTTCCGCTTCCGTGTTTTCCCGCATTCTGTAAAAGATAGCAAATGATGCAGTGATTTTTTTAATTTCTGCATGCTTTTTAGTATTAATGGAAAAGCTTTGAAAATTCTACATATTCCCTAGGCTTAATACAGTCATCCAAAAATCCTAACAATGGGTATAAATACCAATAGCGCGTTGGTTTTGCTGCTGATCCTGAGGGTAATGCGTTCTTTTACTTTTCCCGAACATATCTGTCTCTAATTGCAGTCCATTTCTTTTTTGCTTGTATGGCTCTACATATGTTATATTCATTTATTTGTTTACCATCAATTCCGAAGTTTTCACCAAGATTCTTCCAAATCTTATCTTTGCATTTTTTGTTCATATAAAATTTGCACTTCTTATCATATAGTTTTCTATGCTCCTTAACTTAGTATGAATAATCACTCACTCACTCACAAGTTAAATTTATTTGAGTTCGATCAATTTAACACTGCAGTCCGAAATTGTATACAAACAAAATTTTTAAGATTATGTATTCCGTCAAAATTGAAATTCGCTCAACTTCGCCATCCAGTTTGGACCCGTTTCTTGCAATGTGAGCAATTGCACAGCATTGTGAAAGTTCAAATTTGACAGTTTTACTTAACGGAATGGAACGAGCACTATGTAATCAGCACTTTTCAATAGATCTTTCAGGTCATACTGAGTGCGAGGCCAACGCCTGTACACCTCTCCATAAATCTAAATCTATATCTGTAATTAAATAAATATCTTTACAGATTCCCTCTAATATTGGTTTGACGCATATTGGAGTGCACATCGCGAACAAAAACATCAGTTCTCTTTTATTCCAACGTACCTCATTTCGCACATAACACCGTATAATTCTTAGATTTGCTCTTTGTATATTTCTTGGAATGATCATATGAAGCTACCACCGTATGTGTGGAGAGTCTTAACCAAGAGGTTCAAACCACCAGAGGATGTCCCCAAAGAAGTATACTGTCTTCACTGATGTGACTGGCCAATGATAATTGATGATCTTTTAGTTCAACTAAGCAACCAAGATTTTAAGTTCACAAGGCTTTACACTAATGAAAGGGATCTAAAGATGAGCGCTTGCTTTCTATTCTACAAAGCTTCAAGAAGCCCTAAGTTTTGTTCAAAACTGCTATGCTGTATACAGGTCATCAGTCAATCTCAGCAAAACATCAATTATACATTTCACTAGAACAAGGAAAATGAGGAACATAACTTGCTCTTCATTGTTTGGGTAAGGAAGTCCCAATGTCAAAAGAAGCTAACTATCTCGGGATAACTTTCGACGACAAGCTCAATTGGAATAAACATATCGATAAGATAGTCGAGAAAAGTACACTAACCTTGTGGAACTGTGGAAAACTTGTACAACATGGGGACTCAAGACAAATATAATGATTTGATTTGATCAGTAGTCAGATCCATGATCACCTATGCTTCAGTAGCGTGGTGGAACAAGTGTACATAAATTATAACCATCAGGGCGCTAAACAAGCTCTAACGGATTTTGTATGCCTAAGTGTAACTGGTGCCATGCGCATAACATCTATCAGCGTTCTAAAGACATTACTGAGCCCACTGGCACTCAAAAACGGTATTGAAAAAAAAGGCTGGACTAATGATGTATAGAGCCCGGGTAGAAGTTATGGCGAATGGGACTGCAAAAGTCTACGCAATATAACCGACCAAAAAGAAGCAAATCCAGTACTGGACATGATATCAGACAGAATAGTAGTTAAATACAATATTCGTCTGCTTTTCAAGATAAAGATGTGGCTACACATCTGAGTAGGTACGGTCATTTCCAAACTCTGGCCAAATCACCGTGTAAACCATAAAACACCCATGTCAAGATTCGTTGCTAGTAATACCTTGCTGAATTAGGGAGCCATAGTTAAGTAGGCGAGAAATAAATTGTAACAAAAACAAAAAAATAACAACCAAAATTTTAATGATTGTTTAGCTGTCATCCGCAGAGCAACTGCTCCATATTTTATAAAAGCAAAAAGAAAAGAAATAATAAAAAATATACAAAGTAAAATGCAAAATGCAAATAAACTCAGAAGATTACCCCATAAATACAACTGTGTTTTAATGCTCCCTGATTAAATAAACTTTGTCTCAAACTACGCTTCAATTTAGATTTTGAAGATTTTCCATACGTTCTTTTCGGAACTCCCGACGCATTGCTATCTTACACAGCATTGACGCTACGGAAGACACCGTAACGACATTACATTGGTTCGTTTCGAGATAGCAGAGATTAACATCATCAGCTGCGCTAAATTATTACTCTTCCTGTGAAGCTCGCAAGATTACGCCGACCTCCAGTCGCTATTATCAGCCAAGGGGCCATGGATTCAACCGGCAGCCAGTATAGTGTGGCTGAACCACTATTCGTTGATAACCTAGCAATTTCTAGTGAAGACAGGGTAACCTCTTCTTACATTGAGTTGAGGCTATCATTGGGACAGCTGGACATTGGAACCACTACTCGACGACTTGGATTCACAAGATCTATATATATATATATATATATGTATAGACCTCTCTTTCAGGCTAACCTTGTTGCAGCTATCCAAGACCTAAAGTACTAGCTGAAGACGAAGCATTCTTAGTTAAGACAGCCGCTTCGCAACTACGCACTACAGTGTGGAGCTCTCTACTGAGGCTTCATAGTCGAATGACCTCATCTCCGCAACGTTCTATTCAGTGCGGAGTGATCCTCATGCCATAGCATCAATCCACCGAAGAAATATCGCCTACCTACCCGTATACAACGGTGTGACCGTTTCCCACGGGACCCGACAAGAGGTACTCAACTGTGTTGCGGTTTTACACTAAAGTGAAACGACTGCATACAAATCGCATAGCTTGCAAGTGGTGTGCAACTAGCAAGTCAAAGGTGCCGGCTATTTCACACCGAAATAATCAAGACTTTAAAAAGATACCAAATAGTTAGGAAATAAACATAAATCTAGAAAACGAAGCTTTAATCTGATACACCGAGAAAGGAGTAGGGGCAGGAATATATGGTGTAAAACCAAGAGCCTATATCTATTAAAGCCTAGAAAAAAAACGCTTCAATACTCCAAGCAGAAGTATTTACCATCACTAGTGGCTCCTACACTAACACAATAACATATATGTATGTATCTATACAGATAAACAACACTTCAATGGACACCAGGATACTCATGAATTGATGGGAATGACAATGCAGACTTACTGGCCAAAATAGGAGCATCCATTGGATCGGAACCATTTTGCTGCATCCCTTATAATACTTTCCATACAAAACTGGATCCAGAACCAAATGGACCAGAAATGGACGTCAATGATAGGCTCCAAAGGAGCCAAAGGATTCATTGAAGAACCTACACCAAAGAATAAACTGTACCTTTCAAGACCTATCTATGAATCAATTTAGAATCATTACAGGAGTCTCAAACGGACAGTGCAAAATTAATAAACACATGCATCGGATAGACATATTACCCACTAATATATATGTACTATATGTGTCTCGACGAAGGTGAAACATTGGAGAAGATCTTATGCGAATGCGAGGCCATTGCACAATGTAGATGTCAAGCCTTTCGCTCATACTTCTTATAGGCTGTCGAATTTGAGCAAACGTCATACAAAAAAATACTGCTCTTCCTAGGAATGACTGAAATGTAATCAGAGTTGGGCAATACTTAAGTAAAAAAACACTTAGGTACTACTTAAAGAACATTTTCGTTACTTAAGACTTATTACCTAACACTTTTGAAATGCCCCTACTTAGTACTTGAACATAGTACTTGCTTCTATTTACTTGTACTTAAGACTTGACTTAGTTTTGTACTTAAGTACCAAGAATTTTACTTAAATATATTTCTGAGTCTATTAAATACCTACAAACATCTAACTCTTCGTAGAAAAGCAAACACAATGTCTAACGCAAGTCCTTCTTTGTTGAGTTTTAAAGCACGCAAAGAACTGTCAAAGAATGTGTCGCACTCACGCGTCAAGGCAGAACCTTAGACAAACTAATAACATACAAATAAGACTGGGCAAGTAGAACAAAAACTAGTAACGTCTCGCTCGAATTTAAAATCGACGATGCCTCGACTTGATGACATGATTACAAAAAGAGGGCTTACTTCTATATTGCTGACTCTTTCGGCCTAAGCACCAAGTACTAACTCAGAGCAAAAATTGAAGACAACAAGTAAGTTAGTGGATCCTTCGAAATAAATATTTTTAAATAAATCATTTAGGGTTATTACTAACAAAAACTGTTTTATCAAAGACAATGTATTGCATGTTTTATGTTGTTGTATTGTATGTTTTATCAAAATCACTTCCCGAGCTGCGTGCTCACTTTTTCAACTTGCCGTCAATGATTTTTTCAATATTGGCACCGAATTAAAACTCTTTTTGACACGAGCAATTTTGCCCACGTGAAATAGAAACGTAAGCAAGGGTCGGCAAGCAATGCCTCCCTCCAATATAAAATCAACGATACCTTGACCTGATGTAAGGAAGGCCTCAATTTTTTCCTTAGAGTTGTTATGCATTATTGGAGGCGTAATGGGTGCTTGAGCGGACCTCTAATAGTTTTTGTGAGTGTAGCAAGGAGAGTTGAAAGTTTTACTCTACTTGCAGCACCGAAAACTATGAAAAACTATAAATAGTAGCCACTGATTTCTATACATACTATAATTTTCAAAAGGTATTGTTTTATTATTATCTATTAACTGAACTCGATAAACTTCATTATATTACTGCCAACGTACAAAGTACTTCAAAAAGTACTCAGTACTTTTTATAGACTTAGTACTTACTCACAAGTACTTTTCATACATGGGATACTTGTACTTACACTGAAGTACTCAGGAATTCGGTACTTGTACTTAAGTACTTCTTCTTTGGTACTTGCCCAGCTCTGAATGTAATCACTGTAATAGAGAGCAGTGCACAATACGCCAATGAATGGCTGCATTGCAAAGGCCATTCGCCCTGCTTAAACTTAATCTAATACAATCTAACCTGGTTTCCTTAGAAACTCTCGCTAAAGGAGACGAAACAATTCCAGAATTGTTTTTGCTTCCAACATTTTACAGGAAGTAATTAATTATTTTTTGTTGTCATGTTTTTTTGTAACCTATTTTATTTTTATTTATTTGTAGTTGTCAGTTTTTTTATGAACTTAAATAAATATATAAATTATGCATGCGTGTATATGTTTGTAATTGTATAGAGGACCCATAATAGATCCTTACGGCACTCAATCATTACCATTTTAAAACAACTTTATTTAAATTTTTTGTTTATTTGTTTATTATATAAATAGCATAAATTCTAGTTAAATAGTAATTAAATTTCTGAATAAGTAAAATTCATTTATGGTCTATCCATTTCTCATCATGTTGACCTCATTATATGACGCAAATACGATAAAAAAAAAATAATTCCAATTGCAAATCCAATGAAATGAAGATTTAATTAAATGTACATCAAACTTAATTGGACTTGGATCAATTTATTAATTTGCTACTGTACCGTATAACCACCACCACCACCTCCTACTCATCACTCATGATATAAAATTATTATTGTAAAACTCAAACGTTAATTGCACCCAAAATGACCTCTATAAATTCCGAATCTGTTGATTTTATTTAGAATTCATTCAAAAAATAATTTCCGTATTCTCCCCGTTTTTGGCCAATGATGGGCGCTCTATATCATTGTGTTACTAGAACTAATAAAGATCTATCTATCTATGTCCATATGCAAGCATTATACGTTATCATCAGTTAGTCACGTATTGGGGGCGCATTCGACCATGGGGCATATGGCAGTGGTATCATATTTCAATGGGACTCTCTGCTCTGTCAGTTATGCTAAGTATGTACATAAACAGAACACAGATCAGAATGAGTACATACGACGTAATAACGCGTGTATCATGATTTACGTTCTTCAAATTTTTCGAGCATATGAACCGTGTATGCGTGACCTCATGGCTGGCCGAAAAAGAATAAACAGTTTAACGATGACAGCTCATGAAATATTTCAGCGAAATAAACTGCGTTTTGTTTTGGCTTGAAAAGAGCGTAAACATCACGAAGTCCAAGTGCCGAAGTGAAAAACACTACCAAATCAAACCAAGCTAATACTTAAAAAAGAGCCGCTTTTTCTTGCGACGATCAATAGACCTACATACTATAAATTCAAAGCGCGTCTTTAACTGAGCGAAAAATTAGCGAAAATTTCTTGTAAACGTGCTCTGTAAATTTCAAAAAATTGTAAATGCACTTCATACAAAACCAAGGTGAAGAATAAAATGGTCCATGTCAATGTGGAAAGATGCGATTTGTTTGTGTTTCTGTAGATTTGTATTGCACTTCATCTAAGAGGTATAGATGACTTCTAAAGCTCTCCAATTTAATTGAGTGAAGTACGCTATCGTCTTTGTAGTATAGAATGTCTTTCCGTATATATTTAGATTGATGGGCGTTACGTATGTATACCAATGTCTGTAATTAACTATGTAGGTACGAACGGGGGACGACATGAAACTTGAAAAGGGCAGCTTTTTCTTATCTTGACGTAATTTGATAGATCGCTTACGATTTCTTTTTAGTTGACTGACGCGCATTATATGTACATACATACATACTACAAAAACCGAAATGGATCCACCAGAAGTGTGTACAAAAAGCAAACAAATTTTCGAAGGTATATGCATATACAAAACCTAACCTAAAAGGCTCCTCGTGTAAACAATAAATGAACGTAAAATAGGAGCTCAGTTTTCTCTGGCATTTTATGTATGTACAAACTGAAATTGAAGCTGAAGGGAATGGGCTTGGTTGGTTTCTTGAAATCATTTCGGGTGGATGGACTGGCACTGGACAAGAGTATCCAGTCATATTATGCAGCATAATTTATGACTACGAAAAATCAATGTACTTCAGAGTCTTAAAAATGCTGCTCTTGTTGGGTCACATTTTAATTTTTACTTTATGATTTCGTTCTTGCTGACAGATGCACATTCTTTTATGTATGTATGTATACATATATGTTAGTACTTTCAAGAAGAGCGAAGTGAAAACGACGATGAGGAGTGGTACATTTCTGTAGGCTACGACGACGACGTAGGTGTCTACGGTTTAATTAAAATTCTAAGTGAAGTAGTCACTCTGTTTACAGTAAAACTCTGTGACATTTTGTTTATAGAACTTGGTCCCAATATTGAATTTATGGTGGCCAAAGAGATTTCAACAATATTCTTATAAACATAATATGAAAACTAAATTATGGAGTGAATTAATGGGTGTACTTTAATTTTGGGTGTATTTTAGATGCCCTGCATTGTCAGTGATTTTTGAAATTGGTATAATAAATTTTATAGAAATTATCTCACATAGTTTTTGGTATGTTATTAGTTCAATCCATTAGGATAAAATTAATATTCGATGGATAGTGTAGGTATATAGGGCCTCAATTAGACTACGTAGTCTTGGTAGTTGGATGAACGTCTGCACATGCCAAATATATCACACCAATTATACGTAGAACCTATATTTGAGGAAGCCATATCCCACAAGCAATATCGAAGGATTCATTCAATATAATCTAAAAAAAAAACAATAGTGTAAGGCCTGGATCAAATGCGTTGCTTGTTGAAAGGAAGTGACGTCATGTATAGTATTTGAATCTTTAGAGGGTACCAAGGGTTGTTAGTTTTGCCGTAGAACTGTCGTCCAGCCTATTCTAATTGCAAAAGTTTCATCATCGGTAGGACTGATAGTAATAATCATACCTCTGTGAAACTCAAGAGAGGTAGCCAGGTTTTGCTACACTACTTGAAACTATTCGATAATATCAAACCGGTTATCTATCACCGATAGAGACGTCTATCATCTTCTACAACAGTGCCAAGTTGAGATAGTCACCACAAACTGTGTAGTGCTCTTCTAGAGCACTTAAGTTGACCTGAAATATAACCAGTCTGATGCGCTATGGAGCCAAGCATCCAGAAGGACTCGGTAGTCAGGTTGTCCCAATGACAACCTGCCAAAAGTTTGCCCAGCGACAACTCAGACGAAATGTTGTATCAAGATGTACTCAACGGCTTAAACTCAGACTGTCCAATGGAAATCTGTCTGGTTTTGTTGTCTACTATATATACGTAGTCTGTCCGATAAATACGCGACCTGAGCAGCTATGATGGCTTTGAAATGATGTTTAGCCATGGACCTTGGCTAATATGTTGGCGGAGGATCCACTGAAATGGCAGTGACCGTCATACCGTCGAGAAAAGCGTACAAGTGAATTTAGGATTTTTTTTTGTGGTACCTCTTTTTTGTTCTTGTCGACGATAGAGATTGATGAGCAGATGGAACAGCGAGTCAATATTAAAATTTTAGTGCAACTTTTGAAAAACTCACAGGAAATTCATGAAATGTTGAGTGTTTATGGAGAGAACGCACTAAATAAAACAGCTCTTTTCAAATGGATCATGTATTTTAGTGAGGGCCGTGAAGACTGCAAGGATGATATCATAGGACGACGACTGTCGTACCGATGAAAACATCGAAATATTGAAGTCTCTTGTGTCTTTCGATAGCCGATTCACTCTCCGGTGGATTGCTGAACAACTGAATTTCGAAATATCGTTTGTACACGCTATTCTGACAGAACATTTGGCATTGAGAAAATTGTGTGCAAAAATCAACCCAAAGTTGCTGATACCTAACCAAAAACTGAGGAAAGTCGAGTGCTGCACTGAATGAAAAAACTCTGCTCAAACTTCCGGTTTCCTTGAAAATGTCATCACTGGTAACGAATCATGGTTGTTCGAGTACGAAGACGATAAAAATGCAAATATGTCATTCGGGGATGGCACTTGGACGATTTGGAAACGATAAAACGTATAACGATGTGACAGCTAAGAAGCCTGACTTCTGAAGACTTCCAGGGATGATTTGCATTGCCACAAATAGGGAATATTTTGAGGGTGATAAGATTGATGTATCCTAAATTTTGTAAAATAAAGTTCTTATGACCTCAGTTCCCGTATTTATTGCACAAAGCTCGTACTTATATACTTTTTTGGTAAAATTTATACTATATCTTGTAATATTATCTGTTTAAAATACCTATGTGCAGAACAAATCTTAGGGAGAAGACACCTATATCAAGAATGTCAAAAATCTTCAATAATAAAATTGCACATGTTGATATCTTTTATACTATAGTCCATGCGCATTCAATTGAGTGATATCAGACTTTGTTTTTTATATTATTAAGCCAAGCTCAGGAAATGAGCATAGCAGGAAGAAGATTTGGAAAGGATTAGGGGACATGAAGATAGTGGCGAAGGGGCTGAAGTATGTCACTCTTGAATCTTCGCAGATAGTAAGCCCGAGGAAACACAGAAGTTGGTAGACTGCTCCACATCGGACTGTTCATGGATTTTTACTGAACGGCCGAAAGTTTTTTGCAGGGTAAAAGGATATACACGGATTACAGTTTGAGGGATCAGAGTAGATATTTTATCAGAGCATTGATCATGCATGTAACGATAAAGCAGTGAGATCTCTCTTTTGGACATTATCTACTGAAGCTGAAATATTTCTTACAGCTTTTCAGAAATTTATAATATGTCAGTGCGTTTTTGGTAACAGAG
This sequence comes from Dioctria rufipes, assembly GCA_963924295.1. Taxonomy (NCBI): domain Eukaryota; kingdom Metazoa; phylum Arthropoda; class Insecta; order Diptera; family Asilidae; genus Dioctria; species Dioctria rufipes. The sequence continues at coordinate 320,301,798 of OZ002740.1, read as the reverse complement.
AAGATGTGGTCTGCTTAGCTTAATTTACTGGAATTATTAATGCCAAGAATGCTTAGTGACAGGTAGTGTGAAATCAGTGCTCTATTAAAAGAAACGGGAGTGGTAAAATTATGATCTTGTTTTAGAGAGATGAGACAGTTTGGATTGAATTCGACGTAGTAATTTGCTTTGCCCCAAGCAAGGATTTTATCAAAGTTGTTCTTCAATGATGTAATAATGCAATCCCATTTTACGCCTATGGGACCCCCTCTTGGGTTCGCCGCAAGAGTATCAAAGGAGTAAGCGAAATTAATCGATGGACGGGATTGAAAGTAAGGGAAGCAGCTCATTAATAAAGGTTAAGAAAAGAGATGGAACGATAACTGAACCCTGTGGTACACCGCCATTTACAGAGTGAGATTCAGGTGATGCAATGCCATATTAGATGACCAGATAAGATACTTTCACTCCATACTAAGAGGAGTGAAGAGACCCAGTGCTATGAGTTAGGCTAGACGGACTGTAGCAAATGGCTTTAAAATATTTAGGGCATCGATTTCGGACACACCAAAATTGGGGAGACTACTGTTTCAATACTCCGGAAGCCATATTGAAAATTGTTTATGAGATGATTGGTTTCTAGATACTTCATTTGAGGGATTGCTACCTTTTATTTTTTTGGGAATAGGCTGAACGTTGGCTAGTTTCGAGGCAAATACATACCAGCCGAATAAGACAGGTAGAATAATTTGCGCAAGAGTTTAGCCAGGAATAAGGCATAGATTTTAAATAACAAGTGTGAGAAACCATCACTACTTGCAGTTTTAGAGACGTTAAACCCCGTAATAACCATAAACACATCTCTTGAACGTATATGTATTGGCTCTTATATAAAAGGTTTTCCAATAAGAGGTGTTATTTTAATTAGCCCGCTATTTCGGTAGATGTCACTTTTGGAGCTGTCATTTTTTGACATTTGACAAGTAGAAACTACGCCATTAATAAAAATGGAACGATACACGATTCATTATAAAAACAGTGAAAATGTGTCAGAGACGGTTCGTAAAACTCGAACATTTTTGGGTCGTCGTGAAGCACCTTGTCGGACCGCAATACAGGCATTGGTAGAAAAATCCGAGCTGTCGGGACAATTTGGTGATGTAAAGAATAAAACCCGTGCACGTCGCTCAAGAACAGCCGAGAATATTGCTGCTGTAGCCGAAAGTGTTGAAAAGAAAACCCATGTTTGTCCATTCCTCGTCGTTGTTTGGAATTAGGCATTACACAAACGTCATTACACCATATTTTGCATAAAGATTTGGGTCTTAAGGCTTATAAAGTTCAGTTAACACAAGAACTCAAGCCGGCCGATCATCAACAACGTCGAGTCTTTGCTGATTGGGTCCTTGAAATGCATGAAAATGATCCGGAATTCCATCGAAAACTCATCTTGAGTGATGAGGCCAATTTCCACCTCGATGGCTTCGTCAACAAGCAAAATTGTCGCATCTGGGGCTCGGAAAACCCAAGAGTTATTGTTGAAAAGCCTCTCTATCCTCAACGTGTGACTGTTTGGTGCGGTTTATGGTCCCGCGGGGTCATTGGACCTTACTTTTTCGAAAATGAGGCTGGAGCAACAGTTACGGTGAATGGATTGCGCTATCGACAGATGATTAATGATATTTTATGGCCGGAATTGGATGTCATTGATCTGGACAACGTTTACTTTCAACAAGACGGCGCTACGTGCCATACAAGCAACGAAACCATTGATCTTTTACGGGAAAAGTTTCCGGACCGTGTTATCTCTCGAAGAGCTGATCATAATTGGCCACCGAGATCTTGTGACTTAACACCTTGCGACTTCTTCCTTTGGGGCCACGTGAAAGAGAAGGTCTACGCCAACAGCCCAGCGTCGATTCAAGACCTCAAAGATGGAATTCGTGAGGCTATCGAGGACATAGGGCAGCCACTGTGCGATTTGGTTATGGAAAATTTCATGAAAAGGTTATGGTCCTGTAGGCGTGGTCGTGGTGGTCATTTGGCTGATGTTATTTGCCATTATTAACGGCATACCTTCCTCTTTATAATGAAATAAAGATCCGATCATTTATCTCAAAAAATGGCATTTTTCTTTGAATATCAAAATAACACCTCTTATTGGAAAACCCTGTACATCTGCACGATAGATGCAAAATAATAGTTTTGTGAAGTGAGTGGAAGGTGACAATTTGAATGGAATCTCTTACAGCAAGAATATTAGCTTTATCTAGGCAATCACAAACCACTTCACCGTTGTTAAGTAGTGAATGTAAAGAAGAACTGGTTCCTGATTCTTTACTTGATATTCTGGTGAAAATTAATTTTTTTCTCTGTATAGTGGACTTACAGGTGCAGTCTTATAGACTTGTTTCAGTTTTGGACATGCTTTTATAGTTTGGTTGCGAAAGTGCAAAAAACGAAGAAAGTGTGTTTAATTACTTTAAAGCGAAGCTTTTGGACTTCTTAAATCCAATATGGAAAATTGATTCTGATGTAGTGGTTTTTGGTAAGAATAGTACTTACATAAAGAAAACTGAGTTAAAATTCCGAAACTTTTACTTTGTTCCGTCATAACCACAACGGTGAGGAGGAGAGGAGAAATTTATAGACTATTGGAAACGTCCAAGGATTATCTATCTAACAAATAATTAAATAATCATCATAAGGTATAAGCGTCAGTTTACAGGGTGATCTATAAAAACATACGCAAATATTTTTAAGTCCGTTAACTCGGAGTTCCCTCCCCCCACCTATACAATTTTTTGCTTGTGTTACGGTATTGCATGACATAGTCATCATCACAACATCACAAAAGAATTTAACACAATTTCAGTTGGTGTGACATTATAAATCTGACCTGCATTAATAACTTTGCAGAATGTAAGTCGGATCAAATGTCACAACATATCGAAACCAAAAGTGGTTCAAAGTGAAATATGGAAAATGATAATTAATTAAATTTTTGTGTAATTACAAAATGAATTAATGAGGTGATGACAATGTGTAGCAATTTGCTTGTTTGGTAGACGAAAAATAATTTTGCGATATACATAGAATAAACTCGCGGTGCAGCTGAGTTCTTAAGTTAGAAAGTAGTGAGTCGGTTGAGTTTTTAAAATTTTTATCGAGGCAAGAAGTAATAGCGGTCAGTGCGTTTTGTATTCGATAAATAATTATTTTATAGAAAAAGTTATCGAGAATTACATGTAAATATTTAAAGAAGAACAAATAAATAAAGTGTTTGTGTTAAATTTCTGACCGTATTATTGATATTGATGGTGCTATACACATTGGTTGAAAGGTTAAGAACATTATATTTTTGTCGCAGCTGGTAGGATCCGGGAAGCCAGATTTTGTCTATATATATATAAACATAAGAGCTTGATTCTCCACAAATATTAAAAGTGGTAATAAAGGTACGACTAGATCGTTTAAACTTACCTCCAAAAAGGTCGGTCAACTGTAAGTGCCTCTGCTGATAAAAGCAAGAATCTACCTCCTCATAAACGTGCAAAGCACCAACGCGAGATTCTAGAGGGCCTCTTCCCTCCCCAATTTGAAGAAGGAAGAAGACTAGCAGAAATTAGCAAGAGTTCAATAACCCTCCTTCTCGGACGACACTAGGGATACCTGGTTTTGGCAGTCTGGAAACATCTCATTAGAATCAAAAAATAAATAAATCTGTAAAGTAGGCTATTGAATATTAATTTATACAATTTTATACAACTATACAGGGTGTCCCATACGTACCGCATTTCCTTTATACACCGGATTCCTCACTCAATTTCGAGAAAAAAGTTGTATGGGAGGAGAGTCGGAAAATGCACGGTGAGGGCGGTAGGGGGGTTTTGTGATTTTTGTTCTTTCTATCCTAATACCATGTTTTTTTTCATGTAACTTTTTTGTTATATACCCTATGAAGGTGACTTGCAACTCAGGTGATAGTAAACCCTCTACGGTTTCCAACAAATGTCCAACCACCTCTCTATTCCTTTTCCGTCGACAGTTATAGGACGTCAAAATAAAAAAATTAGAAAATTTTGCAATTTGTTTTTCAATTTCAACGAAAGGGAGTAGAGAGGTGGTTGGGCATTTGTTGGAAACGGTAGAGGGTTTACTATCACCAGAGATGCAAATCACCTTCATAGGGTGTATAACAAGAAATTTACATGGTATTAGGATAAAAAAGCACTCAAAATCACAAAACCCCCGTTCCGCCCACACCGTGAATTTTCCGGCTCTCCTCCAATACAATTTATTTCTCGAAATTGAGTGAGGAATCCGTGGTATAAACTAAATGCGGTACGTACGGGACACCCGTATATGCAATTATATTATAATTAACCCTTTCAGCCCAGAATTATGAAAGAATGCAAAAAATAAATAATAGAAAATATTTTTATTTATGAAAGAATATATTTCAATAATTTGAATGAAAATTTATTTGAAAAAATTTACCGTTACGTAAATAGTTTTTTGTGATTCCAAATGGAGTCATTGGTAGTTAGGGGTACTTATATGTATAGAAAAATAATTATTGTCTATAATAGTAATTGTTTTCTAATTAGATTACTAATGTACAACGTTAGCTTTATTATTATTTAAGATGGAATGCTCTGAAACATTTTTTTTCTTTATTTAAACACAGCGGCAATTTACAATTTTCGCATCTAGTTCGGGTATATCTATGAATGCCGTGTCTGCATCTGGATTTTTGGTCAATATGTTCAGGCCAATGATTTAATCCATCGTATCGGACATCTTGAGGTGGTTTAGGAGCAACTATCTTTCTCTTTATAGTCAATGGAATACAACTGGGATGGCCTCGCTTATTTATTGCACATTGGCCTTTTGCTCTGTTCGCAATGGCGCCGGTAAAGTAGCCAGGCGTTAACAACGGCTACGTCGATAAAACGAAAAATAATTCTAATTCTTTTACCTTTCATATTTGTTCTATATAATGTTTCCAGCATATCTTGCAAATCCACTCCACCCATTTGTGAATTGTAAGCTCCGATAACGTCTAGACGTGGAACTTCCACGTATTTCTTTTCTTTTGCAGACCATCTTTTCACGTTTTCAATTTTCTACGAGTCGTAAAACTATGTCCCCGCTTAATCCTAAACGAGTGCTGACAACACCAGTCGATTTTCCAGTATAAATTTCAAAATCATATAAAATTCGCCCGGCTCCTGCTCTAGCGAATTCTTTTCCTCCCTAATTATGCAGCTGATTCTTCATATACTGGCGAAAACTTGTTTTCGATTTCATTGGGATCATCATTTCATAATTGTGTTCCTCTGCCGCAATTTTTTTGAAATTGTCTTTGAGCGCTGTTATAAAAGGACGAAACTGTAATTTATCGTAGTTTGGGTGATCTCTTGTTATCAGAAACGTGCAAGTAAGCTCGTAATTTTGAAAAATGATTTCGAAAAATTGCATTTGCTATGGGAGGGTGTCTTGTAGATTCACTCCAATACATGCTATATTGCGGCATGGATATAATTCCCGTCAGCAGATGTATTCCCAAAAAACAACATATTTCATCGTAGCTGGTATTGACTGATACATCGCTCTGTTGTACTGAGTACAAGTTTGTTTGGAATACTACATTTTGAATAATGTTGTCGTCAATGAATCTAGTAAAATATTGAAAAGGTTCAACTAATGGTGGATAGGAAAACCCAATTACACATTTATTATTTACGACTTCCATATCCTTCTCTTCCCACCTAGAAGGCATCTGGGATCTTAAGTCCCTTTAGATTGTTGTAAGTGAAATATTTTCTTCATCACTATGTGTTTCACTTTCACAATTCAGACAATCAACTGGTTATTCGAAAACATTGTGATAATCAGCTACATTTTCAAGTTGTTGCTGTTCTACAATGGCACAATTTTCGTAATCTAGCGCAAAGTCATCGTCATCAGACATATCTGATAAATCGCCGCCCAGAATTACCGCAATGATATTTTCATTTCTAAATTTATTCGACAACACAAATATTTTTCCCTAGAAATTAAATACCTAAAAAGTATCATGCATTTTATAACTTCTAACTACCAATGATTCCAATTGGAATCATGCAAAACTTCTGCGTTTTCTATACAATTTATTAAAATTTCGATTACCTTATGGTGTATATCAATAAAGTGAATTCCAAACAAGCAGAAAATATTTTTTTTCTACAAAAATGTATGAATGCAGACTTCGAACAGTTTGCTGCGGTGAAAATTCGCAAATGTGAAAATTTCAAAATTTTCAACTGTCAAAAATTGTGTTTAAAATATTTTATTGCCATCATTTTAGATGCCTATTAGTCGAGTATTCTTGAAATAATTTGAATCTCATTTTCAAACGCATTTCCTTTGATATACGAATCCAAATGAAACTTAAATTTGCCATATGATTTCAGTTGGAATCACTGGGGCTCTAAGGGTTAAGTAGAGATTTTTTTTTATATTCTGATATTTAATGAAGTGATCAGTAAAATAATTTATTTATTTATATTACCATATTAAAAAAAAAAAGGAATAAGTTCTAAGTGTTCAGTGCAAAAATATTTTTCCTCTCACAAATAAATATAAATTTTTTCAAAGGAAAGTGGATTGTTTTCTGTAATTTTTTATATTTTCAGATTCTTTGTGCTCCTATAAAGAACTCTTTCTTTTTTAAACTACTGATGCCTTTATTCGCAGTGGTTAACATTGCATCAAAATCTTCTGCTGCTAACTATTACTTTTTTTCAGCTGTTAACTGTTTTAATTCTTACAAAAACTAGTAGTTTATCTACTTTGGTATCCGCAAAGGCCCGCACTAAGTCAGCTTCAGAGAATTTAGTCAATAGAAACTGTAATAAAGCCTCTCTGGAAAACAGCGGAAAAATGCCACTAAATTATGAAAAGGTAGTTAAATAAATTGCCCAAATGGCGCCCCTATTCTCAGGTGAAGCACGTCCTCAACTTGAAACAGAGCTCAAGACTTTCATTGGGTATTGTAAACAAGTTGAGCAAGCTAGAAGATAATGAAAATCTGCATTTCTACACATTCTCCAAACAAGATTGCGAGGGAATAAATATGCTGGTATCCTCCAGCACTTTTTCAAAGTTTGAAAGAATGGAGCAATTACTCAATCCTATTTACCATGGGAAACATATCAGGAGTTAATAAATAAACTGATTACATGTAAACAGTACCCTATGGAATCGTTTGTATCTTTCGTGACCGTATCAAACAGCTTCTAACGCAATGCAAGGAAGCTGCAGAATACAAGTATGGTGCGACGGTTTGCAAGCTGTGACTACGCAACTAGAAGATTTTGCCATAATTCTCTAAAATGCGGTGTAGCCTTATATAGAAAAACGTCTAAACATGGAAAGACTATTTCAGGGAAATCCCCACATGCAGTAAGGACACCCATATACATATATATATATATATATATATATATATATATATAACTTTCATAGTCCATATATAGGTATGCAAGGGAATATCCATTCAGTAAAATGCAATGATCAGTTCTCGAATTCGTTTATACATACTCCACCTAATGCTGTCCCAGTAGCCGATCATATAACCCATCAAGCATCAAATACACTGCATACATCCCAAATACTTAATTCAATTCCGCAACGTACATCACTTAGTTTGACACACCATTCTCCGTTTAATAATCATGAAATTACTAGCTATCAACCTCAGCCTAGTGATAAAATTGCACCTTTTGCTGCCGCAGTAACTGACCAATACTAACCTAAAAACCATTCAAACAAGTTACCACAAAGGCATAATGACCAGCTCAAATCCGCATTATCTAGAGTTTCATGTTGATATTGTAAATATAAGGGGCATACTTATGATGACTATCTAAACCGTAAGAATACTTCATATTGCGTGAGATGCAAGATATATGTGCATGACGCTAAAAACTGCAGAGAGAGGAATAATTATACACCCGAAAATCCACAAACGCATCGTGCACATGATACAACCCGAGGTAATCCGAGAGTCTAGCATGTACAACTAAAATGTGGAAGACGGGGACATTCCATATGTGCGTGCCTGCATAAACAAAGATGGGAAACCAGAACTTTCGAAAACGCGCGCCAGTCGACCGAAAATTTCCCGGCTCGACTTTAAAGTCTCATTCTCAGTAACTACGGGTACTCCACACCGCCTTCCAGTAGCAGCGATAATATATCACTGGTTCACTTACCTTCAGATATAGCCAAAAGTAATTCGGTTCAGCTAGTAGTGGATAGTAGAGCTGAAGTCAGCTTAATCACACAAAATGCCTTAAATACTAGCGACTCAATCAACCGAAATGATACTACTCTGTTGAAAACTCCCTTTGGTAAATTTTCTTTTAAAAACACAATTCTATGCAATTTTCAAGTTGTAACAATAACAATAACAATATTACTTTATTACGGTCAACTGTATAAAGATTACAAATCTTATTGGATACAGATCTATAGGTAAGAGAAGTGATACAAAATTATTGTTTTAAATCGAAAAATTCAATTAAATCAGAAAAAGAGAGGAAAGAAATAAAAACTACAAAAAAAAAAACGAACCATATAAATTCTAGAAAAAAAAAAGAAGAAAAGTACTAAATAAAGATTAAGAACAGCCATGATGTGTACCTAATAAGACTCCAAAGAGCTTAACAATTCAAGAAAGTCTCTGCCTGAGTTCGTGCGGTACGTATATTAGATGGTAAACTATTCCACTTACGTGAAGTTTGGACAAAATAAGAGCGCTCTTCGAAATGAGAATGACAGCGTGGTAAAAGAATTTTTAAACTTCTTTGAGAGAGCAAGAATTGTAGCTTATTGTAGAGATATTGTGGCCTCTTTTTATGAATTAATTTATGTAAAAAATACAAGTCGCGATGAGCAAAATGGGTATCAAAAGTATGTCCAAGGGCTGCATTAACTTGCATTGAGATGTGCGCACTGCGTGTTAAGTTGAAAACATATCTAATACAATCATTGAATGCAACTGTCAATCTTCGACGGCAAACTGAGTCCAACTTGGGAAATACTATTGTGCCATACATAAAGTGGGGTAGAATCAAACTACGTACTAGTTTCAATCGCATATCTGTAGACAATAAATACCCACAGACTCTCAACTGCCGTAAGGAGCCATATACTTTTCCTAAAATATTGGTAACGTGGCTGCAGCAAGTAAATTCAGTGTTCAGGACTACACCTAAATTTTTCACAGAGCTAGAGAATGTTAAGGTAAAGTTATTTAAAAAAACTCGTGGTAGCTCTAACGCCTCGAGGCGGTTTCTACAGATCGGTATACACACAGATTTACACGAGCAACACAATCTTCTTGTAACCCAATTGGTCTGCTCAAGTAAATTTGTACGTCATCAGCATACAGATGAATGTTGACATTCTTAATCACCTCAGGCAAATCATTGATGTATAGACTAAATAAGAGAGGACCTAGTATTGATCCTTGGGGTACTCCACAGTATGAGTTCCGAAAGTTTGACATAGAGTCTAGAACTTTGACTGGTTAGTCTATAGGTGAGAGAACCTTTAATCAGCTTGATGGCTGAAGAGGCAAAATTGAAGCAATTCGAAAGTTTGTAAAGGAGCAAATTGTGATCAACTGAGTCAAAAGCCTTACTAAAATCCAATAAGACAAGGATAGTTAAATCGTCTAGATCTAAAGATTCAATAATATCCGTAGAAACCTTCAGAAGGGCAGTTTCGTAGCTGTGTCCACTTCGAAAGCCTGACTGGAAAGATGATAGAAGCTGATGCTGGTCGAGATATTTGGTGTGCTGATTATACATTACCTTTTCAAAGACTTTGCTGAAGTAACACAACAAGCTAATAGCCCTATAATCATTGTAAAACCCAACACACAGATCTCTCACGATTGGTTTCTAGGAAATGACTGTCTTTCAAAAAATTGTAACATCGAGGGCTCTAAACGATTTCTCAGATTTCCTCGCACGGAAATCAATTCGACAGAGTTAATAATATCGATTCTGCTCGCAACTAATGAGAAACATGGTTGCGATACTGGTGATAACAAAGCTAACCAAAAGAAAACCATGGGGACTAGTCAAGCTACCCACTATGTCGAAACTTAGGTAGACAACAGTTCAACCAAATGAGTAAAGTGGTGTCAAGAAAGTAAAACGAAAAATCCAAATTTGAAGGAAATATATTTCACTTACAATATTTGGCAGTGTACTATTGAATTCCCGCAGCCAGTATACATTTAGTGAGTATCCAATATATAGATGATAGGACCTCACTAAAATATCTTCTTGTCTTCGAAGATATTCAACTGGGGTAAGGAGTGTAGTTTTCAATCCGATATGCAGGTTTTTGAGTAATTGCGACTCTGAGCGTTCTTGACGGAGTTGGTGTCCTAAATATCTTGACCGAAAGTGCAGTCTATGTTGCTACTTATGAATGCACTGATTAGTCCAAGTCTGAAATAGCGTGAAGTTTGGATAAGACACTAGGGTGCTCTCAGTGCGCCTCTTGAATTAGAAGTCAACGAGTCTCGGAAAGCGAACGTGCCGGGATGCGGTGTAATAATCATAAAGCAAACAGGATGCCTTGGGGTATGTCTCATAAAACTTCTCGACAGAAATGCCTCACGTCAATGGTAAACCTATAACTCGGATGGAGATTGCTGGAACCAAAACAAATGAACCAATAGGCGCTATGCCCATATGGTCGCAGCTCTTTTCCTATGGATCTATTGATAGGCGTAGGTATGAGGTTGATCAACTCGTAGTTCTGACGCAGAGACGTGAAACATCTGATTATTCCTATGTTCTTCAATCGCGGCGGTTATAGTATGGAGCAAAATCGCTTCCAGTTTATTGATGTCTTCCAGGATCTATATCTGCAAAAGAAAAGCAATACGTTTCCACCCATCGGCGAATATAAACATTAAACGCTGCATCAGTCTTCAAATTAAACAATGCTGTTGAATTCCAAAAAGAGGTTTTCGATTTCTTTATTATACTCCTCTTCAAAGTTCCTTTTTTTTAGGCCAGCCCGTCCCTTTAACTCGTACACGTACTTGTCTGTCTATTTATATATTTCTTTTTTACTATTTTCAACACTCTCGTAGACCCACTTTTCGTCTTCACAGCGAGCTGAAATTTGGCACACAGGTTCATGTCGCGTGACAATTGAACCTATCAAAATTTGAACCGGAAATTTGCATGGAAAATCCTGAAAAACGGGAAAAATCATTTGAAAATTTTGATAAATCCGTTTCAAGAAAATGGCAGAGTTTTCCGATTTTTCAGAAAAAAATTCCCGGACTATTCCGACTTTTCCGGAAAATTTTCCGATAAAAAAGTTTTCTAAATTATGCAGGATAAAGTTCCCTATCAACTGGCATCATTACTTTCTCTCCGACAATGGTGAAAACTTGCAGAAAAAATCGAGGAAAATTCATGTAAAACGCTTTTCCGGTGTTTTTCCGACCAAGGAAGCGTTTGAGTGTTTTGCAACCTAAGATAAAGTTGTAGAGCGAAATGAGTTGCATAAAGCTGCTTTTGTGGAAAACTCCATGGAAAGCCCGGAAAAGCGGGAAAATCATCGGAAAAATTTTCATCGATATGATTAGTGATAAATCTGTTTAAAAAAAAAATGCAGAATTTTCCGACTTTTCCGGAAAATTTTCCGACAAAAAAGTTTTATAAGCTATGCGGAATCATTTTTTTCCATCCTACTGGCATCAATACTTTCTCTTCAACAATCATGAAAACTTGCATGAAAAATCGAGGAAAATTCATGTAAATTTTTAAAAAAAATTCATAGTATAATAGGAAAAGTCTGTGGAAAACATGGAAAATCGGGAAAATTCATGTTATATGGGATCAAGTTGGAATACAGCTAAAAAGCGCTGTTTAAAACATAATTTGAATTTCAGAAAACCGTTGCAGTACTTCAACGATTTGATACTCGAATAAATTTTTTGAAAAATTGGTAAATCAGTGTCTTCTCAGCCGTCATAAAATTATTTTAAAATATCTCCATGCAGCACGTAATGACAATTTAGTTAACGTGAAAAAGGCAGAAAGCAAACTAAGTAAAAAACGAGTTTTCAAACATAACTGAGGCCAAGCCGCATGAAAAAGTAGAAAATAAACTTTTCTTCATACACAGAGGTGGACTCAGATTTTATTCGCTGACAATCAGAGATATATTTCAGTATGATCAATCATAGGTAATAAGTGATTTGATTCATGAAGAGAAAGAATATTCAAGAGAAAAGTCCTAATCAAAAAATCTGAGTCCACCTCTATGTGTGAAGAAAAGTTTATTTTCTACTTTTTCATGCGGCCTGGCCTCAGTTTTGTTTGAAAACTCGTTTTTTACTTATTTTATTGTAGCCTTTCTTCGAAAGGACAAACGTTATAAAAAATCCTTACATACATTTTACAAAAATCTTTTTAAATCTACTCGAATTACATAGCTTCAATTCTGACAAAGACTGCTCTTGTTTATAAAAATATTTTTTATTCAAAAACCGCGCCTACTTAATTGCCGCTTTCTAAGCTCACCGAAGTATTAATAGTAAGACATTTCGACGGATAAAATTGCCCGATGAACATGTTCGTTAGTCACGCGTTCAGAGAGGTGGGTATTGATGCGTCGCCACATACATACCTACGCGGTCGCACGTAGTGGTTAAAGCCCCTTTGGGACCTATCCATAGCCTTCGAGTGTAGTATCTAAGACGGGACATCCTGTATATGGTGCTCTAGTCCTGTCTATTTTGCATACTTCGCATAGGTGTAAGCCCAGCCCTGGCTAATGAACTAAGTTTTTTTTTTTAATTAAAATCTAAAGAAAAACTAAATGGAAACATTTGTGTTTGTTTTTTTAATATTATAATCCTTTCAAACTCCTGCTCATCTGTAAGTCCGTTTAATTTCTACTTTCCATTTGCAGACGATGGAATAAACCGAAAAAGATTAAATATGCAAAAGTGTAGCTGTCCCAATTTGTTAAATTAATAATAAAAGTAAACTCTATCAGTGAAATTCTTAAATTTTTACCATTTGCACTTATCGCTTCAGACTTCAGTATAAAAGCACTCACTGGAATTAACAAAATCATTAGTAAACTTTTGTGTCTGGACATTCTTCTGTTGTTTGACCAGAAAATAGAGTTTATAGTTTCGAATATAAATTGTATTATATAACATTTTCTGTATGAATTTGGAACAGAAAGTGTCAATATTGAAAAGTATATATATATTATTTATATCCTTTACACCAAGATTTCTAACTGTGTAGCACAGAATTAATGCAAAATTCTTAATTTTCCTTAATGAGGGGAACTTGAGACATAAAGAAAAATTTCTGTTAGAATAAATACTGGAATAGGTTCCTTAAATTTTCAACGAATGAATTTTATTTAAGGAACAGAGAAAATTTCAGAATTATTTAATTATTTTTATTTAACTTTTTTTCTTCTGAAAATTTTCGCCTTTATGTTCTGCACACTTTTGTATATACGCACTACTCCTGGGCCGCGTTAAATATTTTGCTCTAAAACTTGTTTAAGTTATTGTCTACAAAGTCAGAGCGATTTTTTAACAATTATCGAGAGCATAATGAAGCTAATTTAATATATGGTTGGGTACTGGATGTGTTATTGTATAGATTTTTACTCAGGTTTTTATTTGTGAAGTGACAATAAATTTGTAAAAAAGTCGTAAATTAGAATGCAGATATTGCTTTGCATTGGAATTTATTACTTTAAATAAGCTACCGCTATACATTTTTGTGACAATTAAATTTTTTGTTTAAACACATTTTGTGTATGAAGAATAGAAGAATTTTAAGAACTTTTATTTTTAACGATATCAAATCATAAATACAAAAGGGGAAAAAAAGCCCGCCTCGTCCGGGATTTGAAACGGGACCTTCCCGTCCGCAGGAGAAATAAATAAAATTGAATTTACAATTTATTTTTGTGCTTTCATCGTTACTGGTTCATGCCAGCTGAAAGCAAAACGTGGCTTAGTAGGCTGGTTAGAAAGAATGAAATGCAAGCGGAAGGTCCCGGTTTCAAATTCCGGATGAGGCGGTTGTTTTTTCCTCTTGTATTTATGAGTTGATTTAGAATCGTTAAAAATAAAAGTTCTTAAATTCTTCTATTCTTCATCTTTGACCGATTCTAATAAGTGTAGGTTCTCGATTCCCGTCCGCGGAAAAAATAAATATACATTTTGTATAACTTTGCAGAAGCTAATTTGGTCGGTCGACCCCTGTTTTTCTTTTTTATTTCAGTCAACTCGCGTCTTCTTTTAAGCCATAAGTCAGAAAGTCAGATGTTCATTCAGGTTTGTTTATATTTTAATATTGAATATGCTCCAGCTCATACATGATTCAAATCTTCTTAAATAGAGGAAGATTCTGTACCTTGGCCATGTATGTATCTTGGTCATTTCATTTTTCACGCGGACTGTAGTTGACTATCAGAACCATCTTAACACAAGCTCGCTGCATGGACACGTTTAATAAATAAACGGTCAACTATACACGCGTTTCATTATCTAGTCGGTGTTAGTATTAGTATGTTAAAATAAACATAAACCGAACACCGGATAAAATTACCTGCAATGCACAAAAACATTAAACAAAAAGATTAAATATCATATAAACGTTTTTTTAAAACATGCTTAGAAACGTCAAGAACAAACTGCTCAGCCATATTATTAACAGTAATACACATGCGATTTACAGGTTCATACATGCTAAAGTTATACCTTGAAGAGTTAACATGCAACAGAGGTAGCTTTCTCAAATTGTGCCTACTATCACGAAATAAGATTTTGTTAAGCAACAACGGGGAATCAATATTCGCGTTTAAGAGCTGATGCACAAAAGTTACATCAGCAACTATGCGACGTTTCTTAAGCGAGTGTATATTTAAAAGCTTCAAGCGATCCTCATAGGGTGGAAGAATTAATGAATTATTCTAGGGTAGGTGCCTGAGAGCAAATCGTAGGAAGTTCCGTTGAACAGACTCGATACGGTCGATGTGTGTACCGTAAAATGGAGACCAGACCTGACTAGCGTATTCAAGAAGTGGTCTTACAAAGCAAGTGTACAAACGCAAAGTTATGGTAGGATTCGAGAAATCTCGGGACCAACGTTTTATAAAGCCTAGCATGGAACTACTCTTTGATACTGTGTCACAAACAGTACCCACACGGCGAATCGAGGAATTCGAGAACACATAATCGTAAGAAATTGGTTTCTGATTCCTATGGAAAGTCATAACCTCACATTTGTCTATATTGAGTGTCAACTTATTGCTTTTACACCAATCGTAAAATCTGTGAAGGACACTCTGTACCTGCTCACAATCGTTAAAAGATTTAATCTGAGCGAAAAGTTTAATATCGTCAGCATAAATCAAGACCTTGCAGTACCTCACAACAGAGACAATGTCATCAATAGACAGAATAAAGAACAAGGGGCCCAAGTGACTCCCTTGAGGTACGCCAGACGAAGCTCTCAGGACTCTTGAGATGAAATGTCGAAATAAGATTTGATATGTTCTGTTATCTAAGTAACACTCCGTCCATTTAAGAAATGTTAGAGGAAACCCATACTTTTCCATTTTAACGAGTATACTTGTCGAACGCTTTACTAAAGTCTGTATAAATATAGTCTGTCTTGTAGCCTTTTGCTAATCCGCCAATGATATCTAAGACAAATTCCAACAAGTTAGTGGTTGTAGACCTCCCCGAAATAAACCCATGTTGGTTTGAATAGAGTAAATTATTACAGGAGTTTGATAGTTGAGAAGAAATTATAGATTCGAATAATTTGGGCATGCAAGATAATTTTGCAATAGGCCTATAGTAAGAAATTTAATTTTTACTACCTTTTTTGTGGATAGGTATGATAAAGGAATTTTTCCATAGCTGGGGGAAACAACCATTATCGAGTGATTTTTGGAAAATAATTCTCAACGGAGCTACCAGAGAAAGGCAGCAAGACTTAAAAAAGGCTGGAGGGATCCAATCCGGACCGGATGTGAAATCATTTGGAAACCCATTAATATGAACGAGTATATCCTCTTGTATAATTGAAGGGATAGTGTAAGAAACATTATGAGAATCGTTCATATGACTGAAGTTGATATT
The DNA here is from genome assembly GCA_963924295.1 of Dioctria rufipes. Taxonomy (NCBI): domain Eukaryota; kingdom Metazoa; phylum Arthropoda; class Insecta; order Diptera; family Asilidae; genus Dioctria; species Dioctria rufipes. The sequence continues at coordinate 320,285,603 of OZ002740.1, read as the reverse complement.
TTGAGGTTGAAAATTTAAGGAGGCAAAGGCATTGTCAAAAAAAGAGTCAAACATATTACAAATTTTAGACGAATCATCGCTAGCACAGTCTTTGTACCTCATGGTATTTGGGTAGTTGTCTGCTTTTTCTTCATATTAATAAACTTAAAAAATATCCATGGGTCACTAAATAATTTAGCACGCATGCTTTGAATATACTCATCATAAAGTATGGAGGAAAGCTCTTTGAACTCATTATATTTATGATGTGAGGAAATTGTTGTGACTTATAATGTCTTTGCCCCGCATATAACTTTTCCACAGTTTATTCTTTCTATTTTTAAGATGTTTCAGTTCTCTTCTGAACCATGGTGGTGATGTTTTAGTCAACCGCTGACGCTCGCGGGGAACACAAGAAGAAAATAAATCGAAAAGAATTATGTAAAACTTAGAAACGTCTTCATCAACACTATTACAAGACAGCAGCCTGTTGAAATCAATAGAGGCAAGTCTACTAGAAAGTTCCGAGAAGTCAGCTTTTCTAAAATTGAAGAAGTATTGTGTTTCGTCACAGTTTGTTAAGTTATCGGTTTCATAGCAATATGTAATTAGTAGAGGGGGGTAGTATTTGTCAAGAGTAGACATTATAACTGGGCTTGGTTCAACTAATAAGCTACCCGCGTCAGTAAAAAATACCAGGTCTAACTGCCTACCCATGTCGTTCATAACATTACTGATTTGGCTGAGACCGAGAGATGAAATAGTGTCAAGGAAAAGTGATTCCCTTTATGTGAAGTAATTAAGTGGAAGATAGTCATCATCATCTTCATTACCATATAATAATAAGCGAACTTTTATCCCATTTTGCTAAGCAACAGTTGAAATTTAAGTTATTCTGGGAATTAGTTTAAAGAAAAGTCATGAAAAGAGTAAATATTTTCCAGTGATAAAGAATTGAAAGTGTTGGAGTTTTATTCTTCCTATATCTTTGGATTCCAGCTAAGGTAAGACTTGTTTATATTTTTTATTATTGTATATCGTGTACCATGTGATAAAAATTTTGACCGGCAGTTTTGTTTCTTTTGCAAGGGGTATGTACCTTGGGCACTTCAAACATTTATACCACGGATATGTAAAAAAAACCACTGTCCATGGTAGAGCTACATGTTGTACCTTGGGCCGAAAGCAGGACCTTCATATTTCCTTTCATATATCCCGAAATATAAATTTTTAACTGCATCGACAATTATTGGATAGGTTATGGCAGTGGCGTAGCCAGGAATTGTTCAAGTGAGGGGTCTGAGTGAAAAATTCAGTCATAAACAACACTTTGTCGAAATTTTCATATTTATTTATTCTATGCCACAATGTCATTTTATCTATCTATCACTATTCATTTGACGAAACCAGGAAAAGAGATCTGAAAATGAACAATATCTTTAATTATATGTAAGTATATTAAAAATTTACGAGCTCTACCTGAAATTTGGCTTATATGCGGAGTTCCAATTTACGAGGATGTTTAGCAAGCTCTGTAATAACTTCATGGACTTCTGGCATGATCTGCCTATAAATATTCATGAGTGCTAACCCATTTAATCTCAGTTGCGCAGTTGAATTTCTAAGATAAGATTTTAGCCTTCGCAGTGTGGAATACGACCGCTCGGCTTCGCATGTCGTCACTGGTAAAGTAACCAATATACATAGAAGCTTAAAGATGTTTGGATACAAATTTTTATCACAAGCAGAGAGAGCCTCAATCGCAGTAGTAGGTAACTTGTCCATTCGAAGAAATTTGCGCTGCCATAACTTCACCTCAAAAATCATTTCTTCTTGGGATGCTTCAATGTCCCCCGTGTAAAATTCACATAGATGCTTTACTTCTTCCGCAATGTTGTTTATTTCAGCATTCCAATTATGTACGGGAAGCAAGTATTTAAAACCTTTAAGAATATTTTTATGTGTCCCAAATATAGTTTCCAAATTAGCGCAGAATTCATCAAGAAATGGTATAAAAATTGTAATGCGAAAGTAGTCTTCCGCCGATGCAACAGGAACATTATTTCTATGAGTCTGCCGGCTTACTAATCTAGGAATTTTGATTTCAAAATCACGTTCATTTGCTTTTTCTAAAACATTTTTATATATGATATTGAATTCCACTTCGCTATTTTTTCTTATTGCTTTTATTTCGAGCAGGAGATCTTCAGCAACATTAACAGCTTCGCTTAAATCTATTGTTTTAGTTTGTAGGAAACGACAAAGGCCAATACTAAAACTAAAAATTTTATGCAAGCAAAGGAGAGATATACAGAAGTCCGCTTGATTAATTATGTTCAAAATTGTGTATGCTTTCGACGAAGCCACTGGATCCTGCCATGACGATATATGCTCTAAAGCGTCAATAACTGCTGGTTCCATTTCAAGGAAACATGTTACAGCATCATGTCTTTCAATCCATCGTGTGGGGCAGATGTTCTTCAATTTTTCCTTTCTCACTTCTGGAATAATACGTAACACACAATCTTTCAAAAGTACTTGCTTTTTAGGAGTATTGAAAAAGTTGTAAATTTCCCCTAAAGTATTCATACAGTTTCGTATATACTCAACTTTGCAAGAGTTTGATACAGCCAAATTGAAGCTGTGACTTGAACAATGGACGTAAAGAGCACTTGGAGCAATTTCTCTGATTTTGGCTTGAACGCCATTGAACTGACCGCTCATTGCAGCGGCTCCATCGTAACCTTGTCCTCGGATTTTGCTGACACTCAAGCCTATTGTCTCTATTTCTTTCAGTATTGCTTCAGAGATACCGTCTGCGGTTGTATTAGAAAGAGGAATATAACAAAGAAAATACTCACAAAGTGTTGGCTCTTTGTCTTCAAATTTTATAAAACGAATACACAACGACATTTGTTTCGTACCGGAAATATCTGCTGTTTCATCCGCCATTAGTGAAAAACAGTAAGAATCATTGATCTCCGCTATCAATTTTTCGTTAATTGTACGTCCAATAGTTTGAATGATCTCGTTTTGAAATTCTGGGCTTATGTAACTTGCATTCCTTGGACAAGATTCTAATAAGCGCTTCAGCTCCCCATAATATCTGGCGTTGTTTCTTAATAGAGCACGAAGATTTCCATCATTTTCAGCCGGCTCAATTTCCACATTTTTTATTAGGCCAAAATCTCGATGTCTCCTAAGTGCAATGCCTTGCCGACCACAGAACATTATAGCTGAAACAATTGCCGAAACCATCTTTCTGTTATCTTGTACTTTTCTTTTTAAGTCTGTGCTGATTAACTGCTCTACAGAAGTCTGCTTTCCTTCTGATATTGCACTCATAGTTTTGGCGTCTTCAACACTTTTCTCATGATACAAACATTTTTCATGTGCTATAAATCGTTCAGTTGCATGTTTCCAGTCATTATATTTAACCATTACAAGAGAGCGTAAAAGTTGATTACCACATTACTCCTAACGATTTAGAAAAAAGTAAGCAAAATTTACAAAATGCTTCATCTTCGACTTTGGAATATGCTAGCCAATTCCATCTCAAAAACCAGTTGTGTTGAAAACTAAGATTTTTTCCTTTCTGCAACTGGCTAGGAAATTTAAATTGTATATCTGGTGTTTTTACATTTTTTAATGTCATCAGCTTATTTTCATTAGTCATTATACTAACATGTTCAATATACCCCGATATATCAGTTTTGATCGGAAAATGTATGGTGAGATTTTCCGAGTAATTCACACTTACACTAGCAGAATCTGTAGTTACTGACGTTGACGCTTCAGAAGGAAGCTGAGATGGACCAGGATCAGACTGTACAGCTGTATCAGTCCTATTTGTAACAGTTTCTAGCTCACTGTCTTTAGTTTTCTTTGCAAAAAAGTTTAAAATTGTTGTTTTGGCTACACGTTTTTGGGCCATCACTTTTTGTAATATATAAAGTTCACTTTTAGAAAACTGTTTCATTGTTTCTATATGATAGGATAAGTAAGTTAGAACTATCACCGTTTTAGTATGAATCTGTTATATGGATCCAAAAGTGTACTACCTTTGCAGATAATTTAGTTTTCTCTTCGGTGAAAACTTTAATAACTTTAATAAATATTTTATTGCATATTAACTTTAAATTTGTTACGCTGAAAGAATTAATGCAATAACATATTAACTTTTGTAATAAACAACAACAAATTGTACAGAATTGAAGTGGAAATTAACGGTAAATCCTTCAATTGCCATTGGTTTCAAGGGGGGGGGGGGGTCCAGACCCGTGGACCCACCCCTTGAGTACGCCACTGGGTTACACAATCTATTATTCTCGGTTGTTTAAGATTTGTCTCATTAGTTTTGTATAAAAAAAAGGATATTTAAAAAAATATACCAAGGTACAGAACCTTCCCCTATGTTACGTACAGCCTCAATTTTTACTGGAGCGATGACAATGGCAGAATAGGATGTCCTTATCATTCTTGAGTGAACTAAGCCCACTTTAGAATTCATTGTATCACGGTTCTATAGTTGTCAAGAATGATGCTTCATCATTAAATAATCTTTTCAGTTTTTAGGACCACAATTGTCAAGTCAATCCATCTTTAGTAATATGAAAAAAAAAAGAGTCATGGAATGTGTTAATAACATTTATCAACGAAATGATTTTTTTTTAACTCGTAGATAAAAACAAAGAAAATACTTTTTTTTTTAATTTGTTAAAACTGCCAAAACATAAAAAAATATAAGAAAGCAGAAAATAATATTTCCAAAAGCGACATCTCCCAGGAAATAGCTTAACCGTAAAACGAAAGTAGCAGCCCTCGTATTTTTTCCATTGATCCAATATAGTGGTAGAGGATCAGGATGGCTGGAACTTTCTTACTATCCCTAACAGAGGACTAGTCTAATGAACAGACTAATACCTTAAACAAACTGTCTCCATAATGACTTAATTTGAAAATTCAGTCATTTCAAGGAAATAAAATGAAAATGTTATAGACATTTACTTATATACCACTGGAGAGTTTCTCACAGTAAAGGTCATAGTAAACTTCAAAAATTTAGTTAAATGGTAATAAGAAAATTCGCGGGTATTTCCTGTAGTTCCAAATTATTTAGAAAAGAGACATTTTTTTTCTTAAAGACCCTAAAAAAAAGAAGGAAAGCTTCGAATGTCAAACTCTAGGATCAGCTGATTACGATAGGTGGCACTTTTAATGCAATTAATATTGATATGGAGTAAAATATACTCCATTTGAAATTGAATCAGAATTTTGTAAATGAGTCCTACATTCATTTCATTTGTGAGAAACACTGCACATTTGAATCCATTTAATTAAAACTTTTAACTCATTATGGACACAGTCTGTCTGGAGGGATATAAAAAATTTTTACTGGTGTTGGAGCTGTAGTTTTATGATACATACTTTTTTCATTGGCAGGGCAGTGAGGAGATATGCAGATTTAACTTGACGGATTGCTATTCAAATCTTGTGGGAAAGTCCACTTACAGCCAGCTACCCAGTAGGAAAAATTAGGGGTGCTCATTTTAGAAGTAAAAAAGGAGCACACCACGTTGGTTAGACTTCAGTACTGCTCTAACAGTACTCCAAAAGGAGCAATTCCGGAGCAGAGAGGAATGAATTATGCTCAATTTCGTGAGTCTTTTATTTTTTGTGCGTTAGAGTTCCAATTTATTCTATGTATCGTAGTTATGGATCTCATTACAGACCTGCGCGTATTGTGATTGGAGTTTAAAAAAAAATTATTAAAAGCCTGAGAAATAGCGAAATGAATTAATTTGCATTTCTAAATTTTTTGCAAACTAAATTACATTTATCTACACGTCGCACACTGGTAGAAAACAGGTATCTAAGCGAGCGAAAAAGTCAAAATGTAATGATGTAATTAAAATAAAATATACGCACCAAACGACACCTTATTCCATACCCAATAAAATTCCTTTAAAATTTTTCCTGATAAACAGATCCTTCGAGTACAGTCGACCAGTTAACAACCTTTTAGTGAGTCGGTATTAAAAGTTTGCGATGTTGAGGTGCGTTGATAATTTTCAGATTTGTATTTCTAGCGATGGATTCAACTAATATACTTAGGTAATGTACTTTTAATACAGCAGTAAATTTTCTTCACTTAATTTAGGATACGCTTGAGATTACTATTAGAAGAAACTAATAATTTCTTATCGATTTTAGTAATTTGTCTTATATTTCTTGGACAGCCAAAATTTGAATTGATCAGGATTGGTTTTAAATGCTGCATATTCTACTTTGACAGACCCTATGCTAAACACTCATGATAAATTTGAGTGCCAATACTTGCCAATAAAAGGAATTTTATTTTTTTGTCAGTTCGTGTAATTCCAAGAAATGAATTGTTTCGAGTTTGGCTAAGCGAAAAAGATGTTTCGAAGAAAAATGAAGCTGTGTTGAATGTAGTTAGAGAAAGTAGTGAAAAAACGTTGATAAACTTTTGTGGACAATTACGTCAAAAGTGGGTGAAGTGTCGACGCTACGAAAAAATATTTAAAAAAAAACATAGAGCATGGCTAGATGGTAAGAATACGTTTTCAGTGTTCCTATCACGGTTGTCAACTCTCGGACCCGGACGGCCAAGAAAAACATTCACTGAGAGTAGCGAGTGGGTAAAAAGAAGAAACGTACGTCAGCTTATTGAAAAGGCAAGCTCCGAGGAACTGAAGTTTGCGGCTAGAATGAGCCTAAGATCGGAGGGAAGAAGAGATGCTGCTACTATTGTAAAGAAAGTCACGTGTTTTACTCCAAAGCGAGCCACAAAAAATTAAGAAACGCTTAAGTTCCTCAGAACCTACAAAACTGACAGCAGAAGAAGCTTTGGGCTTGTACGTGGATACCAAGATGACAAAACAGCAATATATAGCTATTCGAGATAATGCGAAAGATCATGGAGCTAATATTTATCCGTCCTATGAGCACTTGTTATTGGCGAAAAAAAAATTCGTACCCGGCTGATATTACATTAACAGAAATATCGGCAGAGATCAAACTACAATCGCTAGTGGATCACACCATAAAAAATCTTATGCTAGCTCAAAATGAAATTCTAGCTCAGATTAACTGTACTGAGTTGAAGATTATTTTCAAATGGGTTTGTGTCGGTGCTGGAGGACAAAGCCGGTACAAACAGAGATTTGACAGGCAGAGTGATGATTCATTTCTTTTTACAATATCTCTGGTTCCTTTAAGTCAAAAGAAAAACCTCGAAAAAATCATTGTATGGCAAAATCCATCGATTTCGTCGACAAAATATTGTCATCCGTTAAAAATTATTTTTAAAAAAAGACACAAGAGTTTGTGAAAGCCGAAATTGAAAAAATTCAAGCTCAAATAACAGAAATTATTCCATATGAAACACGATTATTTGCTTTCCCGAGCTATATCTAACAATGATAGATGGAAAAATTTGCAGCTGGATGGCTGATAAAGCTGGTCAGTGTTGCCATATTTGTCGAGCCAAGCCAACAGAAATGAACAACTTATCGAATGTGTCACGGAGGCCTATAAATGAAAACAGTTTGTCATTTGGTATATCCAGCCTTCATGCCTGGATAAAAGTTTTGGAATGTATTTTGCATATCGCCTACAGACTTGACGTTAAAAAGTGGCAAATTAGACAACCTGAAAAAGAAAAAGTAGAAGCTAGAAAAAAAATTCAAGATAAATTTCGAAGAGAAATGGGTCTCTTAATAGACATTCCTAAACCTGGCTTCGGAATATCTAACGATGGCAATATCGTTAGACGAGTTTTAAATAACGCTGCTCTAGCATCTGAAATTACCGGAGTCGACGAACGTTTAATTTCAAGATTAAATGTTATTTTGATAGCTTTAGCATGCGGCTACAAAATAAATACAGGTATTTTTGAAAATTATTGCAAGTCCACCGCAGAATTATGTATAGAAAAATATGAATGGTACTACATGCCACAAAGCTTACATAAGATTTTGATGCATGGGGCATTAATAATTAATAAGTCAATCTTACCCACTGGTCAAATGTCAGAAGAGGCTCAGGAAGCGCGAAACAAAGATTCAAAACATTTCAGGGAATATAACACCCGAAAATTTAGTAGGGAACAAACCATGGAGGATATCATGCACATGCTTTTAATTTCTTCTGACCCCCTAATTACAAGCAAACGAAGAAAAATACCTAAAAGAACCAGTACTCTACCAAAAGAGATATTAGAAATGTTAAAAACGCCGATTGAGTGTTAGTGACAATAAAAATAATTAAACTTAGAGATTAAATAAAGTTATACGAATCAAACTATAGTTATCTTATTTCAAATCCTTATCAATTACGTTTTTTATTATTATAACAGGGAAATAAATTACACTAGAATGGCTAAATAATTTCGCTCGCTCAGAATCCACTTTCCGACCACTGTGCGTCGTCGCTAAAAGATTTTTTTAATTTATAATAATTTATTTGTGAAATAAAATTAATTTTGTCTAAAATGATTTCAATTCATTAGGAGAATTATAAACAAGCGCATAAATTGAGCATTTTGAGCTAAAATGTCAACCCCCATTTATGATCATGCTGAGGTAAAAAGGAGTCATCCCTTTATGTTTATATTGAGCTAAAATCTTGAGCTCCTGTTTTGATCATTTTGGAGTTCAAAACAAGCTCTCCAGCTCTAATGACATATCTATGTTAAAAGTAGGTCAAAGTTGATAACAAGCGCTCCTGTCATCCTAAAAGAGCGCTCCTGTCATCCCAAAAGAGCGCTCCCCGATTACTCGTAGGGTGATCGCCTGTCCTCCCACTGGGTAGGAATTGAAACCATTTATAAACCATGGACCATGGAAGTTTAATAGGCCAATTTAGTGAATCGTTTGCTTACCTCGCAGCCCCATATTTAATTATAACAAATCAGTTCATTAGCTGACTCAGACTGTCTGTTATTGAAATTTCCAACATTTTCATGCAGTCTTGATTGATTTTTGACATCGTGCATGGCTCTAGTTTCTACGATATTTCTATTTTGAGGTAAAACAAAAAACAACAAAGTAGTAAGAAGAAATAAATTCCAAATTATTTCGAATTTTCCCCACCAAGTTTCGATCAATTCGGGTAGGATTGGTTCATGTTGATTTATTTGAGCCTTCACCGTATTTATGTAGTTTTAACTGAAGGAAGAGGAGGGCGCAATTGATTTTTTATCCAACATGCCAAAACTACTTTAAGTTGCATAAATGTTCGTTTTTTGTTTGTTTTTTGTTTGTTTTTTTAGAAAGATATGTCTTGTCGGCACACTTAAATCTCGACATGCGCAGGATGTCTTCGCTCAATTAAAATTGCAATCATTCTGGCTCTTTTTGGTCTGGTCTACATAGAACTTTTAATGACTCCTCACTCTATTGTATAATTTGTTCCATTTTAAACTAAACGAAGTAGTTTTTTTGTTTTTTTTTTTATTAAAATGTGCATCATCATACCAAATCAATTGACCTATATTCCGATAACACAACCCAACTAGAGGGTGGTGGGATAATATCCAAAAGAGTGACGAGGGTATGTACTTATATATAACTTATCAAAAAGAAGGTCTCTGTAGACTGTAGAGTATAAAACCCAATGCATTATGTATGTATGCACGTAGGAAGGTTTTTTTTGTTTTTTTTTGATAATGTAGGTACTTATTGCAGTTTTTTATAGTTATTATTACTTTGCAGACATTCTGTACTTTAAGAAACCAACCATCAAAGTTTGGTGTCATTTCTATTTGAAAAATTTGTCTACAAAAGAACAAAAGTAAATCATCCGCCCTAACCCTATTTACTACCACTAACCAAAACGACACCGACCAAGCCTACTGAAAAATTTTCCAGAGTACGACAACGTTAGACTGTTAAAGTCACGTGTTCATGCCGCATTCCATTATTTGAAATTAGTTTTTCCAGCACTTTTGTCGGCAATTGGTATCAACTTGTCCATATCTCCCTATGGCAATCGCAAAGCTCACAAAAATGGCTATGTACCCGACTTCCATATAGATTGACATGACCCAGTTTTCTATCATGCCTGATGCCATCAACTTCTTCATGCATATAATAACACGCCTCTCCTATACATATGTACATATACATATACACCACCACACGAACTACCAACTAGTTCAAATTGTAGTACACAAAGGGATTTTCATATGGGACAAGGGTATCAAAATTGGTGGGGATGGGGGACGAGTAGTTATATATACTGTGGTGACCTGCGTGCGCATCTAATCGATATCTCGATACGATACTTTCGCATTGCCCGACGAACTACCGAACTTTTGAGGGTGGTTGTTATTACACCAGAATAAGAGAAGGGTAGGAGATGTGACTCAGGTTAAAAAAAAAAAGCTTTCCGGAAATAAATAAAAAAAAAGCTTTCATCGAAGCTTTGACTTCCACTGAACTTTTCTTATTTATTTATATTTTCCGCCACAACTGTGAGATATTTTTCTGTAAGTTTTACAGATCGTAACAAAACCCTCTGGTGAGGTTCTCAACCCAGTTATTTTCCATAATTTCGTTTTGATTGAAGTTTGGAATTAAAAAGAACAAATAACCGTTAGCCTTTAGAAGATTTTCGGCTAAGTAAATAAAATTTCCAACACTTTTCTACTTACTACGTGAGTATACGTGTGTATCTGCAATATTTCTTTCATGCCCGAAAGTCTCTCTCTATTGACCTTCAATCCAACCCCTGTGCTACGACCGATTTGTTCTTTTAACATTGAGCTTATAAGAATCGGTTTACGGTGATAATCTTTCTCGTAAGAATGTCAATGGCCCACATTTTATGCAGTATTATATCGTGTTGAGACGCTATACAAGCAAATATTTTTCTTATTATCATTAAGAAGAGTAATTGCCGGAAAATTATCTTGAGACAGACTGTAATGATGATATGAAGTGGAAAAGTGGAAGAATTAGAACCTTCGGGTAAATGATACTGTAAGAAAAAAGATTTCAGCATTATGCCTAATCGCCCTGAGATATTTTCGCGTTAAGTCCGTAATTTAATTATTCTGTTTGGGATTTTTGGAGCATTATTTTATTATGATTTTCGTCTAATTACTGTTACAAGGATTTGTTAAAAAATTGCCAACTGTCAAACTATGTGCATTAGGTTGGTCAAAATTTGTATGGATTTTCAAAAGTGTTGAAAATATTTAAATGCGTATTCTCAGAATTTGTTGGTTAATATAATTTAAAACTTTTATGAAAAATTTTAGTGAAATTCATTAATGTTTAGAGGTCGCTCAAATCGAATATAGTTATTTTTTGCCTATTTTGGATTTTCAGACAAAAACTCTTTAATATTTTCCTTCGAAAATTTTTTAATTTGACAATATCTTTTCTTGATTTAGTTTTCACTTCAAAAGGACTGACTTTATGCAGTGAAAGGCTTTTAGACAATAAAATTTTTTTTTTTTTTTTTTTAATATGTTCTTTGAAACGAAAACTCAGAGCCGGAATACCAATTTTTTCAATTCGTGTTAATATATTTTGTAAAGAAAAGTAACGCGACTTTTATAATTATTATTGATTAGAAACACGGACATGTATAACATAGACTGCTGCCACTACTGAAATCGCTTACATTATCATGAAATCACTTTTCTATAGTTGTCTCTTTTTGGTTGGACGACTATATTCCACTGAAGTTCAAATAATAAATTCTGTACAAAATCATGCATAGTCCAGTTTAAGTTCAGTGGATTTTCCAAATGAATATATAGAATAGAAATAGATGGCAATACAACATTTCTCTGTCCCCAATAGCTACACCGTAAAAAGGCACATATTGTTGCCACAAAGTTTAGGAAAAAAATCCCTATAAATGTAGGGAATATTCCTCAAAATGTAGTGAACATTTGCTAAAATGTACTTTTTAGGAAATATTCCCCACATTTTATGGCATATTCCTTACATTTCCCTACATTTCTAGGGATTTTTTCCCTAAATTTTGTGGCAACAATTTATACCTTTTACATTGTACTTTTACGGATAGACAGAAAAAAATGTTAATATTGAATATTACCTAAAATGTAGGGAATATTACCTACATTTTAGGGAATATTCCCATCATTTTATGGCATATTCCTTACATTTTAGTGAATATTTCCTACATTATGGGTAATATTCCCTACATTTCTAGGGATTTTTTCGCTAAATTTTGTGGCAACAATTTGTACCTTTTTACAGTGTACTTTTAGGTATAGACAGAAAAAATTGCGTAATTTTATTTCCTTAAAAATCGAGTTTTAGGAATAGGAGATAAGTTTCCAATAAAAATAATAATTTTGAATATACAGTGTAATCTCGATTTTTGCAGCATTCGTATTCCTCTCGCTATTATTCGATTTTTGAAAAAAAAAATTTTTATCTCGATTTTTACAACTAAGTATTTGCAAATTTCTTGTTAAATTTTAAAAAGAACCCTTATGAATGCAAATTGTATGGTACATATTCATACGCAGAAGTTCCACCCCCGCGAATTTCGTCCATGAAACTATCTATGTAGTTCCAATAAAGTCAATTGGAGCTGTTGTTCAAATTAGGCTGATGTAATATTTTCCGTAATTTCAATAGTTTGAGTAAACTGAAATTCAGTTTCAGTATAGAATGATTGACACAGTTTTATTTAATCTCATAACTGAATTTTTGATTGTCATTTGGCGCAGAAGTAGACGATCTACTTAGGGTTATTAGTCGAAAGATTTAATTTTATTTTTCTATACCCAAAATGAATTATTCCGTAGAGAACATTTTCACAAAACTTTCTGAATTCTGACAATGCTGAAAAAATCTTAAAAATCGGAAAATGTGATTGCATTCATGAGTCAAAATTTTCTCCGAAAATAGCAAACTGAAAAAACTCATTAAACTGAAAAATCGGAAACGCTCTCTGATTTTTATCAGCAAAACTGAATTCCAGAAAACTGTGATATGGGCATTTATTGCGTGTATTTCGGTTTTCTTAAAATCATTAATCTGAATTTCTGAAATTCAGTAAACTGAAATTACGGAAATACGACATCATCTATACTCTAGGCAGACGAACAAAATCAATTACCATTCATTCGTAATTAATTTTTTTAAAAATCTAGTTAGCCAATGAATTTTGAATTTGAATTTGAATTATTAAAAATGTTCCCTCAATTACATATAAAAATTGACAGAACTTTCATTTTGATTCATAAAATCTTGCGTAACTAGATTTTTGAAAAATTTAATAACAAATGAATGATCATTGATTTTGTTTGTCTTCCTACGGTGTAACACACATCTCCCAAACGCAGTCGCATTCCCTATTACGTCGATGTACGTTAGATTTTAGTAAAAGTTTGTGCGAGTGAACGCATTTTCTATAATTATTTCAGTGTTATCAAAGTTAGTTTTAAAATTTTAAATTGTTTTCGATTTTGCATAGTTGTCAAAAATTTCTTTCATTGTTTTTGACTGATAAGATTGAAAGTTAATTGAGCAATGCCGAAAATCACTAATAAAACACGAGTTGTTCGTCAAAGGAGGCTCACTATACAAGAGAATAGTTAAATTCTTAAGATGTTATCTGCTGGTGCATCTATCAAGAAAATTTCCCAAGAGTATTGTGTTAACAAATCAACTGTATGCAAGATCAAACAAATGGAAGGAAATTTGAAAAATTTTGTTGGTCAATCCGAATCAGGACCTGGAAATAGAAAAAAATAAAACTTTCTGGATTTCCTTGAATATAAAAGGCTCTGTATAAATGATTTTTGAAGAAAAGAGCAATTCACATTCCAATTTCAAGTCATATTTTCTGTGAAAAGGCAAAATATCTGCATAACAAAATCAAAGAAAGACCAGAAGAATTCCGTGCAAGTTGTAGTTGGCTCCCAAATATCAAAAAGCGGTATGAGGTTCGATTTTTAAATACATGTGACGAGAAATTTTCAAATGCGTCTGAACTTGTTCAACCGTTTTTATTGGGAGTTTGAGAGATGGAGGAATGAAAAAGATTTTAGTCCTAATCAAATTTACAATGCGGACGCATCCGGCCTCTTTTAGGAAACTTTTCCCCGAATAAACATTGGTACATTTTCGTGAAACTTCTGCACCAGGAAGAAAACCTTCAAAACAAAGAACGACATTTTTGGCATGTACAAATCCTAGCAGTGAGCACAAATTGAAGTCTTTTGTGATTGGGAAAGCAAAAAAGAAACCAAGAGCATTGAAAAATATAACTGATTTACATGTTACGTATAACGGTAAATGGTTAAAGAATAATTTCGCAAAAAAAGTGAGTACGAATTTAGTAATTTTCACTGACAATTAGGTTTTGTCATACCTCCAATCCAAAAATTTGCCAAAAAAAGTCTTGTTTTACTTGACAATGCTCCTTGTCACCCATAAAGTTCGAAAATCGATGTAACAATAACGTGTTTTCCTCCGAATTGCATAGCGTTCTTGCATCAGAATGTTATAGGGTTGACAAACTTTCTTATAAAAAAAACCTTATTGAGTTATTTGATTGGTTCCAGTAATTATGAGGATTCCCTGAAAAATATGAATCTAAAACATGCAATTTGTTTCCTCGCTAGCGCATGGAAAGATTTGAATCGGATCATAGTGGCCAAATGTTGGTAAATGTTTTCAAGAATATTATCTGAAAACTGGGACGAGGAAGACAACATACCCCTAATTGAAATCAGCAATCAAATTCTTTCGGAAAAATCTGATACAGAGCTGGGCAATACTTAAGTATTACTTAAAGTACATTTTCGTTACTTAAGACTTATGTATTACTCAATACTTTTGAATTGCCGTACTTAGTACTTGAACATAAGTACTTGCTTCTATTTACTTGTACTTAAGACTTAGTTTTGTATTTAAGTACCAAGATTTTTACTTAAGTATTACTGAGTCTATTAAGTACCTACAAATATCTAACTCTTCGTAGAAAAGCAGACACAATCTCTAGCGCAACTCCTTTTTTGTTGAGTTTTAAAGCACGCGTCCAGGCAGAACCTTAGGCAAACTAATAACATACAAACAAGACTGGCCAAGTAGAACAAAAACTAGTAACGTCTCGCTCGATATAAAATCGACGATGCCTTGACCTGATGTAGGCACGGACTCAATTTTGTCTTAGAAATTTACTGGAAATATTTTCCTTAGAATTCATATGCATTATTGGAGGCGATAATGGGTGCTTAGGTGGACCTCTAATAGCTTTTATGAATGTTCGAATGAGAGGTGAAAGTTTTAATCTACCTGCAGCGTCGAAAACTATAAAAAACTATAAATAGTAGCCACTGGTTACTATACATATTACAGTTTTCAAAAGTTATTTATTTATTAATATCTATTAACTGAACTCGACAAACTTTATGATATATCTGCCAACGTAGAACGTAAAAAAGTACTGTAAAAAGTACTTCAAAAAGTACTCAGTACTTTTTATAGACTTAGTACTTATTTACAAGTACTTTTCATACATAACTTGTACTTACGCTGAAGTACTCAGGCCTTCGATACTTGTACTTAAGTACTTTTTCTTTCGTACTTGCCCAGCTCTGATCTGATATAACTATAATGTTAAACCAAATGTTTCCAAATAGGAGCCTTAGCAGAATAAAACGGAATAAAACGATTCTTAAGTCGAGGATATGATGGACTTTCAATAAATGCGTGAAAGAGCTCTGTCAAAGCGACTGAATACGAGGATTCAGTCAAAAATATCTGAATACTTTTTAAAAAAATAAAATTCATTTCCATTTTCGTCTTTGGCTGAAGCTCTTATTATTCCTTCTTTAAAAGTTTAAATAAATATTAGTAGTAATATGGGAAATTGTTTTTATGTGCATAAGATACATCTTTAGTGAAAAATATTACATTACCCTTATGTTCGATTCTTGCGACCTTTTCGATTTTTGCAACATACCATGTTTTTATTAGCTGCAAAAACTGCACTGTATTTGGAATTTTTTGAGCTAGTCATACATATGAACGTTAAAGCAAAAATTAAATTAAGATAGTTTTCACGCCCCAGACAACAAAAGCAGACCCATATGAACTAGAAGTTTAAGCAGTCCATGTTATATACGTCAGTGTTTGGAAAAAAAAAATATGTATTTAAAGAAATTAAAACCACCGAAATTATTTCAACTTCTAACTTTTATTCCGGACACTTTTAAGTTTAAAATGGAACTAATTAAAATAAGAATTCTTATTCCAAAACTTGCATAAAAATATCTTACTCTAGAAAATATATCTATGAAATGGAAGATCTAATTATATTTCAAGTGACTTTTGCTTTTTTGCGAATAAGCTTAAGTTGTGGGAAATAAAAATGAATTTAAATGCTTACATAAGTCGGCTTTTTATATTTTTGTATTTTGATACATTTAATGGCGTAGGGTGATATCTGATCCGCGTGGGTATACTTTTCAACTATAATATAATAATCTATAATCGATTGCCATTCTATAGCTTGGTGGATAATGTAGTGTCGTACTGTTCCCAAATAAAATTATAAATCAATTTTCTAAAAAGCCTATCACTGCAATAAAGGCCGTGACACATTAAAAGCAGAAAGCAGCGACAGAAGCAGAGTTTTTTCTGAATGCATGCAACTGTTCGAGCACTAACAAATTGAAAGCAGAGGCAGCGGCAACAGCAGAAGCAAAACTTGAAAGTTGATCAAATCTCAAAAATTCTGCTTCTGCTCAGTACTGCCAATATAAAGAGAGCTAAGATTTTTATTTCGTTGATGCGAGAAAAACAAAATGTCTATGGAAGAAAACTAATTAATTTTGTTAGAAATAACAAATTAATTAACAATTAACATCAACTTTTTAAAAATTATAACACCTGATATGTCACTGTTTTCTGCTTCTGCTTTCAATGTGATTGACAAAGCAGAAATGCTGGATTTCTGCTTCTGTCGCTGCTTTCTGCTTTTAATGTGTCACGGCCTTAAGTCTATAATTAAGTTCCCTTAAACTTAACTAAAAAAAAAAACAAGAAAAACAAAATCTAGTAAAAATATTGTCAATTTAAAAAATTTATGAAACAAAGTTTTTCTGAAAATCCATAATAGGCAAAAAAATTATTATTTTCGATTTAAGCGACCGCTAAACAAAGGCGTAACATCAATGTAAATTTGTCAGAAAATCGATTTTTTTTTTATTGGCTTAAAAGATGCTTTGAACCTGCTAGAATAAGAGGCAAGAAGTTTTATACATGAAAGAAATTGTTTTCCTGTGTCAAATAAACCCTACTGGGAAGGTACTTTTCTTACCTTACTAACGGTCTTACCTTTTGATTTCTAGCCTCTTTAATACGACTATGCTCATTTCTTCTCGTAGTTTGAACAAAGTGTGTCTCACATTGCTTTTCTGCTGACGTAAATGCCCGAGATGATTGTTCTGAGTGGTCCAGTATCCAGAATTTTTCTACTTGTCGATTAAGTGTTTCGTCTTCTGAACACACTCCACAGGTTGTTTGGTCGGTGGCTATTCGAGGAGTTTTTCCTGCTGCTGTCCAGCCAAAAACTGTGTTTTGCAAAGTTGGGAGTGCGTCGCCCAATCTAATTTGTCCAATTGACAAGATCGAGTAATATAGTTCAGTACCAATCAACAGATCTATCGTGTCTGGCTGATTAAAGCCGTTAATGCGGGATTCTAGCCCTATGTTGACTCGCTTCTGTGCTTGTTGCCTGCGTGAGCCAATACCTTCTATGTTGAGTCTGTCGAAGGTTCCCGAAAGTCCAAGTCTTTTAACTAGTCTTTCTGTTATCAGATTTATTTGAGATCCGGAATCTAATATGGCTCGACACTCGATGCTTTGACCAAAGTTGTTGCTCACCCTTATGATAGCCGTGCTTAGTAGGATATAATTCCTAATATTAGCCGCGGCCTTTGCGGTAAGTGAGTTCGATCGTTCAGTCCCATTGCCTGATGGTACTAAGCTGTTTCTTGATGATTGGGCCGTAGTTGCTGCAATATTGTTATTTTTTGACAGTGTATTACTCGTTCGCAGTTGACTTATATGAAGCAGTGTATAATGTCTTTTTCCACATTTAGTACACCCTCTGGATGGACAGTTGGCCATCATGTGACCTTTCTTCAAGCAGTTGAGAATTAATTCTTTTTACTAGTGCAATTCGTTTGGATGGCGATAATTGAAGGAATTTTTGACACGAGAAGAGTTGATGATCGGTGTCATTGTTGCATGATGGACAGTTTGTCTTAACTGTTGTGGTTAATGCTCTCTGCGTGTGCTGCCTTCTATTTTCCATCTTAGTTGCTTCGCCGAGGGCCTCCAGAGACTGCAACCGTGTTTCTAAAAAGTCTAGAAACTCTTTTATTGTTGAAAGTGATCTAGGCTGAGTTAGTGATTTTTCCCACAGTGTGTGTGTGTGGTCTTATCCAACTTCTTTATCAAAATGTGTAATACAAGAGCATCCCAATGACTTGTATTGACATCTAGGTTCTCCAGGGCGAGAAGGCACTCTTGTGTAGTGTCATGGATTGCTCTTATTGCGAAGGCACTCTCAGTTGTTGCTGCTGGTTGCGAAAGTAACTTGTTGAGAAGTGCAGTGACCAGTAATCTTGTATTTTCATAACGGTCCTTGATTACCTCCCAGGCTGAGAGATAATTTGCTTCGGAGATACTTAAATGTCTGACCAGTTAGGCTACCCTTTAAATACCACATTTTTTGACATGCGGCAATGGGTTGACAGTGAACCAGCTCAGCAAATAAGTCGGTTCCACCTTAAATAAACGCCATCAAATATGGGTAATTCTACCTATGGGAGTTTCATGTCGTGGGGAAATGTTTATGTTTAAATTTCAACAGTCAATTTTTCCATTTTCCAAGTCAACAATGAAAATAAAATTGTTCGTAATATCAATAAACGCGGTTCATTAAGATATTTTTCGTTGATTCAATGAAACATAAACTGACTCAATAAATGTTTAATTAACATTTTATCTCTTGCTATGAACAACTTAATTAATACTATGAAACTGCGATTATTGATTTCATTAGGTGTAATAATAGTAATATTTTCGTTGATTTCATGAATATTATTTATTAATTCTATGAATTTTTCGTTTGCATGGGCATTTGCATCAAATAATATAATTTTTCATTGTTTTCACTTCAGGGCCGGCTCAGAAGTCGGGACTTCGGGGATTTTTCCCGAGGCCCCGCGCTTAAAGGGGCCCCGCGCTTTCATATTTCTAACAACTATTAGTAGCTAGGACAAGTTTTCGGATGTTAACGCAGGTCTTTTCCTGCATTAACATCTCGCTTGTTAAGGTTGTTTTTGATTAAATTTGTACGTGTTGCAAATGCAAACGAATGTGTTTTATACCCTGTGCCAAAGCCCTCGAGAATACTTCACAAGCCATGAAACAAACTCCGTCCCTACCACATGCGAGGCCCAACGGAGTCCTTACATTCTAAAATATTTGCAGTGTTCGTATGTAAAACTGACAAAAGTTTGATTTGAATAGCTCCTCCGCCCTAAACTACTATTCATACAGAAAAATGGAGCTTGCTTTCTTATCTTCCGAACTGTAATAAAATTTTCATACCTTTCTTAACAAAATTATTTTAAAAAATTTATCTTAACCAAATGACCAAACAAAAATTCTCCGCTGAGTAATCAATGTAATATGTCGCTGTGGCAAAGTTAAGCTAATGACAAAAATGTTTAAAAAAGAATAGTAGAAATAATTCTTTTCTTAACAAATAGAAATCTGGCTTTTCGTGGGAATTCGGATAAACTTTATGAACCTCAAAACGGCAATTCTTTCGGGTTGATAGAATTACTGGCTAAATTTGATGCAGTTTTAAATGAACATATAAAAAGATTTATCAATAAAAATAATCGTAAGCTTTTCCTCAACCATATATTTTAAAACGAAATTATTTGTGCTCTTGCTTCGAAAGTAAAGAAAACTATAATAAACAAAAATAAACGAGCTAAGTATTAATCCGTCATTCTAGACTGTATCCCTGATATTAGTCACTTGGAACAAATGTCTGTTATAATTCGTATCGTAAATAGAAAAGATGAAAACGTTGAAATTGTCGAACATTTTATTAATTTCATAGTTGTCAACAATACAACTGGTAACGGTTTAACCGAGTCTATTAAGAATGAATTTTCGAAACAGGATTTATTGTTGTCAAATTGCGGAGGTCAATCTTATGATAACGGTACCAACATGAAAGGAAATAATCAGGGTGTCCAAGCGTTAATTAGGGAAGAAAATCCTCGTGCTTTTTATTTGCCGTGCACTTCTCATAATATAAATTTAATTCTTGGGGATTGTTGCACGTCGTCTGAATTGCAATTCCCCGGTGTGATAGCTGCATTGGAAGAAGTATCTACTGTCGTTGCTAGTGTTTTAAAAGTAGAAGTTTTGTCAATAATTAAACACATTGTGTCATTTGAATTTGTAATGAGTTTGGTGATTTGGTATGAAACACTAAATAAAGTCAATATTACAAGCAAAATTTCTCAAAAACGTGGAATACAAATGTTTGTAGTTTTAGAACACCTAAAACAACTTTTAAACTTTTTTAAAAGTTACAGAAATTCTGGGTTTGAAGATGCAATAATTAGTGATGGTGAAATATGTAGTAATATGTAAATATATCACCAGAATTTAAAACGAAACGTATTTCCAAAAAACCAAAAATGTATACATATGAAAACAGTGACGACATTGGAAACAATGCAAAACAGTTATTTAAAGTGGACTATTTTTTTAAAAATTGTAGATTGTACTATTTTTGCTCTGGATGAAAGATTTCAACAGAACATTGGAATTTAAAAAAATAAAAACGATGATGAGTGAAAAAAATATTGCAACGATCTTCATCTATTTCTTCAAGATGGCGAAAATGCTGTTATTGATGGTTACAATCTATTTCATGAGTTAAAATTGTTGTCACAAATTATTCAAGAGAATACAACTTCATTAGATTGCCTGAAACAAATTTGCAAAGATAATATAGACGATGTATATCCCAATACATATGTATATAGCATTGAGAATTATGCTAACAACGCCTGTTTCAGTAGCTTCCTCCGAACGCAGTTTTTTCAAATTAAATTTAATTAAAAATTATCTAAGATCAACCATGCAACAAGATAGGTTAGAGGGGGTGGCTATGTTGTCAATAGAGCAGGAGATAACAAAACAGATAAATTTTGATGATATT
The DNA here is from genome assembly GCA_963924295.1 of Dioctria rufipes. Taxonomy (NCBI): domain Eukaryota; kingdom Metazoa; phylum Arthropoda; class Insecta; order Diptera; family Asilidae; genus Dioctria; species Dioctria rufipes. Next base: position 320,264,339 of record OZ002740.1, on the reverse strand, counting down.
ATCGAGGAATTAGCAGTAAAAAAAGCTTTGTACGAAATAGGAATAAAAAATATTATGTTTATATATATATATTATTGAATATATTTAAGAAATAAATATTTCATTAAATAAATTGTTAAAATTATGTTCATGTATTATTTCTTTCTTTTTGGGAAGGGGCCCCGCGTATAATATTTTCCCGAGGCCCAGCAAAACCCAGAGCCGGCCCTGTTTCATGTAGTTTTCTGTAATTTCTTGAACATTGCGTCTGTCAATGAAATCGTTCATTGATTTCATGAATTTTTACATTTATCGCATGAACGTTTCTGCTTTTGTTCGTAAAAATATTTATTTTGTTGAATAATCAAGCAATAGGAGAGGTTTTTTGACTAATACAATGTGCACGTGTTTTTAGAAGCCATAATTTAAAGTAAATTCAATTTTATATCTCTTTTAATATAGTTTTAAACATTTGTTGTCTTTACCTTTCATTTTTTTTGGAAATGTGCAAGCCAGCCATCGAAGATGTAATTTAGTATGTCATTCAACATCAAGTTTTCCACAATATAAACTTCTAAGTGGTTATCGACGGGTAAGTAACATCTAAACACAAAACAACAAACCTAATATTATCTTTATTATTAGATTGACATGGACTTCATGTACGATTCAAAGAATCACTTTTGTATATCTGGACGATATTAAATATGCATAATTGAATAAAATTTTAAAAATAAGCTAAAACAACTATCTAAATTCTAAGAAATAAAGATTGTGTGCATAAATAAAGTGAATAATTGTATTGTTAATTTGGGGTAAAATTTAGGTACCCATACTACTAAGAGATAAAGGTATAAAATATAAAGGAATTAAATGAGGGGAAAATTGGGAACGAGGCAAGAGGGTAAACTAAGAAGTATACATGTAAGTCAAATCAAAAAAACATTAGATAAATGAAAAAGTACATTAAATGAGATATTTGACCATTCATAGAAATAATCAGTTTAGTTCATTGAATCTATGAACTTTTCATTCAGCCTAATTTTTAATTTATCTCTGTTCATTACCACAATGAACACATTCATCGGTTGAAAATTGATAAAAAGTTAATTTATCCAGTGAACTTTTTTATTGGATCTACGTACCTTTTTGGTTCAGTGAATAGCACATTTCAAAACTTTAAACGTGTTTTTTTCGAAACACGATTTTTCAAAACGGCACACAGAATAACTCCCAACAATTTTCATTAGCTTCATTTGAATGTTTAGCAAATCTTTAAAATAACATTTTGAAGTGAAATTCGTACGGAATTTTCGATAAGTCCATTTAAATATTATACATACATATATTAACAAATGATTACCCTTTTTTTTTGTCGAAAATTGAACGACTTCACTTAAATATTAGCCAGTCATACAAAATTTTTTTGTTTGATACTTAAATATATGCTTAATAACTTCCTTGAATATTATTATTACTATTATTACCTCGACCGGCGGGTTCAGAGGATCTGCACAGTTTGTTCTGGTGAAGGCACCTTGTATCACAGGTTCTTCACTTGTCCAGCTTTGTAGAGTCTAATGGAACTGGTGTGCGATATGTGTCAATTGATCCACCCGAATTTCTACTAGGACATTGTTTCTATGGGGACCAAGGGTTTGTAGTCGGGTGAATTGTTTGATTAGCTTTGTGTTAACACTGGCCAAATCTACAATTCACTTGTACTACATGAGAGTCGAAGATGGGAACCAGAACACTGACCCACAACACCACGCACAAACACTTAAGCGCCACTTCGTTGACAGATTGAAGAGACGTTTACGCCTTGAATATCTGGCAACGAACGCAGACACATTCAACTGCACATGGCAGCCACTTTTGTCGGTGCAGGACGGCGCTCTTGTCTTTCGCTGGTGATGTGAGGCCACAGCATTTGCAACTCTAGTCCACGGGGCTTCTCCTCGCTTTGGACCCGTTGTAAGTGCTGTGGGAAGGACAAGCGCTCCGTTAGAGATATTCAGCTGAAGGTATGATGAGGGCAGTTTGTAGAGGTCTATGATACTACACACAGTAAAAAATAATTCCCTAAAGTGAGTGGTAACAATTTGTGCCACAAAGGTTAGGTCTTTGTCGATAAAATTAGGGAAAGCTCCACCTTAGAAAATGTAGATTAGGTTTTTATAAATTTAGGTAGCTTTTTCTCCCTCAAATGTAGGGAATTTTCGTTTTTCCCCCCTAAAACTTAGGGAATATTCCATAAAATGTAGGGAATTTAAAAATAATTTTCTTTTTATTTATTTTTCCTTAAAATGTAGGGAATATTCCCTCTAATGTAGGAAACAGTTTCTAAAATGTAGGGAATTTTAAATATTTTGTTTTTGTTTTTTCCCCTAAAATGTAGGGTATAGGTGATAGCGCCACACCCCACCATAGGTGATAGAATGCCAAACCCCTTTAAAAAACATAAGAATGAAGAATGAACTAAATATTTCATTTCTTATGGCCCGTACTACTAAGTATGGTGCGCTGGGCATGCTCAAACAAAATATTGAAAAACAATATATGACGTGTTTTCAAAAACAATTTGTGAATTATAGTACAATCGAAAATATATTTCCATAAAAAATGTATCATAATACCTAATTTATTGAATTTTCTCTTCCTTATGTAACATTTCGGGAATTTTACGCACTTTATAGGTTTTGTGGTGCCAAATACCTAAATTCATTGAATGTTCCATTGATTTGAGTAAATTAAACTGATTTTCTCTTTATATCAGAGAAAATTACATTTATTTTTAGGGAAAAACGTGTCTTATACATATGTATGCTCTCGCCGGACTCTATTACGGTATCACGTAAATTTTTTCGTTCGTTCGATTTCTCATTTTTAATTAATTTTTAATTTTTTGTTTAAAATTCGTTCGTTTAAGTAATTATTTTTATTAGGCTATTTTTGAAATTGGAACTTCTTGGAACTGCCACTTACCCTATTGTAAAAATAAGGGCAAGTAAAAAATATTTTGTTTTACATCTTTTAGACATTGTTCAAAATTTTTGTATCCGTTTATTTTCTCTTTTGAGAACATAGTGTTCACTTTTTGTCCTTTTACCTGTTACTGTCTAGTTTGTGTTTGTTTTTTTGTCCCTATTGACTATTATGTTTGTGATTTTTTAGGTTAGCTAGTGTCTTTTTCTTTATATATTGTACAGCTTTTTGCACCTATTTTTAAAGAATCTTGAAAAGAGCCAAAGAGCCAAGAAATAAAGAGCTTATAATAAATTAAAAAAAGAAAAACTATTATTATCTTTTCTTACATTAAAAAGAATATTGTAAAAAAACGATTTTTTTTTGGGCTGTTACAGTGATTTTACCCCTTAATGAACTTCACTGAAATTTTGCATAAAGGCTTAAAATTACATTAGCTAACAAATTCTGAATGATCATTTAGACAATACAAATTTTTTTTTGGTCACCCTAATAAGCATGGACACAGGTGAGATTCTACATTTTGTGCGGCTGTAGAAATCCTCCAGATCGTGGAAGCTTGCTGGAAATAATTTTTCAGTTCTCCATTTCAAAAATTTATCAGCCAAGATAATTTAGGAAACACATATTGCCTTCAAGTGTTGAAAGTGTATTTGAATTTGAGCATAGTTCAAGAATTAAATGATAGTTAAACCAGCTGATATTTGTTAATGATCTCTTTATGAAACTAGGGCAAGTTCAGTTGAATAAATGCTTTATACTGAAAAGTAGCCTCTGCCAGGATGAACTTCAAATCCGTGCTACTTTTAGTCCGGAAAGTAGCGGTTTTTTTTCGATAGATCTGGTATGACTATTCAGGCGCGTATACAGGGGGAGGGTCACGGGGGTCATGACCTCCCGCACCACCTCACCTTCGCGTTGAATTGAATGTGGTGCTGGACTGCAGAGTGAGTTTTAAAAGTTTAACAGGACGATTTTCGTATGGTACGGACACAATATGTAGTTGTCGCCAGCGATTAATGCTGATGCTGTAACGCACTTTTCAAATCTGCGGTGACAGTCAGCGCTGGGTTTGGGCGTTTGTTTTTCTTCTTTTGAATAGTAATAGTGTAGTCTGGAATGGGTATAATAATAATTCGCTCGTAGTGGTGAAGAGTTCGCAACAGAAGCATAAAAACTGTATTAACGAATTTTAAATTATGGTTCTTCCAGTAGAACCCTAGTTCCATGCAGTGTTGGGCGTAATCTGATTGCAGTGTAATTTAATTAATAAATCCATTACAGTTTAGTCAAATTACAAAGTAATCTAATTAAATTGTATTCGATTACATATCAATCAGATTACTTATGAGAGGATATGTAATCTATCAAATGTGTAATCTGTTACAATATAATTAGATTATTTTGTAATCTAATTACATTGTAACAGATTACTTTTTAGATTACTTAAAAGAAATTAATAATATAATGAAATGAATTGAAAGAAAATAGTATTGTTCTCGTACGAAATTAGTTTTAGGGAGTTTTATGAAGAATTAGAATACAAATATCTTCAATGTCTTAAATGTAATCACATTAATTAGATTAACATATAGTGGGATTAACTTGTAATGGATTAATGTGTAATCAGATTAACTTGTAATCACATTACACGTTAATCGATTACATTATGTAATTATGGAAATGGATTACATTAGTAATCTGTTACAAAGTAATCTGATTACAGATTACATGGTTAATTGTAATTGTTAATCATTAATCAGATTACATTTTGCCCAACACTGGTTCCATGCAAACAACTTCTAGCCACCCCTTAATTTTTCATGGCGTCACTGGCCTAAGTTGTTTAAATGTTTTACGTTCGTAGGGAAGCATTAAAGTTTTCTTAGAAATATATTTGCAAATTGTTCTTAAGAGTTTCAATGCATAACAATTCACCGACAACAGTTCAAACGATTTGATGGATTAATTTTGGTGGTTCACTCTTTCGGCCACAAGGGTGCAGGCATTCAGTTTTCTTAGAAAGATAAGACAGTTTTTCTTTAGATTTTTCATGCACTACTGGTGGCCGACCATGGTTCGAAAGAGTTATATTGATTCAGGTGTCTTGGCTGGTCTTGGGCGAGGAAGCTATTTATGAGCGTTTCCTATCATACATTTTGTTATTGGAAATTTACTTGGAAATTCTTCTTTCAAAGAATTTTTACGGCAAAACTATAAAAATAAAATCCATTCGCTTTCCTCTGCGGTAGTTGCTTTGCTTGTAATTTTGTATTAATTCAAGTAGTGTTGTTTAATTTAACTTCACGTTATAGGAGAAGGATAAACAGAAATAGTAGCGAAAGTGTAAAGAGGAAGACTTATAAGACCATTGACAACTTTTTTCAGAAGAAGAGAAGATCGGTTAAGCTCCCATCAGAAGAAATAGTCAGTAACATTTCATGCACTCCTTCTCCCATTATTTAAAATGTGACTCAAGGTGCAAGCTCACTCTCAGTCAATTAATTTACCCGTGACAGAATCGCTTGCGTCAGCATCTATTTATACAATCTCTGTACGAGAAGGCATATCTGGTGGTTATGAGTACTTAATGTCCACTTTCAGATTAACATTAGCTGTGTTCCATTGGGCTGTGTAAAGTTCTCGCGAGCACTTTCCGAATGGAACGCAAGTTTGTGTTGTCAAGAGTAAAACATAACCTCCAATTTCATTTCCATTTCTGTTATGTTTCTGTTATATCAAGTTTATTATGAAAATAGTTAAGATTATTAACTATATTACTCAAATTAATTTCACTAAAGGCAAGTGAAAATAAAATTCCTCCAGCTACCCAGAAAATTTAAGGATAAAAATTCGTCAGTTCGATATTTATTATATTAAATGTTAGTACCGTAATTATTTTCATAACGATAATATATAAATTTGAATAATTCTCCTGTTTTCGATGAGTTAAATAATTTTATTAGTTTCTTTATAAACATTTCTCTCAAAGTTCATGTATTTGACATTTCAATAACCACTTAGGATCCAAATTCACCTAGCGGAAAATTCTTGCGAAACTACTCAGCTCATTTACTCGCGGACAAGAGCATGCATAGTTGCGAGTAGGTAGAAGTACTTGGGAGTACTTTACATAGCCCAATGGAACACAGCTATTGATGTGGATAATATTATCGATAGGTTTTCCAAATCAAACTGAAAATTGGATTTTGTGATATAACGTAAATATGATTAAAAAAAAATTTAAAAGCGACTTCTTCCAACTTATTCCTCCTCCTCGAACATTTTAGTTGTGACTAAAACATCGACGTACATCGATGTTATCCTTTCGATGTTAGGGAATTATGTGCTTCTTACCGCAAAGGAATAAATGCATATTGTAAAAAGCAAATAAAATTCCAAAAAATTATCTAGATTTGAAAAAGAAAAATACTTATATTTCAATAAAATTTTTGTGGTAAAACGGAATTAGAAGTAGTGAAGTGATTGTTCATTTCATTTTCAAAGCATCTCGTTACAATTGATCATCATTAGTTTTTAGAAGGATTTGGGCGGGGGGCAGAAAACATCGTTCGGTAGAACCAATCACAATTCTTTTAAATAGTTGGGAGGAAACAATCACAGTGACCTTGCATTACACTCCTGTCACTGACTGAATGGAGACCAACGTTAGGCTACAGGAGAGCGATACAAGTTTGCTTATTATTTTAGTTAAAGCGGCCCATACAAGGCGAAAATGCTATCCAACTTGGTGTGCCACACATGAAAGCTTTTTCTGCATACACTGTCAAACATGCTGCCTAAAATTAGGATAGGAACACATTTCAGGAGCTGCTAGTACTATTAATTGCTATCATTTCTTCAATAGACTTCATTCAAGAATGACGAATGCGTGACAAACATCGCCCTACACGGTTCAATATGTTGTCAAACACGTAGCCCCGCCACTCATAATCAAACTAATTTGATTTTCGTCTAACCGCTTGACATACGTGTCACACAACAAACAGGCCCACACACTGTCAAATCTGTGTGACAACATCGTTGTCCTACTCGATTTGCAAACATGCGTGACCGTGTATGGGCCCCTTAAGAAAACGTCTGCCTGAAAGTTCTTTTTCAGGATCAACAAAGTTCAATTTATGTGCTAATTACATCCGCTTGGTGATTGAAAAAACAACAGAAGCGTCAAAAAGAAATTTCGGAACGTATGCAATTGGAAATACCCCTTTATTTAAGCGGTCCTTTGGAACCGCTTCATAAGAATCCTTTGGAATTATGGCAGCGTTACTAACTTATATATCTTGGCTTATCACGTCTTGCACTGTCTTGTCTAAGACTGGCGTGAGTGAGACTATAACTCAAAATAGAAATAGTTTGCAAGGAAAACGCCTTTGCCAGTTATTGTTTCTTCAGTCTGTAGATAAGAAGTTTTCGGATCTGCAATTTTTTATTTTTATTTAATTCATTTATCGTTATTTTTAAGAAACTTTTAATTTAGAATTAATAATGATATTTTTATTAAGTTATAAATAAAGACGAGAGAAAAAATTCTAAACTGGAAAAAAGGCAATTTTTCTATGATTTACCAGTCAGACATTTGTCCAGAGTGTTTAAAATTTATTAACATCGATGTTGTTTGTACATCGATATTATATGATGGATATTATCGCCACATCGATGCTTGTTGCGCGATGTCAACATCGATGTTCCGTTCCGATGTCCCAGCACTAGTTGTGACCCCTCCTCGGTAGCAAGTTTGGATACGCGCCTGTGACTAATACACAAGTGTACCAAGCATCAGCAGATGTACCCGCGGTGGGTGCGGGTGTAAGAAACTGCAAAAGTGGTAAAAAACATTTTTTTTAAGTAATAGTACACCGGCTGAAACTGGTTTTTTATAAACAGTTGCAAAAATAACACGTAAAATAAAGTAATATTAATAGATTGAGATCGCGTCTACCTGAGAGCTGAAATAGTAAATGCCATGTAAAGATTTTGGTTTTCTACGTATACTGTGAAAACAACTAGTCCTAGACGTTTTTGCTGTACTGAAAAGTTCGTCAGAATACTAAATTCTATGGAATTTTTTTTAATCATTTTTCCTGTCCTACGAATCGTTCTAGAAATATATACGAAAAATCAGTTCAACATTCAAACTTGCATAGAGAGCTGATCAAACGAAATTACATACGGGCATTCATCTAGGGTAAATTGGTCAGACTCGGATATTCGTATCATAATGCTCGGTAATATGAGTGCTCCTCAGAATCATTTAAAAATTACAATGCACATTGTTTCCGGGAATTCCCAAAGATTCGTCAATAATACAATATCATATGAACAAGTAAAAAGGTCTGAGACCAATTCTTATGATACCCTAGATGAATGCCCGTATGTAATTTCGTATGGTGACCTATCTGCGGAAGTTTGATTTTTAAATTGATTCTTCGCTTATATTTCTAGAGCAGTTCGATGCGCAGCAAAAATGATTAAAACAAATATTAGAGAATTTATTATTCTGAAGAATTTTTTAATACAACAAAAACGTCCAGGACTGATCGTTTTCACAGTATACGTAAAAAACCAAAATTTTTATATGGCAACACCAAGAAGGGGTTACCCGATTTAGTCCATTTTCGAAATTTAATTTACTATTGCTATGAAAACACCATGAACTAAGTTTTAGCTATTTACGTAGACGAGCTCTCAGGCTATTACTTTATTTGACGTGTTGATTTTACAAGGTCACGCGAGCAGCTGACGATGTTTTTTCAACTCACTGTGATGTCAACTGTTTATAAAAAAAAGTTTCAGCCGACATACTATTACTTAAAAAAATAAAAGTTTTACCACTACCTCCCGGACTATTTGCATATTTTATCATTTTTGGATTTACTTTGTTGGTTTCGTTCTTTTTTTTTTAATACATACTATACAATATTATTTTTTTAAATGCTCAATGCTCTGGAAAATGCAAATTCCCACATGTCTAAAATTTTCTTTTTTACCGAAAGTTATATAATTTAAGCAAGAAATAATTTGCCTGATATAATGCCATTATAAAAAAATGTTCGAAGAGAATGTTTTAAACCTGACTTTATAATTTATAACTTCATTAATTGGTGTGTCGATAAAATAGAAAATTTGGCTTACGAGTAGTACCTCAAAAGCTGCTGCACGGGTTAGATGCAATATTAATGAAATAAATTCATGAAAATCAATTTATCCCCAAAACGGGCGCACATATATAATCAAATCAATAATGGTAAATGTGCGTAATCAAATCAAAGGTAACATTTTGGAATTCTTAAAAAAACATGTCATATTTATAGTGCATTTTGGTCTGAAAAACAGTAAATTTGACAAAAACTTGCGATAAATTTGCAAATATTTTGACATTGTCGTCCTGTAACTTCCGATAGTAAATACTAGAGACCTGATCAAGCCTGGACGGATCGATATCATTTCTTACCTTCCTTCTACTGCCATAAACATGTATTTAGGGGGAGGGACATAACATTTTTCGGCATAATCCTCTATCAGTTTCCGGCGTTTTGGACTTTCATCTAAGGACTATCCTATATATAGCAAAACTATTTTGTGTTTTCATCTAATATGATTTTTCACAAAGTGATTACAGAATATTCGATTTTATTGAATCAAGAACGATTTTATACTTCTTCTTCGTTATTCCGTCAAGTACCTTAAATCCCTATTGGGACATAGAAGCTGATGGAAGGAACTCATCTCTTGTTTTTTTTTGCAAGTACTGTAATTGGATTTACTTAATATTTTACGTGGTCTATATCACCACATTTTTACAGAATCTAAGTAATATGTCTTTTAGGAAAATAACTGAACCATTGATGGGTCACGGTATCGCCCGAATACAAATCCATACATAAAAGCCTAAAGCCTTCACTGATGGCTTATTTTTTATGTAGTATCATGTTAACTCAAAATCGAATTTCTTCAGTAAGTAAACGTAAATACATATACCTCACGAAAGCCATTTTCTCACCATAAATAATTTATGGGTTGTTCTTGGTAAAAACCATCCAAAACCATTCACATTAAAAAGAAATCAAGAAACTTCCTATATACCCTTGAGGCGTGCGAAAAAAAACCCTAATATGCAACCCCAAAGAACTGAAGAGCCTCCGCTTCAAGAAATAGAACAGGAGCTCTACAAAAACTAATTAAAATTATAACGAAAACGAAAAAAAGAAAAATAAAAGATAGAAAAACCTGAGAATTGACCTAGTTTGAACCCCATGCAGTTTTTGTGCTGCTTCTTTCTTTTGCTTGAAGGTGGATGGATTTTCATAATGTCTCGTGTCACTCTCCTTCCCCTATTCGACGAGTGACGGCATGTTGAATGTTGTCCTGATAACGAGAAGGAGTTTCCATTATTTCGGTATCATAATGTCATGTTTGCAGGTTTGAAGAGGATATTCAGGATATTCTCGTATATGCAGGTAACCATAGCCCCCAATCTCACGTATACTCGTATGATGATGGATATGGAGTAGAGGAGCTTTCAATCACAGAGTGCTTTGCAGGAAGAAATCAATTTCTATGATTCTATGGGTAGGTATGGAGAGGGGGTGGGAGGTTTCCATTTAATATTGAAGAAAGTCAGGTAGGTCACACGTAATCGTGCAACGAAGCAAATGTGGTCTGTGTAGATATTTTGTAATTATCCCAAGCTTTGCCTTTATGTAAGAAACGGAGAATTAATATTTTAGAATTGCTTTAGGGATGCACTTTAAATGGGTTGAATTTAATACAGTTATTGACATGATTATATCCTCTTCTTGATTAAAAAAAAAAAGGTAGACAAACTCATTTTTGTTACTTGAAACCCTATTGAAAATCTCCAACATTATTCTATTTCGTTCGGATTAATTGAATAGGGGGATCCTTCTTTGCATTTATCTACATAGCATTGTGTGCTTGCTCGTTTTATTTCATCACCCATCCGTCCCATGGGAAGAAGTAACTGTCTTGGACCTTTGCTATTAGAAGTAATTACAAAACAAACAAAAAACAAATGGTTGCGGGGAGTGGGGGAATTGAACTGAAAAAGTCATAATGTGATTCTACATTTACGGAAGGACAATTATATTACGTTAACGTTATAGCGGCGGACGTTAAGTATAATTTGAAAAAAAAATTAAGAAAATTAGATAGGAAAATGTCGAGTTCTTGACATTAAAAATGACGCGTTTTCACGAAATATGAGGATTACTATTAATTAACCTCCCTGCCTTTCCTCGCATTCCGATTTTTCAAATCTCTGCGACCTAATGCAAGTTCTATTTGCCCATACCAAACGACCGTCGTTACAACAACAGTTAATTGTTTTATTTCAAATAGAACAAAGATTTGTTTTTAATGTAAATGTTCGTGGAACTCATATTCGTTTAATATGAACAAGGATTTACTGCTTCACTTCTTCAATTTTCAAAAATTCTGTAGAGATTTGCTCGATATTATCAATACTTCCAACAAATGTTAGGCCGTAAGGTTATTGTACGACGTAAAATAATATTAATTCGTCTAGTTACACTTAACACAAAGCTTTTTGAATAATTTAATATTCCGTAACTACACTTCTTTTTCATCCTACATTTTACTAAAATTTTGATGGATTTTGATATCTAGCGGTGTTCGCTTGAACTATAACAAAAATATAACTACGGACATATGAGGGGTCTAGTATAGAATAGTAGTATAGTATAGTATAGTATTCTGAATATAAAACAAATACCTGCGATGGATATGCTAAGGCAAAACTGTATTTGGGATCAAAATCAGATATTTGCTCAAAAGAATCAGTTTCAAAACTATACATCTCCGCTTTCCTTTGATTGCGTGCACAGTAAAAAATTTTCTACTTGAATTTAACTACGTGCATGTCTAGTTATTATATCTAACTGGATTTCTATTTACAATTAAAATTCATTCATAAATGCTTTCTTACTTTTATTTCTAGTTTTTTCAGAATTCGAGAAATTCAGTTTTTTTCAAATGTGTTTCCAGTTAATTATTTGAAGGTTCAGTTATAATAAATTCCTGGACTGCATATCTAGTTCAGTCAAATGAAAATCTATTAAAGGGAACTGATTTGTACTTGGGCTGTCTTGCCGGTACTGATTATCCAGTCAAATCTACCGAATTCTATTGAAAAAATTAAAGAGAAATTCAATAGAGTCCTCATTCTTTATTATACACGCGGACTGAGTTGTGTTCATTTAGTATTGTGAAGTGAAAGTCAACGGAAGTGTTAAAGTGGTTCAAGTATTCTTTAAATACTTTTTATAATTTATAGTGAGATTGTCAGGTAAGTAAAGTGTAAAGGCCTATAAAGGCTGTAAAGGCCCAATCAGAACTGCGATTTCGACTGCCATCAAAGTCGGACGTCGAAGTCGGAATTTTGGTTAGATCTTAACTCTGTTAAGTGCGTTATTCTGCATGTTTAGACACTAAATTAAATTAAAATTGTTCGCTTTAATATGCGAATATGCTTAGAAGTTGCTTTTATGTTCGCTTTTCGCCTGTTTTAAAAATGTGCTCATTAAATCATTTAAGTAATTTTTCGTCAGAGGATAAAAAATTTTATAAACAAGTTCATAGGTTTTTACATTTCGAAGAACTTTTCAGTTAATTAAAAACGTTTGAGAAATAAACATGAAAATCTGAAATTTTTTTATGGAAGACTTATGAACGCAATCAGATTATACTCATTGTTGAACTGCATATCTAGTTCACTGAAATGAAAATCTATTAAAGTGAACTGATATGTAGTTGAGTTGCAATGACTCACGCAACTGCATATCTAGTTCACTCAAATGAAAATCTATTAAAGTGAACTGATTTGTAGTTGGGTTCTACGACATAAGACTTATAAGACTTTACTATATTAATTTTACTTAGATAGCTGAACTTAAAACTATTTTGTCTGTAGAGAAAAACTACCAAACAATAATTAAATTAATGGAAGATACTTATGGTGCCAGGCGAGCTTTGATATTATCCGGAAAATCGGTAAAATACATCTTTGACCTGTTCCCAAGGATCATTGATTTTAAAAGCGTTATTGTAAGAAATTATACAACATTTACTATTTACATCTTTACTTATTATATTCGTATACAGATTAACCTAGATTTCCAAAATATGGGACAGCATGAAGGATGCATTGATGAACTTGATTTGTATCAAGTAAAAATCCTTCAAAGTGGTACTTATCGAGAATTTTTAAAGGATGGTAAGATTTTATCTCCTATAGTACTCGGTTATATCGGATGGCATTACACTATCGACGCAAAGGCTTGTAACCACTTCATGAAGTGACTAAAAATTTCAGACACTTAATGTAAAAGTGGTTAAGCCCAAACTGTTTCACTATCTGCCTACATTTCATGAAGTGTCTAGACTAGACTCTTCATGAAGTGCTAAGTTGCATCGAGTGTCTACGACATATATTATTTTATTATTATTAACTCATAACACCCTGTATATATTATATATTAATTATAATAAAATATTTTATCTCTTTTTTTTTCAAATACTTTCATAGATAATTTAAGGATGCTCGCAACTGTCTTAAAAAAAGTCTTAAAAAACTACCCAACCGCCAAATAAAACGGTCATATTGCCAAATTTCCACAGATATGGAGGATTGGGAAGAAAAAAACTTCAAAACATTTTTAATGCCACTAATACAGTGGATCAATGTAAGTTTGAAAATAATTTTGGAATTCAACAACTAATTGACCACTGTTTTGTACTCTTCGTATTTTCAGCTTGAAGATGACATCAATATCATTATAAAAAAAAAGTGAGGCTCCTCAACCCATAATCATCTGTAGATCTGAGCGACCTTTGGAAACGGGAGTATTTTATGTTGCTTTTTAGAGGATGTTTTTATAGAGACTGGACAAGATGTACGCCATGCCTTCGATATATTGTATAAGGCTCACTATGTATTCAATTTTAAGTACAGTACACATTTGACGAAATTTTTTAATTTTTTTGACGCTTTTATCTATAAAAGCAAAAAAGTAAACCCATTAGGGGTAGTGTCCCTATTTCGCAAAAGTCTTGCCGTTGATTGATTGAAATGAATGTGTTTAAGGATATACCTATAATTTGTTTTTAAATGGAACTATTGTTTTTTTTTTTTTAATTTTTTAGTCCACTTTTACATATACACTACATATGTATTTGTATTTCTCTTATTATTAAAATCAATAAATAAGTGTATGTTTAAATTATCCAGTTTTGGCTTATTATTTCCCCTTAAATAATAAAAATCATTTCCTGATAAGAACATGTTTACAAGGATATTATACAGGGTGCAGGATGTTGGAAACGAAAATTGGCGAGGATAAACAGGAATGTAGTTTTCGCAAACGCAGCAGATTTCTAGTGAAATTAAATGATTGTGAAAACTAGATTCCTCTTTAATTAAACTGAATTCGGCTTAAATTGACTGTCAACTTAGGCGATATATCTAACTGATTCGATCGGCTGGTTAAACTAGAAATCTTCTTAAATTAACTAGAAAAACATTTTGAAATTTAATAGTTAATCTAGTTGACAAAAGGGAAATACCATTTAAATTTACTTGAAACCCAGTTCATAAAATAAGACTGGATATATAGTTTTCATGTCCAGAAATCTGTTACATATTCACTAGAAATCCAATAAAAAAGTCAACTGGACTTCTGCTTAAATGGTTCCAACTAGATTTTTCACTAGAATATCTAGGAGATCCACTCTAGTTGAGTTTTAATACGGATCTAGTTTAAAATATTTTACTGTGTGGCTAAGTGCATATAAAGTGTTAAATTTCACTCAGTTGGTTGCTGCTGCTCATCGTGTAAGGTCATTTTGATCAAAAACTATTGTATTCAAATTTCTTAAATTAAATTATAATTCCCAATGGAAAGTGAAGTGAGTGTAGTGCCGGTAACAGAAGGATCTAAGTCTCGGAAGCGTTCTCGAAGTCCAACGAAGTGCAAAAGAATTGTGGAGAAAAAACAAAGGTGGGAAATAATAATGCAAGGTATGCAACTAATTTTAATATATACTAATAAATTTTAGGTATTCCGTCAAATCTCTTCCGAAATATCCTACATGTAATCACAACAACACCGCTTTTAAGTGTTCTGAGCTATCTATGCAAGACATTCAATGCTTCTTCAAAGGTTTTTACGCAAATGTCTTGTTATGGTCGTAGCGTATTGCATATAGCAATATGCTACACGAAATGCTGACGCGTGTGAGCCGGCCGCGATCAAGTTTGAAAACTGAACGCACCCCGACCGAGAGTAATGTTTCCTCCATCTCAGGTGCCATGTTGACATGACTGGCAAGTAAGAAGAAGACAATGAGACTGGCGTATTTTCTTAAAAGTGCTGACATGGGAGACGTTCCCGAAAAATGTATTATCAAGAATTCTCGCAGTCATCCAGCAAAAAAAGGTAATATTTCGCATAAAATCCGCTAGAATAAATCCGATATTTAAACAATTTTAGCAATTTCCGAAGAAGACTAAAGAGAAAAGAAAAATTTACAAAGTGAGCGACGAAAAGTCGTCGCGCACAAAAAAAGAAAATCTCCGTCTGTGAAGTAAATATTAGGTAGATTTCTGGCGCTCCAATACGCTCCAATAAATGGGAGTTTGTTCTCAAAGAAAAATAAACTAAACTTACCCCGGGTACAAAATAAAGAAGAGGATCTCACGTTGTGCTGTGCAGGCATTCATAACCTATATTATATTTATAAAAGCAAAGATCAGTAATTGACTTTGTTTGAGGTATGAAGTTTCTTCAGAAACTCTACTAAAAGAAACCTCAAAAGGAGGAAAAACGTATATTGCCGCAATTGCCAAAGTGGCAACATCGCAACGTCTTTATGGTATATAGTAGGCCTAAAAATATTAGCAACTCCGACAAGAAAAAAAAAATATCTCATCCAGCAACACAAACGATAAAAATCGACGAACGAAATTACAGGAGTAAAAAGATCGACGCCAGTTGTATCTATATATTTAGCCGATGGAACTCGAGTGATTCCTTTAGAATTAAAATTTACACATATAGGTATACTACCCAATGAAAAAGAAATATTTTCATCTGGTTGAATAGATGAGCTAAAAGGAGTATTCAGTTAAAATAATAAAGTAAAATTTCAAAACCAGAGACAAAAATCTGAGATTCCACGGAAAGTAGTATAGAGCTAGTGCTACAATACGGGCTTTCGGCAAGCACTGTCTCAGTGAGACAACTGAGACAAAACTTTGAGCAATCGTCTCAGTTGTCTCAGTTCAAACCAATCAGCTGTTTTGGCAATTTTGACATTTAAATAATTTTGAACACAGAATTGGATAGTAATACATTCAGGAAAGTGTTGTTAGTTTATTCAAACAGCTCACTAAACTTTTATTTGTAATTAAACTCACAAAATAACGAAACTGAGTCAACTGAGACAAGAAAATTCAGTTTCACTTGTCTCAGTTGCTCAGTGGTTGCGTTCGAAATTGGTAGCTCAATATGGAACTGAGACAGTTCCCCGAAAGTGCAGTCTCAGTGAGCCAACTGATAATATCTCACTTGTCTCACTGAGAATGTGCTTGCCGAAAGCGCCTAATATCTCCTGACGGGAAGCTAGAAATAGGGCCCCAAGAAACTCAGTTCGATTGCATTAGGTCCGATGAGGCCAAGCAAACGCCCGTAAGATATACAAGAGTAACGGCATACGACTCCAAACATTCTATTAACAGCTTTTAAAAGATGTATATGCAAAACACGAGGAGACTACACTAAGTTCACCAGGTGCAGTGGTTCTATAGTATTTTTATCTTGTTATGTTTGTTAAAAAAAAAAAGTATTGAATGTTTTAACGCCGCACACAAAAGGCGATTTAGTCATAAGACGAGGCAGATTACCCAAGTTCTATGTCATCAACGACAGCGTAATGCAAGCACTGAAGTAGGGAACGAATGCCTATCAGTATTAATAATTTTTTTATATACATATATTGAAAATGAACTACAGATACTTATCAACTGTTGGAGCGCTCCACCAGACCAGAGGATTTTGACTGTAGGTAAGTATCCTTTTGATTTGCTTTTGACGTTTTTCTTTGAAATTTTTGTTTGAATCTGTAAAATTGATTGAAAAGCAATGAATGAAAGTCTATATTTAAATTCTTGTATGTCGATTTAAATCGAACATGCACGGTTCTCAAGATGCGATGGTAACAAACATTCAGATTCATTGTAGAATGTGCTACAAATTTTTATGCTTTAATTTTGTTTGAAAACTTTTCTATACCTATTTGTTATATTTTTTTGTCAATTTTTGTGTCATTGTATCTATCTATCATATATTCATATATATATTTTTGCAATTGAACTCTCATGTTAGACATATATAATACATACTTGCATTTTAGCTGTCCCTTTAGGCACACTTATCATATGTTCACATATATTTTTGCTTTTGAACTCTTAGGCTAGGCATACGTCTTATATACTTACCTACTTTTGCACTTGAATTTTCACGGTAGACATATATACTAGATATTCACATATTTTAATAATTACACTTTAACTAGCATTTAGACCTTCAATTAGCATAGATATTCTTAGGTATACTTAGCACAGACCCTCGGCTGTAGTACAAACCTCATTGTAGATTACGCTACAGTTCTAGTTTCTTTGTAAATGAAGCTCTAAACGTGGCATCACAAGACTGTGTTAAAGATTAGACTGGGCTTTACTGCCATTAGTATCCTAAATGTAACTTAGCCTAAAATCCACATTAATACTAGTGACGAATGAACTTTTGTAACGTAATGATACGGTGAGCCTTTTTATTTCCTCCTCTCACATCCTGGAGCCCTCTCATCCTAGGGTCGTGTAGGTCCGCTTTAATCTCTTTTACAGGTCAACAAAGGGACTTTGGAAACACTGCCAGCCCAAGTCAATGGGAGGATGGGGCTTGGAAAGGAAGGCAGAATATCTGCGCCTTCACTGGAACTTAGGTAAGTGACGTAAAGGTCCCTTCAGGACTGAGTGTTACCGAGTGATCTGTCAGCTCATGCTGGCAGTTTGGCCTTCACGTCCTAACCAATCACTCTCATCATACTTCCATAACAGTCGATAAGAAAGATATTTCTTGATGTTTCTTGCTAAAATACACAAAAGGAAAACCGATTAAACGTAGAAAGTTAAAGAGCCTCACATCTGTAAGATCTTTCCAAACAAAATTTCTCATTCAAAAAGCAAATAAAAAGTTAATACTTGTTTGTCTAAAAACAATCAATAATGTTCTTTGCATAACTAAATACCGCGGGCTTGGAGTTCAGAAAAGGCATATACAAGGATCGTCGGATAAAAGGGGTGGCAATCGAACAGCGGCTACTTTCAAAGAGAAACAGAATAGCGTTATGAATTTCATCGAAAAACCTCATTATTGCAGAAGTGCTACATCTGCTAGAAAATATTTTCCTTCCGAATTAAACATGCGGAAGTTATGGAAAATGTACGGATCATGCCCAGAAAGTGAGATTTTAAAAGAATCATATTTTAGAATAATATTCAATACAAAATACAACCTTAGGTTTGGTACACCTCGGACGGATGTATGCTCTTCTTGTTTTGAGCTAAATGAACAAATTAAAACGATTGCCTCGAAATTAAAAGAAACCGGAAATGAAAGTAAAGAAGAATATAAAAAGGAGTCAATCCGCCTCCAATCAACATACAGGGTACAAAAATTAAAGGCTAAGGCCTTTTTCAATTCTTTAAAAGAAAAACGGCCAGATATTTTAACATTATCTTTTGAATGTCAGAAGAATCAAGCACTTCTAAAATTACCCGACCAATCAGCTTATTTTAATCGACAAATTTATATACATATTTACAGTGGTCAAAGGCAGTTCCAAAGATAAAATAAAGCACGAAAATATTAATATTTTCCAGTGGACTGAAGACATGGCTCCAAAAGGTTCCAATCAGATAGCCTCTGCTCTTTTCTATACGCTGCAAAACATGCTAATTGAAACCCGTATTTCAATAATTAGAATGATGTGCGATGGCTGTGCAGGCCAAAATAAGAACGCTTCCATAATTGACTCGGTTAAGTCAAAAGGTGACCAAGTGCGTTGAGCTTAATTACTGGCAAATGAACAAACACTATACAGTTCTTGAATTTTTTGTTGTAGAAATTCCAAAAAATTCTATTATATAAGATTAACGGCCTGCTACCATATGCAATGCAATATTTGTGTCTCTAAACTTCTCTACACCCCCAAATATTTTTTGAATTTTGTGAAAATGGTCACTTTTTGACTTGAGGGGAATACTTTTCACCTTTTCATAATCATCATGCTTGATAAATTGGATTGGCATTAATAAAAAAAGCAACATATTAACATACTCGTAACTTCAACATTTAGTTGATTAGTTGATTGTCGAGGGATTTTAGTAGCACGGGTGATGGGTTATTCAACTTTTTAGCTTTAATTTTTTCACAAATATTGCAAACATCAGTCTTTGTCCTTCCAAAACTATAGTTCCAGTTTTCATTGTAATAGTTCCGGTATATGTGTAATTTAACTACGCAACATACTACTTCCTGGTCGTCTCCTTTCTTGATAAATTCATATTAGCATGGGTAATATTTTTCCAAATACATCCTGTGCATCTTCGCCACGTTTAGTTCTGAAGACAGGTAATACTTTACTTTAGACTTATAATGGCTTTGGCGAGGATGGAATGATCTAATATGCTCATCAATACTCTTTAATACATCCGGATCATACCTGTTTCGGCGATTTTGATGTTTGCCGCGTCCTTCACACGGTATTATTCCCTGGGCTGCTAAAGAGTATAATCCCTTAACACGACCTGCCTTTACTCCAAACAGTCCACAGTAAGCTGATCGACACACAGGAATTTCACAAACTTCTTTTTTGATAGAATAATAATAAGAGACAGACTTTGGAACGACAGCATTACATTTTCTTCTTTTAATAGCAGCAGGTTTTATTCCACCTTGCAGATAAATATCCTGCTTTGTTTTATTGGCCATACCATTGAATTAAAGAAGTAAATTTTTCTTCTCACTTTCTGAAAAACTCTCGTTACATTTTTTCTTGCAACTGAAAGGAAACGACAGTAACAAATATGTATGTACCTCCGCTATTATACATTCCATGATTATAAATTGAGAATAATGTTACGTAAGTTCTTACTTGCATGGTGGCCCTTCAGTTCTTACAGGAACAACTTTTCCTTTCCAATCTTCATGTTCCAGTCCTGCTGCTTTTTGTTTGGGCACTTTATTCCGTTTCCAAGACTCAACATTTGACTTCCTTCGCTTATTTCTCCCTACATTCATATCACTCATTTTTTAAATAATAAAGGCAATCATTAAAAAGGAACAATAAAATACACTTTCTTACCACACGCTTTGCACTCAAAATGTTAACTAAAAAGCAGAACGTGTGCGCATGATAATCTAGTGAGAAAATGAAAGAACTGTACAGAGTTGCCAATACCAACACAAGAACTGACCAAATTGCATATACTTGGGCGGTTCTTGCCTTGAACCTGAAATTCAATTCCATAAAAAACACCCACCAGAGGTTATATTTGGTCTGTTCTTGGCTTATTTGATGCCTTTCAGGGAAATAAAGAAAATGGCGGTAATAACTCATTTATGCATAAAATGGTTAAGTAGTGCGCCAAAGCATATTAAACGCATTGAAATAATTTTTCCTATAGTAGGACATTCCTTCCTGCCTGCAGACAGAATTTTTGGACACATTGAAAAATGCGTGAAGAAAGTTGAAATAATAGAAAGTTCTGCAAAGTATATTGAGATATTTTCAAGGTTTGGGAAAACCATTGAAATGGCTACTGAATGCAGAATGTATGATTTTAAGAAGGAAAGCAAAAAAGTGCTAAAAGAAACTGGCTCGTTTCATTTTGCCTATAATCAATCCAAACGATTTATTATACTAAGGCAGGGAAAACGTATAACTGTTCAAGGAGAAGCCAACTATAAAAGTGACTTATGCTCTTCTAAGAGTATCTTCAAAAAAGGAATGTCTGGTGACAACATCCACCTTATAGAAGTGCCAAGAGGATGTGAAATTCAACACGAAAAACTTCGTGACATCAACAAGCTGCTCTCTAAGCACTATGATAAGGAATGGAAAAGTGACAACGGTTTGATATTTTAAAAGAGGGTGCTGGAACAGCAAGGAGAAGGCAAGTTGGCTCTGGCTAAAGACTATTGTGTGGAAACCGAGGAAAATTTGAATTTAATTCGATTTAATAGGGAAACTGTTAAGCTTAATGTTAAACATAAGAGTTAAGTATAGTTTTGATAAATTTTTATGTTATATTTTTATATATATTTTAATCTAGATTTTTCAAAAGTTCCTAATTGCAAAGTTTTGTAATACTAAAAACTTAATAAAACCAATTTTCACTATCCTACAATCTTTTAAAATTAAACAGATTTTAATCTTTTGGAATCAAAATTACATAAATCCCAATGTTGCGGATCAAAGCCATATATCTTTCCAGTTTGGTATCAAAAGGAGATAAGTGATTATTTAAAACCTTTATAACTTACTTAGTTAGAATAAATTTTGCAAGTAATTTGGTTCTCGCAAACACGAATGCAAAAATATTAGTTATAACTGTAAAAAGTGAAATTTAAATAAATACACCAGTATGCAGATGTTTTTTTTCGATTTTCAATATCAATATCCTTTAATATAATAATTTAATATTATTGTTTATGAAATGTTATCAATTAACATATTAAAAGTTGGAATTTACATAATGCCTGACGATATAATATCCGAAAAGAACAACTGAAAGGTTTTCCGAAAATTTTGAATTTCTATTCATTTTGATATTATGCCCGAAATTGAAAATAAAAAACAGCCCCCCCCCCTCCCAACAACTCAGCCACCATCCCATACAACAAATGATTTCTTTCAGACTTTCCTCACTGAAATACCCATGGATATCCCAACTTAAATTTTTTACAGATTGTTCTTTTATGAAAAAACCAAAAATCACCACATGTTCAATCGAGGATTTTTTCAAGAATAAACGACAATCCTCATTCTCGAAAATCATATATCTTTTACAAAAATTGCACCGATGGTATTTTTCCTACAAATTTTGAAGACAAAATGCTTAGAACATTAAAATCGGCTTAGTATAACCAGAGATATGAATTTTTGAAATTAAGTCGAAAGGGCAAAAATTGGTCATTATTGCGATTTTCAAAGAGCTGTAACTTCGAGAATAAGCGGGGTTTTGGCAAAACATTTCAATTATATTAATTATTTGCGAATATGTAAGGCAATAACGAATGAGCTGACTTCCAGTCAAATTGGTGATGTCGCTTCAAAAAGTTATACGAAGCAACGTCGAATGGCTTTATGCGCAAAGCTTTAAATGAAATTGCCTTGCTATGAGAAATAAACCTGGTTGGTTTCATTATTACTAAGCCATTAGGTGGAATATTTTTACAAAATGTAAAAGACTTTATCTATCATAAACAAGAGAAAATGTTAGAATTGGTTTAAGACTAATAATATTATATCTTTGATGAACATAAAAGCTAAATAAAATGAGAACCCAAAGTTCTGAATGGCAACACCGAGAAAGGGTTACCCGATTTAATTTTATTTACTATTTTTATGAAAACGCTGTGTACAAAATTTCAGATGTCTACGTCGACATGTTCTCAGACAGTGTCCTAATATATAGTAAAAAACCAAAGCCTTGTATGGCAATACCAAGAAAAAGTTGCCTGATGTAGTTCATATTGTATTTTCAATATTTAAGAAAAGACCGTGTACAAAATTTGAGCTGTATATGTTAACGCGTTATCAAGCAATGTCAAAGTAAAGCAAATTCTGGCCTAGAATTTGAACTATATTACACTTTTTTCTTCCGATATAATATGCCAACTCCTTTTATATTATTCCATGGATGAATCCTACAATTAGCAAATTTGATCATTGCCTGAATGACTATAGAGAAGATCTCATTATAGTAGATCACATTTTTTTCATGATTTCACAGTTTTCACGATTAAAGCCCAGTACTTCTTCAACTGTTGCAAATTTAGCTGCTTAATTAGTAAAAATTCGATAACTCAGTCAAATTTCAACTGATTTTAGCGATCAAAAACTTATTAGACGCCGAATCGAATTCGCTATTATTGATATGAACAGAAAAAAAATATTGTAGAGCGAAATAAGCCATCAAATTGTCATCAAAGTTAAAAAATTGTGTAAAAAATGGTAAACTTCAAAATGTTTTCGACTGTAGCTTAGTGACCTTTCATCGCAACGAAATAAGAAATATATGCTTAAAAAGGCCCATCTCTCTTCTTTCATATACCACAAAAATATTCGACATCGAATTAAAAATGGCGGAGTTATAAATTATTATATACATGTACCTACCGAATAATGGTTTTTTTGCTCTAAAATGAGATTTTGAGGGTATATGAGAAATTTCTAGTATGCCACTTCTTTCAGTTCCACTAGACCTACAATCTTCACTATGTCTCGTCAGAAGTATGTCGAGTTTATCTTTTTTTGTAACACAAATCGAAAAAAAGCAAATCAAAGAAATTCTTATCCATCTTTCAATGGAAAAATTAAAAAAAAAAAAATAATAATAAATTCATGTCCCCAAAAATTAGAAGTCGATCCCCATGCATTTCACTCATTATTCTATCACTACGTCCCGGTAAACAGTTAGCATCTATGCAAATCGTTCGGGAACCGATTTAGGATCAGGACATTGTCGTCTTTATGTTCTAGGCCGTGACATCAAATTCTTTGAATATATTACAGTAATACGATTTCATACTTTTGAAAGTAAAAAAAAAAAACTCTTTGTGTCATGGCCTGGAACATAAAGACGGCAATGATCAGGAAGATTTTATTTCTTGAAGACTTATTACGATTACATGTCACTTCTTTATAATTCGTTAATAAAAATTTGAGACAAATGAAAAAAATAGAATGTTTAAGAAAACTTTTTTCATATGCAAACAAGACCATACGTTGTCGGTCGCAATAAAGCAGATGGCGCATCTGGCGCTTATCAAAACTGATTGTGAATCGGTTGGAATTTTTCTGTGCAAGAATAATAATTTTTCTTAGGCTTTGTTTACATATTTACAAGAAGTGTTGCTCATTGTTAATGCTTTAGTTTGTAGTAAAACTCTTTTTTATATTTAAGAAAATATCAATTTGTAAACAATTGATATCTCTGCCTTAGTTTGCAGCCATTACATTTTCTGAATAATATAATAATTGTTTAAACGTAAGTACAAAAACTATTTATGGAAAAGAAAAAAATTAAAAAATCGTTTATATTATTTTTATTTCTGTACATCAATATATGCACAAATATTGTTGTTTTGAATTATCATCATTATTGGATAGATCTGTCTAAGGGTACGTACCTGGCACTTGAGCGAGGTGAGGTGAAGATACACCTCGAGGTGTAGTATTCACAATAAGGCGTTCAGTTTCTTGGTAAATCGCGAAGTGAGAGCATATAAATTATGTAATTAGATTTTGAAGAAGAAATTTTGTGTTTGTCAAATAGTGCAACACATAAGTGTACTTTCCGCAGTTTTACTTGTAACCCGATAAAGAAGAAGCGATTCGAATTTGGGGAATTCGTCATCCATATATGTATATGAAGATTTACATACTGATCCTCATATATTCTTCTAATATATGAGAATGAGTTAAGAACCCTTCAATCATATCAAAGAAAAAACCTATAGGAATATGCCAGTTATCAAAATTAGCGCGCTGCACCTCGCGAAAAAATGAAAAATTTCATTCGCGAGCGAGATACCTCGAGGTGTTTTGCCATATCACGCGCTGACACAGCGTTGGTATACTCTCATAGTACAGCGTGCAATCATTTTATTTCTTCAACACATGATATAGCCTCGCCTCGCCTCGTTGTGCACGTACCATAAGTGAGATCTTAGCAATTTATCATTTACTTGCATGCATATGTAGACGCTCAATAAACTCCTGCAGGCCAAAGTCTTCGAGAAATACATCCCAAGCCATGAAATAGACTCCCTCACTAATTTATGAGAGCGCTAACATAGTCCTAATATTCTACATTATTTGCAGTGTTCTTATAGAAGACTGACAAAAGAAGTTTGATTTGTATAGCTTCTCCGCCCTAAAGTACTATTCATACAAAAAAATTGCTTTCTGATAATCTTAAGCTTACTTTCTTATCTTTCCAATCGAAGTTAAATTTTAATATTTTTCCCACCAAAATTTATCTGAATTAAATGACTACGATTCCCCAAACAAAAACACTCAACTGAGTAATAATTGCATATATGAATGTGCGTGTTACGATGAATTCGAATCAATCTACGTACAGATTCGGACTACGGTCACACGCACTATTTCAAGTATTAATCAGCTTAGAGTTATTGAGCGTAAAATGGTAAGCTTACTTTATAATCAAAACAATTTTATTTTTTTTTTGTGAGGTATATTAGTAAGTATAGCCTTTGGGAAGATAAGGAGTCAAGCTTAAAATGACTGGAAGATTATTTTCCTCTATGGATAGTAGTTTAGACTTTATGGCATATATAAAATCAAAGTTTAGTCACTTTTCCATAAGAATTAATATAAAAATTTTAGAGAATTGGACTAGCACGCACACAAATTGGTTTTTTGTTTTATGGCTTGGGAAGTAGTTTTCGAAGGTTTTGTACAGGCCCATGCTAATCAGTCACATTCAATATTTGAAGGTCTCTTTTCAAATCATCCACCCACAAATTTTTCAGCATTTTTCGATGTTTACTAAACAACTATACTTCCCTTAAACGAATTCTGTAAAGGTTTTATGGACGAAAGCAGATTTAATGAATGATTCCGTATTTATTAAGGAAAATTGTTTGGTCTGATTTCGAAAAAGAATAAGTGCATTATGGTAAAACTGTTTCTATGACCTGAGATGTTCAAGTTTAGGGGGGTACGTACTGGTTAAATACATAAATAGCTGAGAATGATCCTTAGTGGAAAATGCCCATCGGTTTCAAAAACCCTCTTCCCCGCTTGGGGGAAGTTCTATGTAAACTAGCACTGTTGCATCTGGGAATTGCGCATAAATGTGTAAATTGCTCTGTTTTTAAATGCAGGGTGAAGTTTTCTGATGAGTTCCGATGAACGTTTCGATGAACATATTAGGAGCGTTTTCATATTTAAAATTCATGTGCACGAAATTGAATGAATAGTGTGTTGAATTGATTTAAAAAACAGTAACAGACGTGCAATTTAAAATCACATTTATCTACAGTAAGCTGTATAAATTGCTGTATAGTAGAAATAGATGCTATTTTTAGTATATTTATTGTTTTGTGTTGATGTGCCTTCTGTTAAAACGGCTTCCCTTCTAGTTCCTCATGGTTTCCTTTTATGACAAGTTTCCTACATCTAAAACTTTGAAAAATACCCTTTCTATCACTGAACCATCACAGATAATCAAAAACGAAAATATGCGCAATTCAATGCAGTGAGCATTTCCATTATTTCATCATGAATTGACTGATGAATATATATAAACTTTTATTTTTTACCTTCATTTTTTTTTATTTTTTCCAATAAAAAACTATTCTCAAAATTTTAAACACGTTTTTCTCGAAACACGGTTTTTCAAAATAACACGCAGCATAACTCGAACAATTTTCATATTTTTGACTTGAAATTTTGACCAGATGTGAACATTAACATTATCTAGAGAAAGCCGTACGGGATTTTCAATAACTTTATTTGTTGATTTTTTATTAACAAAAAACCTGCCGTTTTTTCGTCAAAAATCAAACTTTTTTTTCAAACGCGCGCCAAATCTACAAAAATTAATATTTTTAAAAATCCGTACGACATTCTCTAGCTATAAGCCTATAAGCCACTAGATTAATGTTTTTTGTTTTGTATTGGTCTAGATTCAAAAGTACACCAGTGGTGCTTCGTGCCGCGGAGCTCTGCAAGAAAAACATGTCCCGGGAAGATGGCTGTGGAGCCGCCATTTTTTTTTCGCTGTCAAAAAGTTTATCAATAAAGTTCAATGTATTCCCGATAATAAGACCCGTCAATTTAAATTAACGAAGCAAAATAATTATAAAACGTTGCCGCTCGACAAAAAAGTCAGTGCATGAATAATCCTTTCTCTTTCACTTCACGTTTATATTAAATGTCGTCGCTTCTTAAACTTGTAATATACATAAAATTTACTGAATTTACGGTATAAATCAGCCCAGCATTTTAAAAGCTGGACAAAATTACGTGATTCATGTTTAATGTAAACGTGAATATATTACTTTAAATTATTTCGACTTAGGATTTTTTGATCTCTTTAATATTACATGTATTTTATTAGAATTTACTCTAGGAAAAAAATTTAACTTTTTTACTATTTAAAAAGTAATAAATTTCAATTAATTTATTATAGTTAGAGCTTATTTTAACTTTCTTCTCCCATTTTATAAAAAACTTTGCACAATTAAGTAAAAAATCGCCATGAAAACAATTAACTATATTCAGAAGAACTGTCAGAGAAATGTCAGATTACACTAGAGTTACCCTAACTTGAAATAACTTGTTCAATGAGTGCACAAAACCCATGCCGCCATATGGTAGTACTTTACACGGTGTTTTTATCGAACAAACCAATGAAATTAAGCGTTTGCGTTACCTATCTCGAACTTTATTACTATATTCGTAAGTCATCGCAACTAAAACATCACTATCATAAGTAGATACCTACACACATTCAAAACAAATTTCCGTTTGGCGGAGAATTCAAAGCTTCAAAATATATATGAAAATTCTTAGTCATTTTTAGGGTTCCGTTCTCAAAGGGTAACAACGGGAACCCTATCACTAAGATTTCGCTGTCAGTCTGTCACCAGGTTGTATCTCATGAGCCATAATAGTAGACAGTTGAAATTTTCACAGACTATGTATTTTTATTGGCAATATAACAACAAATATAAAAAATCGCATAAATTAAAAATTAAAGGGGGCCCCAATACAAGAAACGTGATTTTTTCGGCGTTTTTTCCCTCGTTTTATTCTCATTCATTATTATAATCATAAGTAGGCATTATTTTTTCACATGACGCCCACTCTCATTTGAAAAAAATAAATAAAAAGCACATAGTGTTAAATTTTGTCAATGGTACGGAACCCTTCGTGCGCCAGTCCGACTCGCACTTGGCCGGTTATTCACTTTGTTAGCGCTATTTTTGAAGGTTTTTTAAACCGTTCCCTTAAAATTATTTTATTTTACGAATTTTAATTTAATTTTGTTTTTTAATTTAAACTTGCTTAATTTTTATTTTAATATCATATTATTTCCAATTTTTCGCTGTAAAGTGAAAAAGTTTAATATTCGATTGTGGAATAATGTTAATACGTCGTTTTCACTATATCGAAATCACGTAATTTCGCTATTTCCAAATGATTTCGACGAAATCACCCTCTACATCACGTAATTTCCAGTACAAAAGACTTAATCGAAATCCTGTCATTTTTGTGTAACTTCAATGAAATTACGTTGGAATTTATGAAAATTTGCCCGATCGCGCCTATTTTAGGTATCCACTTTTTCTCAAACTGTATCATTTGACATTTGTTGTATACATTTAAATTTTTAAGGAAGAAATTTAAAATTAAATTTAAATGTTATTTTAATGTTGCTGACATTTATGTGACTATATATCCTTTAAATTACAAAAGTCTCGTTTATCCAGTTAATTATTTTACATGCCAATATGGTATTTAAATGTAGCACCTGTCAAACGAAATCATCTCAGTGGTAGTGAAAGCACTTGACAATGATTTCGAAATCACTTCATAAAAATTACGTGATTCGATAAAGTGAAAACTCCCTATAAGCATGCACATAGCTAGGTAGGGGTACGGGTTGGCATGGACACCCCCTCCCTCAGTGAACCCAATGAGGCGTGCAGAAAAATACGATCCAAAATTATTAAATTCATTTATCAATCAATTATATTTAAATTTCAGCCAAGCAAACATGAGAAAATACAAGTAAAGTAAATTATTTAATAGTGGGTTGCCGCGCCATCTGGAGTTCGTTTTAACAACTGGAATGAAAAAAATTAGCAGTGCCCTTAAAAACACTCGGACTCATCGCCTCATATCGTACATTGTTCAAAACAGAGAATACTTGACTAAACTTCTAGAGCACCGGGAGGACTCATCTTCTCATAATAGAGGTAATTTCTTGGAAATTTTTACTCCACTTTGAAAAACAGATCAACTACTGCAGCCCAATGGCCTATTTTACAAAATTACAAGTTACAACTACAAATTTGTACTTGTAGATCACAATTACAAATTTGTAATACGAATTTCTGTTTCACAAAGTACAAATAACTGTTTTACAAATTTGTGATAAGAAGCTGAAAAATTGTAGATAAACAACTTTGTTTGTAGAAGAGCGGCTTCACAAGATTTGTAGCTGAGTTGTAAGCTACAAGAGTTTTTTTCACAAATTTGTGAATATCAAAATGAAATGAACAATTGCAAAATAAAATAAATAAACTAAATAAAATAGTGCTTGCTTTTCTAATAAGAGATAAAAAGGTAATTTTTTCAAAAATTTTCCAACGCCTTAACATATGACTCAAAATAAGTGAGGAGAAAATATTTTGAATACCTTGAACTCTCAGGGAATTATTGAGAGGGAGTATCTCTATCGACTCCATTGCCGTGTTAAAACTAGTTACAGCAGGTAATTGTACAGATTGGCTCGAAATCGAGTTACTGCGGAGATTCGAAGGTCAACGCGTTTGTATTTTACATCGAAACTGAACCCCAACTTGTGACCAAGGATACTGTGGAAAACTCTTAAGAGGGTGGCATTAGTGGAAAAGAGGTTAGTCCTATGTGCGAATTCAACCCGGATAACCTAAATGGTTTGTTCACTTCCGTTCCCAGCTTCTTAAAATCAAGCAGATCACTCTTATCACTCTTCTCCTTTAACTGAACACGAAATATCTTTCTCTTTCCGTTGTGTTGATGCATGTGAGGTATGAAGGGCTATCCATGCAATACGATCAAATGAAATAGGAGCAGATGAAGTTTCTCCGCGATTCATTAAAATCGTTCTGCCTGTCATTTATTACATATCTTTAATTCCTGCCTCACCTTTTTTATGTTTTGTTTTTTTTTTTTTAAGTATTAGATAAGTTGATGGCCGCGCAGATACAGGAGTACTTGAAGGATATGAACTTTCTCTCTGAGTGGCAATCCGATTTTCGTTTTCACCATAGCTATGAATCAGCTGTACTAAAAGTGACCAATGATCTATTCGATGTTCAATTGCATTTCATTTGCATTCACATTAGTGTTCTTGTGCTCTTGGATTTTTCTAAGGTATTCGACAATATTATTCATCATATGCTCTTGGATAAGTTGTCTTCAAATATTGGTTTTTGTTCTTCTGCTGTTCAACTAATCCGGAATTACCTAACTGATAAGTGGCAGCAAGTTAAAGTGGAAAATACTTTATCTGATCTTCTACCGCTCTATTACGGAGTTCCTCAGGGATCAGTACTTGGACCTCTTTTGTTCAGTATATTTATTAATGACCTACCTGAAGTTATAAAGGATGCAAAAATTCATTTGTATGCTGACGATGTTCACATATACCTAGACAGGACTGTTGGGCTAATAGAGGATTGCTTTACTCCGCTTAAATAACGAGCTCAAAAATATACACAAATGGTCAGTAAGCAATCAGCTTAAGTTGAATCCATCCAAATCGTAATATATGATACTCCACAATAATAGTCTTCATACTGATGAACTTCCAGCAGCTATACTACTCTTACATTAGTGAATAGAATTAGAAATCTATAGGCATAATTATCAACTCCAATAGGAAGTGATGTGATCATGTTAATGCTTCTATACGTAAAATTTATTATGGACTTCGGCAGCTTTGGCTGTCCGCCGATATACATATTGAGCAAAGAAATGCGACTAGGGCTTGTTAAAATTCTTCTTTTGTCACACTTCACGTTTGGTAGCTTGGTATTTCCTAAGCTTGACAGTACATGTAGACTTAAGCTTGAAGTTGCTTTTAACGACTGCAATAGAGTTATCCGTTGCTCTACGCAGGTTCGACCATGTGTCGCCCTATAAATTACAGCTTCTTAGTTGCTCACTGTTCACGTATTTCAACCTAAAAGCGCTTTACTTTTTATTTTATTTACTACGGACGAACACCCCAAAACATTTGCTTGATAATATTCAGTTCTTTCAATCAGCCAGGAATCGAAATTTGGTCATGCCACGGTTTCGCAGAGCCATCTTTGAGGATTTTTACTATATTCAGATCTTTCGTTTATGGAATAACTTACCACTTAATATTCAAAACGCCGATTGCTTCGGCATATTCAAGGGGTTCCTAATAGTTACAGTTCAGTGGGAATGTATGCTCTCACGGAAATAGACAGGAATATGAAAGTGGTGCCATTTGCTTTCATGCATTTTTGGTTCAACAAGCGTCCATTTATATACATGTCAGTGGCTGCTGCCCAGTGACCTAAGCTCCCTGAACACTGACAACAATTTCGATGTTTGGTTCTGTCATTCTTTTATTGTTTCCTTAAAAACTTAACAATTGTTTTTATTATTATTATTTTATTTTTTATTATTTTTAACTTGTATTTAATTACTGTCTTTCTTTTCTTTGCATTTATCCTATTGTGTCCTTTTTTTTCTTCTTTTATCTTATTTCCTGTATAACAAAGCTTTTTTACTCATTTATAGTTTAACATTTAGTTTGCGTGTGTCTTTGTTTGTTCTACCTTAAGTTAGTATTTTATTTATTTATTTTTTATTTATTTATTAGTATCTCTATTATTTTTTTCGTTTTTAGATTTTGTTATTCTTTTATTAGTTAAACTTTTTAATTTGCTTTTGTTTTTGATTTTCTTAGTTCATTTACCAAATAACAATGTACTAAAAAAGATTGTAATATCTTGTGTACGTCTCTTCATTAATAAATTCTAATTCTTAAGGAGACAGATGAAAAATACCTTCGTGCTGTTGTGTTGTAAAACATGAAGAAAAATCCTCATAATCGCAATCTTCCAAGTTTTCTTCCTCTTCTATGGTAGAAAGTAGTTCAATTAGAGTCTGTTGCTTGCCTCGAAACTTACATCATTTAATTACATTTGTTGCTTGTCGCGGTTGCAAACGTAAATGTTTTAGTCATGGAAATTTTTCCTTTAAAATTTCAACACCGTTTTTTATTACTCTCCTCGTTGACATATGTGCTCGTTTATACCAATCATTTTCTGGAGTTGAGCTCCCTAAAATTGGTGTAATTAATCATTCTTTTAATGGATATGCGGTATCCTCAAGTAGTACCGAATGAGGAAAAGGTCGGAACCCATCTTCAAATTTAGAAAAATTTGGACTTCTTCGCAATACTCTTGCATTATGTACACCTCCTGGCCATTTCACATATGCGTTGTAGAAGGAATAGTCCTGTAAAGTACTTAAGTACATTGGTACTTAAGTACTAATATCAGTACCAGTACCTGGACTTGTATTTGAAAAATTTTAAAGTACCAGTACCGGGACTTGTACTTAAAATATTTCAAGTACAAGTACTGTACTGGTAATAAACATAAATACTACCAGATGGAGTTGTCGCTACAAAAACTGCAAAGGGCTATGAACAACTCCCATCCTGAGCTGGGGCCGGTGATTATGCCAATTACAGTTCTACATTGTTTCCTTCCGATCAGAGATATTCTTATTGGGCTCATCAAGAAACAGTTTTGTGGACTTGCAAGTATTCAGGTTCACCCATCTCTGATGATGCTTTCTATAAGCATCCGCTATGATGAGAGTCCCGATATTTGAGGTGGCAACGCCAATAGCAGGTTCCGATCCGAAGAACGGAGAATCAGAGCCAACCCTAGCTAAAAGGTCAGCCCTTTCATTCCACATGATCCCTATGTGACCAGGAGACCACTGAAGTGACACTTTATTGCGGATACACAAATTATCCATAGACGACTTACAATCCACCAGTAACTTAGATATTATCCGAGGGCCACTGAGAGCCATCCAAAAGGATAGCAATGTCTTTACCTTTGATTTGCATATCAAGGACTATCTCCGCTGCCATTGCGATGGCGAAGACTTCAGCCTGGATGATCGTGGTGTATCTTTCAAGTGAGTACTCCATCCCAATATCAGGTTCAGGAAAGTAAACGCGTAAAAATTATTATTAGATCGGACCGGGGAAGGCGGAAGGCTCAATAGGACACGTCCCTCAGTTCACTATTCCCTTATAGGAAAACTCACAGACAAGTGACGCCCAAAATGAAGCTCTTGTACCACCGCATTACGTGGCATTTTGGCCAGAGGGTTTTTCATGCTCGGCTCACACGCCAAGAGCAATGAGAAGAGCCAGTCCAGCCGTCCTCTCCACTTTTGGCCAGAGGATTTTCATGCTCGGCCCGGCCCACACGCCAAGAGCAATGAGAAGAGCCAATCCGGCCGTCCTCTCCACATCTCCATGAGTGCAATCTTTACACAGCCCTTTTGGCAAACTGCACCACTCACTTACTCAGCGAATGAAAAATTCATTCAAAAAGAAAGAATTCCAATCCATCAAAACATGGACTGTTTGATTTTCTATTTCATGCGGGACAAATTTTGTTGGCAAGGGTGTGAGAATTATTTTAATTTCTAGTTTCATTTTCGATTTTATATTCATATTACAAACTTACAAACACGTTCGAAATTATTACTTTTATTGGACGCTTATTTTCTATACCATCTAACATTTTGTACAATCGAAAATGATGAAGGAAATTTTGTTTGCCCAACCTTGAAAGTAGGTATTGGGTATAGAGAAACGATAACAAATATTGTATCGTCATCAATTTCTATTTTATATATTCATTTGGATAAGCAACTGAACTATGGTGGATTTCGTATAGAATTTATTATATGAAGTTTAGCGGAATTAACTACCTACTTAAACCCAAAAGAGAAAACTATAGAAAAGTGATCCCATGTTAATGTAGTTAGTAAGCAATTTCAGTACTGTCAGAGGTCCATGTTATGTTATACGTGTTAGTGCACTGGGCTTATGCTTTCCTTAGCCATAGTGGGATTCTATAATGCTTACTGCTTATTTTACTACTGTAAAATATCTACTACCTCTGCAAATAGGTAGCACAGGTGACAAATGCATGAAGTACTAAAAAGTAGAATATTTCACGCCCGGTGTATGAGATTACATCACAGCACGCGCACGATGTGTACAGTCAGCACATATTGGGTAAAAAAGCTCAAACGTTCTATGTTTTAGGAACCATATGTGTTATATAAATTTTATGGAGTGAAAAGCTCCCTCTGCGCTGGTGTGGAATAGAAATGGATTATGCTCATTACCCAAAAACTAGGTCAATTGCACGTGTGGCTTGTGGTATCTCCCTTCTCCCTGCTATTTACTTCAAGGAGCTATAGTTTCTGTACGGGAATATACCCGCATGTGCGCAGAAGGTGATAAACATTAATAGGAACACAAGCGCCAGCAACAAAAATGTGCTTTTAGATTTGAATTTTATTTTGTTATTGCGTAATTTGGTCAACATCTTAACTTAGCTGTAGATAATCTTAAAACTATTAGGTAACTGCCGTCTAGTTATTTATGTGCAGTCGATGTCTCCATTGTCTCTAGAAGGCTAAAAGAAAAGATTTAGCACTCTTCAGTAGTGCAAACCCAAACGGCCAAATGCACTATGAAATAGCTTCGGAAATTTTGTAGCAGAATTAAGGAGCGTTTACAATGGCAGAGTAGAGTGGAGTCACCAGATTGCATTTTGCTCTCATCATCTCACCAACTTGAGATTAGGAATTTTTCAAATCTGAAGATACTCTGTGAAATCCAGTCTGGTGAGAAGCGCGAAGAAATTATATTAAAGTGCAAGCTTGAGACAAGGAAAGACAATGCAATCTGGTGATTCCACTCTTCTCTGCCATTGTAAATGCTATGCTACTTTACAATTTAGTACATTCACAGTGCGCTGTGGAGTGCATCCATTCAATCGATTTGTTCCAAATTTTATTTGTTTTTTTTTTTAAGAAGGTCTGACAGAAGGTAGGGTGATGACTACCTGTTGGCGGTCATTTCAAAATTTGAAGAACGCTTACCATGCTCTATATCACGCCGGACGATATCTCAGGTAGCCAGATATTATACATATAAGCGACAAAACAACAACGAAAAATTGCTGTCATTTTCCGACAAAATTAAGTGACAAATACCTATGATTTGTAACCGGGTCGTGTTTGACACCAATTATTGTATAATATGTCACATAAAATATATTTAATATTGCCACAGTAATATTAATAAATTGATTCATTTAAATTATTGACAATACAGTGTGACAATTGACGCATTTATATTTGTGATACTTTAATGCTGGCATTTGTGACAAATGGTTCACATATACATACGTCATTTGCCATTTTGTTAAACTGGAATAAATAGTATATTTGTATATATACCTATAGGTATTCAAAATTGAAATTGTATAAAAATACAAACGTTTTCGAAATAGGGTTTATTTTTTAATAAATTTTAATAGTTATTTCTGAAAGATGTCGTTATCAGATATCTTGTAGTCCTTTCCCGAAAGGTTATATGTAACTAATGCTCGAATTTTTGTTTTTATAACCTCCTAGTGTTGCACCGTTTTTTTACGATCTGAAGATGTGTATGTACCAGAGCTGTAAAATACTCATTATTTAATGGGTTTAATACCTCTTAATTATCAATATCGAGTATTTAAGAATTGACAATTCCCAGTACTAAGCCTCCTGTACTGGAATTAAAATTTTACAGTCCCATTCCCGGAATGGCAAATAATACTTCAAAATACCGGAAAGTAATCGAATTTGCGGTTCCATTACAAAGATACATTCAAATTCCCAAAAGTATTTAAAAAGTATTTGGCTATTACTATATAATTCCTTTCAATTCTTTTTAAATACTTTCAATTACATTTAATTACTTTGATAACTTCAGTATTAAACATGAATTATGAAATGAACTAGATCAATTGCCTTTTTAATTTTATTGTAAAACAAAACTTTTCCATGCTCTCCAGGTGCAATAAAATTAAGTAAAAAAAACTTATAAAAACTATAGACTTAACCAAAAGTGGTAAGTGTATTTAAAAACTTATCAAACAAATTAGAAATTAAATATTTAATAATTGTATAATTATCTAGATGACGATGAATCCAATTAATCCAATTAACTGGAGGCGGCTTAAGTCAATTCGACGATCACAGCATAAACGAAGCTAATATTGAAAAACAAAACGATAAAAATTATAAGAGAGCAGAGACTGATGCAAAAGAAAACGAACTGGAAACTGGAAATATAAATATGCAGAAAAAAGAAATAATAACTGAAATGTGAAGGGATTGGAAAAATAAAACATTAACTAAAATTGTTTTTGTAGATTTGTATATTTTAAATCCTTTGCAGCTTCTAATACGATTAAAATTTGATTGATTAATTAATTTAGTTAATTCTCTAAGAGTGTGGATGGGCAAGTCGGCATAGGTACCGATTTCTCAGTTTTTATTGAAGTAACACATATGAGACAAAATTACCCCTATGTAGCCTGACATTGAAGTGGGTATTTGGAACAAGTATCCGCGACTTAAACAAGCTGCACTGAAGTACAATACACTATTGCCTTCATTAGGTGTAATAGAGCGATTATTTTCCTTAGCGGGCTTAATCAACCATCCTAAAAGCTGGCTCTTAGTGATTTTTCTTTTGAAAAATTAGTCATAACTAAGGCAAACTGGAATTTTGGAAAATTAAAAATTAATTAAAATGGCTTTAATACACCCAGAAGAAAAGAAAAACTATAAAAGTAGATATCACTGCCAAAAATATTACATTTAATAACTGAGAATAACTATTTGATGAGCCATTTCTATTCAAATAAAGTGCATTTAATTAAGTTAAGTTATTGTTTTTTATGTAATTGCAAAATTTAAATATAAAAAAAATAGCAAACAGTACATATTTTCATAGAGTGTGACTTTGAATTTTTTTACCCTCTTGGCCTACAATTTTTTTAAAGCAAATGTACTTCTCCAAACTACTCAATTTTATTGCACCTTGAGAAAATCGAAAACAGGGAAAGTTTTTTTTTTACAATAAAATTAAAAATACAATTGATTTAGTTCATATCATAATTCATGTTTAATACTGAAGTTGTCAAAGTAATTAAATGTAATTGAAAGTATTTAAAAGAATTGAAAGGAATTATATAGTAATAGCCAAATACTTTTTAAATACTTTTAGGAATTTGTATGTAGCTTTGTAATGGAAGCGCAAATTCAATTACTTTCCGGTATTTTAAAGTATTACTTGCCATTTAGGGAATGGGACTGTAATATTTTAATTCCAGTACAGGAGGCTTAGTACTGGAAATTGTCAATTCTTAAATACTCGGTATTGGTAATTGTAATGGTACTTGAATTTTACAGCTCTGGTATGTACATATTTTTGATATTCCTTACTTAAATTGCATAAGGTTTCCGTAGAATCATTTAAGTTCCCGATAATAGGTTTCACAGTGTTGGTTTAAGCTTTTTCTCAGCTGATTGAACTATTTTATAATGCCGGTTCAAGTGAAAAATTGACATGAACTTGGACACTTAATCTCAGGATATAAGTGAGAGGCGATAGTCATTACGGCGGATACATAAGTTATAGTAGTTATTAATGTTTTGTTATCATTCTTTTTTTGTTAAACGGAAACATGTTTGGGTATCGCCAAGTTTATACTAGAATTTCGAAAATGTACCAGATTAATTTTCGATAGCCCCGCGGCCCGCTGAAATATTTCACAAATAGAGTTATTCTGTAAATCCGGAGATCTTTCGATCCCCATACTTATTTTTTTAGTAATTCTCTTTTTTCCTATTCGAATTATGTAGAGAACTAGATTGTTCACGTATTAAATCGGTAATAACTCGGAAGGGTTAAATTCGATCGGAAAACTGGTTTCTTAGTTTGTCTCAGCTAACTAGGTTCAATAAACCTCCACATTGAGCTTTTACCGCCGAGAAACACCTATTTTGCACTTGGGTCACTTAAATTCTAGTTCCTATATTTGTTATATATTTATTCCGTTAATAATTTCGCATCATTAGTATTCTGTGGTTAGCTGTTTTATAATATATAACTTATTATAACAGCTCTGCAAAATAAAAATATGTCAATTTTTTCACAAAAAAATCGGCCATTTTCATTTCTAACGAGAGAAAAAGTTATAATTAGTCTAAGACTAATAAGATGAAAATAAAAGTTATATAAAGTGAGATCCAAAAGTTTTGTATAACAATACATACTGCCCAATTAAAAAAAAAATTTTTTCATACGGACTTACGGTCGCAATTGTGATATTAAAACTTCCTTTTTGTTTGGGTATGGAACGCTGAAAATAGGTTTGTTCAATGAAAACACCGTGTGAATTTTTCCCTCCAATATTTACCCAAGGTTTATGCGTTCATCGGACAAGTTTTTAAAACAGCGGGTAATGTTATGGAACTGTTTGAGTGAGGACCGAGGATGTGGAGTCCTATCTGCCAGCCTGGGCTGACAGCTCACTCCGTGACAGTGTTGCATGCAGGGTGGCACACTAGCACACCTCGGCTATTTGGCGAAGAGTGTGCGGTGGGTTAAACTGAAAGAGGGCTGCCGTTGACACACCGTAGACAAAAGAGATCGAGCCTAGTAATGAAAGCCGAAAGGCGGAACAACCAAGAACAGATACGTACACGTCCTGAAGGCACACTACACTTCACTTATCACAGCTGAGGGAGGATCGGATGGATGTGATCCTCTGTTACCTTCCCCTTCCGCCAATGACATCGTCGGCAAGTATGCCGATGTCCCGTGTAAACCTAGAATGAGTGGAGGAGCGAACCAAGTCAAGCCGCCATCACCAGAAGGCCCCCCGGGAGAGAGAGGAGGAACGGAGCTAACGAATTACGAAGCCATGAACGTCATAGAAATTCCGCTAAATTACACTGGAGTGATTAGTCGAAGTCAATCACCTCCGTTACTCGAGGTTGAACTACCCTTGATATCGTTGACCGCTTATAACGCTAAATAAAAATTCATTTCATGGTTTTTTTTATAGTAAAACGGTATGAGGCCACCTGACCTCGCTCGCGACTATTTGAACCAGCAAAAATTTTCACTTTAACCCCCTTATAAGAGCATAAGGTGAGCTTAAGGAATGCCCGGGACTACTGTAACAATTATGACAATAAACAAAAAAAAAAACATTATTTTGTGTCAGTTCAACATTATGACATTTCATATTTTTGGAAAATAAGTTCTCGGATTTGAATTCGCGATATTGTGAAAAATAAATAATTAAACGTAATTTTTACTAATAGTAGTGTGTTTAATAGACTCTCCGGAGTCTTAAATCATCAAGTGCGCTGTGCTGTGATGCAGGAGCGAACGGAGTTATTGTCGTGGGAAAGCATTCTTCAAGTAACTTTAATAGGTTTACTAATTAATTATAGTGTTTCTAGCAAAATAAAAGTGAAATATTTAAAAAAATCCATGGCAAAAATTTAACATTTTACCAATGCCGGTTTGTTTGTTTACAATTGAATTGTCATCGGTGGCTAACTTATTCCAGTCGTACAAAGGCAACGCCAAGAAATATTTTCTGAAAATAAGGGGGAGCTAAAAATTTGTTTATTTTACATAGGAATTTAGATTATAAAAAATGTTCCCCTTCAGAATGTCAGAATTTCATTACTGCCATGACGAAACGAATACAAACAGAGCACACTAATACACTTCACCGAGTGGCTTACGTTTTCACCCGATATGCCGTTTCCTTATTAGTTATTTACTCAATGATTATAAGATGCGGTCTAAATAAAATATGAAAATCTAGATACTAATATATTTGGTACCGGGCCTACTCGGAGCCTTATTAGGAAGATTTAATGGTGAACACTTAAAGCTATTAAGCGATACGCAAGCACTTTTATGCTAGACGTGTAGGACTACTGGGCTAACATTTATATATAAAAAAAAAAAAACCGAATTCCATTTTAATTTGCTATAAGGAGAACATATAAACTTATGTGAATCGCATATACCTACTGCAATAAATCTTATTATCACAAAAACCCATCTTTTTTTTCAACTTCATCATAACAAGCACATGATTTATGTGCATTGCATGTTACTAGTTTGGCTAAATACTGGAAAGAGAAGATTTCGCTTTTGTTTTGTGATCATGAAATTTGGACTAAAAAAAAAAACTCGCCTGTGATAACATGAACAAAGCTTATTATCGACGAGGAGAGTTTGACACTTAAATGCTATTATGCGAAACGCATGAACTCATGCTAGATTCGTGAGATTACTAGGCTAAAGACTATTAAAATTCAAATTTCTTCTTAATTTCAATACAATGCGACTTTAAGCTTATAGGAGCCTCCTATGCATATGGTACTAGCCCTATGAAAAAGCGTAATTTTCTCTACTAGTGTAAAACAAAACCCAAAAGATTTCACATCAATTTGGATATAAGAAAGCCTAGAAACATGCGTACCGTATGTGATTGACCAAATAAGTATATGAGATCTGTGCTCAAGGGGGGTGCCGGTTTAAAGAATAACTCACAGCTTGTATGTTCAAATATAAAAATTTTAATTCAATTTATATATTGCTATTATCACAAAATTCAATACTTACAACTAACCTAGGTTACTATTATAGAAATAACAAAAATTAAATTCAAAGAGTTAGAGCAAAAATTGCACACCCTTCTACCGAATTATAGAACTAGGAGAGGGTTGATTAATGGTGTAGGATCATTGATAAAATTTGTTACTGCTAATATGGATGCAGACGATGCATTAAAATTAAATAAAGAAATAGAAGTTATTCAGTTTAACCAAAACGATCTTAAAAACGAAATAAATAAACAGATCAAAATTAATAATCAAATGGTAGAAAGATTTTATAATATATCAAATCACATAAATGTACAGCAAGAAACGATAGAGAAATTTTTGAATGTATATCATAATTCAATAAAAAATAAAATAAGAACAGAAGAAGAATCGCTCAAGAATGTACAATATACAAATCGTATAAATTATAATATAGACTTATTGGATAGCCATTTAACTAATATTGCAGATGCAATAATGCTTGCCCGATTAAACATTATTTCAAAGCATATTTTAAGTCCTAATGAACTATATGAAATTCATAATTATTTTCAAAATCAATCAGTTACTGTTAGTTCAGACGAACAAATTTATGAGTTTCTTGGTTTGCAAACGTATTATAATGACACAAATATTATTTTTAATATTCAGATCCCAGTAATTTCTAACAATACGTATTCCTTTTTCCACTTAATCCCGCTTCCAATTAACGAAACCCTTACCGTAATTACAAAATCCTATGCTATACTTAATGATTTCAACATTCAGTACTTTGATGAATCATGCCCACTAATAGAAGGAGTCTATTACTGCAAAGAAATCATCAATACACCAGAAGTAAATGAACCTGCATGCATAGCCAACATAATAAGGAATGAACCAGCAAATTGCAACCTACTAAAGAGATCTAAAATCAGTACCGTATACCAACCAGAGCCAAACTACGTTTTATGCATTAATATCCCCAGTACAACGATGACATCAACCTGCGGACTTTCACGGAACCAGATCAACGGAACAGCATTAATTCATTTCCAAAACTGCAATATCAAAATAAATGATATTGTATATGAAAGCAAGACGAGCATTTACTGGAACGAAATCCTTATATACCCTTCTATGTTCAGCCAAATAAATGCGTCCACAACCATCGAGGATCTCAACTTGGAAAAACTAAAAACTTACCACTTCGAAAATAGACAAGAAATTGATCTTCTTAAAATCAAATCAACATACAAGGATTCTACATCATATAGCCTTATAACAATAATTTGTATTCTCATAGGACTTTTCGCGTTTAAAAAGTTAAGACAGAACTGCAACCAGGGACCAGAAAAACAACATACAGAAACCTCTTCTAAGGATTCAGTTTCTTTGGCCGTCGCTTCACACCAAGGGGGGAGGAGTTACATATCCAACACCGGAAACAATTCAGACACTGTCCTTCAGCAACATTTCCCACGAAACCATATAAATTCATTCCCATAGCTCCATATCCACTTTTCTGGAAATAAGAAACTTTTGTTTGTCTGAAAATATGATTAGTTGCATTTTTGTAAAAGGTAGCAAGTAGAATAATTAGATCATAAAAGTTAGTTCTCGGTAGAATATTGTGTTGAAAAGTACGGAATAAAGTCTATTAAACAAAATTGAATCTTTTATTTTTTTTAATTTATTAAATTGTAATTATCTTAACTCGCGCAAAAGTTAGGACGTAAAACAACTCAGTATGCTTTTAATTCTTTTGATGCAACGCAAATGTACCGATTCAATTTCGTGACTCAATTACGCCCACGCATTCTCTGGGAAACCAAAGTTTAACTACGAAATCAGCTGATTCCCGAAAATTAAAATAAATAAATTTTTCTTTGTAACGCACAATGGGTCTATATGATGAGCTGCTCTAGGTTACTCTAGAGCAAAAAAGAGCAGAAAATTGTGTTCAATGAATTCAGTGCACTGCTCTAAAGTACTCTATAGTGAACTGAACTGTGTTTAATGAGTCTACTATAAAGTAAACTGG
Source organism: Dioctria rufipes (assembly GCA_963924295.1). Taxonomy (NCBI): domain Eukaryota; kingdom Metazoa; phylum Arthropoda; class Insecta; order Diptera; family Asilidae; genus Dioctria; species Dioctria rufipes. The sequence continues at coordinate 320,221,417 of OZ002740.1, read as the reverse complement.
CGTAACCTAGAGCAAAATTTTGTGATCTACCTACTTTTTCGAACGAGTAATTTAGGGCAGGCATTTGACAATAGTAAATTGTGCGACAGTTCTGGTAAAAATTCAAATAATTGCGTTTTTTTAGGGAAAAATAAATTTATGGACAATTCTATTGTAATAATTTAAATAATAATTGTATTTTTGTGTGTTAAAAAATGGTTTCTTTACATTAATCATGTATTAATTCAAACAGTTGTGCTTTTTGGTGACAGATCTCAGAAAACTTGTGTTTCATGCTTGCTCTTTTCTGCTCTACTTTTAATTTGAGAGTTAATCTAAGTTGAGCTGCTCTGCTCTGCTCTGTTCTAAGCTGCTCTGAAGTTCATTAAGCAGACGTAATGTGAAAAACAAAGCAAGAAATTTTAATATATTTTCATAACTGAGAAAACATTATCAGGAATTAATACGTTAAAAGGGGATGGACACTGCATTGAGAACTTTATAAAACAAAACTCCGTACGTCTTATATTAGGACAAGCGAGGTGGACTGATCGAATCATGTTAAGTAAAGGCCTGAGACCAATTGCGACGGTAGCGGGAAATTCTGTTGTCAAAGATTGGGGACACGATTGCAACGACAGGCGGCGAGCGACCATTGTGAAAGAAGAAGATACTGAAATTTCATTTTTTAAACGTTTCGATCGTTTTAAAAGGAGATTTTTAATAAGAGTATTTTATATTATATTGAAAGAAATGCAATGGATCAAAGTGTGAAAAAAAAAACTGAAAATGCAGATATTAACTAAATTAAACGCTTTGAAATATCCATCCAAACCACGTCTTTTTTGTCCACTTGTCTTGCCTGTCTTGCAAATCATAAATTATTCTCTGATTTCGTACTTCCTCAATAAATTTTTCTTCAAAGCTCATTATTTGAAATTTACCGCGGCGTGCTAACACCTCAAAAAGACGAAACTGAATGCCAAAACAATTTCATTCGATTAATTTTGTTGGTAACACTGCAGCGACGACGGCAAAATTAGAATTTGATCAATCTCGACGGCAACATCGTCTCCCGCTTACCGTCGTCCATCGTAATTTGGTGCATTCGGCTTTAAGAAGTTTTAGGCCGCTTACACACCGAAAAACGAAAACGAACGAATAAACAGTTCCACACCGAAAATTCGTTTATGCTTACACATCAAAAACGAACGAATAAAAGTTGGGTTGGGTATCTATCAAATGTAAATAAACAGAAATGAGGTTATGTAAGAACGAAAAGAATATTCGTTCGTGTGTGGAAGATAGTTTGGAACGAAAATATACTTGACAGTTCGGAACGAAAATTTGTTTCTCGTACGAATGAACATGAGAATGTGTTTTAATTGAATTAAAGCTTTAAATATGGATATTTTTTTATTGAAACTGCAATTAGAATAAATATCCAATATTTTATTACATGTATTGCGTAAAATTTCTGTTAGTTTAGGACAAAATTTGTGTTATTCGGTTTTGTGTTTTCGTTTTCGTTTTTCGATGTGCAAACGGCCTTACAGCAAAGTTTCGTCGTCGTTCTCCATCTGACGTCGCAATTCTGCTTAGACCTTAAAACAGACACATGTTCGGCGCTTAAATAAACTTAAGAATAAAGAGTGAAATGGAGACTTCCTAGCTTAATACTCTTTTTGCAAAATTTGTTTGCATTAAGGCCACTATGTTTGGTTCCACTCGGCTGAAAATTGATTCCACAGGACGATTTTTGAAGAATAAATAGCCTAAATCGTTCTAAGCAGTTATAATCAATTGTATGTGTAAATATGTTCTTTTACATATGGAATGCACAACATTCAACAGGGAGCTTTCTACTACTTCTCTCGTTCAATTTTTCATGAAAATTTGATTAAAATATGTATGTGTTTCTCTTGCCAAGTGTAAATACGTTTTTTTGCACTTTTTTGCTTTTTAATAATGCATCTATCCTACGTATAATATCGTCCTCTTCCGGGTAAAATTTTCCTTATCTTTTTCTTACAATCCTTGTTCCTTGGTAATATGTTTCAATTAAGTACAGACCTCAGTTTTTTTTATGAAAGCACTAGCAAAGTTTACCTAATAATAAGTTAAGAAGCTGTAGAGCAAAATGGGCAAATTTCAGGTGTTTTTTAGAATGAAACAACTAATTTCATATACTTTCATCTTTTGCATGAATGGGGGAAAGGAACTTGTCTATGCACTACTGTAGTGCAACTGAGACAACGAGTTAAAAACAAAAATCGAGAGAACGTAGGATTACCCGAACAACAAAATCTTATTAAATCCCTCAAAATCCTTTCAACCTATTCATAATAATGTACTTCGGGTCACACTTCCTCCCATTTTTAAGAAAAAGATAAATTTCGCTTTGGCCCAGATGCTGAAAGGAGATGTAAAATTCCTCTCAAATGAAATTCTCATTTTTCCCGAAAATATCAGAGAATTCAGCATGAGTTCTCCCACTTAATCTCTTCATAGCAAAACGAATGTAAACAGAAACACGTGCTGTTCAAATATCATAGGATTACAGCAACAACATGTGTCCTTCTACTAGTCCTTTTACAACAACAACATGTGTCCTAACATTATCAATATTTCATGAAAACCGGTTTTCACAAAAGCGCGGGAGCATTTTATGAGAGTAAAACGTGAAAACTCCGCCCCTTCTAATTTATTTACGAAAATGAAACATTTGCCATTCTGTTTCAGTGCATGCAACTTGCGCTTTCACATTTTTTATCTTTATTCATATATTTTTTAAAGAGAGTTTGATTTTTTTTCGATTTTTTTTCTTTCTTCCTTCCTTTTCTTGCCGTGTGCATTTTAAATGTAAAACACTCGGATATCTCACCAGCTTCTTAACTTATTATTAGGTAAACTTTGGCACTAGTCACTAGTACTCTTCACCTTGTTAGAGGTAGAGCAAGCTATGTCGCACACACGACTGTTGTTTGAGCACCTCGTGAAAAGTAATTTTTGGACTGTACAGTTCAAACTAAAAATGCTGGACTCATCCGATGACATGGAATTTACCAAAAACTGCAGCAGTATGATTAAGCGATTATTTACGGAGGCTACGCACGACGGAATAGTGTGAATTGTATTCAGTATCCAAAGAGATATCAGGTTACGAAAATTAAATGGTAAAATTAGAGGCTGTTACATCACACCCTCAGTGAATCACTCTGACAAAGTATTATATGCCTAATCTACAATGCATGGTAAAACCACGTCGTCAAAACGATATCGTTAGCTGAAGAATGCATATAAATACACGTAATATGTAAGTAGTGGTAAGCTACCAAATTAAACAGCTGTTGACTTGTCAATTATCATAAATGTAATGCCTTTCTCGATTTAATTGCAGAATTATATTAAAGGAAGTATTTGGTCTCAATAATTTATACTATAGTATAGTAAACTAAGAAATGGTTTGGGACAAGTCGAATAATATAAAATATTGCATTCAAGATTGAAAGTACAAGTTTCAGTTTACAGCTGTTTTGTTCTAAATTCCCCTACATGGTTCTAAATTATGTTGAATACACCTCGTGCTCATGTCGTCAAATGAATGAAAGAGAAGAAACATTTTTGCAAGCATGAATTTTCAAATGCAAGAGTGGGACCAAAAAAATCCATGTCGTTTTGACGACGTGCTTTCACCATGCATTATAGATTAGGCAATAGAGTCAGATCGATATTGCATTAAAGTCCTCTTTTTGGAAACATTGATCATACGGACTCGGAAGAGATCAGGGCTCGAGATAACCTTATTGAAAAAAAGAAGCAAACGTTAATCCACACTTGTATTATTCAACGTTGTCTATTACCAGCGGCATTAGAAGTAGCAGCAGCTTTGAACAGCGGCAAATCTTCCACAGCTAGGGCTGATTTTGAAAGATGCAGAAAATGTCATAAGGAAAGAGTGTTTCCAAAATGATTCAGTCAGAATGAAGACCAGCAACTACTCTCTATTTTTGGTGTCCGAGAATACCAAACTATAGTTGAACTGCCAAAATTCACCATGTACAATAGGGAAACTATTATCTAAAGTGTGTTAATGATTGAGGATGACTGGTATTTACAAATTAGGAACCTACTGATAGCCGCACAAGACGACCAATTAGATTTACCAGCAAGCAATAGCATAGCTATCCGTACGAAATCACATATATATATTCCAAAGAGTTCTATAAGTAAAAAAAAATTCAACGAAAAATCAATAAAAAATGCTGCCACAGAGGTTTGTTCCCTTATTTCTGAAAAAGAAAGAAAATCCACTATTAATAAAATAGAAGTTCTGTGCTACACGTATAAGCACGATAGCAGTAATGGAAATAACTAATTTGGCTGAAGTAAATTTCTGCAGCAAGAGGAGATTCCTGCTTAGATGAAGGTTGAAATAAAGCAGAAGTAGATTTCTGCAGTAGGAGTAAATTCCTACTTAGGTGGGAGATGGAGAATAGCAGTATTAAATTTCTGCAGTAGGAGTAAATTCCTACTTAGGTGTGGGATGGAAAAATAGCAGAATTAAATGTCTGCAGTAGGAGTAAATTCCTACTTAGGTGGGAGATGGAGAATAGCAGAATTAAATTTCTGCAGTAGGAGTAAATTCCTAATTAGGTGTGGGATGGAAAAATAGCAGAATTAAATTTCTGCAGTAGGAGTAAATTCCTACTTAGGTGGGAGATAGAGAATAGCAGAATTAAATTTCTGCAGTAGGAGTAAATTCCTACTTAGGTGTGGGATGGAGAATAGCAGAATTAAATTTCTGCAGTAGGAGTAAATTCCTAATTAGGTGTGGGATGGTAAAATAGCAGAATTAAATTTCTGCAGTAGGAGTAAATTCCTACTTAGGTGGGAGATAGAGAATAGCAGAATTAAATTTCTGCAGTAGGAGTAAATTCCTGCTTAGGTGTGGGATGGAAAAATAACAGAATTAAATTTCTGCAGTAGGAGTAAATTCCTACTTAGGTGGGAGATGGAGAATAGCAGAATTAAATTTCTGCAGTAGGAGTAAATTCCTACTTAGGTGGGAGATGGAGAATAGCAGAAGTAAATTTCTGCAGTAGGAGTAAATTCCTACTTAGGTGGGAGATGGAGAATAGCAGAATTAAATTTCTGCAGTGGGAGTAAATTCCTACTTAGGTGTGGGATGGAGAATAGCAGAATTAAATTTCTGCAGTAGAAGTAAATTCCTACTTAGGCGTGGGATGGAAAAATAGCAGAATTAAATGTCTGCAGTAGGAGTAAATTCCTGTCGGAGATGGAGAATAGCAGAATTAAATTTCTGCAGTAGGAGTAAATTCCTAATTAGGTGTGAGATGGAAATATAGCAGAATTAAATGTCTGCAGTAGGAGTAAATTCTTACTTAGGTAGGAGATGGAGAATAGCAGAATTAAATTTCTGCAGTGGGAGTGTTATATATAAAATCCTAGTACATATATGTACCCTATGTGCATATACATATATATGTATAACGTTGGAATGTTATATATATAACCCTAGGTACATATTGGACATATAAAATAAAAAAGAAAAGAAAATCATAAATTATGATTTTCAGTAAACTAATCATGTACAAAACACGATTAGTTTATCTTCCAAAAAGGGTGAAGAAAATTGCATCAGCAATTTTCTTGAAATTCCAAACAATTCATAAAATTTTTCCCATCAAACGACTTGGGAAAAACAAAAGTTTCAGATTTCAACCAAGTCGTTTAATAGCAACAACCTCCACGACAAATTTTGCCTTCAGCAAAATTTGTCAGTGGAAATAATTAAATTCACAAAGAAATCAAAAAGCAAATCGTACCTTCAGTACAATTTGCCGTGAAAAAATTCAATATGTATGTACATACGTACATACATATTGTGTAAAAAGCTTTCGTGATAAGAAACGCGCGCCGCATAAATGCATTGTATGTATATGCGCGTCGCGATTTCAAACGGTGGCTGATGTTTTAAAAAGTGTAAGATTACATTTTTGCAGCCATCGTTCAACGCGAATAATTCTGGACATGTTCAAACATGTCCAGAGTTAAAAATTAAAATTTTCTCAGGATAAGAAAATGCAATTTAGCATTTTCTATCCTGAACGACGGCTCTTGATCACGATGAATGTGATCAAGAGTTGAGTTGAGTTTAAAACATAGATTACGGCGGATCGAGAGTTTTTTTTTTTACTTTGATCGGGTGCGGCAAGACAGTTCGGAAGAAGAAAGTTGGAAATAAAAAACAGTTGTTGTACTTAATCGGTTAAATTGTAAAACACAGAAATCAGTTTTTGATAATTGGAAATAGAAAAGAGTTGTGGTACTTAGCCGGTTAAATTTTAAAACACAGAAATCAGTTTTTGATAATTGGAAATAGAAAAGAGTTGTGGTACTTAGCCGGTTAAATTTTAGAACACAGAAATCAGTTTTGATAGTTGGAAATATAAAAGAGTTGTGGTACTTAATCGGTTAAATTGTAAAACGAAGAATAAATCAGTTTGTATAGTTGGAAATAAGAAAAGAGTTGTGGTACTTAATCGGTTAAATTGTAAAACGCATAAATTAATGGCTATTTGGAAATTGAAAAGAGTTGTGAAAGAATTTGGATTGGAATATAAAAAAAGAGCTCCAAAGAAAAACGGGAAGAAAATAAACTGTGAGTTAACAAAAAGTTGTGTTTAACTTCTGACTTATCCATTGTGCTTGGTGTATCATTTGGATTGTACGACTGCTTCGCGCCCTGCGAGCAGTGGAGGTAACTAGTATAATATAACAATTGGCGCAGCCGGTAGGATCAAGGAAGCTTGGTCAGAGTTAAAAGATCGTAAACGCTTGAAAAGCCTTGATCCTGCAAGAATCTACGGGGAACCTGTGACACTAGCCACATTATACGGCTACGTCACCCCCAACGCTCGGGGTAGATATCATCTATAGGCGCCTCTGCTCCAGGCGAGCAAGCGTTCACCCCAGTGAGTGAAAAGACAGCATTAAGAGACTTGGACCTCCAGATTGGAATTCATCACCGAACACCAGAAGCCCCTTTCCAGCAGCGAGAAGGAGGATAACGAAGACAGCCCCACTCAGCAACCAACTCCAGAAGGAAGATATCATCGTTCCTGGGTTGAAGGGGATTTCGAAGAAGGTTTTAAGCCCCCCTTTCAACCATATCCAGGGGAAATAAGTAGGCCTAGGGCCCCCCCGGCAGCAAACAGAAGCACCGGAAATTGTAACTTCGTTCCAGGATTGAAAGGGATCTCGAAGTCGGCAAAAGCCCCCCTTCCAATCTCAGCCAAGGGAAATAAGACGGCAGGAGCCCCCCTAGTAGCAAGAAACATTCCAGAAGGGAATACTCCAAGAAGGCTGGAAGCCCCCCTTTAGGACAACGCGGGACGCATATGTCAGAAGAAAACTCGACACCGGCACCTGAGACAGGCACGAGATTAAACTCCATACCTTCATCCGACGCGGAGAAATCCCCAGGTGAAAATCTTCATCACCTCCGGGAAGGTACAGACAACGCCCCAGAAGACAACCCAACACAATCAACTAGCCAGAATCCAGACCCATCACAGCAGGAAAGAAAAGGAGTTCGCCTTCGAAGCGGCACCGTTTTAACAGGGCCCACAGTTGTATCTAAAGTAAGTCTAGATAAGTTTTTAGATAAGTTGTTAGAAAAGGCACGTGAATCCGATAAGCTCACTGTCACGCACTGCGACGCTCTTGACCATAGATTAAGTCAAGGCAGAGAGCAGAGGCTGACAAAAATCGAAAAATTTAAAAAAGATACAGAGCGATTCAAACAGGAGCTTATCGAATTTGCCGGGCTTTCACGTTCACTAGGTTTAGATAAGAGCTCAGCCAGTGTAGTTGTAAGCGCTGAAAGTGACAGTGATATTAGTGGTGACGAAGCGGACCAAACAACCGCCGAAAATCTCCTTAGTGGCTGGCTAGAAGTATCCTTCACGGATTCTAGTCCAGAAACCAGCCCTGAAACCCGACAAAGCACAAGTAGACTACCCTACAAAAGTTTAAACAAAAAGATAATCACAATGGTAGATTATGCGAAGGTGGCCAAGCTCACGGCACAACTAGTTCCTCTGTTTTCGGGTGAAAATACCCCACAGCTAGGTCGTGAGCTACAGACATTTATTGGCTGTTGCAAACAGGCCCTACACTGTTTAAGTGAGGAAGAAAAACCAGCCTTCCTACATATCTTGCCCACAAGACTTCGTGGCGATGCTTATCAGCTGTTTGCTTCGGACGTTCCAACTACTTTTAGTGAGGTGGAGGAACGTCTGAACAGAACCTACCTACCACGAGAATCGTACCAGGAGTTGGTCAACAAATTGATCACAATGAGGCAAAACCCGTTGGAAACTCTCACTGCCTTCACAACAAGAGTGAAGCAGTTGTTGATGCTTTGCAACGAGGCAGCGGTACTGAAGTACGGAGCAACGGCAGCCCCAGCTGTGAAGACACAGTTGGCGGACTTCGCCAAGAATGCCCTCAAAAGTGGAGTGAACAATCCCCACCTATGCCAGTACCTCCTCACGCTGGTAGAAAATGATCTAGAGCAGCTGATACAAAAGGCTCTAGACATGGAAAAGCTGCAAGCAGGCACCGTATTCGTCCAAACGCCGCTAACGCAACAGCCATACCCAATGGCACCAATAGACCCTAGTCTTCGAGTTCGGGCTCTCAGCCGAACTCCTTACAATCAAGCACCACAGCCACCCATGTATGCATCACCACGAGCACAAGAGCCCAGGCAGTTTAACAATCCCCCATACGTACATGCTCCACCACTACGCCCGCCGTTTCCACGAAGGGATTCTAGACAACCGGATACACAAAATCTGGTACAAAACATCACCTGTAATTTCTGCCAGAAGCGGGGACACACCTACACGGAGTGTCTAAAACGCAAAAACACCCCCTTCTGCACTAACTGTAGAAGTTACGGGCATGACATTCGCGACTGTCGACACAACCAAACACAGTCTGCAAATCGTTTCACACGAGGATCGCCTAACAATCAACCACAGTCAGACCCGAACAATACAAAAGGCCCCAGAGTCTTTAACATAAGACAAAAATGTGATTTTTGTGGGCGCCGTGGACATAAGATCGACGAATGTCGACAAAAGCAAAAGTGGGAGGATAAAAAACAGGGAAACGACAAAGAGTCGACCCAAAACTCCCCGGCTCGACTATAAACCCTACCAGCAATAAACAAGGGTCTTCTCAGCCGCCCAACTTCAGTGTGCCCACCGCCAGACTTCCTCTAGACATAGGTCTAAATGGTCAGGCCCAGCTAATAGTGGACACCGGCGCTGAGATTAGTATAATTAAGAAAAAGGCTCTCAAATCTCGCGAGCTAATAAACACCAACAAAAAACTAACGCTTCAAAGCCCTTTTGGCACCGGAAAAACCTTAGGAAGTTGCCAAGGAAACTTCATGCTAAAAAGCAACTTACCTTGCAACTTTCAAGTGGTAAAAAACATCCCAGGTATTTCTGACGACGGCTTGCTAGGAAATGATTTCCTAGCCAAAAACTGTAATGTTGAGGGACCCAACAAGGTTCTGCGATTTCCTCGCACAGAAACTAATCCAGAAGAGTTTGCTGTTCCATTAGAAACCGCATCGGACAACCCGTGTTTACAAAACACAGTCAACAAAGAGACACTGGTAGAAGATATTAAACCCGAAGGGGATACACCTTCTACCCGAAGTGTTCTCAAAACTTCTCAGTCAGAAGAAGTCGGCTGTGATAAACAAGAACGCGATAAGGGTGAGTTGATTGCCAAAAATCTGGCTTGTAAGACTGGCCAGCATCAGGTAAATTTAAATGAACCTGTGTGCATACCAGCAAGGTCTCAGATCGTAGTCAAAGTTCCGTTGCAGTTGCAGGAAGAAATGCTCAGTCTGTCAAAAGAAATAGACGACGGAGTCTTCTTAGCCAACAGCTTACTCTCAGCTGGGTTAAAGGCAGTCCCTATAGGAATCCTCAACACACGCAGTTCACAAGTAGTCCTAAACAGCGTGAACCTAAGTCTGGTTCCCATTAAAGACTACACTGTCGTCCCCATCAAACGAGAGCCAGATAAAAATATCACAACAGCCCATCCTTTGAACCCCATGAGTCGAAATGACGGCGATGGTGAGCATCAAAATATAAGTAGATCTAAGATTAAGAAAATAGGGCACAAGAGCCCCAGCCAACTAAGCGGTCATAAGAAACTGCTCCAAGACGCTTGCGGGCCCCTCATGAAAACCCCAACGTCAGGCGCTGACCAGCACACAAACGGTCTGCCGATAGCAACTCCCGCAGATCCATCTGACCCAGCGCCTCTCATATATAAAACAAGTAGGTTAAGAGTTAAAATAAGTAATACAAAATCGTTAAAGAAGATTAGATTTAATAAAAATAAAAATAGGGCAATAAGCGCTGAACAGACGGCCACCCTACAACATATAAAATACTTGTTCCCAAACGAAGTCGAACAAGAAGACACCAGTAATCAGCCTCGCCTCACCAGACTAGAGCAAGAACTCAGTCTGGATGAAACTCTAAACACTGAGGAAAAAGCCTCAATAACAGATCTCTGTTATGAATATGATGACATATTCTTTTTAAAAGGTGACAGGCTTACACATACCAATGCCATCACCCACGACATCCCTTTGGTGCAAGACCAAGCACCTATTAACCAAAAGATGTACCGGTTACCAGAGACACAGCGAAATGTCATAAATGAGCAACTCAGAGAAATGCTGGACAACGACATTGTCCAGCCCAGCAAAAGCCCATGGAACTCGCCACTGCTAGTCGTCCCCAAAAAAGCGGGACCAGATGGTGAGAAAAGGTGGCGCGTCGTCGTTGATTTCCGTAAGTTGAACGAAAAAACGATTGGCGACGCCTTCCCGCTACCACGGATTGAGGATATCCTCGATCAACTGGGCCATTCAAGATACTTCACTACCCTAGACCTAGCCAATGGCTATCATCAGGTACTCGTCGATCCGAAAGATCGAGCAAAAACGGCTTTCAGTACCAACTACGGGCATTATGAATTCAAACGCATGCCGTTCGGGCTCAAAGGAGCCCCGGCCACATTTCAGCGTTTAATGAATTTCATATTAACTGGCCTACAAGGCCTAGAATGTTTCGTCTACTTAGATGACATCGTCATCTATGGAAAAAGTCTGGCAGATCACAACGAAAAGCTTCGCAAAGTCTTTGACAGGTTAAGAGAAAACAACCTGAAACTTCAACCTGAGAAATGTCAATTTCTCAGGCGCGAGGTAGTGTACTTAGGACACAAATGTTCTAACCAAGGAGCACTACCTGACCCTAGCAAAACGGCATGCGTCCAAACTTTCCCCATTCCTAAGACAGTAAGGCAAGTCCAATCTTTTTTGGGCCTTGCCAATTACTACAGAAAATTCATACCTGATTTTTCGAAAACAGTACGTCCTCTAACAAACTTACTCCGAAAGGATGTAAAGTTTAAGTGGACTGAGAAATGCCAAGAGGCATTTCAAAGCATTAAGAACGCTTTAATTTCCCCTCCACTCTTAATATATCCCGATTTTTCAAAACCCTTTAACCTTACCACAGACGCCAGCAGCGAGGCTCTTGGAGCAGTACTCTCTCAAGGAGAGGTAGGAAGTGACCAGCCCATTGCCTACGCCAGCCGTACCCTGAACAAGGCCGAACGTAATTATTCCACGATTGAGAAAGAGTTACTGGCTATAGTTTGGGCGACTAAAAATTTCAGGTGTTATCTGCAAGGCCGAGAGTTCACGGTCTATACAGATCACAAACCACTCAAGGGTGTCTTCAATGTTAAAGATCCCACATCCCGTCTGGTGAGATTTCACCATAAACTTTCCGAGTTCAATTATAAAATTGAGTATAAGCCCGGAAAGTACAATACGAATGCCGATGCTTTAAGCCGCATTCCACGTGATAATAGCAAAGACAAGGAAACTGCAACCTTCACGGTAGAAGCTATAGTCCACCACCAAATGGACTCGGATATAGAGGAGGAAAAACACTCATCGGACCAAAAGGAGTGTCTGCAATGCAATGCAGTAACCAGAGCCCAGACACGAAACATTCAGGGAAGTGGAACAAATCAAGACAGCCAGTCCAAACAAAAAGAACAAACCCATCATCCAGAAGCGGCAGAGGACCTTGACAGTCCACCTAGTACCAATCCGCAAATTATAGACGAAACTCGTCCCCCTGAGGTAATCACAAGCCCAGAGGAGATTCAATTAATCTTAAAAGATTATCATGATTCTCTCTTTGGCGGCCATCAGGGAGTGATAAAAACCTATAAACGGATTCGAAGAAAGTACTGGTGGAGGCACATGCTTAGTGACATCAAAAAGCACATTAAGCGGTGTGCCAAATGTCAAACCATGAAGGCCTCACCACAGTATAAAATGCCAATGGTAATTACAGACGTAGCGGAACAACCATTCGATAAAATCTATCTAGATATAGTCGGCCCACTAGAGGAAACTGAATCCGGAAATAAATATATATTAACGTTTCAGGATAACCTCACGAAGTTTGTAGATTGGTATGCCATACCAAATGGGGAAGCTATAACGGTAGCGCAAATTTTCTTCGACGAAATCGTCACGCGCTACCGCATTCCCAAAAGAATAGTCACCGATCAGGGAAGTAATTTCCTGAGTGACCTATTCAAAAAGGTATGCAAACTCCTTAGGATAAATAAGCTGCAGACTTCAGCTTATCATCCCCAATCAAATGGAGCACTCGAACGTGCACATAGACCGTTGATTGAATATCTACGAACTATAGTGGACGAAAATCCCAGCTCATGGGATAGTTATCTGCGAACCGCAGCTTTCGTGTACAATAACAGTGTACACGAAGGGACAAAATTAACTCCCATGGACTGCCTCTACGGCTTTACAGCGGACGTTCCGTCCAACTTAAGGCGAGATCCTGAACCCGTGTATAATCACGAGAGCTACTACCATATTCTCAGGTATAAGCTTCAAAAGTCTTATGCCATGGCACGGAAAAATCTTCTGATGAGTAAACAACGCTCGAAAAATTACTATGACAAAGCTGTACGTCCCCTGACATTTCACAGAGGAGACAAGGTTCTACTCAAGAGCGAGAGTCGCAAACATAAGCTCTCCCAGATTTGGGTAGGACCCTATACGGTAACCGGCATCCCCAGTTCAGTAAACACAACAATTAAAATTCGCAAACGAGAGGTGACGGTACATAACAATCGTCTAAAACCTTTCTACGAATAACATGGCGCCAACATAATCTAAGTAATTCTAAGATACATATATAATAGAATGTAAGCTACAAAATCAACAAAAACCCCATTTTAATATCCTACCCTATCCTCTCCTAGATAACAATGCGGTCAATAATTTTTTACGGACTGATCCTGATCACGATAGGAGCCCTCGCGGAGGAACCTTACACTATAACGCCCCTAAATAATACGGGAATACTATTTGAGGATCTTGGAAGCCTATCAGTTTACCACGATACTTGGAGCATCATAACTGAGTTAGATCTGGCGGAGTTGGACAATCAGACAAAACTGGCGGAACGCGCGGAACACTACGTACATCAATTATGTGGTAACAAATCCTCTGATCAAGATCTATGTACCCTACAAACAAAACATGTACATGCCCTGATGGAAAACATCAAGAGACGCACCAATGTCATTAAAGAGGCAGTGCCTAAATCACGCAAGCCCCGATCCATCTTTGATGGGATAGGTAATGCGATGCACTACCTCTTTGGCACTATGGATAGCGGAAACGAACAAGAGGTGTACAGCCGACTACGCGAATTAGAGGTAAATACTCAAACCTTAGCTGATCTGGAAAAGCAACAGATCAGTGTAATAAAAACCACTTTTGAACAAATTCAAAAACCCTTATCCTCACTGTCTGAACGACAACACCAGATAATCAATCAGATTAACCATCTGCAGAATACAACGGATGATTTGATAGCCCACCAAATAAGACAAGAGATCGTTTCTAGTCTAACATTACAAATGATAGAGTTGGAATTTAGACAACAAGCTCTACTGGACATAATAGTGTCCAGTAGAAATAATCAAATCCATCCCCTTTTAATTTCACCAAACTATTTGCTAGAGATTTATCACAAATCTCACTCCACTTGTCCCAATCTACAGGACTGTTTGTCAGTTCTGTATCAAACAGCAGATGTTAAGACACATTTGTTGCAGGACAAATTAGTTATCCGAATCAAACTCCCCATTTTTAATATCCCCAAGATGAAAATCCAACAGATTAGATGTTTCCCCATACGGGTGGATTCAAACCACTCATTAATACCTGATATCGAATTTTCCCATGTGGCGAGTCAAATCCAGACCCAGGAATTTCTGCTGCTGAAGCCAGAAAACCTGAGATCTTTCAAAAAAATTTCAAAGGGAATCGATGAGGATACTTGGGTTGGTAAGCTAAATACACCAATCACAAAAGCTAGTAAAACAGATGAATGTATCATCAAACTTTTGTTTAACCCATTAGACGAAAACCCACAGTGTAGTTTCAGGGTTCAAATTCCCCCAAGGGACACAGTAATTAAACTCAATAGACCAAATTCGTGGCTGTATTCCTTAACCGAAACTACTATAGTACATATAACTTGTACCCAACAGTTACTCACTCATCGTCTCGCAAAACAAGGAATCATGACAGTCAACGAACCATGTTCCTTGCAAATAGGGCCTCATACACTTTATTATGAAGCAGAAAATTTGCATCCGCTTAGAATCCTCCAACCAACCTACTTCCCAGGCACAAACGAAACTCAGGATGAGCTGGCAGAATACATGTCCAAGATATCAGCTCCTAAAAACCTTGAGAAACAACCAACGTTACTCCTCGGAGACGATACAAACCAACGTATCCACCTAGATACAAAATCTCTAGACGAAATCCGTACCAAAGTGAACAACATTCACTTTGGACCAAAGGCCAAGATTCCTCATATACTCTCTATTACATCCCTATCAATGACCGGACTCTTGTTGCTAATTGCATCTGTGGTGGCATTAGCAAAATATATCGTACCCGCATTCATGGCATGGGTTGCTAAACGAAGACAACAGCCCACAACTGAAAACACCCCCATGGAACCGGTTTACGCTAAAACCCAAGAAAAATTGAAACGGGCTCAAAGTCTCCCCAGAGCGAGATCTATACAAGTAGTATAATCAAAAGATCTATACTCGTTGGTTGGCCCCCGACTCATTCTTGTGTTACTACCCTTTCACTACACTGGTATTAGAAGATAAGTTAAAATAATAGTAGCAAATATAAGATAAAGCGAACACGCGAAAATTAATATTACATAAAAATAAAAATTATTTAGTAGTACCTAAGAAAAAAAAAATTTTTTTTAATAAACCTAAGTAGTACATAGCAAAGTAGAAATAATAAATTAAATAAGCAAAAAAAAAAAAGATAATAAATAGAAGAAAGAAAGGCATAAGACAGAGTTAAAACAAATAACCACTTAAAACATAAAAGATAATCGAAATTTATTTACACAAAAAATAATAAAAATAATAAATAAATAATATTCCGTAACATTAAGTAATAAATAATAATAATTAGCTAATTACTAAAATATAGACATTAAATCATAAGATTATATTAAATAGAAGTGTAATGTACTAAGGCTATAAATAGGAAATAGCTACTTACATTAGTAGAAAAATAGAATAACAAGTTAACAAATAAGACATTAACTAGGATAGCAAAAACAAACTAATACGGCTAACCAACATTAAGAATAAACACCAAAAATAGACAGTACTTTCTTAAAAACCGCCAGCATAGAGTAGCAAGGAAATATAATTCCCCAGAATTTCATACTTAACCTAGAATAAATCAACAACGTAGGATAATTAAACAACGTAGAAATTATCAGGCAAAGTAGAGTAAGTAAATATTTAGACTCCAGTATAAGATAAGTCTAACAACAAATTATAATCCGCCAACACAGAAACCGACATACGAGAAAACTCAACTCCCTGCCCAGAGCCCCTTGAACCATTTTTGCCAACCCAAATATAAGCTGAAAAAAAAAATATAAACCTGAAAAACACCCAAAACAACAAAAAATAAATAACTAGAGTACATTAGTTATAAAATTTTATTGAAATACAAAATACAAATATTATATTAATAGCCAAAAAGTTAACAAAATTTCAAATCACAAAAAAAATTTAGAAAAAAGCAAAAAAAATACTTTTAACACTAGAATTCAGGAAAAATTCAGCGGAGACTATTGGGGGATGTCCCGGATCATCCACGAACCTGAAAAAAAAAAAAAAAAAATGTTTTAGAATCACATCTGGAAATAACTTATATGAAGTATCCTTCTTACAGTTAGGGAACTCTTAGGCCGGTCCGCACTCGGCATCCCAGTCCTCCTGGGCATGACTAGGTCCCTCTCCAGGTAGATCCCAGTCCTCCTGGGCATGACTAGGTCCCTCTCCAGGTAGATCCCAGTCCTCCTGGGCGGGAACGGACGAAACACCCCAGGCCTCGTCAGAGGCGAGACTCGGTGCTGCACCCGGGAGATCCAATTCGGATCCGGAAGAACCGACCCAGGTCGTCACGTCATGCACCAAATAGTTGGGATGCATCCGACAACTAGGGCAGGCACACCATCCTACCTCCCCAGCTAGCGCCAAAGTAGCTCCTAGAAGAAAAGAGAGTTATGAAAATAACTAGAATTAAGTAACAAAATCAAAAAAAAAAACTCACCCATAACTACCCAGGAACTCCCACCGTGGGGCCACAAGCACAGCTACACCCGATGAAACACATCAGCCTCCGCCGGGGCACCCCAGATGCATACATCTGGACGCCCATTCCGCCTCAGCAGCAGCCTGATGAGCCCACGCCACCGAGGAGCCACACTCTGAACAAAAATCGAAAGTACCCTCATACAATTGGGTATTGGGCTGGTGTACGGAGCACGTGGGGAAACTACCTCACAGAATTCCATTTTGAAACAAACTATGAACGGAACTACAAAAATCGCCCCATATAAAGGGCAAAACCCCAAACGTTAGCAAAAAATTGGTCAAGATGCAGTTAAAATGCATCGTGTACTTATCTTGTTTAAAGATACAAATCCCACACAATTCATTTCCTTTTTTCTCTCTTTTTCAAGCCGGTACAAGATGCATTGCAATATCTCATACCAACTCTACGTGCACCAAGTTTTTTTTATTTTTTTTAAGGCAGATATCAAATTCATCACAACTTGATAAAACACCCCATACGGAATCCACACCCACACAGCTTTTCGAGAATTATTCCTCTTCAAAGAATAACTCTCTTTTTCGCGGGGGGAAGGAATGTTATATATAAAATCCTAGTACATATATGTACCCTATGTGCATATACATATATATGTATAACGTTGGAATGTTATATATATAACCCTAGGTACATATTGGACATATAAAATAAAAAAGAAAAGAAAATCATAAATTATGATTTTCAGTAAACTAATCATGTACAAAACACGATTAGTTTATCTTCCAAAAAGGGTGAAGAAAATTGCATCAGCAATTTTCTTGAAATTCCAAACAATTCATAAAATTTTTCCCATCAAACGACTTGGGAAAAACAAAAGTTTCAGATTTCAACCAAGTCGTTTAATAGCAACAACCTCCACGACAAATTTTGCCTTCAGCAAAATTTGTCAGTGGAAATAATTAAATTCACAAAGAAATCAAAAAGCAAATCGTACGTTCAGTACAATTTGCCGTGAAAAAATTCAATATGTATGTACATACGTACATACATATTGTGTAAAAAGCTTTCGTGATAAGAAACGCGCGCCGCATAAATGCATTGTATGTATATGCGCGTCGCGATTTCAAACGGTGGCTGATGTTTTAAAAAGTGTAAGATTACATTTTTGCAGCCATCGTTCAACGCGAATAATTCTGGACATGTTCAAACATGTCCAGAGTTAAAAATTAAAATTTTCTCAGGATAAGAAAATGCAATTTAGCATTTTCTATCCTGAACGACGGCTCTTGATCACGATGAATGTGATCAAGAGTTGAGTTGAGTTTAAAACATAGATTACGGCGGATCGAGAGTTTTTTTTTTGACTTTGATCGGGTGCGGCAAGACAGTTCGGAAGAAGAAAGTTGGAAATAAAAAACAGTTGTTGTACTTAATCGGTTAAATTGTAAAACACAGAAATCAGTTTTTGATAATTGGAAATAGAAAAGAGTTGTGGTACTTAGCCGGTTAAATTTTAAAACACAGAAATCAGTTTTTGATAATTGGAAATAGAAAAGAGTTGTGGTACTTAGCCGGTTAAATTTTAGAACACAGAAATCAGTTTTGATAGTTGGAAATATAAAAGAGTTGTGGTACTTAATCGGTTAAATTGTAAAACGAAGAATAAATCAGTTTGTATAGTTGGAAATAAGAAAAGAGTTGTGGTACTTAATCGGTTAAATTGTAAAACGCATAAATTAATGGCTATTTGGAAATTGAAAAGAGTTGTGAAAGAATTTGGATTGGAATATAAAAAAAGAGCTCCAAAGAAAAACGGGAAGAAAATAAACTGTGAGTTAACAAAAAGTTGTGTTTAACTTCTGACTTAACCATTGTGCTTGGTGTATCATTTGGATTGTACGACTGCTTCGCGCCCTGCGAGCAGTGGAGGTAACTAGTATAATATAACAGGAGTAAATTCCTACTTAGGTGTGGGATGGACAAATAGCAGAATTAAATTTCTGCAGTAGGAGTAAATTCCTACTTAGGTGTGGGATGGAAATATAGCAGAATTAAATGTCTGCAGTAGGACTAAATTCCTACTTAGGTGTGGGATGGAAAAATAGCAGAATTAAATTTCTGCAGTAGGAGTAAATTCCTACTTAGGTGTGGGATGGACAAATAGCAGAATTAAATTTCTGTAGTAGGAGTAAATTCCTACTTAGGTGTGGGATGTAAAAATAGCAAAATTAAATGTCTGCAGTAGGAGTAAATTCCTACTTAGCTGGGAGATGGAGAATAACAGAATTAAATTTCTGCAGTAGGAGTAAATTCCTACTTAGGTGTGGGATGGAAATATAGCAGAATTAAATGTCTGCAGTAGGAGTAAATTCCTACTTAGGTGAGAGATGGAGAATAGCAGAATTAAATTTCTGCAGTAGGAGTAAATTCCTACTTAGGTGTGGGATGGACAAATAGCAGAATTAAATTTCTGCAGTAGGAGTAAATTCCTACTTAGGTGGGAGATGGACAATAGCAGAATTAAATTTCTGCAGTAGGAGTAAATTCCTACTTAGGTGTGGGATGGAAAAATAGCAGAATTAATTTCCTGCAGTAGGAGTAAATTCCTACTTGAATGGAAGCAAAATTGGAATTTGGATAATTAGGAAAATCAGAGTAAATTCTGATGTGTTCAGATTAGATTCTGAATTGGGAATGGGTGCTTCTGCTGTGGCTCGTCGCCTTTTCGAACGTTCGGGTTACCAGCAATGTGTTTTTTTCTTCATTCTGAATATTCAATTAATGTGTAGTAAAGCAGCATTTAGTTTGAATAGATAATAGAAAAACATTTATTAAAAAGCCACAGCAATGCTACGTTTCAAAGTTAGTTACATCAAGTAGGAAGTAGATAATTTTGGAAGAAAGAAATATATCGTAACTATCCATGATACAAAGATTAACAAGGTATGGCCGGAAAATCTGTCAATTGGTTGCTTGCCTCCTTTGGCGACAATTATTAGGAATTTGTTTGTCTCAATTTCAATCGTCCATATCACAGTGAAAAAAGTTTCTATTTGGAAATTTCTTTGCTTTCCCACTAGCACATAATTACTTTTCCCGAAGTGATTTAATCGAAGAAACTAATATTTTGTTAAATATTTTAATATATTCAAAACGTATTTCAGTCAATAAAATTCGAAAAATTCAAAATAAATTTTCTGGAAATGACTTTAGTTACCTCATAACGTAGCACATAAAAAACTCCTCTCGAATCGGCCATATCTTGTTATCTTTGTATCATGGTGGCTATCCACGGATAATCTGTCATCTTTAATTTCCCAAATACTCAAAGATTTACAGATCCGTGTGCGCGTTGTGAAAGTAGAGAAATTTTAATAGTAAATAATTTAGAAAATATAAAATGTCCAAAAAAATTCTTTCTAATTTTTGTTGTTTTTGGAACTTTTGGAACATGTGTACAAAGTTTTAATTCAATCTTAACTTGGAATCGGATATAAATTTAAACGCAATCCACAATTAATTAATAACCAAAAAAAAAATGAGAAACTCGCAATTCCATGAAAAATTCATTAATGGAATAATAAGAAAAAAATAAGGTAATCTTGTTTGGAAATGAAAGTTTTGGTGTAATATTGGAAAAAGAAATTGGGTATTTATTAGTATTGTTAGAAGAAAGACAAATTTAAAAGTGAAAAAGTTTTAATAAAGATGAAAAAATAGATTTTTGTTATGGGGTGTAATGCAGTAGGAGTGGGCATGGGAGTCCCTCCCTCCTCTTCCCTCCCTTAAAATGTTCTTAAGTATAGATTTTTTTATGTCCGTCCGTTTGTAAAAAAAAAAAAAACAAGATTTGAATCAGGCATTCAGTTTTTTTTTGTTTAAAGTAAGTAATTGTTATTAAAAAATAAAGTTGTCGTCATATACCGTTTCTTGTAGATTTCCGTTAATTTTTATATGTGGTCCAAATTAGAATTTGAGAAGTATCAGATTCTGATGTGACATGGGTCAAATGTCGGACCGTTTGAGGCTTGATCCTGATCTGATATAATTCAAGTTTCGCACGATGATTCTTTTGAGAGTGTCATATCGAAATTTGACATATCTCATTTGCAGATAATTACACAATTTAAATAATTTTAAGTAGAATGGATCGATCATACAAGATATCGTGATAAATGGGAATAGAAGTGACATATGTAAAACAGCTAATGAAGACAATAAAGCTTCTGCGTGATCAGAGAGCATGGAAGAAGTTAGAAGATTTTTAGCTTTTGAAGACATAATGAAATAAATTCACTGATTTATATACTCTTTTTCTTATCATTTAAAGAAGTTCTCTTACTCATTTTTGTGTTATCAAATTTACAGTTTCTTTCTGGTGTTCATTTTTTATTTGTAAACTGTAGTTTTAAGGTTTTGTACAAACTATTGCTACTTACAAAAAACTATATACCATGTATTTCTCTGCATCTTGTATCGCAATTAATTTATTGATTTCAATTATAAATCACCGTAACACCATCGGCGCCAGGATAAAAGCCTTACTTCTGTAAGGTCGCTTTACCCCTTCATGCACACATTAATTTTAACACACACGAGCATGTACATGAAGTGGTTGAGTATGACAATTTTTTATCAACGCAAATATCAAGCATGCTAAATGTAAAGTAACAAACGGAAATGCTATCCAAATGAGAGAAAATTAAAATTAAAAATTCAATTATAACAGAAATATCCCAGTTATGGATTTGGATAAAATCTCCGAGTACCACTACTGATTAACTACAATATCTAACGGATACGCAGATAGTATCATTCATTCTTACCTTGAGTTCGAATATTGTTATTCAAGTGGACCTGCTAATCAGTAGTAATACAAAGAACATAGCGTGTGAATTGAAGGTGGTCACGCAGAATGATGTTCATTTAAAAGCTACCATCTTTATTTGAATGTACTTAAAAAAAAAACAAAAAAAAAGGATGGGGTTGGGGCTCTTCATTCAGTTTAATGCCCCAGATCATCGACGAGCACCCATGCATCACATTGCTATGTATGAGTTATCCTTTAACTATTTCTCCAACACTTTAATAATGTTATTAAACCTTAATTGCTTTGAAAGACTTAATTTAAAAAGATCTTTTACATCGCTGAATCATCGGCTTCCATTTAAAAAAAAAAAAAAAACCAAACAAACACTTTACCAAGATTTTCCATAATTAACGATGTAAAACTCAGCTAGAAAAACTATTTTCCTCCAGCAGCAATTTTGCCTTACGTAAAGAAAAATCTTCTCCACGAAAAGTGGGTCACATAGATATGGAACTTCGATGCAATGTGATATGGAAGAAGAAGAAAAAACGGGATGAAGTCTTTGAAGTATTTCTATGGTTTATATGCACAGAGTTGAAAATGAGGTCATCAGAGTTTTATAGATTTCAAACAACCACCCGCCCTCTGCAGTATTCCAACCCAACCTAACCATGGAAAGGGAAGAAGAAGACTTGGTCAATTGCCGCAGAAGCATAACAGCAATGTATGTATGTATATTTCCTTTTTCCTGTATGTTATGTGCCATTTAATACATACACACCAGTTTTGTGAAGCGAGAGGAAATCGTATATAAACACACCCCCTCCCAGGCCCAATTTCATCTGATAGAGAGTCCTTAATATCAGTGTATAAATCCTTCACCCCTGGAGGACGACAATGGTAACGAAAATAGGTCAATCGATAGATGAAATTCAAGAAAAAACAAGGCATTTCCGGAAAAATATTCATTATGCTCTGACGGCATCTTTCTGTGAAATTGAAAGGTAACAATTATCTCAAAGACACAACCCAGAGTCGTTTTGCATATACGACAATCACGCCACGAGTTTCAATACGTTCTGTTGTACTTCGACACTGGCGCCCCCATGCGGTAAAAGTTACAAGATCAAAGACAAACACCAAAAATCCAATATCCAATCCAAAACGATTTTAAGTTTTAAAGTTAAGTAAGTAGTAGTTGTATGTAAGTTAATAGTAAGCTCTTTTGAAGTAGTAGATTAGTATTTTGTCGAGCGGAGCGTAATAAAATGTTCAAAGGTAAGAAGAAAACAAGTTTTCTGGTTTTTGTTGTGGAATGTTTTCATTTAGTTTCATTTTCAAGTTCAAAGTCAAATTTTTTGTTGATTATTATTTTATTTATTTTTGAAGTTAGGAAAACATTCTAGCTACACTAAAAAGAAAAACATCAAAAGAAAACGGAATTTTTATAAGAATGATTCATTCCTATTAATTACTGCATCTACTTAGACAAAATTTTAAACTTATATTAAATTTATATGCAATGGACAATTTAAAACAAACGGTTACATTTTTTTTAGACCTTCCTTAACACGTGAACTGCGATGCCAGTCCCAATGGACCAGCTCAGTGCAGCACTGAACTTTCCGCTTCTTAAAATATAATTGTGTAGGTAGTTAGAATTTAAATGATATTTTAAAACAAGTTATATAATTTTTATTTTAGAGAAATATATTGAATATATTGTTTGCCTGGGCAAGTCATTCAAAAGGTGACTGTCTTCTTGGTAGGTACCTACAATTTTAGTTATTTTCCATTAAAATTGTGTTTACTTTGTTCCATTGTTTTGCGCTTGGTACAAGGAATATAAGTAAGCTGGTATCTGAACATGTTTTCGCCGTCTTGAAAGCTTTAAGCTTTTTATGACCTCAAAACGAGCCATTTTTCTTGTCGATGGCATTAGGTTAAAACATGCACAGTGAATGAATGCATAAAAGGCATTTTAATAACAAATTAATCAGATTTGCATCAAGGGCGGACCCAGACATTTGCTCTAGGAAACTAAGAAGAAAAAAATAAATAAAATAAAAAGTAAAGTAAAGTAAAATTAATAAAAATTTCATACCCGAACAATGAAGTACAGCTACGATCTATATCAGTTAGTTTGCTACTAATTAGGTACAGCATTTCAAAGTATAGAACTTGATCGACAAAACTTTAATTTGTAAGTCGGGCGTAATGACGGAAACTGGTAAAGTACTTATAATATAGCGCTAACAAATTCTCTTCGATGCATAGATCTTGCTAATAACTTCATAGTTAAGAATACGCTCACTTAA
The DNA here is from genome assembly GCA_963924295.1 of Dioctria rufipes. NCBI lineage: Eukaryota > Metazoa > Arthropoda > Insecta > Diptera > Asilidae > Dioctria > Dioctria rufipes. The sequence continues at coordinate 320,197,446 of OZ002740.1, read as the reverse complement.
CTATGAAGTTATTTGTGCAAGGTAAAAGATGAGTGTGGAAAGTGTAATTTTTAATTTAGGTATAATAAAGGAAGCAGGGGAAGTACAATCAGTGGAAATATAATATAAATTTTGAGGAATATTACCAATATTTCAAAGGAATGTAGGTATCTATAATAAAAAATAACGTGTGTGCATACAAAAGAATTTTTTATAACATATACAATGTAAAATAGGCATCGATATTTTAACGTCAATGAACGCACATCATTTAGATTTGTTATTTCCTGCTATTAAGCAAGTTGGGACTCGAATTAAATTCAAGTGATTACCTTCTCAGCAATTTTTTAAAATTTTGAAATGTATTGTGAACATTTTTGAATATTCAGGATAACCTTGTAGAAATTGATAATTATTCTTGTGCGCATAATACATTATCAATAACCCTTAGGGTTACAAATAATGAATCGAGCCCATCTTCACATTGTTTTGTCTGTTGAATATGTACTTGTAGTGCTTAAGATGAATATATTTCGTTAAGATTTTACTAAAAAGTGAATTGGTGGAACGAACATTGACCCCAATACTATTGTTATATGATACGATTTGCAGAGTGTCTTCAATTTACCAAAGGGATTACCTTCGATGTTTTATTATAAACGAAAATTGAACGTATAATCCAGCTCCAACATTATTTTACCAAATTCAAAAAAACATAACATATTGCACGGTGTTGACAGAAGTAGAAGGAATGATTTAGTATCACTTCTTAAAAAGTTATTGACCAAAATTATACTGAATGGCTCACGTGGCGAACATACATATATTTCTGTGGAATGATTCATGTATCCCTCAAAACCAAAACAGAATAACTCCGACAGCTATATGCAACTTTTGAATGACAACAAACAAAACAAATCTGTTACTCAAAAGTTTTCGGAACCGGGCCATTCGCATATCTAGGAAGTGAAAAGCGTTCACAATGTTTCAAATATTTGAAGCATATTGAAATCACAGCCCACTATCATTGCTCAGAATTTTAAGCAACATGAATTATTGAAATGTGATTTTACGAGTAAGGTTTTCTTCGAACTCTAAAAATACTATCTTCCAGCCACCGAAAAAAACAATAAAGAACATAAAAGATTTGTCGCCTTTTTTGTCTAAGCAGGATAAAATATATTTTCAGGCTTTATTTAGACTAAAATAAATTAATAAATTTTTGAAAAAGTTTATATAATTTATTGAAGCAGAGTAGTAGTATATTCAGTATGATTCTATTAAGAATTTCTGTAGCCTATTCGAATTGAATTGAGTTACCTGATACCATAAAATAACATTAATATTTATTTATTGGATCTCCTATAGAAAACCGTATGTGCTAGTAATTAATTTTAATTTAATTTTAATTTAATTTTTCCTTTAGGTTTAATTAGGCAACGATAATTATTATACAATAACTAGTAATATGAATTTTTTATCATTTAATTGTAACATCAATGAAACAAAGCAGAGCGAAAAACTTCTATCATACAGTTTTTATTTTTGAAGGCTTAAAATTTAAAAGTTGATTTACTAAAATCATAAAATATGCACTTACGATTTTCCAATATACAGATGATATACATACTCCATAAATATAAAATTTTTTTGAAAACATCAGATTGCTCAGACTTTGCTTTGAAATATTTAAATTTTATACACAAATAAATATTAATATAATTTCAATATTTAATTAAAATATTAAATGAAGAGAAACTCTAAGAACTTTTGTGAAGGAACAAATTATTTTCTATTTTTAGTGTACACTTTAGAAGCAGTCTTTTTTAAAAAGATTTTTGTTTTTTATATACATATATATATTCTGATTTTATTTGAATAGAGTATAAATGTTGACTTTATTACAGCTATAGCGGAGGGCGATCGGAGCTCCCCTTGTGTCCGCCACTGATTTGCATACGTATTTAAGGGAGTATTTTAAAATGGACTATATACTTACATACAAGTCGACTAAATCAAAATATAATAGATAATTTCTTTGGTTCCATAAGATCTAAAGGTGGTTTGAATGACCACCGTACTACTACAGACTTTAAGTATACATAGATTAAGATCATACTTATTAGGTATGTTGAATTAGTTCCATTTAAAAATGTGTAAAAATCTTAGCAAAGTTGTAATTTACTTTTAACATTTTGTTATCGTAATAAACTATCTATATATCCACTACTTTAATTTCCTATTTTCGTTGAATTTAAAATTTTTTTTAAAATTAGACTACATATTTATATATTTATACGCAATGAAAATATTCTGTTCTCAGTGGGTATCCTTGAAGAAGTTGATTTTGAAAACCTTACTTTAGATTGGTTTTTCACAAAATGAAGATTTTGTTTTAAGAGTAGGTCGTCATTAAAAGCTGTAGATTAGGGATGCACACGATGTATCGATACATCGATAACTTCGATATTTCTCAAAAAATATCCGATGTTTTTACATCGATTTTCGTCTTCAAGAACATTGCCAACATCGATATTTTATATTCGATACATCGATAAATAGCATTTGAATTTTTGAATTGACAGCTAATTATAGTGTAAGAGTTGGTCTGTTCAAATACTCGAATTTGTGTGAATGCATTAAAACATTTTTACCCAAAAACACTCAAACTCTGTTGACGTACTCAGAAAATTGGGGAAAATATGTAGATGTCACACTTCCCATTCAATAAAGTTTTAGCCCAAATCCACTCAAGAAAAAATTCGGGGTAATTGTATAAAAACTGTCAAGCACATTAAAATTTGAAATCGAGAATTGTCAGAAGTTTAAACTGTCAAAGGAAAAATGGAAAAGGCGGCAGAATTTGCAAATGATGTGCACTGTTTGCCCAGGTTGTATAAAAATCTACAAAATAGTACATAAGTAAAATGAATAGATATGTGTTATTTTTGGCATTTTATTTTCAAATTAAGTTGTTAGCTTGACAGTTTGTAGTTGTTACTTTCGCTTTCTGCCCAAGAGCACACAAAAGTTGTTCATGTTGTTCCAAATTTGATAGCTTCCCCTCCTGCACATTTTCACACAAAAAAGCCCAAGAAGGAAAACATCCGAGAAGTACGTGAACAGACCTAGTAGCTCGAGGGCTTGGAAATTAATCACAGTAACACAGCGTATACATCGCATGCTTTGACATCCTCCTGATCTTCATATGCGAAACATGTGAAACATCGAAGCATACGTTGCGAAGTGCGGAGCGCCGACACATGTCCAAATCTTCAACTTTATAAGTAATAGTAAAATGGACAATAATTGTTCTCACTGAGCTTTTCAGTTTTTAATGAGATTACTCTTGCAAAAGTTGTTTATATTAAGAACATTGTGATTGGTTCCACTGAATAATTTGTAGTGAATTACTATATAGCCTAAATTTTTTTTACCATTTATGATGTGATTAATTATGAAAAATACTTCGAAAAGGAATGTACGTCTCTCTTTCAGTTTTATTGGAACAGATGTTTCTTTTCCTAATGTAATGTATATTTTTTAGAATTTTATTTGATTTTTGAAGTACGCACTTATTTCTTTCAATGAGTAATGCCGCGTTCTTGTGGGAAACACCTTTCTTTATAGCTTCTGTTACAACTATTGTTCCTTATCTTATTTTATAAGTAATAAATAACTCGATCTGTTTAGTAAACTTCACCGAATTGTTAAAAACGTTTTACTTTCGCGAGAAGGAGAAAAGGAGGAGTAAGCATCAGAGATGCCCCGGTATATAAAAGTCTAATCATGGAAACCTGGCAGATAGTCTCCTACATAGTTTTGCGGCAAAATATGAAGGAATACTATCCTAATTTGACAAAAATAACACCAAAATATTTTTCTATCGTACCAACCTCCGTTCCATTAAAACGACTCTTCTCAAGGGCGGGCCAAATAAAGGGTTTTCCAATAAGAGGTGTTATTTTGATATTCAAAGAAAAGTGCCATTTTTTGAGATAAATGATCGGATCTTTATTTCATTATAAAGAGGAAGGTATGCCGTTAATAATGGAAAATAACATCAGCCAAATGACCACCACGACCACGCCTACAGGACCATATCCTTTTCATGAAATTTTCCATAACCAAATCGCAAAGTGGCTGCCCTATGTCCTCTATAGCCGCACGAATTCCATCTGTGAGGTTTTGAATCGACGCTGGGCTATTGGCGTAGACCTTCTCTTTCACGTGGCCCCAAAGGAAGAAGTCGCAAGGTGTTAAGTCACAAGATCTCGGTGGCCAATTGTGATCACCTCTTCGAGAGATAACACGGTCCGGAAACTTTTCCCGTAAAAGATCAATGGTTTCGTCGCTTGTATGGCACGTAGCGCCGTCTTGTTGAAAGTAAACGTTGTCCAGATCAATACCATCCAATTCCGGCCATAAAAAATCATTAATCATCTGTCGATAGCGCAATCCATTCACCGTAACTGTTGCTCCACCCTCATTTTCGAAAAAGTAAGGTCCAATGACCCCGCGGGACCATAAGCCGCACCAAACAGTCACACGTTGAGGATAGAGAGGCTTTTCAACAATAACTCTTGGGTTTTCCGAGCCCAAATGCGACAATTTTGCTTGTTGACGAAGCCATCGAGGTGGAAATGGGCCTCATCAATCAAGATGAGTTTTCGATGGAATTCCGAATCATTTTCATGCATTTCAAGGACCCAATCAGTAAAGACTCGACGTTGTTGATGATCGGCTGGCTTGAGTTCTTGTGTTAACGAACTTTATAAGCCTTAAGACCCAAATCTTTATGCAAAATACGGTGTAATGACATTTGTGGAATGCCTAATTCCAAAGAACGACGAGGAATGGACAAGTCTCGGTTTTCTTCAACACTTTCGGCTACAGCAGCAATATTCTCGGCTGTTCTTGAGCGACGTGCACGGGTTTTATTCTTCACATCACTAACTAACTAACTAATTGATCAATCGATTAAATTAATTACGATTATTTTCTTGAGATTAATTTTTCAATCATAATTTTCAATCGCTAATCTAATTAAAAAATTTAATCGATTAATGCCCAACACTGCCGGATACGTTATGAAAAAGATTTATCCAAAAGAAGAATACAGGAGATGCAAAATAAATATTCTTGAAAGAACTTATTCATACCTCTAAAGGGTTTTTGAAGAAGAACATGAAATTAGTAGAACAAATAAAGACTTAAGAAGGAAGGTTTAATTACTTTTGGATTAAGCATTTAAATAGAAAGGAAGAATGAAATAAACGTGCAAGTAAATGAAGTTAAATAAAATAATCATTTGAACAGAAAATGATATTTATTCCCATGTTCATTTTAAAAAGTGACTCGTTATGACGCCACAGAAAGCTTTAAAGGAATTTCATTTCATACCAGCATACCGTGTATTGTGATTGTCTATATACTATACAATATACACAATGGTATTGCTCTTGTGTATAGAACTATATAGTGATTTCGAAACGCTATTTAACTTAGTACTGTTTTGTAGAGTCGCAACTATTGCAGTGCAGACGCTACCAAAGGAAGCCAGCAATGCTCGCTGCAATATAAAATCAATGATGCCTGGTCCTGATGTACGAAAAACTACAATTTTTTCTCAGAAATTTACTGGAAATTTTTTCCTTAGAATTGTTATGCATTGGAGGCCGACAACGGCACACATTGTATGACTGCATCTGAAAATAACTCCAGTCGGCCACCAGACTGAAAAAAAAAAATTCTCCGAAACATTTTCTGTAAATTTCTAGAAAGAAATGAATTCTTATTGCTTTGCTCATCTACTTGTCTACGCTCGGCCCATGCACCCGTTGTCGGCCTCCAATAATTCCTAGCAATTGTATGGAAAAAATTCCAGTAAATTTCTAACAAAAGATTACGGCCTTTGTAGGTTCTTAATTTGGCTATGCTCTTACGGCTTATCCCTTATTCCCTTGAACCTCTTGTAAATACTTCAATTGCACAGCTTTGCTTTTATCGAAGCATGAACAAAACTGTTCAAAATATTATTACAAGTGAAGCTATATGACATTATAACAAGGAAGCATTATCGCAACACTACCCGGGGTAGCAAAGTTATGTCATCACCACAAAATAATATCAAAAATTTGTTACAAGAAAGAGGAAATTTATGTGAAAACGAAATGTCACAGAATAGTTTGATTAGCTGGGATTTGTCCGGCAGTATTATAAGCGATTAGCAATATAGGAATATTTTGATTCCAATCGCGTTGGTGATAGTCCACTATTTTCTTGGGATGCTCGACCAATTTTCTGTTGAAGCACTCTACCGTGCCATCATATTGTAGATGTAGACCAGATTTGATTAGATGTAAAACAGATTTGAAGATCCGTCCTTGGTTCGAATGAAGCTCATGAGCACACCAGACCTATTGATTCACTTTGTTTGGATAGGGGATATTTTCACCTGAGCAAATTTCACCCTATAGGGGGGAAATTCGCACCATAATTTTTTAAACTGAAAATGCACATACAGTATAAAAAAGTCGAAAGAATTTCTTCTTTTAACAGGGTTCGAATCTTATACAAGCAGTTTTTGGAAGTTTGAATGATAGCCTTATAATTTAAACAGAGTGCGAATTTCACAGTTACAAATTTTGGAAGTTTACGTGATAGGCTTCTACTTCAGACAGATTGCGAATCTTATACCTGCAAATTTCTGGCAGTCCGAGAGATAACCTTGCATTTTAAATAGCCTGCGAATGTTGCAGATGCAATTTTCGGTAGTTTGAGTGATGGATTTCTACTTTAAATAGGGTGCGAATTTTACAGGCATAATTTTTTGGCGTTTGAGTGATAGCCTTACACTTTAAACAGGGTGCGAATGAGACAGGTAAAATTTTCGGAAGTTCGAGTAATAGCCTACTACTTTAAACATGGTGCCAAATTTACGTACAATTTTTAGAAGTTCTAGTGAAAGCCTTCTAGTTTGAACATTGTGCGAATATTACAGGTCCAATTTTTGGAAGTTTGAGTGATAGTCTTCTACTTTAAACAGGGTACCAATGTTACAGCTAGAATTTTTAGAAGTTTGAGTGACAGCTTTTAACTTTAAGCAGGGCTCGAGTCTTATACGTGCATTTCGTGGCAGTGCGAGCGATAGCCTTTTACTTTAAACAGGGTGCGAATATTACATGAACAATTTTGGGAAGTTGACTATAAGCCTTGTTATTTAAACAGTTAAGCTTCATACCCTCTTTAAAGTAGAAGACTATCACTCGAAATTCCAAAAATTTTACCTCTTTTTTCCTACAAATTATTAAGCCAAGCTAATGGGATACTCTATGATGCAAATCAAAGCAAGGAAATGAATGTGAGGAGAGTGGCGGAGGTGCTTATATATGCCACTCTTAGATCTTCGCAGGTTGTATTCCGTAGGAAAGACAGAAGATAGTAGACTATTCCACTTTCGCACAGTTCGGGATAAAAAAGCATCACTGAATTCTGCTGTACGGCCAAAAGTCATTTGAAGGGTTAAAGGATGTACGCAGTTTGTAGTGCGAGTACTGTGTGCAGGAATCATTCTGCAAGGAATCTAACTAGATATTTGATCGAAACATTGGCCATACATGTAGCGAAAGAGGCGCGAAAGGAATCTTACATTGCGACGTGCTCGAGTGAGTCGATACGACAAGTTTCTGCCAAATCGCCAATGAGCATGAAGGCTCTCTTTTGGACTATATCCAATAAAGCTAAGACTATACTATTAGCCCCCGCCCAGATATGGGAATTGTATTCCATTCTAGGTCTGATATATGTAGGAGATGTAGAGGAGCGCTAGATTCGATGGGCTGAAATATTCGCTCGGGTGCGAATTTCACTTTTACGGGGCGTGTAAGAGAAATTCGCACTTTTCCCCTCAGTCATATTCAGAATGGAGATTCGTTTACCTGCCAATTCATGCTTTGTACACCCAGAGGAGAACAAAATTTACCAGAAGACTACGTATCGGAGCTCACACACCTCGATTAGCTGATGTACACGAGGCCACGAGAGCGAAATTAGCAGCAAATATTGATCGGATTAAGACCCGCTGTGACTTACATGCTAATACCGCAGGATTTAACGAAGGTGATTTATGTAATTTAGCCCCAAGTAGTCAATAAGGGAGACAAATTTGCTTGGCTGACTGACTGATTCTGCGTCAAAATGCGTTGCCTCAGTCAACCAACACATAGCAGCACGACGCAAGAGCATTCTGCTCCCCTTGTGCTCAGACGTGTCATCACAATAATGTTGCTCTGTGGTATTTCTTATATGATTGCCGAGTTTAATTGCGTGCATGTTAATTCAAGCTACAGTTATTGATATAAATAATAACTGTATCACAAATTTAAAGCACATAATTGGAATTGAATTATTATACAATGTGATCACCTCAAATCGTAGGTAAAAAATTGAACAGCCGTCTGATCAGAAATTTCAAAATGGTCGAAACTATTTATTTGCAGTTATTGAAATGTTGTGACCTTGTTGCAGCTTAGAAAAGTGTACCACGGAATTTCGTTTCCCCCCCCCCCCCTCACCCGGAATGCCTTTTTTTTTTTTTTTTTTTTTTTTTTATATATTATTAAGCCAAGCTCAGGGGATACCCTATGATGCAAAGCACAGCGTGGCAGGAAGGAGATAGGGAAAGGATTAAGGGATATGAGGAGAGCGGCGGAGGTGCCGATGTATGTCGCCCTTAAACTTTTGCAGGTTGTATGCCGGAGGAAAGACAGAAGATGGTAGACTGTTCCACATTCGCACAGTTCGGGATAAGAAAGCATCACGGAATTTAAGTGTACGGCCGAAGGTAATTTGAAGGGTAAAAGGATGAGCGCGGGATGCAGCGCGGGTATTGCGTGCAGGAACTATTCTACAAGGGATCAGACTAGATATCATCCATGAAAAGTGTAGCATGCTAGCAGTGTGTGGGCTTTAGTAATGGGATGCGGCAGTCACCCCATGAAACAATTTTCTTGTTCATGGAATTTGTTCAGCACACGATATATTTATAAGTTATATAATTTTTGGTTAAATCTTTCTTTATATGGCGATTGCATTGCAACAATACATCTATAAGTAAACAAAATGGTAGTCTTTTACTTTAGGTACATTTTTGGTATTGGTACAAGCTCCGGACCCATTGAATGTGTTAATACGGGGTATGGCGTATAATAAAATTAGGTTAAAGTACACATTCTGATTTTAGGTTTTCATCCAACTTTTTTTAATGAAGCAAATATAAACCATAAATTTTAAATTGATAATAAATTGTATCTTAGTGAATATTAGTTTGAAGTGGAATGTCACCAACTCAATGTCCAGTCACTTGCTTTTTTCACCTCACGATCCTTTATACCAAACTGAATTAAAACTATTTTTTTATTAATATGTATTTGCATTAACTTAAGGAAATAAAAAAAATAAAAATAATAACAAAAAAAAAAAAAGATTTTCAATGTTATGTAAATATATTTTGTTGGAAACTGAGAAGAATAATTAAGTAGGTAAGATAACTAAGATTACGGGGAGTCCACATATTAAAAATCGAAATTACATTTAAAATCATTTTAATCACAGGTTTTCGATGGAGAGGTAACCTTAATTAGATACTAAAATATTGTCAGCTACGTATGACAAGTAATATTTTTCATCTAGTTAATTTACGTATTTGTTTTTCCACCAATCACTATTAAATCGGCAGTTAAAAAAAAAACTGCTCAATTAAATTTTTGTTTTTATTTTCATACAAAAATTTATTATAAAACTAAAAAGAATTGCGTTGGCGTGTTGTTTTTTTTTTACTTTATCAAGAGGAAATCGAGGTTATCTTATCATACTTAGAGTTATTGATAAACGGAATGAAGTAAAACACAACAGCTAGAGCAAATCACAAATATTTCGATGAACAATTAGCTTTTTATAAAATATATTTTCACTATATTTATTGTTTAGTCGTCACCACTTAGTCAGCACCAATCTGGTTTTACATTAAGAACTGTAGGAACCAATAAAAGCTCCGCAATGTGGACAATAATGATTGGCATTTTTACAATCATCGATACAATATGGCAAGCACGGACAGCACCAACAACTGGGGATAGGCAAAAGAAAACAATTTTTTTTAAAAATAGTTAGAACAAAGTTCATCTCACGTGTGTTTGTTTTTATAAGAAAATTGATAAAAAGAGTAAATAGTTACCCAAAAAGACAGAGGAAGATCGCTAGCAGGTGAGTTTTAGTTCCTGGCTCATGTTCAACTTTTGTAATAATTTGGGTTCTGCAATGTGGACATATCACAGGATTCGGATTAGGTCCTACTATTGGCGGACTGATGATAACAGAAGCTAAAATAAATTACAGTTCTAGGTATACTTAAAATATGTGACTAAAATAATTCCATGAAATTGTAAAACTCTCTCACCTGGAACAATTACTTGGTGCTGAACTGTAGGCTGTTGTTGATAGTGCTGCTGTTGTGGTTGTACCTGTTGAGGTGGAATAAATCCCATGGCAGCATCATAAGTTGGTGGCGGTAATGGTGATGCCTGTATATTAGCATCTGGATAAAGGGATTTGCTCTCCATATTTTCCTTGTGACCTTTAAAATGTAGTTATTACAAAAGTTCACGTGACGACTGCAAATATCGAAACACGACCATCTGATTTGATTCTATGAAATTTACTGAGCTAATATCTGTAAAAGCTTATCAGTTGAGTCATATGGGTTGTTGTGGCTATAATTCAGACTTCTCATTTCTCTATATTAACTCGAGCTAGTAGTGTATATGAGCATCCACATACTTAAATATGTATTCAAAGAGCATTATATACTGTCAAGCAAATAATTTTATCTTAGTTATGAAGGTGCATAAAATGCGGAGTAAGAAAAATAGGCACTCGGAAAGATAATGCTGCTAACTCTTGCCTGCTTTGTTTCTTTTATCATAATTTGTTATTCTTAGTTGAACACCATTTCATCTCGTTCCTACTCATTTGATAATTTCACTGAATTGATTGATGAGTAAACAGAAAGTTTTGTTAACGATTGATACAACACTTCTTATAACAATTCTATAATGCAGATAACTGTAGATTGAAATTTTTATTATAAACTGCAGAAATAACTTATGCAATATGAAATCTTAATTACAGTTTTATGGGATAAGAGGATTTATATATGTATTTTGTAAATGTTGGTGGTATGATGCTTACCTACTATCAGGCAATCAATATTCTGTTTATATAAAACACAAGCAAATTAACAATCTTTGTTTGGTATTTGATTTTTCCTGTTTCGGTTCTTTATGTAATGGTCTTATGTGTTACAAATGTACAGTGTAACATGATCAACAGTCTTTTAATACTTAATAATAATAATAATAATAATTTTATTAGTTAATATAAAACTTAAACTAGCAAAGTTTGTATTCTCTAGATTTAATTTAAATTTAAGTATTTTCGCGCCGTAGTTTCATTATTGGTAGCTGGTTTAATAATAATGAATTTTGTATTTTAGTAGTAATTATATAGTAGGAAAGTAGTCTATTCCACTGACATATATAATATAGACTGCCTAACTTTCTATTTCTTGTGGGCACAATTGCTTGTGTCAGAAAAGAAGGATTTCGGTGGTACCAACATTGAAAATATTATTGGCGGAAACTTGAAAATGCTAGCGTGCAGCTCGGAAAATGATTTTCAATTCAATTCAATTTTATTGTAAATGATTTTCCAAACATTTTGTAAGTTATTTGTGTGTTTACATTTCTTATTTCATATTTCAGTCTAAAACCCACTCAGACAGCACAGCTGGTATGAGAGTTGGGCGATTTAATATAAATATAATATAGTATAATATACATTAATTCTAGGTTAATCAGTCCCAATTTCATATTTCATGTTATATCTAGTAATTTTAAATTGCACTTATGGATTTACAGATTGATTAAAATAAAAAATATATAAAAAATAAGGGATATTTCTTGCTTTAGACTTATTGTTTAACAGTTCCTAACAGTTACAGCTAGTACTATTTTCTATTTTAGGCTTATTATTACAGTTCGGCTTATATTGAAGCAATATTTATTTGCATAACTGACTATATTTTTACAATCAGAACAGTAAAGATAATTTGATGTTAGTTTAGTTGTACTTACAAGGTAATTTTAAAGGTCCCTATTTAGACTTATTATTTACGGTTGATTTATTCTATTCCCTATTTTTACATTTCAGATTTTTCTAAGAACAGTGATTATTTTTACATTATACATTTAAGAGAGAATTTATGATAGGTGATTTTTCATCTTCTTTACAAACATTGATTTTGTTGGCGCTGATTTAATGTTTTCCGGCAGCGCGTTGTATATTTGACCAGCAGTGTTTAGGAGGCATTGTCGCCGTCTTTCAGTCCTTGACTGGACCTACACAATGTTGTTCCTATTTCTTGTCCTGTGATTATGGATGTTAACGTGTCGCTCTACTACTAACTTTGTCCTTATGTTTTTCCTTAATGTGTTGTATATAAACTTGGCCTTTTCAATTTGTATTATTTTTTTTAATGTAAGCTGCCGTGTGTATTGATGAACCAGATTTGTGGCGGTATCCCACGGGAGTCCATATAGAGCTTTTTGAGCCCTATTTATTAGTTTTTTTTTTATATCTGCTTTCAGCCTTTGAGAAGATTGTGACCAGTTTATTGCATTATAACGTATATGGGATAAGACATGTGCATTGTAGATTAAATCCGCTACGTCTGTGCAGTTTGATATTTCTTTTTATTACCCCGATTAGGGGAGTAAGTTTTTTTCCTAGTTTCGCAATGTGTTGCTTCCAATTTAGGTTTTCGTCGATTAGTAGACCTAAGTAATTGATTTCACGAGTTCTTTGTATTCTTTCAATACCTATTTTTATGTTGATGGTCCTGTCTGTTTTATTTTTTTGTTTGAAAATCATATATTTGGTTTTTTCTTCGATCGTTTTTAGTTTATTTCCATCTGACCATTTCTTGCATAGCTTCAAGTCCTCGTTCATCATGCGTTCCAGGGCTTCCATACTTCTGGCGTTGTATATGATAATGGTGTCATCTGCAAAGATGTGATATTTTCCACTTAGTTTGGCATACTGCATATTGTTTATGTATAGGAGGTATAGAAGAGGTGCCAGTATTGATCCCTGTGGTACCCCACAGGTTAAGGTTGTAGAGCTGCTTAAAGTTTCCTCTATTTTAGTTTGAACTTCTCGTCCGATTAGGTAGCTTCTTATTAGGTTGTTTGCTACACCTCGTATTCCCAGCGTGGTTAGGAATTCCAAATTAGACCATGATGGACAGTATCGAACGCCTTGGTTAAGTCGATAAAAACTGCACCTACATAGTATCCCTCATCTAGGTAGTTGTTTATCTTGCTTAATGTTTCCGCTGTAGCCAACTCTGTGTTGCTTTTAGGTTGAAAACCAAATTGATTGATGTCTATGCCTCCATTTTCTATTCTTCCATTTTAATAAAACCTTACTAATATTTGACGCGTAAATGATAAATACATTACCTTTGGTTGAACACTTTTTATCAGTAATAATCCTAAATACTTCATTTAAAAACATTTATTTCAACGAACTCCTTTATTTGCTTGTTGTTTACATTTTCCTCCCAGTTGGTGCTAGGGGCTTAGACCGAAAGAGTCAGCAATATAGATGTGAGCCCACTTTCTGTAGTGCATTCCGATGAACCTTCGGTCAGTACACATTATACATGTCAGTGGTCTATACTCGGCTACACTACTAAAAAATCCTTATGACGGTTATGTTTGACTCATAAGAATCCATTTGTTGTTTAGCTTATATCCATCGTTGCATCCATTCATAAATAGGAATTCTTAAATTGCTTTTAAAAGGAAGGGGGTAGGTAATTACTGTCATTCAAATTTTGTCCATTATCTATTTTAAAAATGTCACATATATACATGGAAAAGTGGCTATATACAGGAAGCACTACAGAAGACGATTCAGGAAAGTATCAATATGGAAAAATAGCAAAATTACACAAATGGCAGAATTCCCATCAGGTCTACGCTTCTAGGTAATAGATCTGTTTAATGAACTCGAAAAAAGTTTAGAGCTGAGCAGAGCAGAGCAACTCAACTTAGCTTAACTGTCAAATTAAAAGTAGAACAGAAAAGAGCAGGAATGAGCAGGCAGCTCAGTAAACACAAATTTTCTGAGATCTGTCACCAAAAAGCACAATTGTTTAAATTAATGCATGATTAATGTAAAAAGAAACATTTTTTTAACACACAAAAGCACAATTATTATTTAAATCATTTCACAAGAATAGTCCGAAAATTTATTTTTTCCACTAGAATAGTCCGAAAATTTATTTTTTCCACAAAAAACTAATTTTTTGAATTATTATCAGAACTATTAAGAGGAGTCAGTACTCAGCAAATGTTTCAATTTAGATAGCAGCGAACCTGTAGACAATAAAATTTACTATACGTAGGTTTGTGTTTTGAAAGTGAGAAAATTCATATAAAATTAGCTTAGAGCTAAACCAAAGCCCACGTTAGAGACATCTAGCGTAAAATACAGAAACCCAACATGCGACAATTTAAGATGACAAATGAATATTTGCAGTTCAAATATAATGAATTTTTTTAACAAGAATTAACGCTCCTAAATTTTTTTTTTTCACTTAATTCTTAAATATACTATTTTGCTTTGTATTTAAACAACTCTCCACGGAATATTGCAATTTCTAGTCGGTGAAATATCGAGAGAAAAAACAAGTACTATTAGAGTCAAATAATTAGAAAAACCGCAGATAAACATGAAAAAACTCGACGCTGTTTGCTAGATCTAGGCTTTATATTTCTAAAATAGTCACAATTTAAAGAAATGAGAGGAATTTGATTTAAAATACTTCAATTTTTACAAGTTTCCGCGCTAATATCTCCATTTCAATATATTTTTTTTTTTTAATTTTTGCGGACGTTATTTACTAGACTTCTTCGTTACGTTTAATTTAAGATATAAATCGTTATTCTGCTACGAAAAGTTCGCCAGAAATTCGCATTGAAAAATGTATGAAACTTGCAAATCTTGGTACTGTCTCTAAACATACAGGGAAATTTCTACTTAGAAGGTGTTGCAAAATCTTAACCTTCAGCTGTACTCACTCAGCGGAATAGGAAAGAATTGTTGATTGGTTTACCACACTGAGAAAATGTGGCTTTCCACTTAGTTCCAAAGATTTAATTAATGCTGTTGTCCAGTAAATTGTAAATGATGACCAAAGAAAAATATATTTCAATGAAAGACGACCAGGTTTTAGGTTGTCGTTATTTTTGAAAAAAACACCCTGAGATTGCTTTTTGTACACCGTAAGGTATCACTAAGGGAAGAACGGTGATTACAAAGGAGTATATAAAAAAGTGGTTCGATGAATTACATAGATCACGGTTAATAAAATTGGAATAAAGGATGTACATATATTTTATACTTTCGTTCTTATTAGTTCCACGAATAAAATTTTTCATATAAAATCTAATAAACATACGGATATCGGCATCTCTAATACAAAAAAAAAGTCTCATTTCTTATCCGAATTTAGTACAAAAGCATAATGTAAACGATCAAAGGATCAACTGTATCCATTTAAATATAAGGATCAATTACGTCCAGTATTAAACTAATACATTAACTAGATATTTGAGAGCCTGATCCTATTTTGGTGTAAAATCTATCCTTTCAGTAATATTAAAACCATTCAAATTATTTGTATCAATAGAAATATTTAGAAATATGTCATACGAGCAGAAGAATCAAGCAAATTACGCATAATTGAAATTTGATCACTGGCCGGCACACTTACGCAGTATTTAGTTTTGTTTCATGCCACAATGGCAAGTAGGTATAGGAGTATTCGTTTTTAGACAAGGCTGTTAGTGTGTGGACACTATAGGATAGTATAGTACAAGATACTAAATTTTTAAAATAATAATATTAACATTTGTTTTTCTAATTAGAAGTGTTTTGATTTTTATGTGAGCAGGGGCCTCATGCTTTAATACATTGTGCAAATGTGTAATCATAGTTTTCTGTCTAATAGAGTATGAAACATCCTAAGATACTTACAAAAAACTACGATTCCCTGTTTGAATTCGAATCAATTTGATCAAACAAATTCACCAATAAGGTTTAAACTACTACTGCATTTATATATAATAGTATACCATCAGTATAAAGGTTTATTCACGAAATGAGATAAATATAATAAATATACAAATATAATATAACAGAGATAAAAAAAGTATGTAACATAGTTATAAACACATTTTATACGAGAAGTTGATTGAACTATATATAAAATTTATATAAAACAATTTTATACCAAGTTGTATTATATTAATAAAGGCATTTATAAAATTTTATATATATATATATATATTGAGGAAATATACAATTTATTCAAAATTTTTATGGACTTATATGTTTATTATTTGTTTATAATATTTACACCTAAATTTTTAACCGTATACTTTTTAGAAACTTAATAATCTAGAGAAAGTGTAATTAATGAAAGACCCGGATAGAGTTTCAATTGAGGACGAAACAAGTTTCTCGTTATGTTCGAAAACAGGATGAGTGCCTACTCTGAAAAGGAACAGAAAAAAAGAGAAAACGAAAAGAAGCTCTAATTATCCTTCCGGTTTTCTAAGCAAATTGAAAATATTATCCTGATGGTTGTGTTTCCTATTTGAAACCCTAAAAAGGAATTTGTATACTGTTAGAAATCTTGGTGTAAATATTATGCATGAATAATATAAATATAAGTCCTTGCAAAAGTTTGCTTGTTATAGATTTCTGTATCAATAGAGTATAAAATTAATACCGGATCCATTTTATATATTACTTTTATATGTAATTGGCTATTATCTTCAACTATTATGTTTCATATAAATTTTATAATATATGGTATTCAATTAAATATATATTTTGTAGATAAAGTTTATACTATACATATATTGTGTATAGTGAATTATTATTAATTTTATGTATAAATTAATAAAACATCATATTGTAATGAAATGTTTTATTTCAGCTTATTTCAGATTATTGTCATATGAGATATTAAAAAATGTAATTTAAATACTAAATCGAATTCTTTCAGTCTTGAGAGGTATGATATGTCAAATTCAGTATAATCATATATGGTGCTCTGGGCCCCTGTACATTTGATATACTCCGCAGGTATAAGCCCTGGCTAATAAACTAAGTTTAAATATGTTAAAATCAAAAGATAAAATAAATTAGAGACCTTTTTATCTTATCAATGTCGTTGAGAATCCCTTCTGAAGGGGCCTTTTCTGTTTATGTATTTGTCGGCTTATGCTTATCTTTTTTTTCTTCTTCAATGCTCTTATCAAGCTTCATTTTTTTTACCCTGTCGTTTTTTAATTTAATTTGCAAAAACATTTTATATTGATTATATGATTTAAAACCGTTCATGTGCTTCCACTTTATTTTGTCATTAGTTTAAATAGGATGTTTTCAGAACAGCGGATAAGACTCTACTGACTGATGAGTTAATAACGAAATAGCATGAAGAATATATTACCAAATAAAGAACCGCAATTTCTTTCAAAGAAATGGTGGAGGAGTGGGTAGAAATATGAGATATGGTAGCATTTTGAGATACCGGAGTTTTCGTTTCCCTACGCTACTGATATCTACAGCGTAGCTAGCCTGGCATTGCTGTTAGTTCTGCGAAGGTTTTAAAATAGCCGGCGGACATTTCATTATTAGTCGGGCTGAACGTTCACAGTTAGGGCATAACTGAAAAATTTTCTTTCACATGTTTTGCTTTCCAATTTATATCTGTATATTTTCTTAGTTTCGAACAAGAATACGGTAAGTTGCATTATATTTACTTTAGTTGTAGAATATAATTAAATATTACAAAAAAGCTTGAGTTTTTCTCACGAAATTACTAATTCTACTGAAAAAACCAATTGGTTGCAATATGAGACACTCGGTTGGTAATAATTAAATCAGACTATCTCATATTTCTACCAAATATCAAAGTGGTATTCTACATGATGAATTTTGTAGGCCTATAATAGAGTTATACAGTATATTAAAAATGTTATATAATTTTAACGAGGTTTTTGATATTATAATATAGTCTCATATTACTACCTTAATTTGGAAATTTCTAATTTTGATATTTTTTGTTTAAATAAATAAATTTTGAGCGTGTTGTAGTCTACATTATTTATGTTAATATCACTGATAAGTAAACAAAATTTCCTATCTTTATACCAATTATTTTTGGGATGTCTATTTTGGGGACTGTTATCATTAAAACTATAATAGGTATCCCATATTTCTACCCCCTCCTCTACAAGCTTGTAAATTTTGAAAAAATTTTGGCAGATATATAGACTAGGAAGTATAAAATTTATTCCAAGGACGTATAAAGAACCCGTTGAAATCCTAACTGAATATGATATTTATAACAAAATCATATAAAGTATATACCATCAAAATATAAATAAAGTAAATTATATGCGTATTTGATAGAGTTTATAGTTTCGAATATAAATTCTATAACATTTTCGAATACATTTTATATTATTTGCGTACAGAAACGGTTTTTATAGGAAATTTCGTATTAACGTTAGACTGACATTTTATACAAATGATGAACATATATATTTGACTTTATGATTTTCTATATGAAATTTGGAATAAGATCTCTAACCGTGGGTTATGGGACGCCCTGAAAAGGGATGGATAAAGAGTGATATGTTCTATCATATAGCAAATGGAGTCATTAACTGGATGGTAGAAAGAAAAATTGAAAAATCAGTTATTCCCTTTTGTCGATTAGCACAAATCCCATCTAACCCTATAGGGTTAAGTGGCTTTTGCGATAATAATGAGATAATTTTGTATACTCGAATACTACCCATAACCTACAACAAGCGGACGTATGTATGTGTGTCTGTGTTTAAACTTCAAAAGTTGAAAACGGATTGCAAAAGTACTGTCGCTTTAGAAAAAGTAATCTGAAAATGCACATAAAGATCTAATAAAAATAACATTTTGTCAATTTTCGGAAATTGTTTTGGACACAAAAAGCTTACCCCAACGCATTAAAAGAGGGTTCTGAAAATGTGGAATGTTCCAATTAAATCCAGACTCTGTCGATTATGCAAATTTCAGTGTAGAGTTCAATCGCAACTCTTAATTTCCTTCAAGAAAGTTTTTCTGAAAATGTACCGGGTAAAAATTTTTATATAGTAATTGAAGCCATTAACGAAGTCAGACAACAATTAGAAAGTGATGGAATATTCTCAGATGCTGGAATTAATGTTTTTGTTTTTTAAGTAAGGTGATAAAACATTTTGATATTAGGCTTACACTAATCCAAATCCATTTCAATGATTATGAAAATAAAATTAACGAATTACCTGCAAATAGTTCTTTGGTAAGATTTTTAGATGATACAGAAATGTGGAAACTTATTGACATTAATTTAGCAAGTAAATGGCACGTTAAATTTACGAACAGCTTTGGAATCAAGTATAACCATTAAAAGATTTAAGTCTATTACAAATTGAGGCGGCATCAACTTCTTTTTCGAATGCTTGTGGATTTCAACTACACACTAAGCCAACTTCAGCTGTAACGAAAAATTAATTTAAGATTAAAAGTACAAAATGTAATTGAATGGATTAATAGAGACTGATATTGTAATTTGCTCCCTGGGATCAATATGTTGGGATATTGTAACTGGTCACACCGTTTGCAAGTGTGCGCTATAGAATTTTTGACATTGCTTAGTGACATAACACGGTTCTCTAGTATTAATACGCTTCTCCCTCGGCTGAATGAAAAAAACGAAACTCTTTTGAGTAATGCATTGCAGCTCATAATATGTACTTATAGTTAAGATTCTTATAAATTAAAAATCAAATGCATCATTGAAGTCGAAATAAATGAATTGAATTGAATTGGCAGAGTTGGAGCTACCAACGTCATTTGATGTTTTTATGTTGACTGCAAATGCATTTACTGCAGGAAGAATAAGGTAAAGATAGAGTTTACCATGCTCCGTCTTTCTTGTCCATACGCAGAATTCAGGTAAAAATTACCTTTTGAAAATTAAACTCGGAATGACTTCAATTTCTTATAAGAGTGCTTGTTTAAGCCATTAAAATATCACTTGAACACAAGAAAGATATTTTGTTTTGATATAATTTGATTTTCGGGTGTAAAATTTCTTCTAATTGCTTCAGTTTTACATGTCTTTCATGTAGTAAAGGGTGTTCAAACCCTGATATATAGAAACATAATATTTGTGCCACTGTTACGGATGTCATCTTTTAAGCGACTGTAACTTGGTCTGGGAATGCTTTCCGGGGAGAAGATAACTAACTCGAGTTAATGCCTATACCATAGACAAATTAATAGCATACAAAGACTGGACACGTAGAACAAAAATATGCAACGCTTTTCTAGAATATAATATTAACGATGCCTCGACTTGGCACTTGATGACGTGCCCAAAGTGTAAGCCAACAATGCCTCGCTCAATACAAAATCACTGTTGCCTCGATCCTATGAAGAGAAGGCCACAAGTTTTTCTTAGAAATTTACTGGAAATTTCTTCCTTCGAATTTTTATGCATTGGCTCGCTCGAATATAAAATCTAACAACGATGTACATACTGTACCTAAAAACAAGTAAAAAAGCTAGAATTGGTCTAAGACCAATTCTTATGATACCCTAGATGAATGCCCGTATTAAATTTCGTATGGCCACCGATCTATTCAAGTATTGATTTTGAAGTTGTTTTTTGCATATATTTCTAGAACAGTTTGTCGCACAGAAAAAATGGTAATAACCAATTTTATAGGATTTCATATTCTGCAGAAGTTTTTAGTACAATAAAAATGTCTTGGACTGATCGTTTTCAAAGTATACGTAAAAAACCGAAATTTTTATATGGGAACACCAAGAAGGAGTTGCCCGATTTAGTCCATTTTTGACATTCTATTTGCTAATGTAGTAAAAACATCATGTACGAAATTTCAGCTCTCTACGTCAGTGCGTTCTCAGGCAGTGTCCAAATATATGGCGGAAAACGAAATTTTTATATGGCAACCCCACGAAGGAGTTGCCCGATTTGTCTCATTTTCGAACTTAATTTTACTTTTTTTTTTAAAGTCCGTGTACAAAATTTCAGCTCTTTAAGTATACGCGTTCTCGAGTTATCGTGCACACAGACGGATGGACGGACGGACAGACAGACGGACAGACGGACGGACGGACGGATGGACGGACGGACGGACGGATGGACGGACGGACATGCAAAAATCGAAATAACTTTTAATAGGTATTATGAATGGGTGTCCAATCCATTTTGCTCTACCATCATTATTTCGAGGTGTTACAAACGGAATGACAAACTTAGTATACCCCTATGATTTCATCTAGGGCAGAGGTTGCCAACCTCGTGCCCGCGGGCACCATGACGCCCGCTGAACGATTCGAATGTGCCCGCCACTATTCGACAGAGACAGAATTTTTTCATAAACATTAATTAAAATTGTGAATTATTTTTATTTACTTGTTAGAGTTTAAATTTTTTTCAGTGGCTAAGTTTATGAAATACATTCGTATGTTTGCGATATTGTATGTATGAGTCATATGAGTGGTATCTTTGCTGACAGTACTTGTCTAGCGGCGAGCCAGACTACAATCTTCACGCTAGCCTGAAACGGGGAGTACTATTTACACATCACTCCTTGTACACGCAGAAACCCCGAAGTGAACGAACGTCACGAACTGAGCCGATGAACACCGAAGGCGCCGAAAAAACATGGCACAGCTCTGTCTGTGTCAGTGAAAGCAATAAGCATGGCCCCGGCAGCCAATCGGACAGTAGTCACGTGCTGAAATTCTTGCGAATTGTGTTGATTCTCATTCCTTTTATTCAAGTGTACAAGGAGTGATGTGCAAATAGCATTCCCGCCTGGAACCGCGTTGTTGTCATTGAGATTGCGATTGCTGCCCCGTTTGGGTCGCGACTGTTAGCTAGGAGACATCTTCGTCTGACGAAACACGAATTAGGAGTTTTGATATTCGTTTTGAAAATTTTTAACGGGCTAAAAGCGAGGAGCGTATTCTATTATATTAACAATCTATTATGATTTATGCATATAATGTAGAGCAGACGTGCTCTGTAACATTGATATTGGGTATACTGGCTATACTGTAGTTCAATTACTATTTATTTTTTATTTTTTTAGTCCTAAAATGAGTGCTCCGAGTAAAAGACAACGAACCTATAATTTTAACACTGACTGGGAGGAATCATATTGCTTCGTTAATTTGAAAAATAAATGCGCTGTTGGTTGTGTGGTAGTAGTATTACAGTGCCAAAAAAAAAACATAATATTGAACGACACTTTTAGACAATTCATGCCACTTTTGATGAAAATTATCCACTTAAATCTGAATTAAGAAAGAAAAAAATATGTCAACTAAAATCAAGTCTAACTGCACAGCAGACTTTTTTCACTAGACATGTGGAAAATTCTACAAAGGCCACCATTGCTTCTTTCAAAATTTCTTACATGCTCGCAAAAAAGAAGAAACCTTTCATTGATGGTGAGTTGTTCAAAAAACTATTTTTGACTGGTACCGATTGTTTGTTTGATGGATTTTCTAACAAATGTGAAATTGTCTCAGCACTACAAGACTTACAGTTGTCAAATAACACAGTCACAAGAAGAATACATGCACTTTCAACAGACATATAAATTCAGTTAAAGACTGACTTGGAATTATGTGACTGGCTCTAGCTACAATTTGACGAGTCAACAGATATTTCAGACACCGCACAGTTAGCAGTTATGGTGAGAATGGTATTTAGTAACTTCACAGTAAAAGAGGATATGTTGCAAGTACTACCTATGAAAGGACAGACAAGGGGTGAGGATATTTATAATACATTCAGAACATATGCCAAGTCAATAAATATGCCTTTGCACAAGCTGTCTTCGATAACCACCGATGGGGCACCAGCAATGGTAGGTTAAAACTAAGGATTTATTGCCATCTGCAAGAAGTGTGAATCATTTTCAAACTTTATGCCATACCACTGTATTATCCACCAGGAAGCTCTATGTTGTAAAATATTGCCATTTGAACACGTTATGAAAATAGTTACAAAAATAATCAATTCTATTCGAGCAGCTCCTTTGCAACACCGACTTTTCAAGGCCTTATTAGAAGATACTGAAGATAAAGAACATGATCTTATTCTGCATACTGAAGTACCTTGGCTGAGTAAAGGAAAGGTTTTTGCAAGATTGTGAGTTTAACTGAAGAAATAAAAACATTTATAAACGATAAAAAGGAAAATTATGATGAATTAGCTGACTCTCGCTGGCTGATTGATTTGGGATTTCTCACAGACATCTTGGAAAAATTGAATTCTTTAAATTTGGAGTTGCAGGGGAAAGTCAAAAACATAGCTAAAATGATAAACTCTGTAAAGTCATTTAAAGCTAAATTGGATTTGTTGATATCACATCTGCAGATCAATTCTCTCGTGCAATGAATTTAATGGGTCATTATTTATTAAGCATCTTCAAGTGTTAAAAACCCAGTTTGGAGAGAGATTTTCGCAGTTTACCCTTATTGTTTAGTCCACCTAAAGTCCAGCCTGGTTAATTTCTGAAATAAACAAAAAGGCACCACAAAGTATTAAGACTAAATTAAAATGTCACAGAATACTTATCTAAAAACTGACGAATTATTTATTTGCAAACTGCACATCCACAGCAAATGACCCTTATCAGGTTACCTCTTTAATCTGAAAATAATCCAAAGGAAATTATTTAAAAAAAGGAATAATTAACAATAAATCACAAACTTACCAAATCATATGTACCTCTGTATTGTTGACAACTTTTTTCGTGATTTAATGACATTTACACAGTCAGCTGTCTTCGCCTTCGCCGCAGTCAGAATAAGAGCAATTGCAATAAACGTCGCTAGGGCAACACCGAGAGGCGAGAGCTAATAACTGGATGCGGCGGCTATAAAAGGCCGACGAGTTGCAATAGATGGCACCATTCTTTTATCAGAGTTCATCTGATTCAGAGTCTAATCTGAAAAATAAGAATCGTGTTCCTATCCTCCATACAGAAGTATAATTCTGTTCAGAGTTTAATCTGAAAAATATATTCCTATCCTCCATACAGAAGTATAATTCTGTTCAGAGTTTAATCTGAAAATATATTCCTATCCTCCATACAGAAGTGTAATTCTGTTCAGAGTTTAATCTGAAAAATATATTCCTATCCTCCATACAGAAGTATAATTCTGTTCAGAGTTTAATCTGAAAAACATATTCCCAACCTTACTACAGAAGTATAATTCTGTTCAGAGTTTAATCTGAAAATCAATTTTCATATTTATTCCAGAAGTATAATTCTGTTCAGAGTCTAATCTGAAAATTGTCGTCTCATTCTGTTTTGAACCAAACGTTGCAGCACGCTGCTGCACCCCCTTTTTCTGCTTATTCAGCTTCTCTGCCTGACAGGGCAGATTCATACAAAATTCTTGTGTGCGTCATTTTTACTGCCTTAGTGCCCACACGTATTAGCAGCATTACTATTCTAGTAGTTTTAGAAGGTGACAAAACTAATTCCGATCTTCTTCTTCTCCTTTTCAGAATTAAAAGAGACGGACAACGTTTTTGGACCACTTTCCTTTTATTATTGAATTACATTTTTTGAATTGTTAATTTGAATTTATAGTTTTAAGCTCCTTTGAATTGTTTTGTGAATTTGTGATATTAGGTTAAGTACATGAATTAGTGAAATAAAATTTTATATTTGAATTTGGAAAACGACTGAGTTATCTTTTCAAAAACCGGCATCTCTCCCTTATTGTTTGAGACCAGCTCTCACATTGATCCTTCAAAGCCGGATAACTCAGTCAGTCAAATATAAAATTGGAATATATTGCTTAATACCACATAATTTAAGCTCCGCCATTCAAAATGCCTACAGATGACGAACGCAGTATATCTGACGCCGGGGACGAAACCATTAGCTCAGTATTAGAGTTGGTTGAGTCTCAAAAAGAGGTCAAAGATTTAATAGAAGACCTCTTTAAAAGGCATCAAAGAGAAGGCAAGAAAAAGACTGTCAAATCGACAGAGAAACGTTTACAAACGTTCACCGAATATTGGAAAGAATTCCAAACGCGGCATAGGGTAATTCAAAAGAGAGCGACAAATGAAGATCGCAAATTAGAATACTTCACGAAAGAGACATTTAGTGATGTACAGGAGTATTATATTGAAAAAGCAGCAAGCATGGAAGAGGATATAGATAGACTAACACCAAAGCCTGTTAACAATCCTCCTCAGACTCAGACATTACATGCTAGCACAAATTCATGCAATAATGAAAGACTCCCCCGAATTAAACTTCCCACCTTCAATGGAGAATACTCTACGTGGATTTCATTCCACGATTTATTTAATTCAGTTATACATAACAACAATAATTTAAGAGACGTTGACAAACTATATTTTCTGAAAACTAATCTAATAGGAGAAGCTGAAAAGCTGCTCAGGCATTATGAAATATGCGACGCAAATTATAAACCAGCTTGGCAACTCCTAAAGGAGCGCTACTCAAATAAGCGAATTCTAGTCAACGTACAACTAAAAAAATTATTGTCTCTCCCAACTACTAATCATGATACCGCCGAAAATATTAAAAGACTACTAGACAACATAACAGAAGCATTATTAGCATTAAAGAATTTAGATGTAGAAACAAACAATTGGGATCCAATTATTATATACTTGACTGTACAGAAATTACACCCAGATACGCATCAATTATGGGAACAGAGCTTACATAATAGCACTGAGTTACCAGAATTAAACACACTAAAAAAATTCCTAGAGTCTCGCTTTCGAACTCTGGAAATGATAGGAAATAAAAATACATTGTCGAACACGATACAAAGAAAACCGTCCTCACCTAAACCAATATATGGACTCTTGAACAATACTAAGAGTTCAACACGAACACACCCCCCCACAACAAAAACCTCTTGCAGTCATTGCAAAGGTAACCATATAATATTTCATTGTCCAACCTTTAGAACTCTGACCACGCGACAACGACACGAAGTTGTCTCGAATAAGCATTTATGTAAAAACTGCTTATCACCCAACCATTCAACCTTAAATTGCACCAGCAGTAAGAAGTGTTACCATTGCAAGAAAAATCATAACTCATTACTTCATTACGAGCAAAATCATTTGGTTTCAAAGTCACCTATTCAGATCTCCCAAAATTCCAATATGGAAGCAAAGCAATGCTCACCCACCGATAAAAATAATGAACTGCAAGTCCAAAATTTTCTAACCTCAAACTTGAAAAGGGCACTTCTTTCTACAGCTCTGATTAACATTATAGCACCATCCGGAATCACAATGACATTCCGAGCATTAGTAGATTCTGGGTCACAAGTGTCCATTATGACCGAAAGAGCTCTTAAGCGATTACAGCTTAAAGGATCTCCGACCACCCATCAACTAATTGGACTTGGCACAACACTCACTAACACCGCTGTAAAACAAGCAACTGTTACAATTAACTCCTTATATACTAAATTCCAAATGGAGAGCAACATGCTCATTATCAAAAAAATTACCGAATTATTGCCAGCCCAGACAATTGCAGTGTCAAACTGGAAACACATCACCAATCTGACTTTAGCAGACCCCACCTTCTCAATCCCAGGAGAAATCGATGTTCTGCTTGGAGCAGACATCTACGCCGCCATTATTAAAAATGGAATAAAAAGAGGACCTGGCAATTCTCCAACAGCCCAAAACACAGAATTAGGATGGATTCTGGTTGGAGCAGTACCAGAAACAACGAGCACCATTACAACTGTGCTATCCACCCACACTACAATAAATACCGAGTGGGATAACCAGTTGAGAAAATTTTGGGAGCTCGAAGAATGCACCATCCGACCAACATTGTCACACGAAGATCAACTTTGTGAAACGTTGTATAAAAACACAACAAAACGCCTACCCTCTGGAAAATACGAGGTTCATTTGCCATTCAAGAACCGTAATGCACCACAGCTTGGACAATCTAGGAATATGGCTGTTAAACAATTCCTACAATTAGAGAAAAAATTGTCCAACAACCCAGCAATTGGCAAATTATATAAAGATTGCATAGATGAATACACTCAGCTTGGCCACATGAAGCCTATTCCACCAACACTAGTAGAAAACAAAATATACGAAAACATTCCTTTCTACTATCTACCACACCACGCTGTGCTCAAAGAGAGTTCTACCACAAAACTTCGAATAGTTTTCAATGCCTCAGCTCGTACATCAAATGGCAAATCATTAAATGAGCAACTGCTAGTTGGACCTACAATCCAACCAACACTTTGGACTACCTTACTAAGATGGCGTCTGTACAAGTTCTCTTTTACAGCAGATATAGAGAAAATGTACAGAATGATCCAGATGGCACCTCAACACCAAAATTTCCAGAGAATAGTTTGGAGAAATACTCCAAAAGAAGAGTTGAAAGATTATGCCTTGACTACGGTCACATTTGGAACAACACCAGCGCCATATCTTGCCATCAAAACGTTACAGCAATTAGCACAAGATGAAGCGACTAATTATCCCCTTGCAGCTAAGAGCATCATGAGAGAGTTCTATGTCGATGACTTAGTCTCAGGAGCCCATACTCTCAGTGAAGCAATACAACTGCAACGTGAACTTATCGAGGCCTTAGCAAAGGGAACATTCAACCTACGTAAATGGACTGCCAACCACAATGATCTTCTCAAACATATACCATTGGATCATCGAGAATTAAAAACCAACTTGGAATTCTCTGATAACGAATCCATAAAAACGCTCGGAATACGTTGGCATCCAACAACAGACTTTTTCTCCTTTAAAGTCAATGTCCCCGAACCAAAAACCACATACACCAAACGAATAATATTATCTGAAGTATCGTCTCTGTTCGATCCACTAGGCTGGTTAGCTCCATGCATAATTACAGCCAAAATCATAATTCAGAAACTCTGGCTCTCCAAATGTGACTGGGACGACCCGGTACCTAAAGAAATTTTAAAAGAGTGGAATTATTTCAAAGACCAGCTACATTCTATTCAGGACATTCAGATTCCACGTTGGCTAGGCTACCAGCCTAACAAAAGCGAGATGGAACTACATGGATTTTGCGATGCCTCAAATAACGCCTATTCAGCGGTTCTGTATTTAAAAATACATCCTAATGAGAACTCCAGAGTACAAATTGTGACAGCAAAAACTAAAGTAGCTCCCATCAAACCAGTCTCACTACCTCGACTAGAGCTATGTGGTGCTGTCTTACTTTCTCGGCTTATTAAACAAGTTGTCAACGATTTAGAACTAGAGAAAGTGAAGGTTAGAGCGTGGACAGACTCTAATATAGTTTTAGCTTGGCTACGAAAACATCCATCCACCTGGAAAGCGTTCGTGGCCAATCGCATCTCGGAAATACATGAAAACATACCACAAGCTACTTGGAATCACGTCCCCTCCAAATCCAATCCTGCAGATGTAGCGTCAAGAGGCATTCTGCCAAACACTCTAGTCACAATGTCTATGTGGTGGAATGGCCCAGACTGGCTGCATCAAGATGAGGAATATTGGCCTCAACAATCTTTGGAGGTACATACTCAACTAGAGTATAAAAAACCAAAAGTTCTCACTACTACTGTCGATGAACAAATAATTATACTGAATAAATATTCTTCATTTCAAAAAACCATAAGAATAACTGCATACTGTCTCAGGTTTATAAACAGCATGCGCAAAATACAGTCCGCTACGGAATATTTATCAGTATCTGAGTTAAAAAAGGCAGAATTATGCCTAATCAAATTGCTCCAGAATATCTCCTTTCCTACCGAAATCAATCAACTGCAGAAAAAATTGCCCCTTCCTAAAAAGAGTCGAATTCTGTCTCTCAATCCCACGATCGACTCTGAAAATATCCTACGAGTGGGAGGTCGTCTCACCAAGTCTCAGCTAAGTTACGACCAACAACATCCCATAATTCTTCCCAACAACCATCACTTAACTAACATTCTCATTGATCATATACATCATTATACATTACACGGAGGCACTCAAATCATACTAAGTACTATAAGAAACCACTATTGGTTAATAAACGCCCGCAATACGATTAGACATCGCATCCATAAATGTGTTGACTGTTTTCGATTCAATGCGAAGCCCAGTTCTCAGTTAATGAGTTCTCTGCCCTCAGCGAGAGTCAATATATCTTTACCCTTCCAACACACTGGGGTAGACTACGCAGGGCCGCTTGTTATGAAAACATCAACACTTAGAGGAGCAAAATTAACAAAATCTTATATCTGTCTATTTGTTTGCTTGGCCACCAAGGCCATACACATAGAGCTTGTCTCTGACTTGTCAACACCAGCCTTCCTAGCTGCCCTCAAGCGCTTTGTTGCACGGAGAGGTCTTTGCTCACACATCTACTCGGATCAAGGAACAAATTTTGTAGGAGCAAATCGAATTTTACAATCCAATTTAAATAAATCAATGAGAGCAATTGAAGCCAATTTGGCCAAAGAATTCTCCAACCAAGGCATAACTTGGCACTTCAACCCTCCTGCAGCACCTCACTTTGGAGGCTTATGGGAATCTGGTGTAAAATCCACCAAACGCCATCTCTATAAAACAATTAAGGACGCAAAACTCACCTACGAAGAACTATATACAATTTTAGTTCAAATTGAGGCATGTTTAAACGCCAGACCTCTCTCTCCTCTGTCCAATGACCCAACAGACTACAATATTCTCACTCCCGGACACTTCCTTACTGGTCGACACAATCTCACCATAGTAGAACCTTCCCCTCTTAATCCACAACAACATCCTCTCAAAAGATGGCAGCACATCCAATCCCTCTCCCACAATTTTTGGAAGCAATGGTCAAGAGACTACCTGCATACATTGCACCAACGACATAAATGGCAGACTGAAAAGGAAAATTTAAACATCGGAACTCTCGTCTTGACAAAAGAAGATCAAATCCCAATAGGAAAATGGCCATTAGGTCGAATAATTGAAATTCATACTGGCCATAACAACTTAGTGAGAGCAGTCACGATAAAAACAGCAAAAAATATTCTCACCCGTCCTATCTCAAAAATTTGCCCTCTCCCTCTCACCAACATTTCCTGACAATCATCAATTATCCCCACCAAAGTCTATTGCTCTCTGGCAGCACCAAGTTCCAAAATACCCGTTATATTTGAATATATACGAATTCAGAACCCGCCAAAAATCACTTCAGTTCCAATAGTGACAAGTGAAAAGTGGTTCTTTAAAATCGTTAATTTTTTCAGTTTTAGTTTTTATTTTTTCTTTATTGAGTGCCATGGAAGAATTACTGGAAATATTCAGTTCAGAATCTCTAGATTCTGTGGACATAGGTCTTGCACCTACTCCTCCGGAACTCCTGGCTCCTCCAAAGCCTATCACGCCTATCAGTCCGCTCCCTTCAACTCCTACCAAAGGACAAAGGATGAAATCAGTCGTTATACGACCGCCACCACAAGAAATTTTGCCTGTAAAAAACATTTTTAGGCCATTCGAAGCTAGGGTAGCATCGCCCATTGTAAAAGAATTACAATGTCAAACAAAAGAAAACGCCAATTTGAAATTTCGACCAAGGTCACAGAAGCATCAACCAGGAGTCCGTGTTTCAACCCAGCCACGTTGCCTCACGCAACCAACTACTCAGCCACGTTGTATCACACAACTACCTGCAGCAAAACGAACCAGTCCACCCTTGGATTTGCAGTGCAAACCACTTGCTGACATGAAAAGGGCAGCACCCGCTAACGATTTTCCAGTTAAAAAACTAAATACAGGACCCAAAGCAGTTGACAACCCCAACAAGTCAAAAAAATCTCGTGCAAAGGTTAGGGATTCGGTGCAAACAACAACAATCTTACAGCCACATTTCAACTGCAAGAACAATAAGGCAAAGCACCCCAAGCAAAGTTCCAACACTGCACTGCCGAGTCTACCTGGAGATTTACACCAAATAGTACCAGGCCCAGCAAGAAAAAAAACTTCAAGGCATCTACCAAGCACAAAGCCAGCTAAATGTGCTAAACTCGAGCCAGCTACATCAAATGTAGAAGTAACACCAACCACATCAGCAATACAAACGTCTAACGAGAGCACTACCATTGGAATTCCTGAGGATTTAAAACACGTAATATGGTCAACCCCAGACGTCATGCAAATCCTACAGTCATCTATAATCCCGTGGAATATGATCCGAGAGGCAAAGATGTTTTTTAGATGTCCTCTTCCAGGCGGCCTAACACTGAAAATGAAAAAAAAGGGAACAAAACTACACTTCCTCATTCAAAAATCTGTAAGTAATTTTATTTTTTATTTTTATAATGATTTTTCCTTTTTTGAGGCGGTAGGATGTTTAGTCCACCTAAAGTCCAGCCTGGTTAATTTCTGAAATAAACAAAAAGGCACCACAAAGTATTAAGACTAAATTAAAATGTCACAGAATACTTATCTAAAAACTGACGAATTATTTATTTGCAAACTGCACATCCACAGCAAATGACCCTTATCAGGTTACCTCTTTAATCTGAAAATAATCCAAAGGAAATTATTTAAAAAAAGGAATAATTAACAATAAATCACAAACTTACCAAATCATATGTACCTCTGTATTGTTGACAACTTTTTTCGTGATTTAATGACATTTACACAGTCAGCTGTCTTCGCCTTCGCCGCAGTCAGAATAAGAGCAATTGCAATAAACGTCGCTAGGGCAACACCGAGAGGCGAGAGCTAATAACTGGATGCGGCGGCTATAAAAGGCCGACGAGTTGCAATAGATGGCACCATTCTTTTATCAGAGTTCATCTGATTCAGAGTCTAATCTGAAAAATAAGAATCGTGTTCCTATCCTCCATACAGAAGTATAATTCTGTTCAGAGTTTAATCTGAAAAATATATTCCTATCCTCCATACAGAAGTATAATTCTGTTCAGAGTTTAATCTGAAAATATATTCCTATCCTCCATACAGAAGTGTAATTCTGTTCAGAGTTTAATCTGAAAAATATATTCCTATCCTCCATACAGAAGTATAATTCTGTTCAGAGTTTAATCTGAAAAACATATTCCCAACCTTACTACAGAAGTATAATTCTGTTCAGAGTTTAATCTGAAAATCAATTTTCATATTTATTCCAGAAGTATAATTCTGTTCAGAGTCTAATCTGAAAATTGTCGTCTCATTCTGTTTTGAACCAAACGTTGCAGCACGCTGCTGCACCCCCTTTTTCTGCTTATTCAGCTTCTCTGCCTGACAGGGCAGATTCATACAAAATTCTTGTGTGCGTCATTTTTACTGCCTTAGTGCCCACACGTATTAGCAGCATTACTATTCTAGTAGTTTTAGAAGGTGACAAAACTAATTCCGATCTTCTTCTTCTCCTTTTCAGAATTAAAAGAGACGGACAACGTTTTTGGACCACTTTCCTTTTATTATTGAATTACATTTTTTGAATTGTTAATTTGAATTTATAGTTTTAAGCTCCTTTGAATTGTTTTGTGAATTTGTGATATTAGGTTAAGTACATGAATTAGTGAAATAAAATTTTATATTTGAATTTGGAAAACGACTGAGTTATCTTTTCAAAAACCGGCATCTCTCCCTTATTGTTTGAGACCAGCTCTCACACTTATCGAGCCAATTGTTTCCTTCTGTATCAATCCTTTTACTTGCCAAAATGTAATGGAAATGGCCGCATGTATTGCAGATTTTATTCAAGGTAAGACAGAAGAAGTAGATTTAGAAATGTTGAGCCTTAAGAATAATATTTTGCTAAAATTCTTAATATTAGAGGACTTTTGGAATACAGTGGACAGAGAAAAGTTCCCATTTTTGAAAAAAAGCCGCATATAAAATTGAATCATTTTTCGGTTCAACATATTTATGCGAATCATTGTTTTCAAACATGAACTTAATAAAATCAAGATATAGATCTCGGCTCACTGATGAGCATCTTTATGATTGTTTGCTAACAGGATTATCGTCATACTCTCCTGATTATGAAGCACAGGCCAATAATATGCAATGGCAAAGATCACATTGATATATTGATATTATATTTTTTATAAAATGTTTTCTTTGTATTTGTTTTTTGTTTACTTTGTTTACGTTTTTCAAATACTATACATTTCTCCGTGTGTATGAAATTTGAATAATAATTTATTATTTTGAAACATTTTTGTTTATTATTTATTTACAAATTATGAATATAAGAAAATAAATTATGGGAAAATGAGAAGTTATGGAAGGAGTTTGTCGAGTAAAAATAGGTGGTGCCCGCCACCCTACCGATAATTTAGAATGTGCTCTAGAGTACAAAAAGGTTGGAAACCCTTGATCTAGGGTATAATAAGTCTAGTCGGCCACCAAAATGAATAAAAATTCGACCGAAACATTTTTGTAAATTTCTAAAAAAAAAATGCTTATTGCTTGTCTAGCGTCTACGCTCATAAAAATTGTTGTCGCCCTCCAAAAGTGCGTATGAATTCTAAAGAAAAAATTTCCAGTAAATTTCTAAGAAAAAACTGAGGCCTTCCCTACATCAGGTCGAGGCATTGGTGGCTTACCCTTTGGGCACGTCATCAAGTGCAAGGTCGAGGCATCGTTAATTTTATATTCTAGAAAAGCGTTTCATATTTTTGTTCTACGTGTCCAGTCTTTGTATGCTATTAGTTCCCTATGCATATACACTTTGAATTCATTTGAATTTGCTTCTTCTATTTCCAATTTTCACTTATTATTTTATTATTTAAAACTTTGATATTTTTCAATACTTTAGATTTATTTAGGTTTTAGAATAGGTTGCCTTACCACTGGTGTGTGGTCAACTTTATTCTTAAAATTCTGGAAAACTGACTGCCTCGTTCGTCTCTAGGAATCATGGCCTTTTCATTTAGGAGCTTTTGTACTGGTTCAGAAAAATCGAGTGAGATTTTATAGAGGGCCCGCGGTAAGAAAATTTGGTAATCATACACAAGAATTTTTGGAATCGAATATATTGGGAACTCTTTCCTAATATATCGGCAATAGCCACCTATTTCAGCAGTATTGGGATATTTCGAAAGAACATAAGAACATTTCCCCCTGCGGAAATTGGTTAACTATATATGTACAGTTACTGTCCAAACTATTAGACGCAAGAAATGTATTCAGATCCTTCTAAATCACTCTATTTGATGTTTGACAAGCGTTAAGCCCTCTTCCTGAATTCGAGTTTCTCTTATCTATTTGGTATCACCACTGACATATACATATACAATGGCCTGCTGACGTTACTAAAATTGCTTACATTATTTGACATTATTATGAGATCACTTTTCTATAGTTGTCTCTTTTTGGTTTAACTACTTTTTTCCGCTGATCTACAAATAGTAGGTCCTATACAAAATCCACCATAGTCCAGTTTTAGTTCAGTGGGATGTTATGGTCGTAGCAGATTGCACATAGCAATATGCTACCTATACTGATGCGTGTAGGCCGGCCTCGTTAAATAAGAACGAAAACCAGACGTACCCCGACGAAGCAATGTGTCGTCAACCTCAGCATGACATGCTGAAGTGACAAAGAAGAAGAAGAATTCGAGCGGACGACAAGATAAGACCTCTTCTTGGTAGAAAGTTGTCAATACAGGACACGCGACTGATTAACGGAAGTGAATATTCGCAAATTTTCTTACTTTACCACACCCCCCGAAAAAGGAGTAACATTAATAGTGCCAAAGCAAGAAGTTAGGAATTTAATTGGAAAAGCGGCAGGGTGTTGGGATTAATCTCGGCCACCTTGCTTATAAAACGATACGGAAGGAAATAAAATTCACGCTAGCGTGCCACATGTAAGTACAACGCAAATAAATAATTAAGAAATTACGATAGAATGGGCATCTGATAAATTCACCTTTTTCCCCTTTGCCTAATAAACAGGTAAAGAAGAGATATAGATTGCTTATATCGCCGACACCCTGCGGAGTGTTGCAGAGAGATAAGCCTGTTCAGACAGGAAATGAATGGAATACCACTCACAAGACTATAAGGAGGTATATGTATTTTAAGAAATTTTGAAACAAAAAGAGAATGAATTAATGTGCGGGATTTGAAATTCCATTACTCTGGAGCTACGGTTAAGTAATTAAAAGTGAGGCCAATGCCCAGAGGTTTATACAACGGATTTTGGCGCTCTTTTTGAGACAGAATTTTATACCAGCAGCAGCATAGTGAGCGTTAATAATATAAAGCAAGGAAGATAACTTGCGTTAAAATTTCATTCCTGGTAACCTATATCAAGACAATATATAAAAAAAAAAATTAATTACTTTTATCAAAAATTATAAACATGTGCAAAAAAATATATAAATGTAACTATATAGCGTAGGCACTAAGGTAGATTTTACTACCGAACATGAACAACGGTGACGTCTAGGGTAAATGTAGACAGGGGTGTAACCATATGTTAGGAAGTAGGACAAATGTATTTCTGAAGATTGTGACAATAATCTCTTATTTCCTTCCATTCTGAATTATAGCGAGTAAGTTTAGATATTTTATCACTTTTTAATTAAATGAAACCTGTAGGTACGTGCAATTAAATAGTATAGACACTAAAAAAATAAACAAAAAATGAACCTGTAACATGAAATGAAGACAGACGACAGATTGAAGACCACGGGGTCGTAAAACGAGTTTCGATTTTGTCTAGCAGAAGATTTAGAGTTGAACCAACAAGTTTAGTCCCTCCACAATCTAAAGTAGTAATGTAACAGCGTAAACACTAATACGCGGCATAGTGGTATATATCAAATAACATAAAAGAAATTTTTGTTCCATACAGATTGTCTAAACATAATTGCACTCCAAGGAGCTCCTTCGAGGGACATGATAACGTGGACATAAAGTAGTAAGTTATTTAAATAAATTTTTATTTCAACATATTTCCTATAATTCTATATGTATGTACCGAGCTTTACTTACTATATATATATATATAATTACATTTAAGAATATATACATAGATTCACTTATATGATTTAAATTATTGAATTGAAGTGGGGAGGTGCTCCCATAAGAATTAGATGACGCACGATAAGGCATCTCGCGCTCGCTTCTGATCTTTTAGTTAATGAATTCCTAACGTCAGTTGAACTCGTCCTTTTTCTAACATCGTGTGTTTTCCACTATGTAAGTAGTCAGTTACTCGTGATTAAAATTTTTATTTAAGTTGAATTCGGGAGTTTATACGGTGGTCAGAATGCCGCAACATTAAACTTTTCTCGATGTCTTCTACACTTCGTCGTCATTCGTTTCGTGCCTCATCCAAAGACAAGTAACGAAGAGGTTTGTACGAGTGGCCCATGTAAAAACAGGTCAACTCTTAGGATATGGAAGTAAGATAGCAGAGAAAGAATTTTTTTTTGTGTGTTAAGTATAGAGCGTCGGAAAATGTAACCCAACACGTAGTGGAATGATTTTTAAGCCAGGAAATAGGTTAGATAACGCTAAGTGTGTTCAGTTCGAAATTAAGAATTTTATTCCAGTATTACGTGCAAGATATACTAGGCTCGTAATATAATCAAACGAGGACATATATGAATGCATGTAGATGAGTTAAGCAAACATTAAAACGTTTATAATGAAACGCTAGGAACTTTTATTTCTCCTTTTACTTTCCTGGAGCCCTCCCGAATAACATAGAGGTTGTCTAGGTCCTCCTAGTCTTTCTCTCTCGTCCACAGGTCAGCTAAAGGACTTGGAAATAGTGCCCCCCAAGTCAAAGGGAGGATGGGGCATGGCAATGAAGGCATGCCATCTGCGCCTTCACAGTAAGTAGGTAAGTGACGTAAGGGTCCCTTCAGGACCGAGTGTGTGCCAGCTTTTTTTTGTAGGTAGGCATGATATTTTTTTTGATTATGGGTGATGACAGTGGCAGGTATTTTCGGGAACTCCCCCACACTCTCCGCCAACCTTAGCCGAGGTGCTAGCATGCCGCCCTGTGCTATCGCTGTCATCGAGTGATCTGTCAGCTCATGCTGACAGTTTGGACTTAACGTCCTGAACAATCACTCTCGCAACATACGTCCATAACAGGGACAGGCAGAAAAAATTCTTTAAAGTTATTTCTTTAAAAATCAGGTTTAAAAAATATTTGATGTTGTAGGAGATGAGCTTCCAATAATAGAAATAATTTTGAATGCATCTGTAATTTGTTGAACTTTTAATATGAATATTAAAGCGAAAATAAAACTTGAAATTAAGATAATTGTCACACCCCTGCCAACAAAAGTTAACCCATATGAAATAGAAAATCAGGTAGTCGCTTATACTCTCTTGTACATGACATAAAACAAATGCGAGAATGTGCTACAGTTTAGAAGCGTTTTTTATTATTTTAGAAGACATTTAAGTTTTGTATTAAATTTAAATAAAATTTAATAAAATGGGTAAAAGCAGTGATCTGACGAGAGAAAAATTCCACGAACTGAAGGCCTTGACCGATGTGAAAATGTTTTCGAATCGATAAATTTCCAGAAGATTGAATATTTCTGAAGCTTCTGTAAGAAGGATTTAAAGAAAAGTTGAAAATAAGGAGGATTTGGGTCATCAAAAGAAGAGCAAGTGTGCCCGCAAATCAATGTTTTCACCACGGGATGAACGACTCCTCAAGAAAATATGGGTAGAAAATCGGTTTGCTTTTGTTATGGAATTATGAACGGTGACTGGATTGGACGTAAAGTCCAGACTGTCAGCATGAGCTGACAGATCACTCGACGGACAGCGTTAACTGTAGGGCGGCACGCTAGCTCGCCTTGGCTCATTGGCGGAGAGTGTGGGGAGGTTCCACGAAAAACCTGCCGCTGCCGTCAGCCATAATCAAAAAAAAGTTCGTGTCTATCCAACCAAAAGCCGGCACACATTCGGTTCTGAAAGGACCCTTACGTCACTTACCTGCATACCTTGTGGAAGGCGCAGATGTTTTGCCTTCTTTGCCAGCCCAGCCTCCCATCTGACTCTGAGGGAGTCCCTATTTGACCTGTAAAGAGAGAGAGAGAGACTAGGCGAGCCTAGACGACCTTCATCCCATGTGAGAGGGCGCCAGGATAATGAAGGAGGAATTAAAACTTTCAACGATTCATGTTCACGTTATAATTGCAAATGTTTGTAATAAAAATTATTACTTTTTCCAAGATTTTGTTTTGTTTGTAGTACTTAGTTTAGATCTAAAAAAAATATTTCTTTGTTTAACTAACATCAAGACTTTCAAAATTTCATTAAATAAACTTGCTTTGCTTTAGGTATATGATGTATAACAATTTTTGCACTTTTCATATGATTTCATTTAAGTATTTTCTTTTTCTTAGTAATGTTCATCTAGAGCCTTACGTGTGTTAGCGATTTATAATAATATTTAACTAATTCGTCTTAGTTTGTATTTAGTACCTTTTCTTTTCTATAGATATTTATAGCACAGCAATGGCTATAGAAATGTAAACTTTCACTTATTGTATAGCTAACTAAATTAAAATGTTCTTTCTTGCTATTTGTATTCCTCTTATGAATATCATTTAAAAAAATTATCGATAATACTTTTAAATTTACAAAAAAACACACCTTAACTTAAATCTTTTGACATTATGAAGAAAAAGAATTTTGATTCATTTGATAATATCATTCTTTTTGTGATAACCTCGTTTGATTTTGTTTTGTTTTTTTTTTTATTTCCTAGGTAAATTTTAATTAAATTTTTGTGCAAATGTGTGCTGGCGGTTTTATAGAAATAAAAAAATGACAATCGACTTAGTGTTTGCAATTATTGGTAACCCAAAACGTTGAAGACAATAAAATGGTGCCTTGTGCGAGCAAACAAAATATGTATGCATGTGATTTATATAATAATGTAAAAGTATAATACGAGTGAAAAATACTCCTAAAAGTGACGATATTCGACATAAAGTGCTCGGAAAAGAGGTCACAAGATACAAACAGGCGTCTCAAATATAAAATGTTGCTTGCATTTGGTGCTATTGTTGCATGTGTCTATAATCATTGTCCAGTCAAATCAAATAGTACAACTCTATCACCATATTTGAGTCTAAGAGGAGTTATCATTTATATTCGTATCTGCCCACTCCGTATCTATCACAAAATTGGTTGTACACTTTTGCACAATAGTTATTTAGTTTCTTATAAACTAAAGAAAAGGAGTCTGAAAAAAATCTTAAGTATCAAAGCTAAAGCGATTAATAGCTAATTTATAACTTACTTCAGAGAAGAGAATGACTTCGGACGTACATACATGGTTAAGGCGCGCCACTTGAGATAATGTGAACTCCGGTTGTGACGATGAAGTGCTAATTCTTTGTGGTGTAGTGTACGATTGTTTCGTTCAAATACTTGGACAAATAGTTAATCACCAAACGGGTTAAGGCAAAAATTACAGACAATGCACTGCATTGAAGCGCTCAAACATTGATGGTTATCCGTTGCCCTTAATGAACTTACATCCGTTTTGATGACTTTGGAGTAGCGATCATAAGAACATAAGCACTTTCTACGACACTTTTCTTTTTGCAGAATTGCTGAGTACCTGTTTCAACAATCTAGAACTAGGTGATGAGACTGATGCGACAGCTGCTGTAATTCCAGCTGCATCGCCTATTAATTTATACTCCAATGCAGGTGGCTGATTTCGTTTGGGGTTAATTTTTGGCACGATGTATTCGGAAACTTTCCGGCTTTATTTCTTGAACTTTGCACTGCGCGGACGACTTGACAAGACAGGCTCGTCTTCTTCTTCCTTTTCCACTTCAGCATGTCATACTGAGCTTGAGGAAACGCATCTCTCTCGGTCGGGGTGCGTTCAAGTTTTCTGCTATGACAGCAGCCGGCAGGCATACACGCTTCAGTATGTCTTGTAGCATAACGACCATAACACTTCCTCAAATGAGATTAGAACTGAATTAAATTAGAGCAATGTACCAGCCAGTCAGAGAACTGTTCGCCGCAAGCTTCTTTAACTGAATATGAAAAGCTGTACACACGCTCGCAAGCCTAAACTGACCCCTGCGATGAAAGCAAAACGTTTAATATGGGCCAGGAAGCATCAGAACAAAAATTCAGATTTCCGGATATCGGTAAATATACCTTATGTTTATAGTTTTATACTTTATTAATTGCGTTTGTTCGCAATTTAATTAAAATTACGTAAATTTTCATAGATATGAACATTAATTCAGGTGTGCTTTAATGATAAAATCACTTTCGAAATTCTTGCTAATAAAGCGCAATACGTCAGAAGACGTCCAGGTGAGAGACTTCATGCAGACTGCGTGATACCGAAGCACCCTACAAAAGTGATGATTTGGTCAGTCATATCTGCAAGAGGAACTGGACGTCTGTACATTGTAAATGGTACAATGAAACAAGACCAATTCAAGGATATCCTTCAGACAAGATTGCTCCTTCAATTGAGGGAGTGGTTTCCGAGCGGAGAAGACTTTATTTTCATGCACATGGGAAAGTCTGTCAAAACTTTTCTCCCTCAAAGCAAATGGAATGGCCAGGCATTCTCCAGATATAAATCCAATAGAGAATGTGTGGGTACTCATCAAAAGAGAAGTAGGAAAGGGGGTCATTACCATAAAAATCCGGCTGATAGAAAGAACAAAATATGTTGGAATCACAGTCCGGAACTTCAGGAAACAGTGCAATACTTACTTACAACACTTAAAATATTTAAACTATACATGCTCATGTTGTAACTTCGTCGTCATTGACCACATTTCCTGCTGGGCCATTGGGCTGTGTAAAGTACTCGCGAGTACTTTCCAAATGAAACGCAAGTTTATGTTATGCTACATTTCTGTTATGATTCTGTTATATCAAGTTTTTTATGAAAATAGTTAGGATTATTAACTATTACTCAAATTAATTTCATTAAAGGCTGGTGACAATAAAATTATGAAAAACTGAACCTATACCCGAGTTACTTTCCTCGAGCAGTATCTAAATATTACCTAGAAACTTCAAGGCTAAAAATTTGTATCTGTTCGATATTTATTATATTAAAAGTTCTTAACGTATTTATTTTCATAACGATAATATATAAATTTGCATAATTCTCCTGTTCTCGATGAGTTAAATAATATTCATAACGATGGAAAAATAAAACACTTGTTTCCGTTCCACAAAAAAATTTTCTTTAATTTTATTGAATTATTAAAGTTAGGCTACGCGTTTGTTATGGAACTATGCTGAGTGATTGGCTTAGACGTGAAGTCCAGACTGCCAGCATGAGCTGACAGATCACTCGACGGACAGTGTTGACTGCAGGGCAGTGTTGACTGCAGAACCTGCCGCTACCGTCTGCCATAATCAAAAAAAAATTTCGTCCCTACAAACTAAAAGAAAACGCCGGCACACATTCGGTCCTGAAGGGACCTTTACGTCACTTACCTATGTTCACATCGAAGGCGTAGATGTTATGCCTTCCTTGCATGCCCCAGCCACCCATCTGACTCTGAGGGCAAGATTTTTCAGAGTCCCTTGTTGACCTGTAAAGAGACTAGAGCGGACCTAGACGACCTTGATGTGAGAGGGGTCCAGGAAAGTGAAGGAGAGAATAAAAAGCCCTAGAGCTTCATCACGTTATGATAAAGTATGTTTATTACAACAACAGTATATCTCTATACTCAAAAATAGTCGGGAATCAACAACAAAACTACTTTGATAACCATTTACTTTGTTCGCATGATAACTGTACATGATATCGTTAGACGTGGATAATCTAAGTCTATATCTTCTTATTCGAAAACCTGTATGAAATATATTCAGTCATTGCATAAAATAAAAGTAAAAATTTTTTGCAAAGAAGAAAGAACTATAAACTATTACTCCTATAAATCTGTGTTATAAGTGGAGCTTCTTATACTGAAAAATATTTCTGTTCAATTATAATAAAATCTTAAATCACGTGATTTAATTTTTTTCTTTTTTTCGGTATTCCCCGCAGAGGCACCTCCTTGGAAGTTCCGCTAGGCCATAGACCATTTGCTAAATGTAATTAATTTGAAATATATACTAAAAAAAAAAACAGAAAACACTTCAATGTTGGACTTATTTACACTTGTCCATTTTCTTCTTTAGGAGGAACTGTTCCAATAGCTTCTCTCCTTCGAATGTAGTATACGTCACTGTTGCTATTTTATAAAATTCGGCGAATAAGTAAATATTATTTATCCTGTATCCAGTGAATGTGATTTCTGGAGCCTCCTTTTCAGTGGTTGA
This sequence comes from Dioctria rufipes, assembly GCA_963924295.1. Lineage (NCBI taxonomy): Eukaryota > Metazoa > Arthropoda > Insecta > Diptera > Asilidae > Dioctria > Dioctria rufipes. Next base: position 320,154,894 of record OZ002740.1, on the reverse strand, counting down.
TAATGAAAGTACATTCGAAGCGGAGAACAAGGAATTCCATAAACAGGTCCAGTTGCTTCACAACCGGAATCACGGACATCTTTCAATAGCATTGAATGGGAGGCATCTAAATCACGATGGGATTGCCTATCCCTTTCATGGACAACTGCTTATGCCTATAACGTTTCCAAGGTTTGCCGTCCCATTTAAGATCCGGTATGAGAACGAATCACCCTTTTTCTTTTGGTTCTTAGTCTTCGTGGACAATGTGGTCGGATTCTTGCTTATGTTCTAATAGGTTATACCTGCACTCTGGATCGAACTGCTCTAATTCAATGTGAGGCCTTGATACAAATTTATACGAAACAAGTGTCTTTTGCAGCAGAAATTTTCCGCGTGTTGAATATCTTTCAAGATTTTGTCTGTAGCTGGATAGATTACAGTTGTTTTTTTTTGTTTTACGCCCCTTATCTCAGATAACGGAAAGCACTCAAACACAGTATATGTCACTCCGCAACCTATCCTATCAGTTAGCACTGAAGAAGCTCCTTTCCTTTTACACTTAAGACGATAAGTTCCTATTAAAAATATCCATATTAATTTTTGTAATTCTGTTGGATAACTTTCTCCCCATACAATTTCAATGGGAAAGGATTTATTATTATCATTCCCATCTTGGTTAAAAGTTCATAGTTTCCCGTTGCGATCCTTTACGTTCCTTTAGATTTTTCAGGATTTTATTTGGTTCTAGGAAAAATCTTTACCGATTTACACTTGCAATGTGGTTTGCACGTCAGATATAAACACTACTTACTTTGGTCGTATAATAAGATTTCTTGATAAACATTTTCAGATTGTTAACATTATATTCCCTAGAATGCTTTTTCGATGTTTAACTAATTTTTTCGTTTCCCGGGAATAAAATTTAATGCCGCACTTGATTAGAATAACTTACAACACAAGGTTTAGTCTTCTTCTTCTTTTTCGCCACCAGCATGCCACACCGAGCTCGTTCGTCGAGTGTGGGGTGTGTTCAGCTGTCGGTTTAACCACATGCCGGCATACATGCTACAGTATTTCTCAGTGTAGCATATACCATAGCACGTTTCGCCCTATTTAGGCATCCTCAAACGATGGCAAATATTGTGAGACTTTATTTATTTTTATTTTTCCATTGTTTTTTTTTTTAAACATGAATACTATTAACAAGTTCCATCAAGTGCCAACAAAAACTTCAATTATTTTGATAAGAGTGAAATAATTTTGTTCGTTTCTTTGACCCTGTTTAGATGGGTCAGTATGCTGCCTCAGCCACACGAAAAGCTGTTGGTAAGACGGTGGTTGGGGGCAGAAATGAAGCATCACCCTACCTACAGATTTCGTGCTGCAGAGTCAGCATACTGACCTGTGTAAACTGGATCTATATAAATATTTTATCTCAAATTTAATCTATCTGACATTTCAATAACCACATAGCATCCAAATCCAAAAAGCGGAAAGTTCTTGCGAAACTACTCAGCTCATCTACTCGCGGTAGAAGTACTTCGGAGTACTTTACACACTCCAATTGAACAAAGCTAATATTAAAAGTTATTTTAAATATTGCATGTCCATTGGTCCGTCGGTCCATCTGTTCGTCGGTACGTCTGCCCGTCCGTCTCTCTGTCTGTCTGTCCGACTGCCTGCCTACAACATAACCCGAGAACGCGGAGAATGCGTGTACTTAAAGAGCTGAGATTTTGCACACTGGCTTTTTAAGAAAAAAAGTAAATTTAAGTATAAAAATTTGACGAATCGGGTAACCTCTTCGTAGGGTTGCTATACAAAAATTTCGTGTTTCACTGTATATTTGGACACTACTGGTGAGCGCGTCGACGTAGAGCTAAAATTGTGTTCACATCGTTTTCATAAGAATAGTAAATAAGATGTAAAAAATTAAAAATAAATCGGGCAACACCTTCTTGTTGTTGCCATATTGAAACTTAGGTTTTTTACGTATACTGCAAAAATGATCAGTTCCAGATATTTTTATTGTACTTAAAAGTTCTTCAGTATATAAAATCCTGTGAAATTGATTATAGTCCATACGAAATTACATACGAGGGTTCGTGGGGTATCATAAAAATTGGCCTTAGACCAATTCTAGCTTATATAGTTGTACTTTTACGTTGAATGATTCTACTAATAGAATTCTAAACCAGCGAAAATTGTTCAGATTTAATGAAATTCTAAAGAGAATTTTTATATTACAAAGTATAATCTAAGTAAAAAAAAAATCAAAGAATTTTATGAATAGAATTTATTTGATAGTAAAACTGCTTAAATAAAATATGTTGAATTTAAGTTATATAGAGCTTAATTAAAAATTTACCGTATGTTAAATCTTAAATAGATCTGCGTTGTGAAACTAAGTCTGATATTCTCCAAGAAACGCACCACAATTGGGACAAAAATGTTCGACTGTTGTGCAGCAATGGAAAATGTATGGTAAGCAGACAAAGCACCACAACCTGAGAAAGAAAGTATTAATTAAATAATGTTTTTTTTTAATACCAAAACGACCTACCAAAATACACAAATCAATATCGCACAAGTGTGAGTTTTGCGAGAATATATGTATTCAACTCTTGTAGTTACATGCTTATTACATTTCGGACATACAAGTGGTGTAGGATTAAGACGCACTAAAAAAATAGAGCAAGATTTTGGCTTATTGTGTATGCACTAAACTAAATACTTACGATGAAATTGTGGTTGTTGAGAGGTAGCCATTTTTATACGATGATATCGATGATAATAATTTGATTGATGATTGAAAAACTAAGCTCTCCGCAACACATCTAGATTTTAAAACAATTTTCCGATGATTTTTTTCACCAGGAATTTAAAAATTCACATCAAAATTTAATGCTTCGCCAAGCGCTAATGTCAAATTCAAATTAATCAAAACTGTCGTTTTTGTAGATTTGACATTTTTAATGTTATAAAATAGAAAAAGGAATTCTTTTAAATATTTACGAAATAAGCAGAGCTGACTTTGATTGCTTTTTCCTTCCAAATATTGTTTGACAAAAGATTGAAGCTCATTTACATGTAGTCCAGTCATTATATACCCCGTTCACATGAAGTGGACTGGACTGGACTGGATCAGACTTAATTCGGCTAGTACCAAGTGTTCACATGTGATGGATTGGATTAAATCGACGAGAGAGACATCTTTCTATTGGCAGTTCTCAATTTAAATTCATTTGAAGCTATTTTTGTAGATATTGAAAGACGGACCATGGAAAGAAGTGTAAGTTTACAATTTCTAAAATATTGTATGAAAGCTCGAAGGAGTTCCTGATGAGGGATGAAAATAAACCGGAAAATATCCAAACGTCCATCCACTGCGATCCACTCCACTACCGAACTAATTCCGGTGTAAAAACACCCACTTACGAGCCCCCCTGACAATTTTGAGCCCCTTTTTTGTTTTTTCCTTATTAATAAGCCTGAAGTGTGTTATGGTTCTATGTTGAATGATTGGCTTGGACGTAAAGTCCAGACTGCCAGCATGAGCTGACAGATCACTCGGCGAACAGCGTTGACTGCAGGGCGGCACGCTAGCTCGCCTCGGCTCATTGGCGGAGAGTGTGGTGACGTTCCACGAAAAACCTGCCGCTGCCGTCTGCCATAATCAAAAAAAAAATCTCGTGCCTATCAATAAAAACAAACCGGCACACATTCAGTCCTGAAGGGACCTTAACGTCACTTACCTACATCCAATATTGAAGGCGCGGATGACATGCTTTCACTGCATGCCCCAACCACCCATACGACACTGAGGGCAGCAAATTAGTTTCAGTGTCCCTTGTTGACCTGTAAAGACGGACTAGGCGGACCTAGACGATCCCCGCGTGTGAGAGGACTCCAGGAAAGGGAGAGGAGAAATGAGAACTCTAACGAGTCATTACGTTATAAAAACTCTATATGTACCTCTGGTGCCAGTGTTTATAGGGGACATGACTCCTCCATATTTGGCCAATTCTTTCTTATTTTGATCACTTTTAGAAGACGTAAGTGCACCTGCTTAATCACGCACATTGAAGTATTTTCGATTTTGTTTGGGGTTTTTTTTTCTACAGTTAAGCAACAAGTGGCGTCGTATGATTTTCAAAAAAATCAATCTTCTCTATTTGTCTTGCAACTGCCCGTTGCAAACGTAAAATTCCTTCTACTATATGTTCTTTGGGAAGGTGCTTGAATGGTTTTACTTTCTGGAGCACTTGCACGAGTCTCACTTTGATATGATACAATATTTTGTAAATCTTCAGATTTACTATCCCTACTACTTTTCCTCAAATTCCGATTTATCTTTTTCCAGCAATATTTCCTCAGCTTCTATTGCTTTTATCTTCGAATTTTGCAAATATATTTTGGGAAGTACCGTATCGCTACCACCGCGAGATGCCGATGCTGTCGGGGCTCAATATTTTTTTGCTTTCCGCGTATGGAGTTGGTTTCCTGTCCGATAGTTTTAGAAAATTCCTGGATTCACTACTGCACTTGATCGCCGTGTGGACAATTGACAAGACAGCCACGATTCTTCTTCTTTTTCTTTTCTCTTCAGCATGTTACCCCGATCTCGAGGAAACGCACTTCTCTCGATCTGGGTACATTCGAATATTCTGTTTGACAGCTGCCGGCATACACGCTGCAGTCTCTCGTGTAGCATAGACCATAACAAGTGGAAATAATTGTTAAAGTCCATTTTTAGTAAAATCACCCACTCATTCTTAGTCATTTTCTTGCGCTTAAGAGTAAATAGAGAATCGGTTCCATTTTGTTTCTAATAGTGAAAGTGAACAGTTCATGAAATAGTGCGTAGTGCCAGTGTTTTTTCTAAGGACCGAGTTTTTAATAGTGATATTTCTTTGCCCAATCAAAAACAGCAGGTAAGGCTGATAGTATTTCATGAATCTAGACATAGATTAAGAGGTTTATTTAATAACACTTTCTTGATAAAGGTTATTCATTTGCTTTTATTCTGGAGGATTTTTGTAGCAATTTAGGACTTCGAGTTTCGAGTCCCCTGATATTTGTACTACATAGACCAGGGCCTATATACTTTAATTATTTTATTTAAATTAAATTAAATTGAATTGTTCGTATACCTAATATTAAAATAAATCAAACACTTGGGCACATTGTATTTAAACAGGTTCTATAAAAATGTCAAAAAGCGAGACATATTCTGAAGATGACCTACAATTAGCTACTGAACGCATTCGAAATGGACTTTCCATTCATGAGGCATCCAAAGCATATAAAATTCAGCGTGGTACCATTCAAAAGGGATTACATAATCGTACAAAAAAGAACATACCAGGTCCCCCTTGTATTCTGAGTTTAAACGAGGAGCATCTAATTGTTCAATGGCTCTTATCAAACAATGAAAAGGGATTTCCCAGACGCAAGCTAGATGTTCAATCATCTGTTAAAGAATTCCTGGACAACGCACCAAGGCCGAACCCGTTCAAAATATAATATGCCCGGTGATAAATGGTATAAGGCTTTCTTAAAACGCCACCCTATTCTTGCCATAAGGACACCGGAGCCAATAACTGATGCCAGTTCGAAAGTGTCTGAAAACGACATTCGAAATTGGTTCTATCAGATTGAAGAATATGTTAGTAAGAAAGGTTATCAAGAAATACTGAATTATCCTGAGCACGTGTTTAAGAGTGACGAGACCAACTTTTTGATGTGCCCGAAAAGTGAAAAAGTTTTCGCACCGAATGGTAAATTTTGCTTATTTGTTTAATATAGATATATAAGTATCACATTTAAATTGTTTGTTATATTTATTTAGCCTCACGGAAGTCTACGAAACCGATCGCGGTCAAGCTAAGGAGAATTTGACTGTAATGTTTTCTTTTTCCGCCAGTGGATACTTGGTCTCACCCATGATTATTTATCCGTACAAACGAATGCAAAGTGATATTTTATCCTCTTTACCTGATGATATTAAATGGCAAAACTCCGACTCGGGTTGGATGACATCTAAAGTCTTTCTATACTATGTAGAACATGTCCTCTACACTGATTTGCAAGAGAAAGGTGTCGAGTTTCCAATAATCTTGTTGGTAGATTTCTCTCTCGACTTTATGTGAAAAGCTCCAAATAATTTTGATATGACTATACCCGAACTCGATGAGAATTCTACAGCCCGCCAATGTATCTGTTTTTAAACCCATTAAATATGGTTGGCAGCTAGCTATTCTCAAGTGGAAGAGTAATAATTTGGACAAAAAAATTACGAGAGCGGAGTTTGCTCCCATACTTAAAACTGTCTTCGACAGTTGAGGCGATCATTAATGAGTTTCGGACTTGTGGCCTTTACCCTTTTAACGCAGATGCAATCGATTACTCGAAATGCTTGGGTAAAACGACAAAGCAAAATGAAAATACGCAAGAGTCAAATACTATAGAAAATGTGCCAGGAGAGAAAGAAAAGACTATAAACTACAAACGTTTTGTCGAAGTTGTAGGGGAAAAGAAAATCGGACAATTTCAAAATTTCGAGACATCAGCGTGTACCTATTCAGATGACTTACTGAAATTCTATGAAATTTATAAGGAAGTTTCAAATGATAAAGATCAGGAACAGGCCCTTTTTAAATTATTTTCATTGCAGCCTTATAATGAAACCGAATACAATGAAATTGTTTTTGACTACTAATATTGAGGTACTTTATTTATAACATTTAATTTATTTTAAATTATTTAATTATGCTATTTTAGGTGTTGGAAGAATTTAATATAAATGATATGCTAGATGATCCGAATGTGGAGATTTCATACTTTTTGCTTATACCTGAAACACCAGTCAGAAATGAATAACACAAACGGAGATAAGAAGTTTTATTTTTTCCTCAACTCCTTTTCGACTAGCAAGATTTAGCCCTATGCGGGACTAGCATTTCATAGAGTTTTGCTATTCATAGCGAAATAAAGTCAATATGAAATTGACTCAGTTTGCTGCTAAGTCTGCAGCTCGAGAATTAAGTTGAAAAAACTCTTTATGCAAACGAAAAATCTTTAAAAAAGAAATTTCATTGCAGAAAGAGGGCGTTTTATATAAGCAGGAACCGTATAATCGTCAGTACGGCTTGGTTCCTGCCTGCCGTATACGCCAATTAGAAGAAACAAAGATAAAAAAAAAGCTTTAGAAGTTAAATTGAAAGAAGAATGGAAAACTAAAAGGGAAGAAAACAGGAAAAAACGAGAAGAAAAGGCAGCCCAAATATTGAAAAGAAAAATTGAAAAACAACAAAACACGGTAAGAATTAATGCCAGGACTAAAAAAAAAACGAACAAACCCTTCAAAATGAAATAGTGGCACCTTTGATGTTTCTGCACGAATTGCTTTAAAGAAGCAAATGTAGGTATATCCGCGACTTTTTTTTCCGAAAATAATGAATGTGGCGAAACTAATGAAAACGTAAATAATATTAACTTAAATAGCATAATATCTGGATTATGCTATAGCTGTGTTAACTTTGTAACGGTTACAAACGATGGTATGGCATGCTCTCAGTGTTCGAAAGTTTTCCATAAAAGCTGCATAGATTACGCGGGGCTTCAAAATATTTAGTTGCTTTAAATGTTCATAAAAATATTCATAAAAAGTAGCACATGTTATTGCTTCGCGGGTATAGTAGATGATTCACATGCGAAATATGTACTTAAAGTATTAGCATGCACTACTTTTTATGCATACAATAGCTTCGTTTTTTTATCTCTCTGATCTGATCCGGTTCAATTTTATGTACGTAAAACAACAACAATGGACCACGAATTGTTGTTGTTTTACGTACATAAAATTGAACCGGATCAGATCAGAGAGATAAAAAAACGTAGCTAATGTTATGAATTTTTTCCATTTCTCTGCTATATCTTGTTTTTTTTTTGTTTTTTCAAGAAATATAAAATATGTTATCATTTTTTTTTAATTTTGAGTTTTTGTTAGGAAAAAAGCACTTAAGTTACAATAAACGATCGTTTAAACTTATAAATTCGTTTTGAAAATGGGGGCTCGGAACTAGAAATGGCTTATGGTTCATAACTGGTCAAAGGGGGGCTCAAAACTGGGAAATGGGACTTGTTTCACAATTTAACAGTTTTTATAGTTATAGTCTATAAAAATTGTTGTTTTTCCACCTATTTTTAATATCCTAATATTCAAATACGTTAAAAACATAACCATGTTTAAGCTAAGAGCATTTTAAGCTTGTAGTAAGCAAGAAATAAAAGATAAATCTTTCCTTATGGGGGCTCGGAACTGGGTATCTTACCGTAATTCCAGTCCGGTTAGTGTTCACATGGTGAATTATCTCACCGCAAAGTACATTAATCCACTCTAGCCCGCTTCATGTAAACGGAGTAATAGACTTTTGAAAATGTAAGTGAACCGAATAGCTTAAACTTGAAATTTTCAATCAAGATTTCCTATGAGCTTTCTTCTGTCATCATGAAAAAAATGAAAAAAAGGGGTAAATATTTTTTGTTTGTTTATAACTCGGCTCTCCGTCATGATACGAAAATTGCGGTTGTAACACTTTTTTGTTGCCCTTTTTACGCTGTACAATTTAATTTATTATAAATTTTTCACCTAACGCTGATTATTTTTGAGATATCGGAAAATAGAAAATTAAGAGACGGAAGAGAAGGAAACTTGTTTTTTTCTGTTTTTTTTTCCTTTCTCGTGACACATGCAATGTGTTATTATTATTATTATTTTTTTTTTTACAGACAAAAATTAGGACTTTTAGTGGGGCACAATGTGAAAGGATCAGAAAGCAATAAGTTAAGAGCTGTAAAGGAAATAATTAAAGTACAATATAAATAAGTTAAACAGAAAAAATATGAATCACACGCATTTGTATGCATCGCGTGGCTCGTCATCTAGCGACACCTGCGCAAATCTGCCCATTTTACTCCTGTTACGTTCTCATTACGAATACTGCGCTCCTGGTTTACGTACATGAACTTATGAGTGATCTTACTTTGTCCAAATTTCTCGTCTATGGAATTCACTCTAACAATACTCAGTATGCTGCTTCCGGTAACGAATTCAAGAGATATTTGTTTGATTGTATTTTTCGAGTACCTACTATGGGATGTTGAGTTTGATTGTGCAAGATTCTTTAGTTTTGACTTCCTTTTACTTTTTTCAAAAAATATTTCTTGTTTTTCTTCGATTTTTCTTTTCTAAAAAAAATTTGCTTCTAATTTCCGAGTAATTTGACTTGTGTATATAAGATACTAATTAAGGTTTAGATCTTTTGTACTTATAGGTGTAATAAATGAATTACAAATTATGAATTAATCGAGAGCTTACTTCTGCACCTCGTAAATTGTATGCGTATATGTCTCAAACAAGATGTACATTCATTGGGGTGGGGCCCAAAAATCTATGGATCTCCGAAAAATGCCTGAAAGATCACTCAGAGTTTGTTAGCTAATGTAATTTTAAATTGCTTGTTATGGAAGTATGTTGAGAGTGAATGGTCAGGACGTGAAGTCCAAACTGCCCGCATGTGCTGACAGATCACTCGATGACAGCGTTAGTACAGGGCGGCACGCTAGCATCTCGGCTAAGGGTGGCGGAGAGTGTGGGGGAGTTCCCGAAATAACCTGCCGCTTGTCACCAACCATAATAAAAAAAAAAGATTTTCGTGCCTACATACGAAAGCCTCGCACTCACTCAGTCCTGAAGGGACCTTTACGTCACTTACCTGCATTCCCATGAAGGCGCTGATGGCATGCCTTCTTGGCCAAGCCCCATCCTCCCATTGACTTTGGGTGGCACAATCGTCCAAAGTCCCTTATTGACCTGTGGAAAAGATTAAAGCGGACCTATACGACCTTCGGATGAGAGGGCTCCAGGATGTGAAGGAAGAAATAAACAGTCCTAGATCTCCATTTTTACGTTATAATTTCGTACAACAAAACTCGCTTCATTTCGCGGGAGGTACATTAAGAAGATACACGGGTTAGTATCTCAAGAAATCAGAGAACTATAAAAGTGTGTAGTATTAAACTAGTATTAAGTGGAGTATACATGTATATAGTAATTGAACTACGGTAAGCCTATCAATACAACAATATGAGCATGGCATATATGAACTAAAGGCTCCAATTAAGCCTATCAGCAAAACTATAGATACGTATGGTAATGAGTTATTACTAAATTGCGTATAAGTGCATATAATTTCTAGACTTTTGTTTTGTTTCTTTCCCTTTTTTTCTTTTAGTTTACATATACAAAAAAATTTAATAAAGAGATGTGCTAAGTTCAAGAGTACCAAAATAATTTTCTTTTATTATATGCCTTCAGAATCCAAACTAACTAAATTAATCCTTTCATTAACATTGCCTTAGTGCATCTTTAACTGAGTGTTACATACCTAAATCTCGAGTCCTTGTTTTATTAAAGGAAGCAAAACGAAAATGTGAAGTTCATGGTTTTACTAAATGGTCTATCGTTCTTTACCACAATGCAGACAAAGACGTATAGGCGTTTAATTATTACGATCAATCGAATATCTACACGCTCTCAATGAACTGAGCTATATATATATAAGAAAAAAATTTTTGCACATCAAAAAAAATACTCACATTTCTCCACGGTCTGATGAAGCGCTTCAACACCCGCTGTTTAAAGAAATTAAGGAGGCCCGGTGGCACTCATATATATTTCAAAAAAAGCAATGTTTCTCGCTGCAACTCTGATACGGAATTCATTGGGATTCTTCGATTGTTACCTCATCTTGGTAATATACTTCATGAAGAAATATAGACTTATTACAATATCTAACCTGAGTTTTTCCTTTTGTTTTCGTTTCTGTTTTTTTTTTTGTTGCAACTAAACTTGATTAGTAGCGTGACGTAAAATTCTTTTGCTCAAATCTTCCATAAGGTATTAATCCAACTAACTCCAACAGGATTATCATGTACCCAAAAAAAAATAAATCTACGAAAACCTAATAATATCTTAACTAAGAAAAGGCAATGACATTACAAAATTAAGCTAAGGAAGATTTGAAGTAAAACGTTATTAAAAGTTAGGGCTAAAGCTTTTTCTTTTAAGAAAAAGCAAGTTAATACTCGAACATTGTTCTAGAATCTTACTTGTTAGTCCCTGTTACTTAGCATTTAATATAAATTGGATATTTTCACGTTAATAAGCATAAAAATTCGATCACTTATACATACTGTGTGGCCTTGCTATCTGACATACAGAACATTCAAGCTCTTAGTTGTGATTGAACGAGCTGAGATGGAAACCAGGAACATCTAATATCCTTGCGTAAAACAAGTAATGTTATACATTCATCCTCAGAAAGTTGTAATATACGTTTGCCATTGATTTTATGGCGACTGGATGTATCGCACTGTGGCGTGCTGTCATTAACAAGTAAAAATGTGAAACATCATACACACTCCATATTTCTGGTAGTAATTCTTCCGGTGGTGGTGTTGTACTTGATTCAGGCGGTAGGTTAAGAACATTTAATCGAGGAATGTACTTACTGTTTGTACCTGATGAACTATCTATATACTTGTAGCTTTCCTCTTAAGCACGATTAGTAATTTGAGCTACTTATAGAGTTTCATTCCAGCTAGAAGTAAGCAGCGCTCTCTTCTTGGCTTTGATGATGCATGTTACAAAGGCTCGCGCAGCACCACGTAGGATTCTCTTCCTTATTTTGCCTCCGCGGTGGATTTAGTTTATTTTCTCTTTACTCCTGGAAATTTTCTCGTGGTGCACGGCGAATTTTCGACGAACGCGTAATGATTTTTCTTTTCCTTTCGCTCCCCTTCGGAAATTTCTAAAATTGTTTAGAGGTTTAACTTAGCCGAACGAAATTTATGTAAAAATTATTACTCTTTTGGACTGGATGCCGGCTAGAACTTTCGATAGAGATTGTTTGGGACTTTTCCCATTCTTGCACTTTTACGAAGTGGCAGATCGATTGCCTTCTTCTTACCTGTCAGTCATGTCACCATGGCACCTGAGCGTGAGGAAGCATTACTCTCGGTCGGGGTGCGTTCATTTTTTTATGTTTGACGCAGCCGGCCTACACGCTTCAGTACGTGTAGCATATTGCTATAGGCAATACGCTACGACCATAACATGCTATGCAAAATTTCAGTGCAATTCATTAATGTTGATGACATGTTAACATTGTCGTTTTTTTTTGGCCACCCTAATGCACTTAGTTTCATATGTACAGTGCATTTAATAACTATATCACCACCGACGAATTGTAAATTTCTCAAAGATTCAAGGGAAAACAAGCAAAGATTTTATTTTATTTAATACGATATACAAAAAACAAGTGAAAAGGACGTTTTCATAACTATATCACCATCAAAAGTGTTAGTCGCAATTTGTGGTGCAAATGTGTTAAAATTTTTACTGAAAACCCAGTTTCATTCAAAATTTATCTAAATGCCATGGGGAACGTACTTGTCAGATGTGTTGTATTAAAAAAAAATCAAATTTAATTTATTATAGATTATTTATTACTCCGAATAACGATTACAATAGCGCGAGACCGATTAAACTAGACTGCCTTGACGAATTTACTGCGGTGGCGGTTAACGTTTTGATCCCCTAAATCAAGCTGAAGCACGGTGTCGCAACGTGACAAAAATCCGTAGGCGGATCTTCTTGTGCAAAATAATGCAAGCTTTACGTCTCTTATCGAGTTAAGAATTTAATATTTAATAAAAATTTTAGTCGTTGCATATAATTTTAAGATGTAGCATTCTACTATATTACAGAGGTAGAAATTTTACCTTTTAAAGAAGAAAAACTTTCTTTGCGTGAAATTGGTCCATGACTGGGGAGAGATCACGTGACAGTTTCAAAATTCCTGCAAAATTCGGATTCCTACGGTTGTAATAAAACAGGGGGACAAAAAAAAAGCTTTCTTTTTAAGGCATAAAAGAAGAATTGTTAAGATGGCAAATAATTCCTTGAAAATCTTGGTTCAAATAAAAAAGCAATTTGAGCTGCCTGTATCCTGTACGACAATTTACTGGACAATTACACGCTGTGGACACCTGGAAAGTCAAAAATTGAAGTCCGTACCCCGACTTACATCCCGGCGTAAAGACCCTCACCTAAAGTTTGCCAGAGTAAACGTTAATCGAAAGTGGTACGAAGTAAACTAAAAAGTCATTTTAAACTTTCATTTTGTGCGATTTAAGTTTGTTCTTTCTGTGTATTAAAGGTAATTTTTCCGACGACCAAAAGTTCAACCTCGACGGTCCAGATGGTTTCCAGCATTATTGGAGGGATTTGAGTAAAAACCCGTTGTACTTTTCTCGGCGAAATTTTGGTGGAGAAAACTTAATGGTTTTGGGAGCCTTTTGTGCTAAACAAACCCTTCCTTTAGTCTTTCCGTCCACCAGGATGAACAGCGATGAGTAAACCGGGATCTTGGAAAGGAAGCTCCATCCATTCTTGGAACGTAACGAAAGCGTGTGGTGGACATTCCAGCAGGATAATGCCGCTTCCATACGAGTAGAGTGACGAAATCCTGGTATAGTGGTCACCTGATTACAGTTACGGACTGGTCCGCTTGTTCCCCGGACCAAGACCCGCAATAAAAAATCTTTGGGGCATTTTGGTTCGAGAGGTGTACGTCAACAACAGGCAGTTCAGCAACGTGAATGACCTGCGCCAAGCCGTGGAAGCCGCCTGGAACAGTCTCGAGACGGAAAAGCTGAAAAACCTCGTGGGAAGCATGCCAGACCGACTTTTAGCATTAGCAGAATGTCGACGAGGGCCGACAAAATACTGAAAATACTTTTGAAGCCCAAAAAATTCAACTAAAGTTTCAGAAAATTTAAATACTTTAACTGGTGATATAGTTATGAAAACGGCCTTTTCACTTGTTTTTTGTATTTCCTGTTAAGAGGAGTCAGTACCAAGATTTGCAAGTTTCATGCATATTTCAATGCAAATTTCTAGCAAACTATTTGTAGCAGAATAACGATTTATATCTTAAATTAAAGGTAATGAAGAAGTCTAGTAAATAACGTCAAGAAAAATAAAAAAAATGCATTGGAATGGAGATATTAGCTCGGAAACTTGTACAAAATGGTAAAAATTGATTTTTTTAAAATCAAATTCCTCTTAGTAGGTATTCTCATTTCTTTATATTGTGACTATTTTAGAGAGATAAAGCCTAGATCTAGCAAATAACGTCGAGTTTTTTCCTTTTTAGTGGCGCACTTTTTAATTGTTTAACTCTAATAGTACTTGTTTTTTCTCTCGATATTTCACCGACGAGAAATTGCAATATTTCGTTGAAAGTTTTAAAAATATAAAGCAAAATAGCATATTTAACAACTATGTGCGAAATAAAATTTAGGAGAGTTAATTCTCTTTAAAAATTTTCAATTTCTTCGAACTGCAAATTTCCATTCTCGTCTTAAATTGTTGCATGTTGGCTTTCTGTCTTTTACGCTAGATGTCTCTACTTTGACTTGTGGTCTAGGTCTAGGCTAATTTTATATGTATTTTCATACTTTCAGGACACAAACCTATGTATAGTAAGTTTTATTGCCTACAGGCTCGCTGGCATCTAAATTGAAATTTTGCTGAGTACTGACTCCTCTTAAATAAAATAAAATCGTTGCTAGTTTTCCCTTGAATTATCATTTATTTTCATCAGTCGGTTTTGTAGTGATGATAACTACAGGGTGTCTCAACTCTATCTTTGAGAAATTTACAATTCGTCGGTGGTGATATAGTTATGAAATGCACTTTAGATATGCAGACAATTGTCCTGTTTTCATCTTGAATACTGTTTTTACAGTTGTACAGCTGGCAGAAATCCAGCTGCAGTTGTATTGACAAATTTTCACAAGACTTTGCCTTTGTATCCTGATAATATCCCAGTATTCTTTCTTGCAAAATATCGAGAAAGGCTCTTACTTAACCAAGGCCGTATGACTATATGGGGTGGGCTTTAGAGGTTCAAACCCACCCCATCGTTGTAGCTTATACTTTTGTTAATCTGTTAAGCCAAATTTTGACCCACAATTCTTTATATGTATCGGTTCACAACAATTTGTTTTGTCATTTTATATCTCTCCTCCGTGGCCCTTTCAGTTAAAGCAACTTTAGGAAAAACTTGTGCAATATAGGGAAAGATAATAAGCAGTCCGGTATGTATGTACACATAGATCGGTAGATGGTAGCTTCGTTTGATACACCATAGCCTAATTGCACTGGTATTTTAAAGTTGGTGTCGTTAAAACAACAACTTTTATTGTAACTAATTATAACATCGCAACTAATATTTTCCCTGAGCGGCCTAGGGTTTTATATAAATTGCTCAAAACATTATTTTTTTTACAATTTGTAGTATTTTAGATAATTACATATTTATATCTAAAATGCCCTAAAAACTGAAGTTTTTTTTATTTTTGTTTTAAATTAATAATTGCATTCTTGGGCCCGCAAAAAATAATCTAACAAGTCTTCTCTACATGAAGGAACCCTGAGGTAGTTGTTTTTGATTGATTGGAATTTGTTTCCTAGCTACTCAACCAGTTTCAACTGCGACGGCTGAGAGAATGTTTTCCACATTAAAGAGGTTGAAATCATGGCTCAGCGATTCCACAGGACAACTAATAGGACTCGACGACTGATAGGGCTTTACGCCTGACAAGACTCCAGGACTGACAGGACTCTACCACTGGCAGGACACCATGCCAGATAGCACTCCATGACTGATAGGACTTCACGACTGACAGGACTCCATGACTGATAAGACTTGCTCGGCTAAGTGTTCATGAGATTAGTTAAAATTGAAATGAATGATGTAATTTCGGAGTTCACAGCAAGAAGGAAAAGGCTAAATTTTAATCTTGTAATTTTTCTTTTTTTTATATAAAGTGGACCTTAATATTTATTCATTTTTTTTTTTGGAATAAGGATAAATAAAAAATAAAAAGGTTTGAAACATAACATTATAAATTCCGGACGCTTTGTACCTCAGACCTACGGAACCCATTGAGTTCAAGTTAATTCTCAGTTATTCTTTCATCTCTAGAGGGTGCCTATTAGGTTAAACTCCACCCATTTGTGATCTATATATTAGCCCTTGGATATAACCATTATGTTTCGCTTGTTTCTATCAACTGGTTTATTTTTTGGGGATTGAAAGCTCTCCTCTGTGGGTCATTCTATCAAAATTCGCACTTTCCCAACCAGACCATCAGCAATTTCGTTCGTTTTTACTGAAAGTTAATTATGAGAAAAAAATTCTAGTATTTTTTTTTTTGTCTGCATACATGTCTGAATCGAAGGAATTCAAAATCTTTAAAATTTGCTAATTATTAATCTTCTAAGTTATGTATATTCTAAAAATTTTAACTTTGGATATCATTATCACGGAGGCAAGGCATGATCGTTATTTTAAAGAGAACGTACATATAATGCTTCTGGAAATATTTTGTTATGAATGCCTTTGATAAAAAAAATTAAGGATAATAAATAAATCATTTATTCTTGTTGATTAGATGAACTTAGAAAACTTACCGCGAATGAGGAGTTCTAAATCAAACTACTTATTCCTCGATTGATTAATAAGTGCGTTTTTTATTCCGTATGCTCTGTACAAAATTTTCCTTAAAACTAACTTATGGGAACCAAGGTTATCAGGTGAATTTGAAATCTATGAAAATTTGTATGTCCATCAACGTTATCAGGTGAATTTCTACTCTATTGGTAGACGGTGAGCCTCAAAGTAGTAATTTGTAGGGAATTTAATGAGAAAGTTTGAAAATAATTTAAAAATGATTTGATGTCGTGCAATATCTCAAAATGTATTTTTTGTTTTTTTATTTAAAAAAAATGAATGCTCATAAAGTTATGAGCAAATTGTTAAATTCTCAAGTTGGGACCGGAGTGAGAATTTCATTTTCTCAATGGAGATCTGGTTATTTTTGAAACAGAAAAAAATTGTTTAAATTTGTTGTGTAATCCTGTATCCCGTAGAATTTTTACACCTACTAAAAGAGATGTATTTCTTTAATTAAAACTTTAACAAACAAAAATAAGAATATCAGTACTGGGCACTTTGCCTACAGAAATTTATTTATTCTTTCCCATAAAATTGCTCAAAAAGAACTGAACTCACATATTTTCTACCTTAACCTAAACCTTTTTGGAAATAAAGCCATATAAATTTGAATTTTTTGCAACTCACTGCCGAGTCGGCCCATCAGTTTATGAGAGGATGCACTTAGTTATCCTGTTTGATTTGAAGCTGAACTGATGGTGTTCAGCTGTCGCTGAAAATTAAAACAAAAACTGCAGCATAAAAACCCTTTTTGTAAGTTAACTTTCAAAGATAGACATATGCTGCCAGGGAATTTTTTGTTGAATATGCAGAAATGCATTAATATATCTCTGATGGTTTAGGTAGCATATGGCAAAATAGACGGTCTCTTGTCGACTTGTTTCAGTAAAACCACAACTAATATAACATAAAGATATCGCACAGCCTATGCTAAAGTTGGACGAAGAAAATTGTGTTCGGGTTTTATTAGTAGAACTCAGATTGCCCTTATTTAAAAAAATACCAAAGCCACTGAACACTGTGTTCTCAGCTATGCCAGCTCTCTGGATTGGTTTTCCTTTCTCATCTCATTGATAGTCCATGGGCGCGTTCAGTGCCACCGAAATAGTGACTTTTTGTCGACTACGAGTCACTACCGAGCGTTCACTCCGCCAAATTTTGACAGAAAACGACTACGCTTGAGTACGACTATCGTTCACTCCGCACGTTGAATGTACCGAATAGTCGACTACATTCGACTACGCTCAGGAGGATAGTCGATCGTAGTTGTAGTAATAAAAGTCATTTGACAGTTCGGAGGTGATAAGTGGAAAATGGAAAACAAAATATTTAATGTTGTTATATTTTAATGCAGGGAGGCGTGTATTTATTGAAATTACTCCGTATATTGCGGACCATTTGATGGGAAATTTTCCGGAAAGTGTGGAAAATTCCTAGCCAATTGATGCAACAGTTTCCAATACGAGCACTGCGGCTCCAGCGATGATGCAGACAAAAAAAGTTGCCCCAGAGCGGGAACCTATACCAAATACTTTAGCTACATCGTCAGCATCGTTGCAACCCAACAATTTGGAAGAAGACGCAAGCGGCGTGGGTGGTAAATATAAATTATTATTTTAATAGATGCTTAGTTCATTTACGACATAACTGAAAACCATTACATTTGAATAAATTTTGTGTACCTGCTCTATTGTAAATAATAAGTCTTAAATTGTAGATATGTGTATGGTAAACGTAAACAAATCTCGGTGGATCGGAGCTTGGCAAACGATCTTTCGATATTTTATCACATAATGTGTTTAAGTCACCATTCGATGTAGACTTCAATGCTCACTACGACTAGAAGAGGACATTTCCTTCTAAGCGGAGTTGACAACCAGATTAATGGTTACCTATGGCTACCGACAACACACCAGTGCTGATAAATCAGTAACAGTAGCTCCATACTTTACTAGTACCGTTTTTTATTTTAATCAATATAATACAAACAAATATTTTAATACAATTTTTTTTACAGGAAAGAAATGGAGTAGAAGTGCTCTGCTGAGGTTGATTTCCATCTACGGGGAAAAAAAGAATGAGTTCCTCAACTCCGGGAAGCGGCATGCTGACATATGGAAAGAAATTTCTGTGGAAATGTTGAGGCAAGAGTTTCCATATTCTGGCAGCCAATGCAAGTGGAAGTTCAATGCATTAAAAACGCAATTAAGAAAAAAAAGACAACTTGCGTTCCACTAGAGCTGACCGTTACCACTTCCCGTATTTTGAGGAAATGTCTCAAATTTTCAATCGGAGTCATGCGGTGCACCCCATATCATTAGCTGACTTAGCTCATTATACAACACCGCAGCCTCCACAGAAAGTAGAGGAAAGGCAACCTAAGCCAAGCACTTCACGAGGGGCGGCGGAAACCGAACAGGATATTGATGTTGAAGAAGCGTAGAATGTTAATTCACTGTGGGAGCCAACAACACCAAGGCGACGTCGTCGAAAGACTGTGGCAGAGACGATTGAGGAAATAACGGAAAAGGGCAGAGAGGACAGGAGACAGCAGCATGACGAGAAAAAAGGAATTTTAAAAGAATTAAGGCGAAAACCCAATGATCGCGGCAGGCGTCGCGTCGCTTTGACAGTTCTCCGCGGCAGACGCGTGTAGGATTTGAGCATGGCCCAATGGACGCGTCGCGTTGGTACTCTTAAGATTTATTTATAAAAAGAAAAAGTGATAGAAAAGCTTGAATTATTATTTAAAAGTGAAATAATGGATATATCAGAGTTATTAGATGTGGCAGCTCTTGCGTTTGTAGATTACCAAGCATATAAACAGTTTAAAATCATCCCAAAGAACTGTCAAAGCGTCTGCCGCGCGCTAAAAGTAGAACATTGCTCTACTTTCGCGTCGAATCCGGCAAGCGCGGCAGCCATTTGGCCAGCACGAACACACGTATATTCTATTGAACTGTCAAAGCGACGCGACGCCTGCCGCGTTCATTGGGTTTTCACCTTTAGTGAAACTACAAGAGCGAGCAGTAATAGCACAAGAACGAGCAGCAGTAGCGCAAGAAAATGCCTTGGTTGAATATAAAAGTATGATGAAGCAATTAAGTGATAAGATGTAGTTGTAGTTATTTAATTTTATTGACCATATTTTAGTGACTATTCCTTAATAATATAGTTTTTACAATTAGTATATGTATAATATGTAAAGTAGTATTAATTTAGAGTATAGATTTTGTATTTAAATTAAAAAAAAAATACAATTGAATGTTCCACGTCTTTTCTTTAATATACCCTCAACGTCTCCTACTGCCCCACAATTCCCTGGCAATAGCTTTTCTAATTTGCTCAACATCTCTTGTTGTTGTCTCTTGTGACATTTGTTCGTAAGAGTTGTCCGAATTTTGGGTTTCATTCCGGCGTACATCCGAAAGCCCTTCATCAAGGTAAGTGTTGACTCTAGAATCTGGAAATTTAAGGCAAACATTGTGAAGTACACATGCCGCTAATATGGTATACGGAACCATGTAGAAAGCGTTCATTTCAATGTATTTCAATCTCCTAAACCTCCCAAATAAAAGCGCAAAACTTCTTTCAATAACTTGCCTTGCTGCTGCATGAACTTTGTTGAAATGTTTATCTTCATCACTTAAATTTCCTCTGTCAATGAAAGGCACCAAGCAGTACTTGAGATGCGGATACGCCTTGTCACCCAAAATTCGTTCACCATTTGGAAAGAATAATGATGGATTCTCGGTGATGTCACGATAAATGCCAGAATTATTGAATACTCTTCTATCATGCGCTGAGCTTGGAAACCCAGCAAAACAATTAATAAATTCCATTTTATGGTTGCAAATGGCTTGAAGCGTTACGGATGTAAACATCTTCCTATTAGTGTAAGCTTCTTTTTGATCGGAAGGAGCTTTTACGGCTACGTATGTACCATCAATTGCGCCTATTACCTTCTTAATTTTTGTGGTTTCTTCTATGTAAATAGAAGTAGCGCGCATTTCTTCTGTATTGGGCCATGAAATTACATCGCAAGATAATTTATTTAGGCAATCGACAACTCGAAAAAAAACTGTTGATAAAGTTGACTTGGCCATATCAAATCGCTCACCAACCGATCTACAAATATTAAAAATGAACTTCTTTGGTTTTCATTAAAGAGTGTAAAATACCTGTAAGACTCTTGATTAGCCAACAGCCATATTACGGACAGAACTTGCTTGTTGAGAGGAATGCTCATATGTACAGCATCACAAGCATCATTTAGGAGAGGAGTTAATTTTTCCATTAAAAACTCGAAGGCACTTGAAGTCATGCGGAAATTTTGCTGAAACTCGTCATTATTATAGTTCGTGACAATACGTTCAACAAACTTATTCATCCTAGTTGGCCTTTCTCTGGAATAAGCTATAGTTATCGCACCCAATAATTCTTCATCGTCAGTATCCGACTCTTCAAGAAGCAATTTTATTTGAATCATATTATCCTGCTATATCGCAAAGAAATGTTTGTATAATTCTTATAGTACAACTACCTTTAATTTATAAATTACCTGATTGCTTCTCAGAGTACCAAGCAATTGTTCACCCAATTGTACAGCAATTTGCAACTTAGTATTCATATTTATTTAATTAATTTAAAATGTTTTTAATGAAAACTGTTGAACACCATGCATAAGTGGCAAACTGTCAGTTTTTAATTGACAGTTCAGATGACAACGATCGTTCACTCCACCGTAGTCGTTCGATAGCGTAGCGTAGTTGTGTGATGGCTTTTGACAGAACTACGCTACGATAACGACTACGCTACGCAAAGTGGCAGTGAACGCGCCCATCGAGAATACTTCCCAACCCAATGAAACAGAAATCTATATGTGTGCGTTGGGAGTCCATTGTCTAAAATGTTCTATATTGGTACTAATGGAAAAGTGCCATACATTGACCTTATATTTGCTATAGAGCCTAAACTACTATCCATACAGGAAAATAGCCTTTTAGTAATTTACAGCTTGGTTCCTTACCTTCCCAAAGGCTATACTTCCTATATACCTTACTTAACAAAATAATAAAATAGTTTTGATTACAAAGTAACCTTACCATTTTACGCTCAATACCTCTCAGCTGAGTGATAATTGCGTGTGTGTATGTGCAGCCGGAGTCCGAATCTGTAGGCAGCTACATTCGATATCATCAGCCCACGGCATCCCACAGCGACATTACAATGATTACTCAGCTGAAAATTTTTGTTTGAGGAATCGTAGTCATTTGGGTAAGATTAATATTTTTAAATAATTTTGTTAGGAAAGGTATGCAAATTTTGTTACGGCTCGGAAAATAAGAAAGTAAACTTAAGATTATCAGAACACCATTTTTCTGTATGAATAGTAATTTAGGGCGGAGGAGCTATTCAAATCAAATTTTTGTCAGTTTAACATAAGAACACTGCAAATATTTTAGAATGTAAGGACTTCGTTGGGCCTCACATGTGGTAGGGAGGGAGTCTATTTCAGGGCTTGTGAAGTATTCTCGAGGGTTTCGGTGGAGGTGATTAGAATGTGTATATATACTTTCGTCTTTTGCACGAATGGAGGAAAAGAGTGTGGCTGTGCATTATTGTAGTGTGAGTGTGACTGAGACAACGAGTTAAAAACCAAAATTGAGAGAACGTAGTATTACCCGAATGATAAAATCTTATTGAATACCTTCAAAGCCTTTCAAACTATTCTTAATAATGTATATCAGGTCACGCTACCTCAATTTTTTAAGAAAAAGATAAATTCCGCCTTGGCGAAAGTGCTGAAAGTAGATGTAAAATTTCTCTCAAATAAAAATCTTTTTTCCCAAAAATATCAGAGAATCCTTCTTTGGATTTCTATTATTTAAATCGAAATTAATTATTAATTTATATGAGTTTTGATGTGAAATATGTTTTTTTCAGATTTTTCTTCTAAATCTTCTAAATTACTTACCACAAGGAAAAGAAAATTACCTCCAATCGTTCGCAAGAGAACGTAGATGAAAATTAATGTAATATGCATTTGTCACATAGATTATGAGTTTTTAGCGAAAATGTAATGACTATAAAGTAGAAAATAAAATATATTAAAAAAAAATTTTTAAATAAATAACTTTCGTAAATAAATTGCAATAAAAAGTAAACAATATTTTTTGTTTCTCAGTGATATAAACAAGAATAGTTTCTTTGAAAAACAAGAAATGCTAGAACTCAGAATAAATCGTAAAGGCTTGGCCATCCATAACTATAATCACATTTGCCTGCAAATCATGCCCAAACTTTTAAAAATTAATCTGGGTTGTAATTTCTTATTTTGCAATGAAACTTTTCTTGTTTAAGTATATCACTGAGAAAGAATAAAATATTTTTAACTTTTTAGTGCAATTATTTACGAAAGTTATTTATTTTAAAAGTTTTTTTTTTAATATATTTTATTCGTAGTCGAAGATAATAATTATTATTTTATTTTGGACCAAAAAAAAAATCAGAATTTAAAATAATTATTATCCCTGATCAAGAAAATATAAATCGTCAAATGATTTTTATTTTTGATAAAAATAAATAAATAAATAAAATCAAAAATACTTTTAATTATCCTCGACTGTAAAAATAAAAATTAAAAATAATTATTATTATTTATCTAAAAACCGAAAATTAACAATTAATAATCATTGTGCTCTGATACCTTCTATTATATACCAGGGGTTGCGAAACAATACAAGTAATGTATTTTTTCTTATTTCAGGATATAGTAAAAATATTGGAATGGAAAACCGAGAGCGATATGTGCAGTGGCGTTGTTAATGTCTGAGAAGGGGTCGCACCACTGACATATATAACATGGACTGCCTGATTTTCTATTTCATATGGGTCAACTTTTTTTGGCAGGGGTGTGACAATTATCTTAATTTCAAATTTTACTTTCGCTTTAATATTCATATTAAAAGTTCAACAAATTATAGAAGCATTCGAAATTATTTCTATTCTTGGAAGCTTTTCTCCTACAACATCAAATATTTTTTAAACTTGATTTTTAAAAAATAAATTTAAGCAATTTTTGTCTGCTTGTCCCTAAAAGTAGCTATGGGGGACAGAGAAAGGATTACAAATATTGTATTGCCATCTATTTCTATTATCTTGAATTCCGGTTATCCCGGATGTCATGCCATGCTACAGGGGTACCAACAAGGAAAAATATAATGACAAATACTTTCGCGGAAAATTTGAATTTCTTAATAATTCTCGGTTTGATTATTGCGGTGCTGGGAATGTTTTGAAAATATTTTTAGTTTTTATGTGAAGTTTTTATGTGAAGTATGAATTATACAAAAAAGTGTTTCATTAAAAATTGCTTCGGCAAGAAAGGACTTGTCATAGATGGACAGCCTGTGGTTATGTTTAGGTAATGCGGATACATTTTCTTTGCTATATTTCGAGTTGACAGCGCTTTTATGGAATTGAAAAATAAAAATATAAATTTCAAATTCATAATTTAGATTCCCGCGGAATCAGAATGACGTAAAGAAATGGTGTGATTGTGTACACATCGAATATAACGATGTTGTAAGATTTAAAGCCCCATTTTTGTGTAGCATGCATTTTGATGAAGATTATATAAATAGAGGATACCGTACAAGACTTTGTAGAGCTGCCGTCCCTATGGCAGTTGATTGTATCAATCTTAGTACTGAGGTATCTTAAATTAATTTTAGTATGGTAGTGGAAAATGCTCATGTGTAAAATTGTACAGCATAGACTCGTTGTAGAAATTAGTTTGGTAATCCAACCGGTTAATTTGCTAGTACCTAGTGACTGATTTTTAAAAGAAGGAAATAAATATTTCCCCTTGTTCTAATTAAGTATTACAGAAGCATAATCAATTAAATCTGTGGCTTTCCTCTATATTTGTTTGCGAAGAGCTTACAAATTTAGAACTTTTTCCTACTAATTTTAATTATTTTAAATTTTAAGCGATATGATACTCATAGCGAAGAATCGCTCGGCAACCAAATAGCAGAGAATGTACTTATGTCAGATGCTGTTACTGATCAGATAAGATCAGCAGTTATCTCTGAGGCGGCTTGTACAAGCAATCCCCTTGAAACTTATCTGGATGAAGAAATCAAATCACACCAAATATTACCAAATCCTACTGAATCGTCCATAAATAAAAATATAAATCTCCTTGATAGTTCAGTAGTGGCTGGTGTCAACCATCATGAACTCATTAAGGTACAACGATATGAAAACAATTATCCTAGCGTTTCATATCGCAAATATAAAAAGGCAATGAAAAAAAAGTATGGTAATGTAACATCTTTATGTTATATTATTTTTGGTAAAACCATCATTTCTTATTTTTTATCTTACCTAGCATAACAGAATATATACTAAAACCTGGCCAGAGAACATATATTTAAATCAAAACAAATAAAAAGCCTATAACAGGATTAAGACTAATTATTTTGATACCCAAGATGGATGCCCGTATAAAATTTCATATGGTCACCGATCTATGCAAGTTTGATTTTTAAAGTGGTTTTCCACATACATTTCTAGAACGATTCGTTGGACAGAAAAAAATGATTATAACCAATTTTATAGGTTTTCATATTCTGAAGCAAATCTAAATTTTTATATGGTAATAGCAAGGCGTTGCCCGATTTAGTCCATTTTCGATATTTTATTTATTATTATTATAAAAACACCATGTACCAAATTTAATTTCAGCTCTCTATGTCAATTCGTTCTCAAGCAGTATCCAAATATTTAGTGAAAAACGAAATTTTTGTATAGCAACCTCAAGAAGGAATTATCCGATTTGTCACATTTCCGAACTTAAATAACTTTTAATATTATGCGTGGGTGTCCAATCCATTTTGCCTACCATCATTATTTCGAGGTGTTACAAACGGAGTGACAAACTTAGTATACGCTACATCTAGGGTTTAAACACAGAACAAGAATTACCTTTTTGCGAATATAGAGAAATAACAATAGATGGAAAACCGTGTAAGTTTTCAATTGTTAAATATTGTTTTACCTTTACATTGAATAATTCAACTAATAGAATTCTAAAGCAACGAAAATTGTTCAGATTTAATGACATTCTAAAGAGAATTTTTATATTACAAACTGAAATCTAAGAAAAGAAAATAAAATTATGAAAAGAATTTATTCGATATTAAAATTTCTTAAATAAAATATGTTGAATTTAAGTTAGATAGAGCTTAATTAAAAATTTACCGTATGTCAAATATTAAATAGTCTAGATGTGCGTTGTGAAATTAATTCTGATATTGTGTAAGACACGCACCACAATACTGACAAAAATGTTCGACTTTGGTGAAGCAAATGTATAGTAAGCAGACAAAGTACCACATCCTGAGAAAGAAAGTATTAATTAAATAATGTTTTTTTGTTTTTTTTTTTAATACCAAAAGGACCTACCCAATTACACAAAGCAATAACGCACAAGTGTGAGTTTTCCTGGAATACGTATATTCAACTTTTGTAGTTACATGCGAATTACAATTCGGACATACTACTGGTGTAGGTTTAAGACGCACTAAAAAACAATAGAGCAAGAGTTATTTTATAATAGCTGAGCTTGGCTTTTGTGTATGCACTAAACTAAACACTTACTATGAAATTGTGGTTGATGAGCCATTTTTATACGATGATATCGATGATAACAATTTGATTGATGATTGAAAAACTAAGCTCTCCGCAACACATCTAGATTTTAAAACAATTTTCCGATGATATTTTTCACAAGGAATTTAAAAATTCACATCAAAATTTAATGCTTCTCCATGCGGTAATGTGAAATTGTGTTCAAATCAATAAAAACTGTCGTTTTTGTAGAGTTGACGTTTTTAGTGTCATAAAATAGGAAAAGGAATTCTTTTAAATATTTACGAAATAAGCAAAGTGTCTTTGATTGTTTTTGTCCCTCCAAATATTTTTTGACAAATGATTGAAGTTCATTTACATGTAGTCCAGTCATTATATACCTCGTTCACATGAAGCTGGACTGGACTGGATCAGACCCACTGACATATATATAAATGGACTGCTTGATCTCCTGTTTCATGTGGCACCAATTTTGATTTCAGAAAGTATGCTCTCACTGTCAATGCTACCAACTGTCGTAAACTTACGTTATATTTAAATTATTTGGGAATTTACGTATATACATGTCAGTGGGATTTACCGAGTTTACCACAAAGGTATTTGGGACTATTTGTATCGTTAAATTTTAGTTATGAGTCGAAAGAAGTGTTTTTTACAAGGATTTTTACAAACAATATCTCGTTCCTAATCATTACAGTTCAGTGGGAAAGTATGCTCTCACGGAAAGAGACAGGAATATGAAAGTGGTGCCATTTGCTTTCATGCATTTTTGATTCAACAAGCAGTCCATTTATATACATGTCAGTGATCAGACCTAATTCGCAAACGATGGATTGGATTAAATCGACGAGAGAGACATCTTTCTATTGGCAGTTCACAATTTAAAGTCCTTTGAGGCTATTTTTGTACATATTGAAAGACGGACCATGGAAAGAAGTGTAATTTTACATTTTCTAAAATATTGTATGAAAGCTCGAAGGATCAATCCACTTCGATGCACTCCACTACCGAACTAATTCCTGTGTTTACAATTCCAGTCCGGTTAGTGTTCACATGGTGAATTATCTCACCCCGAAGTACGTTAATCCTCTCTAGCCTGCTTCACGTGAACGGGGTAATAGACTTTTGAAAATGTAATTGATCCGAACAGCTTAAACTTGAAATTGTCAATCAAGATTTCCTATGAGCTTTCTTCTGTCATCATGGAAAAAGGGGAAAATTTGATTTTTTTTTTATAACTCGGCTCTCCGTCATGATATGAAAATTGCGATTGTAACACTTTTTTGTTGTCCTTTTTACGCTGTACAATTTAATTTATTATAAATTTTTCACCTATTGTTGAGATATCGGAAAATAGAAAATTAAGGATCAGAAAGCAAAAAGTTAACAGACTGTAAAGGAAATAATTAAAATACAATATAAATAAATTAAACAGCAAATTATGAATCACATGCATTTTTATAGTCGCAGGACCACACGATACAGTATGCTTAATCGCGTGGCTCTGTCATCTAGCGACACACTTGGTCGAACCCAGAAATCGAATGTACGGCCACTTTTCACATCTGCTGTGAGATTGACAGCTGGTGGACGGGAGAAAATAGCAGTATTTGAGGTGGTTAGATATAAATAACAAATTGAAGCGAAAGTTTCTGTTTCCTATTCCTCTAAATCCACACATCCCAATATCAAATAATGACAAGAACACAGCTTGCTGTCGCGCAACAAGCTGTAAATAATTTTCGACATCGCGTAACTTAGAGTTAATAATTTTCGAACAATTAAAGTGAAAGTGTATCAAAGACAAAAGTGAAACCTAGGCTAAAATTAAAGCCTGTACGTGTATTTTATCAAATATCCCGGGATATCGGTTCGGTTTAAGACAGTCAAAATTCGTTTCGTTTCGTAAATCGCGTGTGAAGAACTCTGATTGAAGTTTCTGAAATTCAGTCAAGCCGACAGACAAGACAATCAGCACTCCGCGCAATTTGACTTACTTTAATCTCAAGCGTGGATTTATATAAGAATAAGGAGTACGCTATGTTTGTACACGGAAAACAGTCATAAATAGATAGGCTTAATCCATGGTATATGGAGTATCAGGTATGTTCCATCTGAACACAAAATTTTTATTAATTTTTTTTTAATTTTTTACAATCTTTTATTGTACAATTAACCATTTTAAAAGATTTTCTTTGCTTAACTTCTATTAAATATGCACTTAAAAACTCAATTCGATTTATTCGCTTACGATTTCTTCATATCTATCAATTTTTTTTTTCAATTGATGACGCAATGAAAAAAGAAAAAGTGTTCCTCTCATAGTGAGATGGAACATACCTTCTTACTCTTTATACCATGGGCTTAATCGATGTTAACATGATAATTAGATCCTGGGATAACAAAGTACTATAAGCACACAAGCGCTGCCAACTACTCTAGAATATAGAGAAGGGATAAGGAAGGCATCGCTAACTGGCGATCCGTCCGGATGAAAAAGCGAACCAAGTGCTCCCTAGTAAGATAACTGCTCAAGTTGGTGCCAGACAAGAAAAATTTCCAGGCTGTACTTCCACCAAAGAGGATAGGCAAAAGTTATCTGACACTCAACGAGGTAAGAACTAAAGGAGATACAAATGAGAAAATATCGCGTACCCAATTCTAACACAATGACACTGATATTGATTGTACATAAGCACAATTATACAACCTATGCGCAATTTTAATCGCTTTTATTTTCATATACTCAAAAGTCTTTACTGAATTTGCAAACGTGAACGTAAAAAAGTTAATAATTTTGAAGAAAAGTTCAGTGGTAAAAATTTTGTGAGTAATATTTGCTTCGTGGCCCCTACGGTTATTTCACGGGTTTTCCTGCGTCAATGCACCAAGCCCAAAACCATCCAAACCTAAGTATGGATTTGACAGCGAAGACCAAAAATGGCGGAGTGAAACATACACAAATGCAGGGAAATTTTGGGTACGCTCATGTACACGGATCGTACATATGATTGCATCTCCTTTAGTTATTACCTCGTTGCTGGCACTGGAACTTACCAATCGGAACAGTGAACTGCTCGGCGCTAGTACAAATGACGCCACGTGTTACCTAGGATAGATAGATAAGAATTTTTTTATAACCTGATGAGTCCACATTCCTAGTACAAGTCGACCCTAGAGCTTGAAGCTTTTATGACTTTTTTCAAAAAGTCTCTAGAATACTAGTCATTATTAACTTTTATTCCATAAGAATTAAATAAAATTATAAGATATAAGAGTTTTAAAATAACAAAAATTAGTAATTTTTATTATTGAGACTCCCAAAATAACCATTATTTTTAATTGTTATTTTTAACTGTTATACAAAATAAAAAGTTTTTGATAGTATTTCGAGACTTTTATTACATAAAAGTCTTATTAAGAGTCTTTTGAGACTTTTATTTTATAAAAATCATCTTAAAAGTCTTTTGAAACTTTTATTTTATAAAAACCTTTTTAAAAGTCTTTCTTTATGCTTATTATTTAAATATTAATATTTACAGTATTTACGGTCTGATTTAAAAAAAAAGCCTCTTCCGCTGTTTATGATAATCCATACGGACATTCATATAGGGTATCATAAGTATTGGTGTTTTAGACTAATTCTAGCCTTTTTACTTGTTTTTATTTTATTTAAGTTTTTTGTTATTTTTTTTTTTTAATTTCCTTCTAATTAAAAGAAAAGCCATCCTGGAATTCGAACGCGTTACAGACAGACAGAGTCTGGACTTCTCTTAAGTTTATATGATATAAAGAAATTATGTTATGTATATGGATCAAATCGATTAAAATGCTATAAATAGCGGGAAAGGGTTCTTTTTGTATATATTTAAATAAAAACATAAAGAAAGACTTTTAAAAAGATTTTTATAAAATAAAAGTCTCACAAGACTTTAAAAATGACTTTTATAAAATAAAAGTCTCAAAAGACTCTTAAAAAGACTTTTATAAAATAAAAGTCTCGAAATACTCTTAAAAAGTTTTTTTTGTTAGATAAAGGTCTGAAAAGACTTCAAACTTTTATTTCATACAATAAAAGTTTACTCTTAACTTTTAATTTAAAAAATAAAAGTTAAAAGTATTATTAAAATTGATTTTTTAAATATAAATGTTTCCAGTCGGACCTCACTTAAAAAATCACTTAATGGAGGGTTATTTTCAGGCTCTGGGGCCCTATTCTTGAATAACGAAGACAGATTCCGTATTCGTTATACTGTCAAAACCATTCGGAATCGTATTCTTGAAATCCGCATTCGTTATATACCGAACGCAAACCCTTCGTTATTTAACGAGTGGGTTCAACCATTCGTTATCCCAAACGAAGAGTGAATCAGCTGCTACTTTATGGGTGATAATGGGAGATAAAAGATGTGCGAAAATATCATATGCTCAAAAAACTAAACTAATTGAGTTTTTAAAGGAAAACCAGAAACTGAGATTTGGTAAATATGAGAACTCTTTCAGTTCAAAAGATGCCACGGAATTGTGGCAAAATAAAATCAGTATTAATTTCCATACCCGAAGCACAAAAGAACTAGAAAAATTTTTTTATGATATTATATTCGAAACAAAGGTAATAGAAAATTTCCAGTCCAGATTTGGCAGGATAAAAATGTGTGGTAAAAGGAAAATCTGCGGCGGCATAAAAAACATTTGCATGGCACTGGTGGAGGTCCTCCTGTAACCATTTTTCTATCCAGCGTTGAATTAAGGGTGCAGGAATTGATTAACTATTGACGTAATTGATAGTCCATAGATTCTTTATCGATTTCAGGACCAAACAATAATGACAATTCACTGAAGCTTGCCATTTTTTACAAATTATATTTTAAAATATGAAACAGCTGACGATATCCAATTTGTAAATTGACAGATTTAATCTTACCACACTCGTTATGTTGAAATACTTTTTCACCACTTCGACTTTATAACGAAGAGGTTCAAGAATACGAACGGTGTATACGATTCGTTATCAACCATTCGTTATATAACGAATACGTTAAAACCATTCGTTATTCAAGAATAGGCCCCCTGGTCATCTCAGCTAGTAAGACATAAAAGCACCACTCGCGTGTTTACCTTCTTTAACTGTATAATTAGCTACACACGTTCTTTCTTCTCTTAAGGTGCGTCACGCTGGTCTACTCATGCAGTGGAAAAACTCGTATATGTATAGTCCCGATATAACCGACACAAGACTGTTCAAATCAAAAGTGTTTTACGGTATTTGCAGAGAGCAGTTCTGAATTTTAAAGATGTGAACAAAATAATGACTCTAAAAGCACTCATCATAAGAGTAACAAGTAGAAAATTAGAATTGGTCTAAAAGACCAATTTTTATGATACCGTAGCGTCACCCATTTGTGTAATTTTGACTTTTGAAGTAGCTTTATGCATATATTTTTGAAATGGTTTGTCGTACAGAAAAAATGATGATAAGCAATTTAATAGTATTTCATATTCTGAAGAAGTTTTTAGTACAATAAAAATGTCTGGGAATGATCGTTTTCACAATATACGTAAAATTCCTAAACTTTTATACGGTAACACAAAAAAAGGGTTGCCCGATTTACCCCATTTTTGAAATTATATTTACCATTTCTATAAAAAGACTGCGAACAAAATTTCAGGCAGTGTTCAAATAAGTCGTGAAAAACGAAATTTTTTTATGACAAGCTTACGAAGGCGTTACCCGATTTGTCACATTTTCGAACTTAAATTTACTTTTTTTCTAAAAACCCATGTGCAAAATTTTAGTTCTCTAAGTACGCGCGTTCTGGAGTTATCATGCGAACAGACGGACAGACGGTCGGACAGATAGACGGACGGACAAACGGGCATAGAAAAATCAAAATTACTTTTAATATTATGCGTACGTGTTGCACTACAGGCATTATTTGTATGCGATACAAACGGAGAAAACTAGTGTAGGTATAGAAATTTTTTTATAGATTTCACCTAGGGTATAAAAACAAACAAAACCAGTTATCTTACGACAGTCAGGATATGCCCCTCCCTTTAGAGCGGATACAAATTTTACTTCAACTGGAATGGTATCTCAAGAATACACATTAGAGCACTTAGTACGTATGGGGGAATTCTATATATTCATTTGGAAGATCCACTGAACTGTGGTAGATTTCGTACCGTATTTTGCAGACTATATAACGCACCGGACGATAAGACGCACCTAAAATCCTATAAGAACCAGTTTAACACAAGCACCCTGCATGGACACGTTTAATAAATAAACTGTCAAAAATACATGCGTTTCATCACTTAGTTGGTGTCAGTATTACTATGCTAAACTAAATATAAACCAAACACGAGATGAAATGACATGCAATGCGACATAGAACAAAAATATAAAAATCTAAATAAAAAGATTAAATATTATATAAACGTTATTTTAAAACGTGCTTAGAAACGTCAAAAGCAAAATGCTCTGCCATATTATTAACAGTAATACACATGCGATTAACAGGTTCATACATGCTAAAGTTAGACCTGGAGGAGTTAATATGCAATTGAGGTAGCCTTCTCAAATTGTGCCCACTATCACGGAAAGAGATTTTGTTAAGTACTAACGGAGAATCAATACTCCCGTTTAAGAGTTGATGCACAAAAGTTACATCGGCATCCATGCGACGTTTCTTAAGCGAGTGCATATTTAAAAGCTTCAAGCGATCCTAATAGAGTGGAAGATTTAAAGAATTATTCCAGGGTAGGTGCCTGAGAGCAAATCGTAAAAAGATCGGCTGAATCGACTCGATACGGTCGATGTATCTACCGTAAAATGGAGACCAGACTTGGCTAACGTATTCAAGAAGGGGTCTCACAAAGCAAATGTACAAATGCAGTGTAATGGTGGGATTCGAGAGCATCGAGACCAACGTTTTATAAAGCCCATCATAGAACTACTCTTTGATATCATGAAGCTAATATGAGAGACATAATTCAATCTTTGGTCACATTTGACACCCAAGTTACAGACAGAACTACTACGACGAATCGAGGAATCCGAGAGCCCATAATCATACGTGATAGGTTTGTGATTCCTGTGGAAAGTGATAACCTCATATTTGTCTATATTGTGTACCAAATTATTGTTTTTGCACCAATCGTAAAATTTGTGGAGGTCACCCTGTACATGTTCACAATCGTTAAAAGATTTAATTTGAGCGAAAAGTTTAATATCGTCAGCATAAATCAAGACTTTGCAATGCTTCACAACAGGGACAATGTCGTCAATAGATGGAATAAAGAACAACGGGCACATGTGACTCCCTTGAGGTACGCCGGCCAAAGCTATTAATACTCTAGAGGTGTAATGGCGGAAATATATTTGGTATGTTCTGTTATATAAATGGACTCCGTCCATTTTAGGTATGTTAGGGGAAACCCATACTTTTCCATTTTTAACCATATCACGGAGTGAGATAACTTATCGAAAGATTTACTAAAGTCAGGATAAATACAATCTGTCAGGTAGCCTTTTGCAAACCCGCCAATGATATCCGAG
This sequence comes from Dioctria rufipes, assembly GCA_963924295.1. Classification (NCBI taxonomy): domain Eukaryota; kingdom Metazoa; phylum Arthropoda; class Insecta; order Diptera; family Asilidae; genus Dioctria; species Dioctria rufipes. The sequence continues at coordinate 320,121,039 of OZ002740.1, read as the reverse complement.
AAGAATTCCAATAAGTTGGTGATTGTAGACCTGCCCGAAATAAGCCCATGTTGCTTTGAAGAAAGCAAATTTTTACAGAAAATTGATAGCTGAGAGTAAATGATTGATTCAAATATTCAATAATTTCGCAATAGGCCTATAGTTACAAATTGCATTTTTATTACCTGTTTTGTGGATAGGTATGATGAAAGAATTTTTCCACAGCTGCGGAAAATAACCACATCGAGCGATTTTTGGAAAATTATTTTCAGCGGGGCTGCTAGGGAGAGGCAACATGACTTCAAAAAGGTTGGAGGAATCGCATCGGGACCCGTTGTGAAGTCATTAGGAAGCCCATTAATATGATCGAGTATATCCTCTTCTGAAATTGTAGGGATAGTGCATGAAACGTTATGAGAGTCATTCATATGACTAAAGTTGCTATTTCAAGATTGAAAATTTAACGAGGAAAATTCACTTTCAAAAAATGAAGCAAACATATTGCAAATTTCAGACGAGACATCACTAGCAGAATCTTTGTACCTCATGGTATTGGGGTAGTTGTCGGTATTTTGCCTCATATTAATAAACTTAAAAAAGTTACGTGGGTCACTAAATAATTTCGCAAGCATACTTTGAATATACTCATCATAGAGTGAAGAGGAAAGTTCTTGGAACTTGTTATAGGATGTGAGGAAATTGTTGTGACTTATAATGTCTTTGTCCCTCATATAAATTTTCCACAGTTTATTCTTTCTATTTTTAAGACTTTTCAGTTCTTTATTGAACCATGGCGGTGATGTTTTAGTCAACCGCTGACGCTCGCGGGGAACACAAGAAGAAAATAAATCGAAAAGAATTATGTAAAACTTAGAATTCAATAGAGGTAAGTCTACTGCAAAGTTCCGAATACATTAAACTGAATACTCTTTTTACAGTTGTACAGCTGTTAGCAGAATTAGTATTGAAAAATTTTCACAAGACTTTGCCTTTCGATCCTGATAATATCCTTCATGCTAAATATCGAGAAAGGCTCTTAGGCCACTTAACCAAGACCGTATAACTATGTGGGGTGGGCTTTAATCTGTTAAGCCAAATTTTCACCCACAATTCTTTATATGTATCGGTTCACAACAATTTGTTTTGTCATTTTATATCTTTCTTCCGTGGCCGTTTCAGATGAAGCAACTTTACGAAAAACTTGTGCAATATAGGGAAAGAAAATAAGCAGTCCGGTATGTATGTACACATACATCAGTAGATGGTAGCTTCCTTTAATACACCGCAGCTAATTGCAGTAGTATTTTAAACTTTGTCCATATTTTAAAGGCAATATTAAATCTAAGTCTAATTTGTCTTTCGTCATTAAAACAACAACTTTTATTGTAACTAATTATAACATGGCAACTAATATTTTCCCTGATCGCCCCATGGTTTTATATAAATTGTTAAAAAAAAACATTGTTTTTTTACATCGTAAGGAATTCTAGATAATTACATAGTAATATCTAAAATGCCCTAAAAAATGAAAAGTCTTTCTATTCATTTTTTAAATTAATAATTACATTCTTGGCCCCGCAAAAAAATCTTACAAGTTTTCTCTACATGAAAGACCCTTGTGGCTTTTGGCTTTGATTGACTGGAATTTGTTTTCTAGCTACTCAACCAGTTTCAACTGCGACGGCTGAGAGAATGTTTTCCACATTAAAGAGGTTGAAATCATGGCTCCATTATAGAATTCCATGACTGATAGGACTCCACGACTGATAGGACTCCACGACTGACAAGACTCCACGACTGACAAGACTCCACGACTGACAAGACTCCACGACTGACAAGACTCCACGACTGACAACACTCCACGACTGACAAGACTCCACGACTGACAAAACTCCACGACTGAAACGACTCCACGACCCCATGACTGACAGGACTGCACGACTGACAGAACTCCATGACTGACAGTACTCTACGATTGACAAGACTCGCTCTGCTAAGCGTTCATGAGATTTTTAAAAATTGAAATGAATGAAGCAATTCGCACTTCACAGCAAGAAGGAAAAGGCTACATTTTAATTTTGTAATTTTTCATTTTTTTTTATAAAAAGTGGACATTAATTTTCTTTTTGTTGGAATGTAAATATATGTAATAAAAATAAGGTTAAATAAAAAATAACAATGTTTGAAACATAACACTATAAATTTCGGAAGCTTTATACTGCAGATCCATGGAACTCATTGAGTTCTTGTTAATTCTCAGTTATTCTTTCATCTCCAGAGGGTGCCTATTAGGTTAAACCCCACCCATTCGTGATCTATATATTAGGTCTTGGATTTAGCCATTATTTTTCGGTTGTTTCTATCAACTGGTTTATTTTTTGGGTATTGGAAGCTCTCTCCTGTGGGTCATTCCATAGTAAATCAATCAAAATTCGCACTTTCCCAACCAAACCATCAGCAATTTCGTTCGTTTTTACTGAAAGTTAATTATGAGATAAAAGTTCTAGTAATTTTTTTTCCTGCGATGCATGCTGTCTGAATCGATGGAATTCGAAATCTTTAAAATTTGCTAATTTTTAATCTGCTGAGCTATGTATATTCAAAAAATTATAACTTTGGATATCATTATCACGAAGGCAAGGCATGATCTTCATATTATTTTAAATAGAACGTACATATAATGCTTCAGGACAAATTTTATAAAGAATACCTTTGATAAAAAAATTAAAGATAATAAATAAATAATTTATTCTTGTTGATTAGATGAACTTAGAAAACTTACCGCTTGTGAGGAGTTCTAAATCGAACTACTTATGCCTCGGTTAATTAATAAGTGCGTTCTTTATACCACATCCTCTGTATTTATGAAAAATTTAACTTAACGCTAACTTATGGGTGAAATTGAAATCTATGAAAATTTGTATGTTCATCAACGTTATCAGGTGAATTTCTAGTCTATTGATAGACGATGAGGAAAGCCTCAAAGTAGTAATTTGTAGAGAATTTAATGAGAAGGTTTAAAAATAATTTAGAAATGATTTGATGTCCTGCAATATCTCAAAATGTATTTTTTGTTTTCTTATTAAAAAAAAAAAAAATGAATGCTCATAAAGTTGTGAGCAAATTGTTAAACTCTCAAGTTGGGACCGGCGTGAGAATTTTTTTTTCTCAATGGAGATCTCGTTATTTTTGAAACAGAAAAAAATTGTTTCAATTTGTTGTGTAATCCTGTATCCCATAGAATTTTTACACCTACTAAAAGAGACGTATTTCTTTAATTAAAACTTTCCCAAACAAAAACAAGAATATCAGTACATCTGCACTTCGCCTACAGAAATTTATTTATTCTTTCCCGCAAAAATACTCAAAACGAACTGAACTCACATATTTTCTACCTTAACCTAAACCTTTTTGGAAATAAAAACATATAAATTTGAATTCTTTGCATCTCACTGTCGAGTCGGTACGTCAGTTTATGAGGGGATGCACTTAGTTATCCTGAAAAATCTATTGTTTGATTTGAGGCTGAACTGATGGTGCTCAGCTGTCGCTGAAAATTAAAACAAAAACTGCAGCATAAAAACCCTTTTTGTAAGTTAACTTTCAAAGATAGACATATGCTGTCAGGGAATTTTTTGTAGAATATGCAGAAAATCATTAATATATCTCTGATGGTTCAGGTAGCATATGGCAAAACAGACGGTCTCTTGTCGCCTTGTTTCAGTAAAATCCTCATTTCTTATTCCTTATCTTACCTATCGTAACAGAATATATACTAAAACCTGGCCAGAGAATACATATTTAAATTAAACCAGGAAAAAAGCCTACAGTTTGTCTAAGACCAATTCTTGTGATACCCTAGTGCCCGTATAAAATCTCGTATGGTCACCGATCTATGCAACTTTAATTTTTGAAGTGGTTTTTCACATACATTTCTAGAACGATTCGTCGGACAGAAATTATAACCAATTTTATAGCATTTCATATACTGAAGAAAACCTAAATTTTTATATTATAACACCAAGAAGGGGTTGCCCGAATTAGTCCATTTTCAAAATTTTATTTGTTATTATTATCAAAACACCATATACCAAATTTCAGCTCTCTATGTCAATGCATTCCCAAGCAGTGTCCAAATATTTAGTGTGTGGCAATCTCACAAAGGAGTTACCCGATTTGTCCCATTTTTTTTTTAAAGTCCATGTACAAAATTTCAGCTTTACAAGTGAACGCGTTTTCGAATTATCGTGCGTACAGACGGACGGACAGACGGACTGACGGACAGACGGACAGATGGGCGGACTTGAAAAAATCAAAATAACTTTTAATATTATGTGTGTGTGTGCAATCCATTTTGCTCTACCATCATTATTTCGAGGTGTTACAAACGGAATGACAAACTTAGTATTCCCTCTAGGATATAAAAACAGAACCAGAATTACCTTTGTGCGAATATAGGGGTACAGAAATAACAATAGATTGAAATCCGTGTAAGTTTTTAATCGTTAAATTTTATTTTACTTTCACGTTGAATGTTTCTACTAACAGAATTCTAAACCAGCGAAAATTTTTCAGATTTAATGAAATTCTAAAGAGAATTTTTATATTACAAACTGAAATCTAAGAAAAGAAAAAAATTTATGAAAAGAATTTATTCGATATTAAAATTGCTTAAATAAAATATGTTGAATTTAACTTAGATAGAGCTTAATTAAAAATTTACCGTATGTTAAATCTTAAATAGTCTAGATATGCGTTGTGAAACTAATCCTGATATTTTCCAAGAAACGCACCACAAGAGGGACAAAAATGTTCGACTTTGGCACAGAAAATGTATGGTAAGCAGACAAAGCACCACAACCTGAGAAAGAAAGTATTAATTAAATAATGTTTTTTTTTTTAAATAACCAAAAGACCTACCCAAATACACAAAGCATTATCGCGCAAGTGTGAGTTTTCCAAGAAAACCTATATTCAGTTCTTGTAACTACATATCTATTACAATTCGGACATAAAAGTGGTACAGGTTTAAGACGCACTAAAAAAAATAGAGCAAGAGTTATTTTATAATCGCTGAGCTTGGCTTTTTGTGTATGCACTAAACCAAACACTTACGACGAAATTGTGGTTGTTCAGAGGTAGCCATTTTTATACGATGATATCGATGATAACAATTTGATTGATGATTGAAAAAGAAAGCTCTCCGCAACACATCTAGATTTTAAAACTTTTTTTCCGATGATTTTTTTTCACCAGGAATTTAAATATTCACATCAAAATTTAATACTTCTCCATACGGTAATGTCAAATTGCTTTCAAATCAATCAAAACTGTCGTTTTTGAATATTTGACATTTTTAGTGTTATAAAATAGAAAAAGAAATACTTTTAAATATTTACGAAATAAGCGGAGCTGACTTTAATTGTTTTTTCCCTCCAAATATTTTTTGACAAAAGGTTGAAGCTCATTTGCATGTAGTCCAGTCATTATATACTCCGTTCACATGAAGCGGACTGGACTGGATCAGACCTAATTCGCATAGTACCAAGTGTTGAGTTACGATGAGATTAAGTTTATACAATTCATTTACAACATATTTAAAATGTATTTAAAATGCGCAAGTGGTAAAACCTTTTTTACAATAACATATAAAACCTCCAAAAGCTAAGAATATGTTGTACTGACTGCTTTGTAACGGTCACGCGCCGTGTGATAGGGATTATGACAACTCAATTTCAATAGAGTTATGATTTAAAATTCCTGAATCTTACAGCCGCTTACATGTATATGTCATATGTATTGAAATATTTATGATGAGCGTATAAGATAATACTAATAATGTGCGAGAATTACAAACAAATTTAGCATATGTTGTATTTAATATTTCTACATCTGCACAAATATTGATTTACCGATAAGAATTTTATAATCTTTCATGTATATGTTTTTGAGGCCAGTCCGACCTTTTAACTCGTACACGAATTTGTATATTTCTTTTTTACTATTTTCGACACTCTCGTAAACCCACTTTTCGTCATCACAGCGAGCTGAAATTTGGTTCATGTCGCGTGACAATTGAATCTATCAAAATTTGAACCGGAAATTTCCATGGATAACCCGGAAAATTGGGAAAAATCATTTGAAAATTTGGTAAAAATTTGATTAGTGATAAATCCGTTTCAGGAAAATGCAGAGTTTTCCGATTTTTCCGAAAAAAATTTCTGGAATTTTTCGACTTTTCCGGAAAATTTTCCAGTAAAAAAGTTTTCTAAATAATGCAGGATCAAGTTCCCTATCAACTGGCATCATTACTTTCTCTCCGACAATGGTGAAAACTCTCAATCGAGGAAAATTCATGTAAAACGCCTTTCCGGAGTTTTAACGACCAAGGAAGCGTTTGATCGTTTTGCAACCTAATACAAAGTTTAGAGCGAAATAAGTTGCGAAAAGTTGCTTTTGTGGAAAACTCCATGAAAAACCCGGAAAAGCGGGAAAATCATCGGAAAAATTTTCATCAAATCTGTTTCAGGAAAAATGCAGAATTTTCCAATTTTTCTGGAAAATTTTCCGACTTTTCCGGAAAATTTTCCGACAAAAAACTTCTATAAGCTATGCGGAATCATTTTTTTTCGTCCTACTGGCATCAATACTTTCTCTTCAACAATCATGAAAACTTGCTTGAAAAACCGAGGAAAATTCATGTAAATTTTTAAAAAAGTTTCATAGTAATAGGAAAAGTCTGTGGAAAACATGGAAAATCGGGAAACTTCATGTTATATGGGATCAAGTTGGAATACAGTTAAAAACGTTGTTTAAAACATAATTTGAATTTCAGAAAACCGTTGCAGTACTTCTACGATTTGATACTAGAAAAATTTTTGTTTTCATATCGGCACCAAACGTGACTTAAAATGTCGGTAATGATAAGCTGAACAAAAACCTCCAGGGAGCCACGTGCTGATTTCAAAATTTAAAATTTTTCGAAACCTGGGTAAACTGTAGTCCGAGTTATCGAAACTATCCGGATTGTGTTCGAAGTGCGGTCAGTCGATTGGAAACGCTCGAGTCGTATGGACGCAAAAAAATGTCATTGGAAATATTCAAAAATTGACTCAAAATAAAGAACAAAGAAAAAAATATAAAGATAAATATAAAAAAAATTAAAGGAAAACGAAAAATTAAAAGGAAAACGGAAAATTAAAAAGAAAGTAAGAAACTAAAATTAAATTAGAATTAAGTAAAAATATAATTAAGTTCGGTTAAATTGATATTAGAACAATTTAGTTAACGTGAAAAAGGCAGAAAATAAAATAAGTAAAAAACGAGTTTTCAAACAAAACTGAGACCAAGCCGCATGAAAAAGTAGAAAATAAACTTTTCTTCACACACAGAGGTGGGCTCAGATTCATACCAAAAGCGAATTTCCACAATTTTTAATAAAATTGTAATTCCTAAGTATGCTGGTGAACATTTTAGTTTTTAATTAAAACTATTTTCACACATCAAATGTTAATTGACGCGTCATTTCCATAAAATGTATCAAAATTTCTTTAAAATAAGCTGTTTAGGATTTTTTATGTTATCCTCCATAACAGGAAATATTTTATGTTAAGATGCAATAAATAAAATAAAATTTCTGGTACAGAATAGGATTTTAGGGAATTATTTTATTTTAAGCCATAAAATAACATAAAATGATAAAATTTTACCAACAAAATAGGAACCAATAAAATATGAAATTGCCCCCCAATTCAAGATTTCTTCGGAATTCTCATTAATTCCCTGATTTATTAACTTAAATTTTCTTTTTCAGCAGATCGTTCCTTAACTTGAAATATTCATTTTCCAAATCCTTGTTCTAGTTGTCCTTTAAAATTTCCATTTTACTTCGACCAATATTTTCTCGTCATTATTGAAGAACAATATTGCTTTCTTGTTAGTTCAGGAAGATAGTTTTGTAGTTTTTTGTTCAAATTATTCTTCCCGATTTTTTGCTGTACTTGGAATACTTTTGTGACCATTCAGTTCCTACTACATAGCACATGAAATGAAAACTTCGATTAAAAACAGATTATTTCACTAATGACAGCTGCATATTTTGTAATACAGAAAGTAGCTATTATGGCTACTGGTCGCTATGACATCGCCATGTAAATGCAAGTGATGATCCTTGTCAAAATTGCTATTGTAGCAATTTTCATTGATGAGAGTAATTATACTTTCACAGATGGTATCGGTGCTGGGAGAGGTTGAAGCGACTCTGGTGGTAGGTACAAAGTGTTTTAATACATTTGTATACATACATACAGGGTGTTTCCCACTAGGAGGTCAATAGAGCGGGAGGTGATAGTACTCACCTAGACGAACCAAAAATTGTATGGCAGGGGGGCCATATCAACCGTTTAGGAGTTACAGGGTGATTAAGAAAAAACGCCAGTTTTTTACAAAACACCATGTATCTTAAAAACTACACGGTGTACGATCACAGTTAAGAGCTCATTGTATGCAGAGCTTCATGGCCTTTTCAACGACTGCTCAATTAGCCTCATACCCTTCTTCCATCAAAAATTATGGTTGTCTAAACTAAAAATTTAGGATTTTCTTACCTTTTTTTTTTTTTAATAAACATTACTTTTTTTATACAAACTGTAAGCTGTAGACTCTACTCTTTAAGTTGACCTATTACACCCTATGTGTTAACACCAGACTTTAAACAGTAATTAACTCATAACTATTCAGGTAACACCGAAATTAGACGATATTATTTAAAATGACGTGCTAAGGGAACAAATTATCGTTGAGAATAGGTTTGAAAATAGGTTTGAGAATAAGTTTAGAGCTAATAACTCTCAAAGGGCTTCAGATAGCACATTGCGTGTAATAGCTCAATTCAATTCATTTGTAACGTAATCAATTCGTTCGATATTCCAACCGAAATTAATGTCGCTTCAAAATTATTACAAAGTCCTGCTTTGAATATAGTTAAAGGCTGTAATATTCTATGTATATAAAACCACATATTTTCTGAAGCAGTATACATAGATATGAAGGAAAGTCTTTCCAAAAAACTGGAAGAAGCGAAAGGCATAACATCTAAGGTGGAAATAGATCCAATATTTTCCCCTAACAACACGGTTCGCGTTCGGCGTAAAAAACATTATTTCCCAAGACAGGAAAGGGTAGCAATCCCTCCAATTATCGACCAATTGCAATCACTTCGATTCTTTCAAAGGTTTTTGAATCTATCATTAGCTCCAAATTAATGAAGTATCTAGAAACTAATCAAACCCTCAACAATAGGCAATATGGCATTTCTTTTTCTGAATTTTCTTATGGAAAGTTGAAACCGTAGTCTTCACACTTTTGGTGAGTCCAAAATCGTTGCCCTAGACATTTCAAAGGCTTTTGATAGTGTCTGACATTCACCTCTTTTAGCCACACTTAAAGCACTTAGCCTCTAGCCCCATCGTCTATTATGGATGTAAAGTGATTTATCTGGTCGCTTAATACCGATTATATTAGATAGCATTATATCCGAATCTCAGCTAATAAATGCCGGGGTGCCTCAGGGCTCTTTATGTCTCCTTCTCTCTTCACAATTTTGATTAATCATCTGCTTTCCCATCCATTAATATTCGCAGTGACTCAGACTGAAGAGATCACATCTTCTCTGTTGCCACAGAAACATCGAAAGGTCTTGGATTTCTGAAAAGGTGTAAGAAATATTTCAGCCTCATCGATTCTAACGCTCCTCTACAAGTCCTACATCAGACCTAGAATGGAATATAATTTCCATATGTAGGCCTGGGCTGGTCGCAGAGCCTTAGTATCATTGGATATTGTCCAAAAGAGTACCTTCAGCTCATTGGCGATGTGTCAAAAACTTGTCATATGAACTAACATTTTACATTTCCACCATTTACAAACAAAATGAATAATTTAACATCTCCTTTGACTTTTGGGAGTGGCAAAGAACGTTAAGAAACTTTCTTCATTGCGAGTGGTAGCCACTTGCTAATCTGTTCGACTCGTATCTTTTAAATGATAAATTTTGTGCATTTGACATTTTCGAGTGGGGGCGAGTTTCTTCAAACTTTTGTTCAGTATTCAGAGCTAATATCCCCCCCCCCCGCCTCACAAAAATTCTGGATCCGCCACAGATTTTAGTTCCATCTAAAGGTCTTCATACCATCATAGGCTTTGAGAAGCTGCAAATACGCTGGCTGGACGTAGTGATGATACAAAAATAAAAAAGACGAGATTTCTTCTGTTTATTCCTTGTATTTGAACCGAGAAAAAGGTACGCCTGAAACTGACACACATTTATTTCTGGGAAATATTTGGCTGACTTCCTTAGGCTAGGCGTACACGATACTAGCATGCATCAGAGTTCGTAGATGAGAGAAGAGTATTACTTTAACTTTAGAATATTAGATAAGAAATCAATGAACGAAAATTAAAATATGTATAAGATCAAATTTTTCACGTTGAAAAGTTTTGAAATTCCCTCAAGCTCCCAACACTGTTGTACAAAATTTGCGCTTCGATTTCCATGATAAGCGTCTAACGCCCAATTGGGTTGGACAATGTTTTTTCTGCAGTTTTTGGACTCTATTTATAGATATAAAAAAAAATTTTATGAAAAACTAATAAAAATCATCGCAATTCGTAAAGCCACGTTAACGTTGGCGTTATTAATATAATTTAGCTATTTCTCTTTTAGGTTTCGAAAAGCAACCTTTTGGGAACAGGCGATCTTGAGATTTATATTTGACTTTGACTTGACGAAAACTTCACTTTCACTTGGTTGGTCGTATGTGCCAAAAAGTCAACTAGTAAGAAGCTTTTTTTATAAAAATAGCTATTTTCAATATTATGAATATATACCGCGACCGGCTTGGACTAGTTTTTCACTTTCCTGCCAATTCGATTCCGAATCGAATAGTTAAATGCACATATGCAGGTTAGTTTGTTTCTGTTTGTCCTTTGAGATTTAATATACAAAATTGTGATTTCATTAAAGTGATATTAATATTTGTTCAGAAAATTTTCAGTTCACAGCAAAAACAAAAGCATAAATGTACATTAGATAAGGGTGGCCCAAAAATGTATGGATTTGCAAAAGTGTTAAAATGTTTGAATGTTCATTTGGAATTTGTTAGATAATGTAAATTCAAACTTGTATGCAAAATTTCAATGAAATTCATTAATTCTTACAGGCACTTAAATAGAAAGTAGTGATTTTTGGTAGTTGTTGCTGGACTTTCAGAAAAACTTTTAATATTTCTTTCATAACTTTTTTTTTTATTCTTTTTTTCCAATTTAAAGGAGCTTAATTATCAACTTTTTGCAGTGAAAGCCGTTTTAGGGCTAATACAATTGCTAATAGTAATTTTCTTTTTTATTTTGTAAAAAGCTTTTTAAAATGAAAATTTGAAATATCAAATAATTTATTTAATCGTAGTTTTTTAGCTTCTGCTGTTTTCGTTTACCAGATTTTATTCTTTTTTAATTTTAAATTTTTCACAATAAAATACAACTTCCATTAAACTTTGTTTAATACACATTTTTAATATATGTTTGTACAAACAATTATGTAACATTTGTTTAACTGTGGGAAAATTTCCATTAATTGGAATGGAAAATAAAAAAAAATCTACTTATTACCTAAACACCCGTAATCATACTTTTATAAAACGCATGACAGAAAATTGTTACGTGACTATTTTGTAAATTTTGCTAAGCCTCGACTTGTTAAAAACCTTTCATTCAGAGAATGTATCTGAATCCCTCTTCCATTTAATTTTAATTCAAAAACATTTTGGTGCTTTTTGGACGATCTTTTTTCTTCATTTGGGCGGTTAGTCTATGGCATAATGTGGCATCACTGGCGGTGATCAGTGGACTCGGACTCTTATTTTAAGTAGTCGGATATTTCCAGCTACTCATGTGGGAAGCTTTCGCTTTGGCTTGCTTAAGCGTTTCTCTTAGATACTCATCGATTTTCCTTTTAATGTGGTTGCGGTAGCATATGATGGGGCTGCCAGTGGTTTTTAACAGATTTAATGAGGTAGAGTACAAAGTAAATCTAAACAAATAAGTTTGCCAATCCAGATCTTGGCAACACTGCTTGTAGTACCTACGAAACTTTTTTATTTTTTTTTACTCAAATCTCGCTCGGAGTGAGCGGTGGAAGACACTGTTGTGAGATTGTGGGAATTCTTTCATATTGTGGGAATTTCTAGCCTGAACAGAGTTAAAAAGGGAGAAGGGAATAATTTCGTCTCCCTGCACAAAATTATGGGAAACATCATACATCCGAAATTTAAAAAATATTTCCTTACAATTGACACAAAACATTAAATTTTCTTGCGCAGGTATGTCAACTTGCATGCGGGGGGAGGGCATATGTCTTTAGTTACGCCACTGATCCGAGGCTTACTTACATAAAGTCCGCATGTTAATTAATATTATATTTATTCACTTCTACGCGGTATCTGTATATCTACTGAATCAATTCGAGTTAAATAATTCAGGCTTTGATATTCCAACACTTTTCTCATGCGGATGTTGCCGTATACCATCTCAAACCCATACTTTATTTAAGCTATTGCGAGAACTGCCCGTGTTAGATACATTTATAAATTGAATAGATTAATTCGTCGTTTGCTGGTGAATTTCTTCTCGGCACGCTCCCCAAATTTGTTGAGTATAGATAGAGTACTTAGCTATATTTTTCGGGTTAAACATTGTATGCTACCCGAGTACATTGCGAGATTTGATACTGTTGATAGATTTGGGATCATTCCACCCGAAATGCGGACCCAGTTCGAGAGAAAAAGTGTCTCTTTGGAACTCTCTTCCCAATGCTATGAGAAAATCGTTATTTAATGATTCAAGAAAGCAACAGATCATTTTTCATTATACATAAGTTTTCCTCTACATGGATCATGGTCAATCAGGATGGGTAATGATCTTATCTTATATCTTATAGTATCTTATAGTATCTTATATCTTATAGTATCTTATAGTGTTCCAGACCGAGGTTACGTGAATCTAAGGAGAACGTTTAGCAATTGAATCATCTTTATAATCTCTTCTCCGATAATCAAGCAGCAATTAGAGAAATTTCATCTTCCACAATGAAGTCAAAGCTCATGTCGAAATATCAAAACGTCCTTGATAAATTGAATAGATTCAGTCAGGTTAACCCGATCTGGATCTCGGACCCGATATGCCAGCAGCCTCTATGCAAGGTAAAATGGGCAATTCGCAAACGCGTGTTAGAGAGCCACAGAATGTATTGGAGGAGCATCGTGGGATAGAACTATGCCAAGTGTTTCATGGCGATTTCATATATGAAGACCTATCACTGGCCAAAGTGGCTCCATTTTTAAATCAACTAACCAACCAGGAGGGTGATTCTGTGCTGTTTGTCGTTCTATTTAGTCGTGAATTTTGACATATTTTGTCGATTTTTTTCTTCAACACAGTTCATTTTGTGTCTTCACTATTATCTACCACGAAATGAACTATAATGAATTTTCGATGAACAAACGTTAAAAAACACGACTAAATAATCGACAAATTAGTCAACTGCTCCCAGAGGTTGTGACAAAAATTTTACGCTGGTAAATAAAAATTCTAGAGCATTACAAGTGCTTAAATTCGAAATATTATTTTGAATTTGTAATGTCAATTGACATTTTCAGTTCATTCTAAGTCATGCAAAGGTTGCTGACCTGAATAAAAACACGAAAAAATCTGTAGAAAAGTTCATTTTATTTAGTCGATTATTTTGACATTCAAGATCGACAAAACCCACAGAATCACCCTACAGGTATCCATTGTCTCCCATGAACTTGGCCTTGGCCAGCTTATTTAAATAAAGTAATTTTTTTTTTCAATTATCAAAATCTGTGACTAAAATTCATATATGATAAAAGATCGGCATATAGCAGCAGTATTGAATAGGAACTGACTCGATTAAATTGAGCATATGTACATAAAAATATTTAATTTGAAATACAAAAAAAAAGGATTACCTTTTTGCGAATATAGAGATACAGAAATAACACCAGATGAAAAAACCGTGTAAGTTTTCAATTGTTAAATATTATTTTACTTTTACGGATGATTCTACTAATAGAATTCTAAACCAGCGATAATTGTTCAGATTTAATAAAACTTTAAAGAGAATTTTTATACTATACACTGAAATCCAAATAAAAAAAATTCACGAACTTTTGTGAATATAATTTATTTCGTATAAAAATTGCTTAAATAAAATATGTTGAATTTAAGTTAGATAGAGCTTAATTAAAAATTTACCGTATGGTTAAATCTTAAATAGTCTAGATCTGCGTTGTGAAACTAATTCCGATATTCTCCAAGAAACACACCGCAATAGGGACAAGAATGTTCGACTTTCGTGCAGCAAATGTATGGTAAGCAGACAAAACACCACAACCTGAGAAAGAAAGTATTAATTAAATAATTTTTATTTTTAAATTCCGCAACGCCCTACCCAAATACACAAAGCACTACCGCACAAGTGTGAGTTTTCCAGGAAAACATATATTCAGCTCTTGTAACAATATGCCTATTACAATTCGGACATAAAAGTGGTACAGGTTTAAGACGCACTAAAAAATAAATAGAGCAAGAGTTTTTTTATAATAGCTGATTTTGGCTTTTTGTGTATGCACTAAACTAAACACTTACGATGAAATTGTGGTTGTTCAGAGGTAGCCATTTTTATTTATACGATGATATCGATGATAACAATTTGATTGATGATTGAAAAACTAAGCTCTCCGCAACACATCTAGATTTTAAAACAATTTTCCGATGATTTTTTTCACCAGGAATTTAAAAATTCACATCAAAATTTAATGCTTCTCAAAGCGGTTATGTCAAATTCAAAGTAATCAAAACTGTCGTGTTTGTAGATTTGACATTTTTAATGTTATAAAATAGAAAAAGAAATTCTTTTAAATATCTACGAAATAAGCAGAGCTGACTTTGCTTATTTTTTCCCTCGAAATATTATTTGTCAAAAGGTTGAAGTACAAATAAGAAATATACAGATATCGACGATAGTACTAAGAAAGTAATGTACGGAAGAGCCCATAGCTTTGTATATAAAACTATATAGTGATTCCGAAACGCAATTTGACTTAGTACCTTGTTGTCTTTCGTTGACTTTGGGTTTTACGGTAATGAACTAGCAAAGAGATAATTAAGCTTCAATAGTCAGTACAGTTTATATTTTTCAGTTAAACAAGTCGGAAAATTTAATATCGTGTACAAAAGTTTATAATCAGTGGTTGTGTTAGTCTTTTTTGCTTCTCTCCAATAAATTAAAATTCAAATTAAATTGTTGTCTTGTTTTCTTTATTCAATCCTAATTTTTTATTTGTGAACAAATTAAAAATTATAACTCGCGCGAGAAGCGGAGCTGAGCTGGAAGCATGCCAGTGCGAGAGCTCGCGCGAGAAAACTATGAACTGAACATATACATACATTTTCATGCAAAGTTGCACGATCGTGTCAAAGTATAACCAAAGCGGAATTGAAATCAAAGCTGGTGTCAAAGCGCAATGCGAGAAAGCTGGCTGTGCAGTATTTTCTCGCGTTTTCTCGCGTAAAGCCTCGCTGTTCAAGCGAAAATTTCGCTTGCATTGTGGGCATATAATTCTGCACGGAAAAAAGTTGTGGAGAAAATTTAAAATCACAAATTAAATACCATTAAACTGACTGAAGTAATAAAAAGCGCCAAATATCAAAGGGTATATCTGTCAACTTTTCAGTGCGAAATATATGTCTGGATATATAAATCGCTGCGGAAAATCGCTGCGTATTGCATATATCAATATGCTACACTGAGAAATACTGCAGCGTGTATGCCGGCTGCTATCAGACAGAGATCTCGAACGCACCCGTGGCAAGAAGAGCACTGCCTTTACATTTTCGTCGGACAAAAGGAAGAAGAAGAGAACTGCTCTGGCTTGTAAAGTGTGTGATTTTGAAAAAGAAAGTTTTTTGCTGTGGTTCGAAAAGGATTGTGGTGAATGTATAAATAAAAATCGGAAAGTTATCCTGTGATCAAGAGTTATCTAGGAGCAAGTGGTTCCAGAAATCATACCTTAATACCTTTGAATAAGGAGACAACAATATTAAAAAGCCCCCTGGGAATTAGAGGTTATAGCGAGCTACAGGAATACAATCATCCGAGCATTTAGAGGTGCAGGGAAATCTGCACGATTCATTAAATAGCAGGTTACCAGGATGTTGTCAAAAGATAAAAAAAAGCCTTGTACTAGAATGATGGCCTCACAAAACTAAGGAACAAGCAGTCCCAAGATGGTTTGTCACGACTATCATGTCGCGCGGATGTAATTGATCTGGACAATTTTGGTCGAAAACAATTTGCTGGACTGGAATCACAAACTGGTTTGAACTAGTATAGAATTAATACGTAATAAGAATTTCATTTAGAACTAGTAGTAATAGGGTGTTTGTATCATTTGGCTCCCCGCCGTTAAAAATATTTAATTTATGTGCTTCTGAGCACGTGAGTTGAGCTATGTAACCGTATGTATCTATATTGGCATACGAACAAAAGGAGCAGTTAAATAGTAACTCAATCTAGCTGACTAAGGACAGTAATTACATCGATTAACTAGATCTTGTTATGGTCGTAGCGTATTGTATATAGCAATATGCTACACGTACTGTAGCGTGTATGTCGGCTGCTGTCCATAGCGGAAAGCGAACGCACCTTGACTGGGAGTAGTGCTTTACTCAAGCTCAAGTGACATGTCGTTGAAGACAAGTAAGAAGAAGACAATCGTTTTGTCTTGTCAAAAACGTGAAAGTGAAAGGACGTGAAAAGTGAAGACAGCCAGATCGTAAAATTTCAACGGCATCGGTGGAAATCCATCCCACATGTAAGTCCGAAACAATCATTAACCCTGCAAGAACCTATTATTAATTCGTAAAAATATTCTCCTCATCACCAGGAGAAAATTTTTCGTACACTTCCAGCGACATGTTCCAAAATATCCCGACAGTAAGTACACTGTAAGTACATCGGCCATCTGGGCGAATTGTTACACCACTAACACAATTTCAGGCAAAACCCTGTTGAACTCATGGATGCCTGTTTTATGACGATTCAAGTATAAGTATCTACCGCTCGAAGAGTTGGCAGTGCGAACTGGATTGCTTGTTCAAGATTCGTCCATGATTCTACACCATTTAGTACAGTATATTCACCAGCAACAGCTGCAACAAATAAAACTGGGAGCAAAATCAGCATTTAAAATAGTACTCGGACATAGCATGTAGATAAAGCAAAAGAATCTCTACCTGGAGAATCAAATAATCTCTTCTACCAAGAATCTCTAGAACAAGCAACCAAAAATGTTAGGAAGTAAACGCCGAAATAGTAATGGAACTCCAGAACATCTCTTTACAGAAGGGTAAATTGCAGCGGTAATACAGCTAAGTACCATTAGCAAGTAATTTAATAATAAAATAATAAAGTAAAAAAAGCACAAAAGCACGGAACCAAATATTAAATGTGCAGCAAAGATCATTTTAAATAAATATAGCTTAAGAGTTTTTTTGTGGTAAATCATAGCAAATATACAGATAGCATTTTAGGGAATTCAAATTATCACTCTGCGTACACAGGCTGCACCTGTTATTATAAAGATAAATATACATACATGCATTCATTGTCTCAAAATCGAGAGAATAATGAAAAGCTTTAAAGATTTTTCTTCATTTATATCGGCCTATTAGGTATTATCTTGAATCATTGAATACAGTAATGCTCACATGAAATACGTTCATACGTTCTTGTTAAAATTAGATACCTACCTCAAGGTTATGTCATCTTTACAATCAATTAAAACTAACTAAATTTTAATATTTAAGAGTGATTCTACACACAAAGCAAGATAAGGTTGGGGATTTGTGCGCACAAGTTACTTCTTCTTTACTTACTTCGAATCTTTTAATTACTTCGAATCTTTTAACAGCTAACAATATATTCTCATTCATTTTCCGTCTCGCATCGTACGTATATGTTAGATTATCACCTCATAATGCGGCATATTTTTGAGACTATGAAACTGGCATAAACATTTATATAAAAGAATTTTAATATTTAATTTCTCTCGTTTAGTTAAGGGTAGATAAGAAGAAAAAATGCATTATCATTCAAACATTTATGTACATACATTTTGAAACATTTCTTACGATAAGTTAGTCTGAAACTAAAAGCCGAAATTTATGGATTATGGCTGCAGGGCAAGATCGAGATATTTTTATATGGAATTATTTTCTTTAAATGATATTTATCTTTACTCTATTATTACCCTAGGAAGTTCATTAATCTTAGCTCTATTTGTTTTAATGTGAAAAGCAAAATTAAACATATGCTACTAGTCTTGCCATGAACGTTGCGGCGATTTAAAATTAAACTAATTATAGGAAGCAATAGCATTTTTGTAAGAAGGAAACACCTGCGATTATAACGTAAACATGATTGGCTGAGTTTTTACTTTTCCTTCACATCCCGGAGCCCTCTATCGCAATGAGACCGGGGTCGTCTAGGCTTGCCTAGTCTCTTTCTTTCTATAGGTCAACAAAGGGACTTTGGACGATTGTGCCACCCAAAGTCGATGGGAGGATGGGGCTTGGCAGGAAGGCATGCCATCTGCGCCTTCAATGGAGCATAGGTAAGTGACGTAAGGGTCCCTTCAGGACCGAGTGTGTGCTGGCTCGTTCAAGTAGGCATGAAGATTTTTTTGATTATGGGTGGTGACAGCGGCAGGTATTTTCGGGAACCTCCCCACACTCTCCGCCACCCTTAGCCGAGGTGCTAGCATGCCGCCCTGTGCTATCGCTGTCATCGAGTGATCTGTCAGCTTAGGCTGGCAGTTTGGACTTCACGTCCTAACCAGTCACTCTCAACATACTTCCATAACAATCTATTAGAATAGATTTGTACTAGGATCCAGTCAGAATTCGCGGCGGTATTATTAAGGATAAGGAACGCATTTTAATTGATATGTTGTTCATCAATGTCCAAGACATTTTGTTTTTGTGTCTCCGAGCACGCCACTCCATTTAGATAGTATTATATATATATATAAATATGCCTAGTAAAGAGGCTAAAGTAATATAATGGATTAACGCAAGTAACCGCCTCGTTAAAATAAATTTACTGGGTTAGATTTGAACTGAGTGATAAGATAAATTCAAGGTGATAATGCATAACTTTGCCACTTAAATGATCAATTTCTTGATATATGTACATTATTAATAGCATAGTTCCTACCAGGAACTTAAGTAGGTTGCGCAAGCTACATATACAGATATGCAACGTGACTTAATGACAAAATTAAATACATACCTCGACTTGCAACGTGACAAGACAGATGACACCTTGGGAAACCAACAGAATGTGAATATTCCAACCCGACCAAAGCCAATGGCTTGGTAAGGCAAAAGTTTCTCACGCTTAGCGCCATCTGCATTCCATGATCTAAAGATTGATTTTTTCTTTCGAACAGCATACTACTTTACGAAACCCTAAACCGAAATTTTCGTGGAACTTTTCGCCCACATTTTTTATATATATAGCATTCGCAGTTTTATTTAAACCAAGAGCAAATAAGTTTAACCCATGAGCAAATAACTTTAACCCAAGAACGAAAAAGTTTAACCCAAGCACAAATAAGTTTAACCCAAGAGCAAATAACTTTGACCCAAGCACAAATAAGTTTAACCCAAGCACAAATAAGCTTAACTCAAGAGCAAATAACTTTGACCCAAGCACAAATAAGCTTAACTCAAGAACAAATATATTTAAACTAAATACTCAATAAGGCATTTTAATACAAAAGCTTTCAATTTCAATTCAAATCAAATATCTTATCATCTCATTTTGTCATTATTATTGTTTTCAGGCATCACATTGACATTAATATGAACAATATTCGAAATTGCCGATCAGTGCAAAGGCTGCTGTTCCGTTGCCTTAGAAATGAGTAAAACCATATCCATAACATAATTGGCGCAGTCAGTCGATGTAATTTGTTGCAGGCTATCTTCAATAATTGCAAGAATGTTATGCCCTCTACTTACATCACCTAAAACTGCTCATGTGTGCGCCTTCATTTTAGAGAACGATTTTTCTATTGGGTTTAGCATCGGAGAATATGGAGGTAAGAATTTTAGAGTCAAATTCGTCGAAGGTAAGGCATCGCGAACCTGCTGTGTTTAATGAATTCTCGCGTTATCCATAATTAAGACGGAATTTCACTAAAACCAGCTGTTGGCTATAAACAACGAAAAACATGTTACCAAATGTTAAAAGTTGCGCTGGAGTAGAAACTATTTCTACCCCAGCGTTTGTTCAGCGCAGTGGGCGCAGCCGACTTTGATTAGAGCTTACCCAACTTATTCTCGTGTATTCTACAGGAACTGTCAAATGTCGGCTGCGCCTACGCCCGCACTGTGTTTCAGCCTTTAAGCTCTTCAAATTTTTTTTTGATTTTAGGTCTATTCGTTATGTATACTGCAACTTTTCGTGAAGCAATTTTGAAATTCGGGAGAAACTACCGGTACCGGTACGCGTACCCAAGTTTGGCAACCTCTGATATATGTGATTTCAGGGACTCCGGCGGTCGAATTGTCCTCGGACATTCACGGAATTGTTTTGCTATTTTATCACCAAAAGTAATTTGCGGCAGAGTTTAAGATACTTCTGGCGCGTCAGATGCTCTCACAAATGCTGTAAGTTCAATCACAATGATTTGTTGTGTTACCCGAAATCATATGCGGTGACAGTAATTTACTTTCAGGTTAGGTCGGGTGCTGGATTTCCAGCGCATTCAGCAAGCACTTATATCAGGAATTATTTGCTACCTTGGACGTCAAGAGTAATTATTCGATAAAAAAAAAATTTGTTTTTAACTGGGGTATGTGAAACGTTTGAAATTGTAATTAATTATTTGATTTGAAATATATTTTTGCTTATAAGTATATGGTAATTTCGTATAAAACACTTAGCTAGCCTGTGGTTTTCCTCTTCGTTTGTTTTTTCGAGATACACGACGAACTTCTTTTTCCAAGTACAATTTAAAAGCTAGCTAAACTACTCAGCTCGCTTTGCTTTTCACTATTTTATTTATCGATGAAGTTTTCCGGTTATCTCGGCGTTGACCTTTTAATCAATTTCTCTCGACCTCTGCCAAAACTTATCAAAATTCATCAGCATACCTTCACTGTTCTCCACTTTTATTTCTTTTTTTCAAGCTGTCACCATTTTGGCCTCTTCGTTCGCCCGATTTCTCTTACGTTCTCCCTATGGTGCAACGGTTCCATGGACAGCTAGTATGTATTGGAGGAGCATCGTGGAACAGAACTATGCCAGATTTTTCAAGGTAACCTTATCAATGAAGACCTATTACTGGCTAAAGTGGTCCCCTTTTTAAACCAATTAACCAACCAGGTATCCATTATCTCACATGAACTTGGCCTTGGCCAGGTTCTTTAACATTAAACCGGACAGAAGAGTCTTTTGGACTCTTTTCTTTTTAACCATACGTAAACCAAAATTAAAATACTAATTCAAATTTAATTTGTTTGCACATTTTTTTAACGAATCATTAATTTTCTTAAAACAATGTTCGAATTTTTTAAAATAACGTATTTTCGAAAAATAAAAATAAAATAACACGAACGGACAGAAGAGTCCGAAAGCGTCATCAAATAAAATTATATAGAAACAATTAAATTTCACAAGAAAAATTTAAAAAGGGGATTCACCGATAATGCGAAAAAAAGGTGAAGTGACTTTTAATTTCTCATTTTATGTAAAAATCTAAAAAGGGTATTCCCCAATAATGAGAAAAACTTGTAAAGTAGATTTTAATTTCTCATTTTATGTGAGTAATTTGTCGAGTACAGTGCTTTTATTTTAACTGAATCTAAGTAATTATATTGAAAAAGCATACTTGAATTACGGCAAAGTTTTTATCAAAACATGAAAGTAAGTAATAAAGATAACGATTAAATATTAATTTAATCCTAAAATAATAATTATAAAATAGCAAATTAGCATGCTCATGACAAAATATAAATAGAGTTTTAAATAATTCAGATATTCGTCGTGCATTTGAAGTAGAAACAAATGAAGAAAATGAAGATTCTCTTACAGAAGAAAGAGTTGCTATGAATATGGATAGAGGTTTGAATGAGGAACAAATTCGTCGTGCAATTGAAGTAGAATCAGATTAAGAAAATGAAGATACTTACTATTGCAGAAGAAAATTCTGATGTGGATTCGGTATCAGATAGCGAATCTAACTATACGGAAACAGATTCCGAGGAAGATGACACGTTATATTACGAAGACGAATCGATGAATGGAGAACAAAATGAAAGTGAAACTTTTATGGGAAAGGATGGGACTCAATGGGAATCGAGACCAACACTAAATCACAGACGGCAACCTCCATTCAAAAACCCACGCAAAAAAGTGAAGCTCCCTGCTGTTTATAAAATCGACAGACCTGTTGATTGTTTTCGTTATTTTTCAACGACGAAGTAATTGAACTAATTGTGATACATACAAATATTGGTGATAAATGGAAAAATACTACCCCAATAGAAATCGGCACATTCATTGTACTCGGTAATAAGCAAGGAAATGTGAATTATGAAGATTTTTGGGAACCTCTTTTTGGAAGCCCTATATTTCGCGCTACTATGGGTATACGGCGTTTCAAGTCAATTTTAAGATTTCACCGATTTGATGACAAGGAGACTCGGTCAGTGCGCAGATCCAATGATAAATTGACTCCAATTAGGGATGTTTGGGAAATCATAAATAAAAATTTCTCAAAATATTATATTCCAGGCCAAAACTTAACTATTGATGAGCAGTTGGTTCCTTTCTGTGGACGAGTAAGTTTCAAGCAATACATACCCAGTAAACCAGATAAATATGGAATAAAAATTTGGTGGATTTTTGAAAATGAAACGGCTTATCCTTTGAAAGGAATTCCATATTTGGGCAAAGAGGGTAACACGAGAGCATTAAATTTAGCCCAAAATGTTGTTGAAGAACTATGTACATCGTTTCATCGTTCAAATCGAAACATAACATTCGATAACTATTTCACAAACTACGAACTATCCAACTCTTTGTTGTCTAAAGGCTTAACTACTGTTGGAACACTTTGCAAAAATAAGATATGTATACCTCTATCATTTTTGCCGCATCCATCTAGAGAAGTTTCGGATGTAGAAACACAGTGTCAAAAATAGATGCGTCTTATTGTTATCTACGAAACATCACACAATGAATGTTGATACCGAAAATAAAAGAAAACCTGATCAAATTTTGTTTTATAACGCTACAAATGGAGGAGTAGATACAATGGACAAATTATGTCATGCTTTTGCTGTCAGACGAAAAACTAATACGTGGCCTTCTGCATTTTTTCAGAATTTGATAGATGTTAGCGGCGTAGCTGCGCTTGTAATTTGGAGAAATTTTTACAATGAGAAAAAGTGTGATTCTAAAAGAAAAGCGTTTATTAGGGGAATCGCATACGATTTAGTAAGGCCTCAGATCCTATTAAGAAGCAAAAAAGGTATTAGTGCCGCTCATTTGTCAGTTATAAATGAAGTATTACAAAACACTAACGAAGAAAACTGCTGAGAAACGACGTAGACTTTGGAAGATCAACGAAAGAAGAAACGTTGTTACATATGCCCGAATGCAATTGGCCGTAGATCCAAGCAGTATTGCGTCACTTACAACAGGAATGTATGCAAAGAACATTCACAAAATACAGTTCTTTGTCAAAATTGCTTAAAAAAATAATAATTTGTGTTGTATGTATTGTTTGTATTTGATAAGCTCAATATTCTTGTTTTTTATGAATTAATGTTTGATTTTGTTTCATTTATATTTTTGTTTTTTTTATTTCCATGAAATACGCATGGCTTGAATTATGTTATTTTTGTTTAAAAAAAAAAAGTTTTGAAAAATAAATAATTTTATAATTATAATTTTAAGGGATTTCTTAGGTATCCATTAAATTTTCAGCTTAACTGTCCTTCGGACTCCTCTATCCGTTTATGTTACAAAAACATTCTGTCCGGTTAAAGGTTAAATAAAGTTGTTTTTTCAATTGGCAAAATCTGTGACGAAAATATATGACTCGATTAAATTGAGTAGGTATGTATACTTAAAAATATTTAATTTGAAATACAAAAAAAAAAGAATTACATTTTTGCGAATATAGAGGTACAGAAATAATAACAGATGAAAAATCCGTGTAAGTTTTCAATCGTTAAATATTGTTTTACTTTTATGGATGATTCTACTAATAGAATTCTAAACCAGCGGAAATTGTTCAGATTTAATTAAATTATAAAGAGAATTTTTATACTATACACTGAAATCTAGGTAAAAAAATTCACAAAATTTTGTGAATAGAATTTATTTGATATAAAAATTGCTTAAATAAAATATGTTGAATTTAAGTTAGATAGAGCTTAATTAAAAATTTACCGTATGTTAAATCTTAAATAGTCTAGATCTGCGTTGTGAAACTAATCCTGATATTCTCCAAGAAACGCACGACAATAGGGACAAAAATGTTGCACTTTGGCGCAGAAAATGTATGGTAAGCAGACAAAGCACCACAACCTGAAAAAGAAAGTATTAAATTAAATAATGTTTTTTTTTTTTTTTAAATACCGAAAAGACCTACCCAAATACACAAAGCACTATCGCACAAGTGTGAGTTTTCCAGGAAAACCTATATTCAGTTCTTGTAACTACATTCTTATTACAAATCGGACATAAAAGTGGTACAGGTTTAAGACGCACTAAAAAATAAATAGAGCAAGAGTTTTTTTTATAATAGCTGATTTTGGCTTTTTGTGTATGCACTAAACTAAACACTTACGATGAAATTGTGGTTGTTCAGAGGTAGCCATTTTTATTTATACGATGATATCGATGATAATAATTTGATTGATGATTGAAAAACTAAGCTCTCCGCAACACATCTAGATTTTAAAACAATTTTCCGATGATTTTTATCACCAGGAATTTAAAAATTCACATCAAAATTTAATGCTTCTCCAAGCGGTAATGTCAAATTCAAAGTAATTAAAACTGTCGTGTTTGTAGATTTGACATTTTTAATGTTATAAAATAGAAAAAGAAATTCTTTTAAATATCTATGAAATAAGCAGAGCTGACTTTGCTTATTTTTTCCCTCGAAATATTATTTGTCAAAAGGTTGAAGTACAAACAAGAAATATACAGATATCGACGATAGTACTAAGAAAGTAATGTACGGAAGAGCTCATAGCTTTGTATATAAAACTATATAGTGATTGGAAAACGCAATTTGACTTAGTACCTTATTGTCTTTTGTTGACTTTTACGGGAATGAACCACTGACATGTATATAAATGGACTGCTCGTTGAACGAAAAATATATGAAGGAAAATGGCACCAGTTTCATATTCCTGTCTCTTTCCGTGAGAGCATACTTTCCCACTGAACTGTAACAATTCTGAACGCGAAATTGTTTGAGGTTCAATAGTATTTCCAACCAAAACAGCCTTGTAAAAAACACTTTGTTCGACTCGTAATTAAAATTTAACAATACAAATAGTCCCAAATACTTTTGTGGTAAATTCGTGGCATGTATATGCGTAAATTCCCAAATAATTTAAATATAACGCCAGTTTACGACAGTTGGTAGCATTGACAGTAAGACCATACTTTCTGAAATCAAAATTGGTGCCACATGAAACAGGAGATCAAGCAGTCCATTTATATATATGTCAGTGGAATGAACTAGCAAAGAGATAATTAAGCTTCAATAGTCAGTACAGTTTATATTTTTCAGTTAAATAAGTCGGAAAATTTAATATCGTGTACAAAAGTTTATAATCAGTGATTGTGTTAGTCTTTTTTGCTTCTCTCCAATAAATTAAAGTTCAAGTTAAATTGTTGTGTTGTTTTCTTTATTCAATCTTTTTTTTTTCTTAATTTTGAACAAATTAAAAATCAAAACTGGCGCAGTCC
The DNA here is from genome assembly GCA_963924295.1 of Dioctria rufipes. Taxonomy (NCBI): domain Eukaryota; kingdom Metazoa; phylum Arthropoda; class Insecta; order Diptera; family Asilidae; genus Dioctria; species Dioctria rufipes. The sequence continues at coordinate 320,094,917 of OZ002740.1, read as the reverse complement.
GTAGGAATGCATTCTAAAGCATTGTAATTCGAAAGTAAATCATTACTGGCTTAAGGCTGTGTGCCAAACCAGACTTTTCATTTGAAAAGTTCGGTAAAAATGTACTAGATCAAGTTGCTTGTGTCAAACAAGAGGAGTCTTTTGATGTGACGTTGTATTGCCATTTGTTGTATTTGAAATTTGAAAAGACGGAAAATGGACGAAAATATCGAACTTATAATTTTATTTCTTCAAATGCTGGCGAACTATTTGAAATACATAAGAGAAGAGGAGAAAAGTAAAGCATTGTATGCTAAACATGGTAACCAATATTCTAGTTCTTAATGTATTGCATATACTAATGTTTTTAATATTTTAGCCACGCTTATATTGTTCCAATCAAAAGTCGCTGCTCTATAAGGAAATACTGAATAACAGTGATCAGGGTTTTCGTGAAAATATGCGGATTTCAAGAAGTTCATTTGAAAAGATTATTATCACGGGTACAGTTTGAGATTGGATCTATCAGTTTTCTCGCGGAAAATTTAATATATGTAAATATAAAATTTAAAACTCAAATACAATTGTAAAATAAGGGTGGACAATTAGGAGTGAGGAAATAAATACAAATTCAACTGACGTTTTTATTTTTGTTTTATTCGTTTTCTGAAGAAATTTCAACTTCATGTTCCTCCCGTAAATACTTTTGGATGGCTGTACAACATTTATTGATTGATTTTAAGGCCTTTTCCTCCAAAGATTCAATTTCGTTTTCTTGAGGATGAAGTAGACGGCGTTGAAGACGATTTTCGACTTAGAGAATCTTCGAGCGATTCTTGTTCAAGAGATGACTCTGCTTTCGATAAGGAAAAGTATTGAATTGTTATTGAAGAGTCTACTCGCCAGAATACTTTTCGTTGAAAAGTCGACTTTCCATACGAAAAGTCTGGTTTGGCACACAGCCTAAGTCTAATTTCAAGATTGAAAACTAACTTAAAAAAACTGGAAGAAAGAGGAAAAAAATATTAACGAAATGCAACTACTGTGACTAAGTTAAATTATGTTTTTTCCATGCCAAGAGCAAAACAAGTGAGGTAATCAGATAGATTCGAGGTGTACTCAAAAAGTGAAAATCGTGACCAAATAACAGGAAATTATAGTGATAAATAGACGACTTCACCCGAAACCATTCGAACATAAACAGGGAGCACCCACACCATCATTTTCAATCTCCATAAACGATCTAATAAAAGATGCCTAGAGAATACATGAATTTAGAGGTAATCGCAAATATGCTTTGACATTCTTCCTAAGAGATATGGACATCATCCTTCCACTTTTCGGTAGCCATCCTCAAGTAAAGGAATATGTCTACCAAAAAATTATCATCAATAAAATTCAGGAACCGGCCTTAGAGGTCCTCCGGTCCTTGGGATCCAACGCCAAGTGGAACCAAGTAAGAAAGGAATTAATAACTAACTTTGGGATCCGACAAACATATCATCAGTTATATAATCAAGCCCTCTCTGCAAGAAATTACCAAGTAAGAGAATATTTTATAGCTTTGTAAGGTTTTTAGTAAAATTAGACGAGAAGTATGGATACAATATCGATAAACCCATTGAATTTAGTCGTAGTGTTAATGATTCAATGATTTTACAAACATTTTCAAATAATATTGATGCCAATTTAGTTTCCATAATTTCAAATAGGAATATTACAAATTTACGTGATGCATTCAATTTATTAGACAACTTAGGAATGATAAGAGAAAAAGCATAAACATAAAATAAAATCAGTGATAGCCATAGAAATCAATCCAATCGAAGACGTTCTTATAATAATAATAGTTTTAATAACAGCAATAGAAATTTGAATTACCCAAAACATCATAACTATAACTTCGGGCAAAATTCGGGACAATATAGACAAGAAAACACAAATGAATGAAATCAATTTAATCCTGGTCAACGCAGAGGGAACTTTGATAGCAGTTTCAATAATATTTCTAGAGAGAATACCTTAAATAGAGTAGAACGTATGGATATTGATCATGTCCAACATGAGGTAAATTTTCAATCGATCCCTCACTAGTTTACTTACCAATAGTAGAACTATCGATCAATGGAGATAAGATTAAATGCCTCATCAATACAGGCAGGGCCGGACTTGGTCTTCAAATCGGTCCGGGAAAATAATAACAAAGCAACCCCCAACGGTCTTCAAAAATGACATTTTTATAAAAGCCAAACAAACAAAATTAAATAAGACGAAAGAAAGAAGAAATTTTTCACACAAAATTGAAACTAAAACAGGGTTTCTCTGTGTAAGCAGTATCCGAGAGACCAACAATTTTACTTACACATTTGTAACAAGAGTATGGGAAGTGGGGCAGACGTTGAAGCGGAGGCGCACCACCTGTTGAAAAAAAAAAAGAATTTCGAGCGAAAAAAATAATATTAAGAATATTTTCCTTTGACAAATATAAATTATTTTTGATTTTTAACTGTTAAATAAATTTTTTGTTTTCGACACATATTGGCGTAAATTTACATAAAAGGGTGTGAAGAAAAACACATAAGGGCGTAAAATTACATTAAAAAGTTTTAGGGAAATGCACATATTGGCGTAAATTTACACAAAAAGGTGTAAAGAAATACACATATTGGAGTAAAATTACATTAAGAAGTTGTAGGTAAATAAACATCTTGGCGTAAATATACATAAAAAGGTGTCAATATATACACATAAGGGCATTAAAAATATGTACGGAAATACACTTCTTTGGCGTAAGTTTACATAAGGAAGGTGTAGGTAAATATACGCAAATTGCGTAAAATAACTGTGTTTACGCATCAATGTAATTTTACGACTACTATCACAGGAATTTAATTTCCTACCATTTTGATGGTAAATATTTCTTAGAGTGTATATACATATAGATTTCAAATGTAACGATTGTTTCAACAAAACTCATCCGAGCACGCATATACAGAGTGTCCCGTAAGTCGACGTCAAGCCAGAATCGGCTGATAGACAAAATTGTAATAGTTACCAGAAAAATATAAAAAACATCTAAGCCATGTATTTTTTTAAATTATAGACACTTCTTTTGTTTTCGAGAAAATGTACACCCTTTAATGGTTTTTTAGCTCCTGTTGCTACAAATCTTTATTTTTTTTTTTTTTTCAATTTTATTTTTCTTATGTAATCCCGAATAGTGCTTATGTAACCTGTTGCTTTAAGTTCTAAGCCAACTGCTCCAGCTTGGAACAAATGTCACATTTTGCCGAACCAAGAATAGAAAATTTATACTTTCCGCAACTTTAACAGACTGTATTGATTCTAAAATGGTACAACACGTGTTACATTATTTCTTAGATTACGGGAAAAAAATATTTCTTCAAGAAACCCGGTTTCGAAAAATTTCTTTTACCTACTAAAAATGATTCTAGTGTACCCAAAGCTTACCGTAAGACCGTAACTTTAAGAATTCTGTTTGAGTGAGACGGAGAGTCATTACATGAAGTGAGTGAGACAGATAGTTCCGCGTTCAAGTTAGAGATCCTAACTTTTTGTTGAATTTGGGACAAATTTTCCTTAAGTTTAAAATTAAACACCAATTATTTGGATGCTAAGATTTATTATTTACAAAAGATGTTCAAACTGCCTTCCTTCAGCTGCAATACAAGTTCGACATCTTCTTAAAAAGGATCGGGTTATCAGACGGGCAAATTTTCCATTGTTGACAAATTCAACTGCTTCCGTAATTCTAGTGCTCATGTTTTTGTAAAATTCGGTGAGCTATAATTTTAGGTACTCCTGTGCTTTCCTGGGTTGCACGTAACGAAATTCTTGGGTCTTCTTCAACTGCTTGAAGTACTATGTTCTCGTAAGGTACGGAACTTCTTCTTTTACCATGTACTTGGTTTGGAAGTGGGCCCTCTGTGGAGTGTTGACGGTGCACATTTATAAAAACTCGATGATTTGACTCGCTAGCATCACTATCTGGCTCACTCACATTTCATGGAATGACTCTCCGTCTCACTCAAACGAAGCAAAAAGTCGTAAGTATAAAGTGGTGTCACTATCTGTCCCGCTCACACTTCATAAAACGACTTTCTCCGTATTTGACTTATTAGCGTCAGTATCTGTCTCACTCACACTTCATGGAAGAATTCTCTGTCTCACTCAAACTAGAATCTTAAAGTTACGGTCTTACGGCAAGCTTTGGGTACACTAGAATCATTTTTCGTAGGTAAAAAGATAAATTTCGAATCTGGGTTTCTTGAAGAAAACAAATTCTTTTCCGTAATCTAAGAAATAATGTAGCAAGTGTTATACCATTTTAAAATCCTTATTAAATGCGTCAACTTCTAAAGGTACTTGCCAGACTGGCGTAGTACATTTGTTTTTTTCAGTACAGTCAGTTAAAGTTCAACGAATTATTAATTTTGTATTGTTGGTTCGGCAAAATGTGACATTTTCTTCCAAGATGGAGCAGTTGGCTTAGAACTTAAAGCGACAGGTTACATAAGCACTATTCGGGATTACATAAGAAAAATAAAATTGAAAAAAAGGAAAGATTTGTAGCAACAGGAGCTAAAAAACCATCACAAGGTGTACATTTTCTAAAAAGCAAAAGAAATGTCTATAATTTAAAAAATACATGGATTAGATGTTTTTTATATTTTTCTGGTAACTATTATGATTTTGTCTATCACCCGATTCCGGCTTGACGTCAGTTTACGGGACACTCTGTATAAAGCGGAAACAACATAATGCTTTTTATATCCGAAAAAGGGCCGCAATATTAAAAAAAAAGGCTTTTAAACCACTAATATGCACATAATAATTTATAAACTTATACGGTTGCAGATTTCTATGTATTATATACATATAAGCAGTCCCAATTCTACATAAAAGTGTGAGGAAAAAACTTACAATTATCGTGTTTATTGTATAAAAATGCGCTAGTTGAAGTGTTTTTATCTGCTTTGTGCGCTTGGCAAATACACTATACGTAGGTAGGTAATATCACTTAGAGCAGGTAAAGATACGTGCTAGAACAATGCGTAATCTCTTAACAATAGGTGTGTGCTTCGCAAAGTATTTTCGATTAGATTAATTTTGAGCTGTGCGCTTCACAAATACATATACCCTGTAGAAGTTCATTATCACCCTGCTCATATCTGCTCTTAAAGGTGGATATGGGAAATGTAATATCTGAAAAGACAGAATGATAAAACTAGAAGTAAGCTTATAATAAATCATTTTCGGTCTTTGTTTTGATTTATATTACAATAAATCTGGAATATTAAAGAGGAAGAAATTAAAAATATTCCTAATTAAAAAATAATCTAGAAAATAGAAATTCCTTTTAGAAAACACACATACGAATTCTTTTTATAATATTATATGTGAAGGTATTGGACACACTTGTTCTTACCAATATGAAAAAAAGACAATGAAAGCATCTTGTGTTAAAAGCTCTGCTGAAAATTAAAAAAAAAACAGAGGCACCTTTACTCAAGTTATGCACTCCACAAAGGCAAATGGCAGCAGCAATTTATGCAAAACAATTCTGTTCACTAAAATCCAAATATACCTACGTACTTCTGCTGAAATCCTTGACAATTCTTATCAAACTTTTAGAAGAGATAGACATGCTGATTCTGAAGCTCGTGGCGGTGGTGTACTCCTCGCTTGTAAAAACCACATTAACTGCAGTCAAATTGAGCTTCCCAATTTCTCCAACACTCTCGACATCGAACTTATCGGTCTCAAGTTGTCTCTCTTAAAATATGACTTATACATATTTTGTTGCTATATTCCTCCTGATTCCGTAAATGTTGTTGATGACAAAGGTCAGAATATTTATTACCTACTCATTTTAACATCTAATTTTATCCATGATAAAATGAAACCTCTTGACGAATTACTACTTATTGGTGATTTTAACTTACCCAATATTCCATGGGTACTTAATGAAGATGACGATGACTATCTTCCACTTAATTACTTGACATTAAGGGAATCACTTTTCCTTGACACTATTTCATCTCTCGGTCTCAGTCAAATCAGTAATGTTATGAACGACATGGGTAGGCAGTTAGACCTGGTATTTTTTATTGACACGGGTAACTAATTAGTTGAACCTAGCCCAGTTATAATGTCTACTCTTGACAAATATCAACCCCCACTACTAATTACATATTGCTATGAAACCGAAAACTTTACAAATTGTGACGGAACTGAATACTTTTTCAATTTTAGAAAGGCTAACTTTTCGGAACTTTCCAGTAGACTTCATCTATTGACTTTAACAAACTACTGGCTAGCAATAATGTTGCACGAAGACGTGTCTAAATTTTATATAATTCTTTTCGATTTGTTTTCCTCTCACGTTCCCCGGGAGCATCAGCGGCTCTCTAAAACGTCTCCACCATGGTTCAATAAAGAACTGAAGCGTCTCAAAAATAAAAAGAATAAATTGTGGAAAAGTTATATGAGGGACAAAGACATTATAAGTTACAATAACTTCCTCACATCATATAATGAGTTCAAAGAACTTTCTTCTTCACTCTATAACGAGTATATTCAAAGCATGCGTGCTAAATTATTTAGTGATCCACGGATATTTTTTAAGTTTATTAATATGAAGAAAAAAACAGACAACTATCCCAATACCATGAAGTACAAAGACTCTGCTAGCGATGATTCGTCTGAAATTTGTAATATGTTTGCCTCTTTTTTTGACAATGCTTTTGCCTCGTCAAATTTTCAACCTCAAAATAGCAACTTCAGTCATATGAACGACTCTCATAATGTTTCTTTCACTATCCCTTCAATTACACAAGAGGATATACTCGTTCATATTAATGGGCTTCCAAATGACCTCACAATGGGTCCGGATGGGATCCCTCTAGACTTTTTTAAGTCTTGCTGCCTTTCTCTGGTAGCTCCGTTGAGAATTATTTTCCAAAAATCGCTCGACAGTGGTTGTTTCCCCCAGCTATGGAAAAATTCCTTTATCATACCTATCCACAAAAAAGTCATTAAAAATGATATTTCTAACTATGGGCCCTATTGCAAAATTATCTTACATGCCCAAATTATTCGAATCTATAATTTCTTCTCAATTATCAACCGCCTGTAATAATTTACTCTATTCAAACCACCATTGGCGGATTTGCAAAAGGCTACCAGACAGACTGTATTTATACAGACTTTAGTAAAGCGTTCGACAAGCTATCTCACTCCGTGATACTCTTTAAAATGGAAAAGTATGGGTTTCCTCTAACATTTCTTAAATGGACTGAGTATTACTTACCTCAAGGGAGTCACTTGGGCCCCTTGTTCTTTATTCTGTCTATTGATGACATTGTCTCTGTTGTATGGTACTGCAAGGTCTTGATTTATGCTGACGACATTAAACTTTTCGCTCAGATTAAATCTTTTAACGATTGTGAGCAGCTTTAGAGTGACCTTCACAGATTTTACGATTGGTATAAAAGCAATAACTTGACACTCAATATAGACAAATGTGAGGTTATGACTTTCGACAGAAATCAGAAACCAATTTATTACGATTATGTGTTCTCGAATCCTTCGATTCGCCGTGTGGGGGCTGTTTGTGAATTGGGTATCAAATGCCACCATAGATTGAATTTTATATCCCACATAAACTACACAGTATCAAAGAGTAGTTCCATGCTGGGCTTTATAAAACGTTGGTCCCGAGAGTTCTCGAATCCTACCATAACTTTGCGTTTGTACACTTGCTTTGTAAGACCACTTCTTGAATACGCTAGCCAGGTCTGGTCTCCATTTTACGGTACACACATCAACCGTATCGAGTCTGTTCAACGGAACTTCCTACGATTTGCTCTCAGGCACCTACCCTGGAATAATCCATTAACTCTTCCGCCCTATGAGGATCGCTTGAAGTAACTTTTGTGCATCAGCTCTTAAACGCGAATATTGATTCCCCGTTGTTGCTTAACAAAATCTATTTTCGTGATAGTAGGCACAATTTGAGAATGCTACCTCTGTTACGTGTTAACTCCTCAAGGTCTAACTTTAGCATATATGAACCTGTTAATCGCATGTGTATTACTGTTAATAATATGGCTGAGCAGTTTATTCTTGACGTTTCTAAGCATGTTTTAAGAAAAACGTTTATATAATATTTAATATTTTTTGTATTGTTTTTTGTGCATTTTTATCCGGTATTTGGCTTATGTTTATTTTAACATACTAATACTAACACCGACAAAAATAATGAAACGCATGTATTGTTGACCGTTTATTTATTAAACGTGTCCATGCAGCAAGCTTGTGTTAAGCTGGTTCTGATAGTGATAGTCAATAAATTGGCTTTTCTATATAAAAACAAATATAGTGCAACTTATGAACTGAAATTGCACGCGACATATATTTAATTGATTCGACCTTAAAGATAAAGATAACTAAAAATACTATTTGCGTGAGAACTAACTAAGTACTCAATACTTTATGCATTTTTGTTTTTCTAAAGTTCGTGTGCTTTTGATAAGAATCGATTTTTATTTCGATAAAGCTCATAAATATTTCAAATAACAGAATAGACATAATATGAACAATATACGTACAAGGAAGAGTAGATATGGGATGATTTTATATAATGACAATTCAAATAATTATACGGAAAGAAGATAAAAACACGGCTTAGCATGTAGATTGCACGCAACCCATTCAGGTTGTTCATTATAATCTTTTCTTGTAGCTATATTACTAAGGTTTTTGTCATATATTTTGGCATTTCACCGCAAAATTGCGGTATTCGTATTATTTATTTTGATTTATTCCATTTATTACCATCAAAATTAACTGAAGTAAATTTGCAATGAATAAATGTCAGAATATACGCCTAAAAGTAGATATGTAACATTAGTCGAGTGTTCCCGAAGTTGTGACAAAAATATTCAACTACGGTGTACGTGCTTAAATTCGAAATAAAGTTTTTGACTTTGTAATGTGACCACTGACATATATAACATGGACTGCCTGATTTTCTATTTCATATGGGTCAACTTTCGTTGGCAGGGTGTGACAAGTATCTTAATTTCAAGTTTTACTTTCGTTTTAATATTCATATTAAAAGTTCAGCAAATTACAGATGCATTCGAAATTGTTTCTATTCTTGGAAGCTTATCTTCTACAACACCAAATATTTTTTAAACTTGAGTTTTAAAGAAATAAGTTTACGCAATTTTTGTCTGCCTGTCCCTAAAAGTACCTATGGGGGACAGAGAAAGGATTACAAACACTGTATTGCCATCTATTTCTATTCTATATATTCATTTGGAAAACCACTGAACTGAAACTGGACTATGGTGGATTTCGTATAGAACTTATTATTTCAAGTTCAGTGGAATCCAGTCGATAAACCAAAAAGAGACAACCATAGAAAAGTGATCCCATAATAATGTCAATTAATGTAAGCAATTTTGTAGCGTCAGCAGTCCATTGTATATATGTCAGTGAATGTGACATGTCATTTTCAGTTCATTCTACCTGATGCAAGGCCTTAGCTGAATAAAAATACAAGAAGTGGGAAAATTCATTTCATTTTGTCGTATATTTTGACATTAAGGAGTTCGAGTAAAGTATGTGTCACTGAGGAGCGGCGCGGCGCGGCACGGTATTTTCAACTTGCCACTGCGCGATTGCTCTTGCAAAATTAAATCTATAAGTCACACCGGGAGCGGCGCGGCGCGGCAAAGTAGTTGCCGCGCGGCGAATTTGTAAATTACTCAAAAACTCAATTTTGTCGCTCTCGCTGGCTGCAAAATTTCTTTCTCGTTTGAAATTAGTCTGCACAACACGTTAAATTAGGCTTTTGGTATTCTAACGTATTTGTAATCGAATCTCATCACTTTTCTATGTTTTTCTTCAACCAGAGCTACTAATAACAGAACTAGAGTACATTTAGATAAAAATCCGCCGCTCCCAGTGTGAACACTCTATTTTGCCGCGTGTCACCGCGCCGCGCCGCTCCCGGTGTGACCAAGACTAAAAACAGTACGGAGTTCGAATAAAAAGTGACAGTTCCATATAAATTTTACCGCTGGTAAAATTCAAAGCAAAATTTTTGCTGAGCTCTTGACTAGTTCATTACGGAGTTTATTTATGAAATGTACCCTTGTTTCTATTATAAGATATAGTAGGTGGCACTTTATAAGTCTCCACTCATTTTATTGACTATTTTAATGCGCGGAGCATTAAAATGCTGGTAAAATTTTGACATTTTTTCGATTGTTGGATTTATTTAGTTTTGCTATAGATTTATTTGACAATGATGCACACTTCAACTTGCTGCAGTAACAATCTCGTCGTCGATTTAATGAATTAAGTATATCCATTATAAATAATAAATCATTTAATATTTTTAAAAATTATTCCGATTGTGATTTTTCCGCACAAAACTTACATCAACTTTTTACCAGCGTTAAAATGCTATTTTTTGGAGACCGCTTTAAATTTTACCAATACCCGAACTCCATACTAGGCTTAAAGCCTAGTTTCGACTTAGACAAAGTAAAATTTAAGGGGGCCTCCAAATATTTCACATTAAAATCGCTGGTAAAATTTTAACGTCTGCTATTTTGGAGAAAACAAATTGACAAATATTCAAATTTCCAGTTTTTCATAAACCAAACCTGCAAGCTATAATGGCGTATATTTTTTCACTTTATTGGAGCCTGTTTCAACCCCTTTTTGGCGGCTGAGGGAACAGAATTCGTTTTTTAAGATCTTTTGATAATTGACTACCAACTTTTTACACTGCCACAACGCAGAATAGTCTTAAATTTAAAAGGTTTGAAAATGTTCAATGGCTGATTTACATTACTCGAACATGTAATTTTACTGACAAAATGAGTGAGAGGATCTTATTACTTTGCACTATTAGAAAAATCGGAAGAGGTAATCGACTATCAAAACATTATTTCACACTCTTTTATAGCGAAGTGTCGCTTGTGACATTTAATCAAATTGTCAATTGCAAAAAATAGTCAGACGTCAAAAATAGTTCTGTTCAGTCAATTGCATCTCTAAATACCGAAAAGCTTGCAGTAAGGGTGCGTGGATTTAGTTTGATAATGCTCCCATCAAGGAGTTCTGTTCAACATTTTGTATGAATAAACACAAAAAAGAAATTGGTACAAACACTTCCAGCCAATAATACAAGGGAACAAGGATAAGTCCTACAACAACAGAAACAGGAGCTTTCCTATATGAAAGTTTTCATGTTTTTAACTGGGATGAGTATTTAAAGGTGAATATCTACATAAGTCATATTTCCCAAATATTATAGTAAACTATTTATATCTTTTAAGCAGTCTAGGGTACTGGTAGCGACACAGCAGAATGTTTTAAGCGGGCAAAACATCTACAACAAAATGGCTTTTAAATTGGAATGAAACTGGAAGCATATATCTTAGAAATATTACACCTATTTACATAGCACAGTAGAAGTGTATTAGGCTCCCGATTACGCTTGCGGCTAGATGGAAGCGATATTCATAATAATTTTTGACGTTTGGTTGACTCAAATGAAATACATGCAATTAAACATTGTGAGAAGAATAATGTAATGTTACAGCCACCATTAGGGTATCTTACGAACGCAAGCAGTTGGCCTAAGTTTCTTTGTAAAACTTTGAATGGTGCATGCTACAGCACATTTTCACACAAAATGTATAAGTTGGCCATTTGCAAAAAGTTCAAAACTTCCATCGATGGTTACTATATATAATATATATATATATGTATATATATAATATATATATATGTATATGTATACTATATTCTGAAAATTAACGTTGTTGGTTTTGTGTTTTATGCCGCATTCACAATACAGAGTGAAGAAGAGTAGCGTTGACTGACATTCTTTTTTTCGGACGCAGTAGTGTAATATGGCTATCTCTGTTTGTCTCAGAGTAGCGCTGAGTGAACTGCATGAAAATAGGTTCTATGATGCTAATTTCACGCTGGCATTTCCGAAAGCTTATAAACTGAAATTTCGAACTACTAGCATGTAGATGGCGTGGAAAAAGCTCCATATACTTGTTTTTATCATAGCTAACATGTTTTAATGTTAGTTTCTGATTTAATATATTTTATGAATGCTAATAAAGACCAAGAGGAATTTTTTGCAAACTTCATGATTTAAAAACCAAACAAATGACGTTAATTTTTATCTAGTTTCGAAGCAATCTGATGGTGCAAAAGATGTTTCCTTTTCCGAATTTCTTATTTTGACAACGACAAGCATATTGATTTGGCGTTGCTATGGCATTTTGTTATATTAACTTCAAAGTTCTTTGATGATTTGGCGTTAATTTGGCGATTTGTTACGTTTAATTTCAAAATTCGAATTTCTACTCTGCATTGTGAATGCGGCATTAATGTTATTTTTTATTTATATATATTTTTTTTTATAATATAATTATTATAAGCGCCATTAAAATAATTAATTTATAACAGGCTAATTTAAAAAAAAAACAATTAATTTCGCTTTTAAAGGGAAATACCAGTGAACAGAAAAATCAAATTTTTATCCTATCCACTACTGTAACGGTTTGAGCATGAGAAAAAAACTTATCTGTGCTTTGTGCTTTTAAGCTCTATATGCTTTGCTCAGGTAACACAGATGCTACCAGCGCAGACTATATAAAGATGGAGAATTGGTAGAATTTTCTTTCTGTTTAGCACTCACACAGCCAGCCAGCGGCAACGTCCCACGCACACAACGTATATCTTGGTAGGATCAGAGCCAACCACAGCCGCAGTCTTGAAGCAGGACTAGCTCATGGGTAGTGCATGGGTACAGCGTAGGAGCAGCAGAGCTAGTCACAATCAGTTATCAAGGAGGCTGACGTTGCTAAATTAGGAATATATCGGAAAGAGAAATAAATAAAAATGAGTGTGCGTTTGCGCGAAGAGTTGTGTGTACATACGGATGTGAGCTATGGTTGAATATTTCGTGGTAGTGGTTTGCATCCAATCTGAATACATATTCATTCTTTTCTGCCTTGTTGTTTGTTTGCTTTTTGCACATCTCAGTTTTAGTTGTAATTTTGAATTTTTTTATTGCCTAGATGAAATATAATAGGGTATACTAGATTTGTCAATCCGTTTGCATTGTAGCCATACAAAAATTTTGTTTTTCACTATATATTTAGGCACTACCCGAGAAAGCGTCAACGTAGAGAGCTGAAATTTTGTACACGGCGTTTTCATATACAAATTAAAAAATGATGTATATTGGGCAACCCATTTATGGTGTTAATATCAAAAAAAAATCTACATGTTTTAATTATTTTAGAGTTTTAATTTTTAAGTCATATTTATTACTTTGAATTACAAACTGTTTCTTGTTGTCCTGATAATAACAATAAAAAACTTATAAATTTTGACTATCAGGACCTGCAATTGTCCCTACGACGGCATTAAGGTTGATATTACCATCACTCGTATCATTTGATGTTAATATCGAAAGACTGACGTTGCAGATATTGCATTTAAAATAAGTTGTAGAAATAAAACCGCGATGTTTTTCTTTTATGGAAATTATATTACTAATTAAGTAACGCAATGCTCTGCAATGTTCAGTTAATTTAAGAAGGTTTTGCAAAAAAAACTCTACATCAATGAAATTTTGTACCTTGATTCGACTTTCCGCTTTCAGAAGCAGCGTCTTCTAAATACACTGAAATAATTTCATGGTCATCTTCTACCACAAGTTCATTTTCAGAATTATCATTATTCTAATTGTGAGATCTGCAACATGAAAAACTTAAAGTAAATAGGAGTTAGGTACGAAATGATCGTTAACAAGACTCCTCAATATTCCTATAAAAAATATTTATGTCCCAGTTGATCAGGACCTCAGGAAGCACAACATATTTTAATTTTAGTGCATTTCGGCTAAACTCATTTTCCATAAGAACATTGTGAGGTCTTTATATCCTCAATACTCTATTATAAAATCAGAATATCCTTCTTTCAAAGTTGAAGATTTTTTAGAAAGGTGAATACTTGGTGTATATACTGACATAAAAACATTTCGAATATTGATCAATTTGTTAGGTGAAAATGTTATGATAAATAATACAAGATTCCAAATAAATTAATCTAACGAAAGGTATTCAAGATATCAACTAAGGAAATAAATAAATAAAAACAAACAAACAAAAATTTTTATCTGCTATACCACTCTCTTCGCCTCTTCCGCCAAATAGTTGGAGTGCTTCTTTTTGGGCATCTTCCCATACCTTTCGTTATATAAAATAAGCTATGAGGTATATGAAAAATTGCAAACTATGTAAATTAAGCACTGTACACTGCTCACAATAAACCAAGTTAAGTATTTTCTAATGTCCACTATAATTTTATATAAAATTATGTTTTCTTAGTAATCAAATTCAAAAAGTTTTTGTAAAATTACGCACACGATTGCAAACAATGCAATAAAATGTGTAAAATTCAAATGAAAATTATATTTGGTTACTTTTCTAAAGTAACCGTCTGGATAATGCGGTAATCAATTTGTCGAATTCGAAATAACCAGTAATGTAAAATTTGATAATAATGAAAAATTGTACTTTTTCATATCATCATCAGGAATATAGAACTAAATCAATCTGTGATGACACTATGAGTTTGTTTCAACTCGTCTGAAAAATACTATGCCATAGTAGAAGTTTCTATGAGATCATCGTAATTTTAAGTAAGTAAAAAAAATACTCTAAGACCAATTCTTGTGGTACCCTGGAAGAATGCCTCCATTTTCTCCCTTTTCTCTGTAAAATTAAATTGAAATAAGTAAAAACATTAGATTCGGTCTAAAACCAATTCTTATGATACCCTACACGAATGCCCGTATGTAATTTCGTATGGTAACCAATCTGTTCAAGTACGGTATAAAAAGAAAAAAAAATCAGAAAAGATCAATAAATTTCAAAACTTCATATATTTTCAATATTTCAATAAATATTCAATTATACTGAAGTTGTGATAACGTTTGCAATTTTACCATGTGTCTATTTATATATATTTAGGGATACCCTTCGTAATCATCATCATATTCATGCTAATTTTCCTGTTCACACTATCCTATAGTTATACCAAAGTTAACCTAATAGGTTAACTTTGGTTATACTGACTTACTATTTCATAAGATAATGATAATGTGATATCTCACTAACATCAGTAAATTTTTTACCCTTTTTTTATACTTTGGGTATTGCTCGCTGGTCGTCCACTACATTACTCAAGTACATTGTATAAGCTTTCTGTGCCACGCGCCACCTAGCGAAACTTTTGCATACAAAAAAACAAGTGTGTCCATGATAATACCACACAAAACAGCAAGTGTGTCCATGATAATATCATTTATTGACAATTGTTTTATTTTATTATTATGCTTGCAATTTTTATATAAAATCGAGTAAATAACATTACAATGTTTAATTTTAGATATACTTTGTAACTTTTAATTTACATTGGAACGCTTTTAAAACTTTGATCAAAAAGTGTTCATTTTGTCATATTTTGTTTAGGTAAAATATTAACCCAGAAGATCCAAAAAAGAAAAAGTAAAAAACTTGTCTCATCCTTTTATGGGACATCTTTGGATTTATATCAAAATCGAGTTATAAATGACTTTCACTTAGCTGGAAAGTGGTGCAAAACATGACAGTTTTTAACAATTTTATAAATTTCAGATAATTATATAATAATTTCTGGATTAATTTTAAGAAATTTGCTACACTTATCTCACGGATTGGACCTTTATCTAAACAATAAAATTTATTTGGAATAATAAGACACACCTGTTCTCGAGATATCGGGTGCAAGCCGAAGGTCAATTTTCAATTTTCACTGGTATTCCCTCTTTAAATCGCCACAACATCAATTCGGTTCCGAGCCCGTAGTAAACTTCCCATCAAGCTCCTCCTCTTAAATAATATTCACTACCTACCAAGATTTACGGCGCCATGCTAATTATCTAGTTTTCCCTAACATTATCTCCTAGACATAATTATATTCTTATAGACGCGCACTTATCCATATATGAATAGATACCTTCGTGTACTCCTTGTCCTGTTTCTTAAGTACTTTTCTTGCCTAAATCCCTATCCTAAACTCATAAATAGTACATACCTAAATACTTTCCTTTTGTGATGTCCGCATTATGAACTCATAAAATCTAAACCTCTTCGTAATATTCTCGGAACCGAGGAGAATGGACATATTCTTAACATCAAGAAAACCGACCGGGATTTCATCGGTTGTATCATTACAAATTGAATAGAATAAATTACACACACAAATGGTATTTAATAATCAAAACTAGGCTTTTCGTGCTTCGGGATGGGTACTTATACTATTTCATGGGCATATATATTAGAAATTTATAAAACGTTTTTTTTTTTTATTATTTCAATATCACAAAAAGATTATTATTGAGTGATTGAATACTTGTCGACAGCAATTTGATATAAAAATCATCTCTAATGATTGTTGTTTAATTATCGCATTTACTCTAGACTGAGATTTCTGTGCCTTGTAGATAATTTTTTTTTTTTTTTTTTTTTGAGAAAAGTACGTAATCAGAGATGATTTTTTTCTTCTTTACTTTCATCATACACCATGCAACACAACAAATCTGTTTGTTTCCTTCTCTCGTTTTTAATCTTTTTTCGTACAATCAATACTGCAGAAATTTGTAATACAACAACCAAGAAATAACAGTGAAATTGACTTGAGCTGGGCTGGTGCAGTCTACTTAGTATTTTCAGATAAGACCCCTTGAATCAATATGCATTTACGAATATGTAAACATCTGATGAATTAATTATGTTAAGAATGCATGGCAGAATATTCATGTGTATAGTCACAACACAATATTTATCTTTTAGATACATAGGTATATCTCCTTACACATTTCTTCTCTTCTTTTAACTAAAATAGATTATATACCGACAAACATATGCGTACCCGCTGTGCCACGAAGTGTAAAGTGGTGCGAATTGTTTTATCAGCTTATCTCAAAATCACGTTATCAGATAGATTCTCTACTTTTTTCTTAAAACACAGGAAATAAAACACACGAATTCAACTTTATTATAAAACAAATTTTTGGTAGAGACTAGAACTAGGATTGTAAGAAGTTCGTTCCTCAAAGGGCATTATGAATTGTAGGTTCCAATGAATGCATCGCAATTTGGACAGTAGTGGTTTGCGTTCTGACAGGAATCCATGCAGTATGGCAGACATACACAAGGCCAACAGCTGTGAAATATTTAAAAAAAAAAATAATTTATGCTATGATCAATATTTTTTTTTTCTTAAATAATAAAAAATCAATGAACTCAAACTTACATGCAACAGAAAAGTAATAACGCTATAAGATGTGTTTTGGTGGTTGGCTCATACCGCATTTTTGTTAAAATCTCTGCATGGCAAGATGGACAAATGATTCGAGCTGGATCCGGTCCAACATTGATTGACTGTTGAATAATAGTTGATTGAACAACTCCTGGATGTGGGTATCCTTTTTGATCCATAGCGGTTATGAATTTTTCTTTTCAGCTACCTATACGTCTCACTTATTTAACACTTTCCGACTGAATGCCACGAATGTACGAGTACTTAGTAATAAATTTAAATGTATTGTATTGATTACACATTACTAAGTACCTACCATACACTTCAGCTTAATCTTATCTAGGTCTGTAAAGTGCGGCTCTATAATATGAGTTACATACATGCATACATACATACATACACGTGCAGTTAAGACGAATTTTTCTATTTTCTTTATTCTAAAGTATTCCAAGAAGAGCTTCGAGCATTGCAAATTTATTAATGAAGATGCCAATAATCTGTAGTGAAGAAAGTGCATAAGATTAATGAGAACTCATAGCATTGGTTTTGTGATGATCCATATTTAGTTTGAATGTGAAAGAGGTGGGAATGCATATTTATTACTTTTAATTTTGCATTAAGTAGTTATTTAACGATTTCGATGATAAGGATGAGTCAACTAATTATTTCCCCTGATAGATATGATGGTGACTTAGTAGTAGTAGTATTTAATGAATTACTCATCATTATTACTTTTATTTTCCGAGATGTCGTATGAATTGATAAATACGTTTTTAGTTAGTCCCACAACAATCAGATCATTAAGAAAATGAGAATATAAACGCAAGATCTTAGTTTATTTGTTTGATTCTGACTGAATCTGTTGAAGAATTTAAGTAAATGTTTTTCATAAATTAATTTTATTATGTACGATTTATGTTTAGAAATTCTTTTTTTTTTTTTTTTTTGATCATTTTATATAGTTTATTTTGATATTTCGCTATTATGGATACGCTGACATTAAGGCTATGCATATAAAAGATTCATATATTCACACAAGAAACTCAATTTTCAAACGAATTCACTTAACTTATTTTTGCACTCAACACTTCAATTTCCCCTACTTCCAAGAAAATGATGGAACACTCAATGATTTCCTATATTAAGAAAAATACCTTAGAATTAATTAAATGAACAACGGTTCTTAACGTATAATTTTTAGGACTTAAATTCTCGATGTAAATAAATTATATAGTACTTGGTATCAGTCCCGCTTATAGCAATACCGGTTAGCTGGGGAATAAATTGTAGATCATTTTTTTTGTATGACTAAGTTATTGCAGCCTTTGCTGATAAACGCATTTTTATTTGTTCTCGCAGCTATTAAAGGTAACACTTTGAAGTACCACAAAATAAGAGTTTCCGCTCCTCTTCTCGCTAGGCCTTCAACAATTGTCGAATTAAGTCAACGAAAGGAAATTCCTTATATGAGCTTGAAGATCTGCAGGGGAGAACGTTAGGAGTCTATCACGCTAAGGACATCAGGCCGTGATATCCATATTCTCAGACATGCCATCTATCTATTGTAACGTTTATTCCTGATAGCCCTAATAAGGCATCCAGCCAGCTTAACTGGTAAACTACAGGGTGCCAATGTGCCGCTTAGGACGCTCCCAGCCTAGCGGTCGGCATACCTTTTGGACAATAGACACGTTATCCCAATGCATCAGAACCCCTCCTACATGGTACCCTACGGCAGATAGGTTGCCGTAGGAATCCCACATGTATAACGTCTTTAATAATTTAAGGAAGAAAATTAGCCTTATCACTACCTCGATGACGCCTTGAGGATATACTCCTGAACAAGCGTCGGTCGGAGATCAGAGTGAGATGTCAGGGCTGAGAAAGCTTTGCGATCAGTTGGTTAGGTTACTGACCGCCGAGTTTTCTCCGCATCTCGGTGAAGGAAGGCATAGGGGGAGTGACCGGCTGGAATTTTTGAGTTACCAACTTGTCAGTGCACCCCTGGTTCCCGACACGGAGAATGATGTCGAAGTCTGATCAAAGACTAGCGGAACTTCAGGGATGTGCCTTCGACTCGTCACCTTTCGAGCATACCAGACTATCTTTGACAACCCGTCACATCCGCCTGGCTTGAGTGATAGAAATGCTTTCATGGGTCATGGGTCGAGTCACACATTGGTCGCCCGCAGCTATGAAGCCTATGTTTTAAGACCGGCTAGCTCAGTCGACCATTTTTCAGAGTCGTCTGGACGTGTTATGGTCGTACTGTATTGCAGGCAGCAGTATGCTCCCCGATGGCTAGCAGCAGCACACAATGTGGGCCACACGGCGAATGTACTGTTGACGAGAATCGACCAGACATCTGAAGTCTGACTGAGACGAGTGCCCGACAGGAAAACGTTTTGGGAGATAAGAAGAAGCATCCGAGAAGGCGGAAGACATTTTTTTGCTTCTGGTCGAGTGTTGATTCTGAGACTGCTGGCTGTGAACGAACAAGAAGAAATAAGGTGGTAAACCAGACGAAAAGCGAAAACTCTGAGAATTTTGTGCACACGGATAGAAAGGCTGAGATTATTAATTTAAAAATATTTTTTCGATATAGAAGAGAACAATTGGGTTTGTACATCAGACATGAACTTTGCCCTCAGTATTACACCAATTACATTCATGTGAAGAAAGGACACTGAACAAAAATGACTGCTGCCCTCAGTGTCATTGGGTGGATATGAGGCAATGCGGCTGAAGGGATATCATCTGCGCCTTCACTAAGGTAAAAGTAAGTAGTGTAATGGTCCGTTAAGGACCGGGTGTGTGCTTCCTTTTTTTGGCTTGAAGGCACGATTTTTTTTTGGTATGACTGATGGCACAGCGGCAGTTTTTCGTGGAACCTCCCTACACTCTCCGCCAATAGCCGAGGCGAGCGAGCGTGCCGCCTTGCACTCAACGCTGTCCACTGAGTGATCTGTCACCTCATGTTGGCAGTCTGGACTTTAGGTCCAAGTAAATCACTCTTTATACTCCCATAACAATAGGTCGTCAGATGGTCGTTTAATTCTTGGATCAATTTGAAGTCATTAATTTAGACTGCCTTGGTCACTAAATGTTTGCTGGGTAAGAGAAATTCAATAAATTTAGGATAACATTAAGAAATGATTTTGAGCTGATATAAATAATAGAAAAGAGAAACAAACGGATTTAAGAGTTTTGCGAGAGTTCGTTAATATTTAGATATCCAGTGCCAGTTTAGACAGAATGAAATTAACCATTACAGACTAAAGACTGAGATTAGTTGCTTCTGTTATTTTATGACTGGAATATGCAAAAGAGTTTTTGTGTATGTCAGTTTTCTATATATTTTAAATTTGTGTTTATTGTTATGTTTTTGTATAGTTAAATCTCAAAAGTTTATTCTAATATTTTTTTATTTTAAAGTTCTATTGAAAATTGTATGATATATTCGGGTTAAACCGCTATTTATGTTTTGAGAAAATTGTCTAATTGCCTTTCGGTACCTGGCCAGAGACATCATTATTTTATACTCGTCGACAATTAACTGTAGACAATAATCTCTTGTCTACATTATATTTTATAAGTGTAGACAATGTAGATAATTAAAATTTGGTAGAAAATTCAAATAGGTTTATTATACTTTGTTAGTTAGGAAATAGATTATAAGTGCACCAAAAATAATGATTCGGGTAATAACCGACATAATTTATTGAAGCTGAGAATAATGATTGATAATAGTAAGCATAAAGATAATATCGTATAAATAAGATTTATATAAAATTATATGTGTAACTTAGTTATAATTACATCAACAATTTAAATTAAAAACAGTTATTTAGATTAATAAAAATTAATCAGATTATCAGTATCTTCGTTGTATACATCATGCTTAATTCTAGGAGAATAATAAATATGCAGCAATCGTTTAGATTTTTGAAAGATTAACCAATTTTTGCTTGGAGAAAGAACCTGTGACCATAGCTTGAAAAAAGTCTTTCTAGTTTGGCAGATGATTCTGGAATCTGCAACAGTTTTATAGCTAACTTGGACTGAGATGACGCATTGCTACTATATACATATATATATATATATATATATGATTCAGATGTTGAACAGGCAATAAATAATCTGGAAGTAAATTATAAATAAATCCTGGAAATATTTTTGTATTCCAGCTTTAAAATATACTTTTAAATTTATTACTTAAATCTGGGATATTTCTAGATGCGTGGAATACTACAATTATTAAACCAATTTTCAACTTTTTTAGATTGGGTCACATCTTATCTTACAAACCGCAAACCAATTGTCAAAATTTATACAAACTATTTACGCATCTTTAAAACAAATTCTGGAGTTCTTCAGGGTAATCACTGCGATCCTATATTATTCAATATTTTCTTAATGATATTAGCTCAATATTCAAGTACTCACGCTGTTTAATTTATGCTGATGATTTAAGAGGGAATACCAGTGAAAATTGAAAATTGACCTTCGGCTTGCACCCGATATATCGAGAACAGGTGTGTCTTATTATTCCAAATAAATTTAAATGTTTAGATAAAGGTCCAATTCGTGAGATAAGTGTAGCAAATTTCTTAAAATTAATCCAGAAATTATTATATAATTATTTGAATTTTGTAAAATTGTTAAAAACTGTCATCTCTTGCACCTCTTTCCAGCTAAGTGAAAGTCATTTATAACCCGATTTTGATATAATCCAAAGATGTGCCATAAAAGGATGAGATAAGTTTTTTACTTTTTCTTTTTTGGATCTTTTGGGCTAATATTTTACCTAAACAAAATATTACAAAATGAACACTTTTCGATCAAAGTTTTAACAGCGTTCCAATGTAAATTAAAAGTTACAAAGTATCTAAAATTAAACATTGTAATGTTATTTACTCGATTTTGCATAAAAATTGCAAGAAAATTATGCTTACAGCGTAATAATAAAATATTTCAATTGTCAATAAATGATATTATCATGGACACACTTGTTTCCCTGCGAGCAATACACGTGAGATTGCACACTTTCTTATGAAATTGTAAGTAACCAGTATAACTATAGGATAATTTACAGGTAGTGTGAACAGGAAAATTAGCCTGAATATGATGATGATTACGAAGGGTATCCCTAAATATATATAAATAGATACATGGTAAAATTGCAAACGTTATCACAACTTCAGTATAATTGAATATATATTGAAGTATTGAAAATATATGAAGTTTTGAAATTTATTGGTCTTTTCTGAATTGTTTTTTTCTTTTTATACCCTACTTGTACAGATTGGTTACCATAGGAAATTACATACGGGCATTCGTGTAGGTATCATAAGAATTGGTCCAAATCTAATGCTTTTACTTATTTCAATTTAATTTTACAGAGAAAAGGAAGAAAATGGAGGCATTCATCCAGGATACCACAAGAATTGGTCTTAGAGCTTTTTTTGACTTACTTAAAATTACGATGATCTCATAGAAACTTCTACTATGGCATAATATTTTTCAGACGAGTTGAGACAAACTGATAGTGTCATCACAGATTGATTTAGTTCTTTGTTCATGATGATGATATGAAAAAGCACAATTTTTCATTATTATCAAATATATAGTAGATCTGTGTTACCTGAGCAAAGGATATAGAGCTTAAAAGCATAAAGCACAAATAAGTTTTTTTCTCATGCTCAAGTTACAAAATGATCTTGATAGTTTGTCTAACTGGTGTCGTAGAAATGGCCTCAATTTAAATACTTAGAAATGTCATAGTTTAACTTATAATCGTTCTAAAAGCCCTATATGCTTTAATGATGTTTCTTTAAGTCGTGTTCGCGAAATCACCGATTTGGGTGTAGTTTTTATACTAAACTCTCATTTGCAAGACACATAGAATATATATGTTTAAAATGCTATAAACTCGTTGGTTTCATGAAAAGGAACTCTAAGGAATTCAAAAACGTTGGTGCTTTTAGGACTTTGCTTACTACTATTGTTCGTCCCATTATAGAATACACTGTAATCATTAGGTCTCCCCATTACCAAGTGCATATCCACAGATTGGAATCAATTCAACTTTTAAACGTTTTATATGCTACATGCTTAATATATGGGGGAATAACTTACCCTCGTACGCGTCGAGACGTTTACTAATAATGATTATCCAATCAGAGTTTCAGGCGTCACAAGCAATGTGCTTTATTTATAAGGGATATTCTGTGTTCCAATATTTTATGTCCAGAGCTTCTTAATTATGTTGAAATTATATGATCCTGAAAAAACCTTAAGAGCAAGAAACTTACTTTATTCTTCTTCTCATAGAACCAACTATGGTTATCAAGAATGTGTAAATAATTCTATTAATAAATTCAACTATTTTGATAAATATTTAGATTTAAGTAATCTTTATTAATGCTTGAAATTTCAATTAGGTAATAATTACATAGAATTTTTTGCATGGAAATTTCAAATTAAATATTTTATTATTTTTGTACGAAATTCTGTTTACTTAGTATTAAATTAGTTAATTAATTTTTTTAAGTATTAATAGTCTGTAAAAGACGAACTCTGTAGACGCTAGGTAAATAAATAAATAAATATTCCAAAAAGCTAATGGTTTTTATTATACTTTTCATGTATAGAATTTCGAAGAGTGAGGTTTTCTTTTGTAACTGTCCCA
Organism: Dioctria rufipes; assembly: GCA_963924295.1. NCBI lineage: Eukaryota > Metazoa > Arthropoda > Insecta > Diptera > Asilidae > Dioctria > Dioctria rufipes. The sequence continues at coordinate 320,070,808 of OZ002740.1, read as the reverse complement.
ATCATCTTTACCCCTGCATTTGAGTTCCATAAATAAAAAAATATTAATTTTTCGAGATTGAATCCAACTTCATCCAAGGCTTAATTTTTCGATCTGCCTGGCATATTTTATAATTATAACTTGTCTTACACTTATTTTTAATTTTCATAAGGATAAGATACCACTTCACGTACTAACTAAAAGTTTTGTTTGTAACAGAGTACAAAGTATACATTGTCGACACATTAGTTGACATTGTCGACATTATTGTTATGGTCATAGGGTACTGTATGCAGCAGTATGCCACCCGACGGTTAGCAGCAGCATACAGCGTGGGCCATACGGCGAATGTGTTGTCGACGTCTCAAGCCTGATGGGGACAAGTGCCCGACAAAAAAGACGGGTTGAAAAGAAGAAGAAGAATCAGGGGTGAAAAGCAAAAAGTCTTTTTGAGCCAGGAAGGAGATAAGTAGAAAAATTTAAGCGAGAATCAGGAAACAAACAAGTAATCGGGAGTGGAATATAAAAAAGCAAGGAATACCTGAACATATAGGAAAAAGGAAGAGAAAGAAGAATTGCTGTCTGCAACATTTGTGAAGACTGTATCTATTCAAATACCTTATCTGCGCACATTTTACAAGAAGGGAAGCTCGTTCTAATTTTGCGTTATTACAAATAAATGCAGACCGTTTTTGAAGTGCGCTATTATACCTCAGTGCAGGCACTTTTTGAAGACTGTATCTATTCAAATAGCTCGTCTGAGCACATTTTTACAAGAAGAGAGGCTCGATCTAATTTTTCCCTATTACACATTAGTGCAGACCGGTTTTTTGAAGTGAGCTATATTACACCTGAGTGCTGCTAGTAACCTGGTTCACCTAAGCACTCCTCTACAAAGATCAAGGCTAAATTCAACCACTGTTTCACATGAGAGTGGTCCACACGGATCTGTAGAGTTGGGGCTCCACTCCATTCTTACATACTTCCAAGACATGGTCTACAAATTCTCAACATCATTCGTGTCTACATGGGGAAGTATCACGTTTCCGCAGCATTTCTTTTCATATTAGTGATAATTAAAGTCAAATTCATTCTTGTGAGCAACAGTCCGAAGTTCTGCAGCGTCAATACTTGTAGTATAAGCTCAGTTTTTGTTAAACAAAATTACAATATTTTTGCTAGAATCCATTGGCATAGCGGAAGCTCTCGGAGGCGCCTCGGTGAGGGATCCTCAACAACAAAAGTTATGTAAGTTGCTGTCACTTAATTATTTATCAAGATTAATTTTATTGTCCTATTCAATGAACGGATAAATTTGAATACGTTCATTCATTTATATGTAGATCTATCAGATTTTTGGCATAACAGAGGAACACGAATTGCATTGTTAATATAGGTATGATCAAATTTACTTGGATCAAATTTTCGTGCCATAGTCCATACACCAATAAGTTCGAGTAACTTCAATTGTCCATAATGTGTGTAAATTTATCAGATTTTTTTGTATGGTCATCTGAACAGAAGAGCACGAATTACGTTGCTGATATATATGACTTAATTAACTCGAATTAGTTTTGTTTATCACATTACTTAAGTACACGAAGTTGGATGATTTCAATAGCATGTGATTTATATATGTCTATCCATTTTCTTTCGTAGTATTTGAACCAATCAATTGAATTAAATTTGCTATTTAATAAATTATAACGTAATAGAACCGTAGAGCTATTTATTTTCCCCTTCTACTCTCCTGGAGCCCCCTTAACGTGGAGGTCGACTAGGTTCGCTACTTCGCTCCTATTTATAGGTCAACAAGGGACACTGAACAAAATGACTGCTGTCCTCATTGTCATAGGGTAGATATGGGGCAATGCAGCTGAAGGCAAAACATCTGCGCCTTCACTAAGGTAAGGGTAAGTGGTGTAATGGTCCCTTAAGGACCGAGTGGGTGCTTCTTTTTGGCTTGAAGGCATGACATTTTTTTTTGTATGGCTGGTGGCACAGCGGCTGGTTTTCGTGGAACCTCCCTACACTCTCCGCCAATAGCCGAGGCGAGCTATCGTGCCGCCCTGCAGTCAACGCTGTCCACCGAGTGACCTCTCAGCTCATGCTGACAGTCTGGACTTCACGTCCAAAGTACATCACTCTATCGTCTCTATCTAATATCTACGCTAAACAGTAGACAATGAAAGTCTACGCGTAGAGGAACAATACTGCTACTAGATTCAAAGCGAGTCTATTCCCATTATAAGCGATTTAGAGATAATGCAAAAAAAAACTTATTCTTAATGCATCATCAACAAATCTAAATTTCTGAATCGTCATATTATAGTTCACCATCATGAAAACTAATAATATAAGTTTCATAAATTAAAAGCAACAGCGTCTTTCACAATTTTAATGTTTAATTTGAAATAGAACCATTTTGATGCTCTCCTCTTGGAATAGATCTGTTTTGAAAATAACAAAGATTTAATAGTAAATTTTTTGGAGTGAAATAAAAAACAATTGTTTTAATTCTGTCTTAATATTATTTATTACTTATTAAAAGAAACAACAAAAATCAAATTAAGTTCAATTTTTAACGATTTAAAAAAATAAAATTAGACCAAATTCAATTTGTACTTTAAGAGTAAATTTTATACTCTCTTGATTGCTTGTATGTTCGCAAATTGTATCCTCCTCTTCATTCCTACACTCTTTAATAATTGCAGCATCAATAATGCTTTTGTAAAATTGCAAGTTTTCAAACTCTTTACAATGATTTTCAAAGTGTTTCTGCAAGAAATTGTCAACATCTTTCAATTTTTCGTCCTTAACTTTTGTTCCGATTGTTGGATTCATCGCTGATATAATTTTACCACTTTTTATAACCGAGCCGCTGCTTCCAGTATCGGATCTATAAATAATTTCTCCTCTGACATAAATCGAATGTTTTTTTTTTTTTTTTGTAATTATGAATCTTTTTGATTTATTCAATTTAAAATGCCATTCGATGTCGAGGAAAGCACGAAGTGCTACTTCTCATTGTTTAATTTCATATCTAACGAGATTATGTCAGACTAGATAAGTTGATTTTCTTAATTGGTAGGCATGCTAATGACTGCGAAGTGGCTTTGCTATGCTATGCCTACCATCTATCCAATTGATCGGGCGGTATGATTCTGGTTTTGCGGTGTTGCACTTATCGTCCTTTGAAATAAATATAGCTTTGGTATCTGTCCATGTTTGAGGATTATATGACAGTTGTAAAGAGCAAAACAAGATCTGGTATTAGTTCCTATAGTCCCAAATTACCTTTTCAACAGTAAGGATATGCCCTCACATACACTTTTTCCTTCTTCAAAACACTATTAGGACACTATTGAGTGAATCATGTATCTCGGTTGTTTCTTGGTCTACCCGTGATTCTGGATAGTATTTTTGCATTTGCAGCTCCTTTTTTTTTTTTGGTATGTGGTCCATATCGCTTATTTAAAAGTCCTGTGGTTCTCTATTAAATCTCTTGGAGTCTAGCTGCTGTTGCGAAGACTTGTATTCCATCGCAGTGGCCCCTCGAAGTTTTTTTTTTTGATTTTCTTACCTCCATGTTATGGAAGATTAAGGAGTCCACCGGTGAGTTCATTTGGCGTTTGAGAAAGTCATTTTACCAGGGTACATCTCTAGATGTTCTCCTTTGTTTGGGACGGCTTTCTTGGAAGGTAGACATTATTATTTCCTTTGGTGCTAAGGAGTGGATTTTCAAGTTTGCACTTATATCTCAGGAGGATGGTTTCACAGCAATTGCTTACCCGGATACCCCAACTCTCCTGTTATCTAACAAATTTATATTGACTTTTGTAAAAGAATCGAATAAGCATTGTACTTAATAGTTAGACCACAAATAGTGGATGGAATATTTCACTAGGAAAAAGCTAACATAAGCGCTCAGATTCATAAAACTGGGTAATACCAGCTTAATGCTATCCAGGAAGTCAAAGTATTTCGGTATCACACTGGACTCTACTAAAATATATCAGGCTGCATCCACATTACTGCTCTAGTCTTTAATGGAGGTTTCAAAATATTTACACCCACTAGAAGCCATGTAGAAATTTTTATACGGCACAAGAAACCCTATCCTGGATGCATGGTCATAGAAATATCAAGGGCAATATAATAATAACAGCTATCTTAATTAAACCTATTCATTTATTTACACTTCACTAAATTTTCAAAAGCAAACGTATGATTTGATGTTTTATTCTTTATACTGACGCAATTCGTAATTACGGATTACATCAAAGAATGTTGTAAACTAATGTGATTACTGTAGCTTAGTACCTACTAAGTAGTTCTATGAGTTAGTTACCTAAAATTATATAATAATATTATATGAAAGAAAGAAGAAGAAAACTGAAAGTAACGTTCGTTATCCGAAGTACACTTTTATTATTTGAAATTTAATCGATTTTGTATAAAGTATTTGAAATAATTCATGAAGATTACAACTTTTTGGTATAACAGATATTAACTTACAATCAAGTTTTGATGTGGAAAATACTTCGCAATCATTTTTGGAATTTTTCCCATCACATATGAGTCATAAGGGCTTCATCCTTACAAATTTTAATAATTTCGTCAAATTCGGGAATCTTAACAAGAGCCTGTATATTTTTAACCCGAACTGAGTTTCCTTGGACATAACCTAACATTCTCATATCGGATTCTGGATGCAGCTGCTTTATTATTTCAGAGGTCGCAGTCTTGAAATCTAACACTGGGTAACTGAACTGTAGTTCCGTGTACGTTGTAAATGTCGAGATAATCTTCAACCATTACAATAGTCTCTTTGTACTTAACTTTCTTCTCAGTTTGTGAAAAAACTCAGTCTGGAGGGATGGATCCATTTGGACGAGTGTCTTCTGTCCAATGGTCTAAAAATACATTATCTTTTGTTAAAGGGTCCCGTGCAGTGCCGATTACAATGCCAAATTTGTACAGGTAAAGTTGTCGACTATAATACGCAGTTTGATCAGGTAATTTGGGCAAGATCGTATTTTTGTGGCAGTCGAATAACAGGAGACTTTAATCTTCCCAACATATCTTGGTCAGCTAGTGATGTGGAAAACTCAATGCAAATTGACGACGTAAATAATCGAACCACATTCTCTTTGTTAAATTTTATGTCTTTCTGCCAACTTGAACAACTAAATTGCATTCCAAATTGCAATCAGAGATACCTGGACCTAATTTTGTCTAATGCCGATCTGGGTAATTCTGATGTTACACAGCCGTTCTGTCCTCTTTTCAGTGTTGATATTCACTCCCCTCCCCTTCTACTACATCAGAAAGCTAAGAAAGTGGCCCACCTTGCTGAAAAAATTAATAATCGCTTATTCAAGCGCGCTGATTATGATGCTATTTATAATTTTCTTTCTGAAATTGACTTCACATGCCTACAGCACCTTGAGGTGAACCAAGCCTTTCAAGTGTTTTATAATCATCTCAACATGGCAATTGAAAATTATATTCCCCGAATATCGAAGAGACGGAGCAGTTATCCTGTCTGGTTCTCTCAGAACCTAATTCATGCCATCAGACTCAAGGAAAAATATAGATTAAAGTATAAAAAATCCAAGCATCCTGAGGACTACACTACCCTTAGCTTCCTCCACAGCAAAGTAAAAAACATGATTAGAGTATGCTAAAAAAATATGTTCAAAACATCGAAAATTCCATATCCTCCAACTCAAAGACTTTTTGGTCTTATGCAAAATGCATGAAGCTTTCTGGCTCCTACGCTAGGGAAATGCTTTATGATGGAATATCAGAAAGTATATGCAACTTGTTTGCTAAACACTTTCAGACCACACTTGATGACAACCTGAGTTCGATTATCCGTAATACGTCTGATGAAACTATTTATACCTGCCTAAATATCCCTCTCATACACCATACAGAGGTTCAAGTATTACTTATGTTGTTGGATGAAAACAAAAATGCGGGTCCAGATGGTATTCCTAGCACATTTTACAAGAACTGTTCCTCAGTTCTATCTCACCCTATTACCATATTGATTAATTCTTCTATATCCAAACATACTTACCCAGACGTTCTTAAGGACTTGTATGCTTACCCTGCGTTCAAAGCTGAGGATAAAAAACTATTAAAGAACTACCGCCCTATTTCTATTTCTAATGCCTTAGCTTTGATTATTGAAAAACTAATCTACAATAATCTACTGCCCAAAATAAAGCCCTACATCAGTCCACAACAACATGGATTCCTGGCAGGTCGATCTACTGTAACTAATCTTTCGTTATTCACAGACTCTTTTGTCCTAGCTCTTGATGAAGCTAAACAGGTAGTTGTTTTTTATGCGGACATATCTAAGGCATTCGATAGAATCAATCACAACATAGTTACGGCTAAGATGAAGAAAATGGACTTTGACGCTAGCAGTACCCTCTGGTTTCAATCATATCTCTCGAATCGACAGCTCTCTGTTGTAATAAATGGTTTCTCATTTTATCTACATATATACCCAAACTTCGAGCGTACCCCAAGGCTCGATTCTTGGCCCACTTCTCTTCTTATTATACGTTAATGACCTTCCCAAAGAACTCTGCTCCTTGTCTTTAATCTATGCTGATGACACTAAAATTTATAGAGTAATAAATAATCCATCTGACAGCTAGTATCTCCAAAATGACATCCAGAAGCTACTCTCATGGTGTAACAAAACCATTTGTTCCTAAACGCAGACAAATGCAAATGCATTTCCTTTACAAGAAAACGCACTACGCTGTACTGGGAATATAAGTTGGACACTCTTCCAATTACCCGTGTCTCAGAAATAAATGACTTGGGAGTGCAATTTGATAATAAGCTATTGTTTGACTCTCACATTAATAGTATCACCAATAAAGCTTTTAAAACTCTGGGCTTTGTCTTAAGGTGAGCTAGGCCTTTTAAACAGCCCTCTACCCATAAAACTATGTACAATACCCTAGTGAGATCCATATTAGAATACGCTTCCCCAACCTGGAATCCCTTTTACACAACATACAAAAATAAAATTGAGAGTGTCCAACGCAAATTTACTAGGTACTTGCACTTCAAACTTACGAGCTCATATGCACACTATGACGGCAGATTGACTAGATACTCCATGGTATCGCTGGAAGCACGTCGTTGCTATCTCCATAAAACTTTGTTATTTAAAATATAACACGGCTCTATTGATTCCTCTGAGCTTTTGTCCAAATAAAAATTAGCTTTTCTAGCCGTTTAACTCGACAGCTATCTACGTTTCTCATAGATCCACCCCGTACCAACTTGCGACTCAAGTCACCTTTGGTTAGAATTCAAAGGGCCCTCAATTCTTTATACAATGATTTGGATATACTCAGAGATAGCTTTGGATATTTTAAGCACAGCCTCTTAGCTGAAATTAATGATCTGGATAATTTCTCCATTTTGAATTGATCAACTTAACTTTAATTTTTATTTGCTTCCTTCCTTCACTTTCTCTTTTCTATATACTAACCTCGCTGTATGCTCTATTGCCCTCTCCTCTCTACTTTGCTTTACCTCACATTACTGTTTTATAGTTAATTTAATTTCTAGCTTTACTCCTATATGTGTTATGCTTATGATACACATTGGGTAAATTTAGCTGGGTATTTGCTTCAGAGTAATTGAATTACCTAGTTAATTGGAGAACCCTGATACACATAAATCGGGGTATTTTGAATGGTAATGCGCATGCTTGACGTTTAGTATGGATGTATAATTGCATTAATTTAACCGAAACGTCAGCAGGCGATGCAGATAAAAATTTTCGAATTGTCACTTTTCATTTCCACTTTGGTTTTGACTTTCCACTGGCTATCGCTGAATATGTGTTTACACAAATTTTATATTTCTAGCGACTACCAGTTGGCGCTGTTATCAGGGTAATTGCAATTACCCAGCAATTTTTGAGGATATAGAATACCCCGAAATTACTCGCTTGTTTTTTGGGGTATTTGTCAAAATACTCGGGGTATTTGGTGATACATAGGGAGTAAAAGTAGGCTAATTTAATTAACCGGATAAATTTACCCCATGTATATCATAAGCATTACCCTACTTCTAATTCTGTATTTCTATTATCCTTAGTTTTACTTAAGCCTTTTGATTTGTATAAATAAATTTAGATAGTATGTCTCTGACTTTGAAATTTATCTGTAATTACATTATTTAATTTTATACTATTCCCTTTCCAATGAAATTATTGTTTATCATCCTCTGTATCTAGGTTTAAGTTCCCTATGTATATCTGATAGTTGGTTCTTTTTCAATTAGCGCTAACCAAACGGTAGTAAGTAATTGGATTTATGTATCTGTTTACTATCGTATTATTTTTATATAAATAAATAAATAAATAGGAACCTTTATATTAAAAATTGATTAGTGTGTTAGTTAAAAGCTTTGAAAGAAAAAATACAGTCATATTATAGAAGCATCCTACTCATGTGACAATTTTGCCAGAGCTGTTCTACTGTATGAATATACTGTGCTATTATCATGTATCTTTCTAATCCTAAAATTAAAGCTTTTCGTGGGAGCACAGTTCAATTTACTAAAAGTCTAAAAAGTTGTTAACCTTATTTAGGTAACTTTTTTTAGTTTCAACTGCCAATGCCCGACAATAGATTTGTTTGTAATTAAATTACATACATGGAAAAGTTTTTTTTTGTAATTATCACAAAATTTGTCACTGGTAAAGTGTAAAGAACTCAAGTGACTGCAATTCTTGAGTATCATATTACATTGCTTGGGTAGAGTTCAGTGCACTTTATGCTAAATTGTATTTTTGCCCGTAATATCGATGTAATAGATAAGCACTAATTTATTTGTACATACATCAAAATTTTGTTATAAATTCGAGAGTTTTAGGTAGAATAAACGAATTATATTTTTTAACTAGGAGAAGTCGTTTTTATTTTACAAATCATCATTTATCATTTCTCCCTTGAGTAACTTTGTTATTCGGTATTTTATTGATGGCAATTTTAGTATAAACAGCTACATATTTGAGATCTTTTTTTTTTATATTGTAGAACTAACACTCTACTAACTAGTTTGCCCATAAATAGATGATAATCTTGGTTCGCATCCTTAATAAAGCGAGCCGAGTTCAGGTCAGTGCTAATTACTTACTCGGGTGGGTTTTTCCCAAGGGTTGAACATGCCATTTTCCCAGACGATATTTATTACCTTGTCGCGGCGCCATCCTTGAGGCAACATTTCCGTGCACCCTTTTGGTAAGATCACTTGATTGCCAGGCTCTGCTTTTATTACTTATTGCCTGTCTTAACCTTGTTAATTGGTACCATGTCTGGCGATATATGCATTTCAGGTAATAAATGCGAAATATCTTTTGAGAAGTTATGGATTCTAAAATATTAAGCTCAGAAGTGTACATTCTAGCTTTTTCGAGAAATGCTACTTCTTTATTTCTAGACTTAAGGGACTTGCATATCAAAAACAAGAACCGAAAAACTAATTTATTTCCCTTTAAAATATAAGTTTTGCTCCAATAATTAATAAAATGAAGGGAAATAGCATAATTTAAGAATTTTAATAAGAAAAGGGTATTTTTCCCGTAATTTTTTTACGAAAAACACAGCTTTTATGTTTTATCCGCCGAAAAACGAAAGTTCGGTCGCATCTGTGAAGTTCTTTGCAGTTTCTACACTGTGGAACGTATCGGGGGGAATTTTTTTTTTACCTTACTTATGGCCAGTTTCACAGTGTGAGTTTAAACCAAATATTTAGTTTAAACTCGACGAATGAGTTCCACAGTTTGGCTTAAACCCCGGTTTAAACTAGAGTTTAAACCGTGCCCTCTCTCGGTTTAAACTCAGGATAATTTTATTTTGACAGTAGCATTGCTTTTTTTGTATCAAGAAAATAATTTCATCATGGATTTAGATTTAGACATTTCTAGCGATGAAGAAGATTTTTTGGAGTTAAATTTACAACTCTGTCGATGACTGAGAGTAATTAGAAATCGGCCAAATCATTTTAATTAGTGGGACGACGTTGATTTTGATGCTAGGTTCAGTTTAAGTAAAGAACTTTGTCAGTTTGTCTTCGAATCTATTCTTGACCGTCCTCTTGTGCTCTATTATATATCTTTTTTTTTATGCATTAGTGAAGGCAATAACTCAACTTCACTTATGCTAAAATGTTCATCCTTTTTCAATGTTGGCATATTTAAAATTAGAAAATATAACTACATATTTTTTATTTTTTATTTCTGATCTGCTTACTTTTTCTGATTGACAGATTGATTCATTGCAAAATTGCTTCACAATGGTGGCGATAACCAATTTAGTTCACAATTTAATCAGTACTACCAACGTTACTAAAAGAATGCACTGTGAAACCCGATTTGGTTTAAACTACGTTTAAACTTGGAGGGTGGTTTAAACTAAACCTCGGTTTAAACTCGACTGTGAAACTGGCCACTTAACCTCACTTTTGGACTGTATACAAAAACATCCTTAAATTTTCCGGCAAAAAGGTTTTTTTTACAATACTATGGATAGCGACGGGTATATGTGCGAAGCGCACAACCCAAAATTAATCTAGTCAAAAATAGTTTGCGAAGCGCACACCTATTGTTAAGGGATTACGCATTGTTCTAGCACATATCTTTACCTGCCCTAAGTAATATACCCCCGTAGGGTATATTTGCCAAGCCCAAAGAAATTCACACCCAGGCAGAGATACACACACACATGCAGGCAGGCACACACACACACACACACACAGAGGCAGGCTGGCAGGGGCACACACACGCGCGCTCCGCTTCGCTCCGCGCGCGTGTGTGTGCCCCTGCCAGCCTGCCTCTGTGTGTGTGTGTGTGCCTGCCTGCCTGTGTGTATCTTTGCGCTTGGCGCAGAGCGTATTCCTCCTATTGATATTAGTGGTTTAAAAACTTAACTTAACTTACATAGATCAGGCAAAATTCATAGATCAGGTAAAGATACGTGCTATAACAATGCGTTGACCTTAACCATAGCCGCGCGTTTCCAAAACAATGCGTAATCCCTTAACAATAGGTGTGCGCTTCGCAAACTCCTGCTTGTGCGCTAGGAGAAGTGTTTTTTTATGGCTTGTGCGCTTCGCAAATACACCCGATAGCGACCACCACTTAAGGGATAACATCAAAACACGAGTTTTCGTAAAAGCCCTCATCATACGGCTTTTATGAAAATTAAATGTCACTTCTGCTTACTTGAAAAAAATGCTCGGCCTTTGATGTGTAAACAAAAGCTAATTTTCGGTGTAGAAATTTTTGGCTTTCGGGGTTTCCGGTGCTCGATGTGGGGTTACCATTATATCTGCAAAATCCATTACGCGTTTATAGGACTTCATGGAATCACCGTAAACCTCTCTGTTATACAAGCGTAGTTATTGTCCCAAGTAACCTTGTTTTCAGGCCCTCACCTCCGCTTTACATATCCACCAGAATACTTGCGCCAGAGACAGTACGAAAATGAGTTCCACACACTTCAACTTTTTAACGAAGTGGAACCTGAGAAATAGTGAAGTTGAGATTATTTCCTGCTACTGGTACATTTTTTGATTTAAGTAGCTTTTAATAGCATCAGCTGGAGTAGAGTTTCTGAATTGTCAAAAAAAAAAATTTAAAAAGGGTTTCAAGTAAAAAAGTCACACTTTGGTCACAGTCTCTGAGCTGGTAACAACTATATCAAAACTATAACTATTAATACTACCTTAAAGGAGTAAACTAACTGAAAATATAAATAATTTATACTAATAATATAAAAGTGTAGCAATTAAAAGTGAGAGTAGTTCTTTAAAATGTGTTTTTTTTAACTATTTTAGTCTTCACAATAATAACTAATCATATAAAAAAAAATAACTAAATTCAAAATGGTTACTTTAATAGATTATACTATGTAACAAGTATGAAAAAGACAAACGATTTTAAGGTTAGAATTAATTAACAATTAGTTTTTGGCGTTATACCTTACCGGCCAAGCCAGGAAACCTGAGACTCCAGCCTCTGCATAAGTGGGGCCCACAGAATTGGGTTTCAATCAAAAATAAAGAAGAAGAAGAAGAAGAAGAAGTAAAAAGTTATTACTAGAAAAACAATTTTGGAATAGTGAATTCTAAAGAATAAGAAAGTATGGGTACGAAAAAGGATAAAAGGAAGAAATGAATTGGGAGCCTCGGAAAATATTTTAAGAGAATTACGTGCAGGGGATCCAGATTCTTTTAAAAATCACCTCCGGCTTACTCCAAACCAATTTGATTTATTACATGGCAAAATTAGAAATAAGATCCAATATTCAGACTCGTGGATGAGAAAAGCCATCCCTGCCAAGATCAAAATAGAAATAACTTTGAGGTTTATTACAACTGGAGACAGTTTTGCATCTTCTATTTATTTGTACAGAGTTCCAAAAAGCTCAATTTCGATTTCCTCGCCAGAAACTTTTTCTGCATTTCGCAAGACTTACTCTGTCAAATTTCCAAAAGGTATTGTACAAAAAGTATGACATTTTCGAGGTGTGAGAGTGACACGAATATTTTTCTGTTTATAGCCAGCCTCCACAGAATTAAGACCAATGAAATGAAATTAAAGAAGGCTTCAATGAGAAATAAAATTTTCAATTTTGTTGTGGTGCTCTATGTCCTAAACAATTTTTTTTAAACAATTTCTTTATTGACCTACAACTACTGACAATTTTAATTTACTTCCTATGGTAATTCTAAATTTCCTTAAAATTAGACAGATCCGTAATTGTCTTTACCTTAATTTATATTTATGACTACTTAGATATGTCCATGACAAATTTTTCTTATTTGTACTGATTATAAAGTGTGAGAAAAGGCCATATGAAAAAACTCGCTATACCTGACTTAAGCTAAGGTAGGGAAGGTAATTTTATTAAACATCTTTGACGCTTAAGGATAACAGTTTTTGCCTAAGTAATTTATCTTTATTCTTACCTAGTAGGATGTTTCTGGCCTTAGTGTGACTTGATATTTCCTAACGTTTCAATTATTAATTTGAAGTTTATTACTATAGATAAATTTAATAAGAAAAGTACGGTTTTAGTAGTAGGTAGGTACTACTGCAAGCGTACCGGCGGAACCTTTAGTGCGAGACTGCGTGTGTAATTTTTATCGGGTCTTTGTGTTGTGTTGTATACCTGGGAAGATAATTACGTAAACAAAAATATTATTCCTTAGCAATCAATATGCCAAGAACGTACTCGCACTTTCTTTCTTCTTAGAATTTTTTCTACGAAATTGCCCTTAATTACATTGTTGCACAATTAATGACCTTTTCAATATGTAATTTTTCACTTGAAACCATTTTCTCTCAAAAATAAATATCTTCACATTTCACAACTACACACATCAAAACGTGTACCAATTGCAGAAAATTTACTCAATTTGACTATTTCTCAGGTTCCACTTCGAAGTGAGTGGAACTCGTTTTCGTACTGGCACAAGTAAACTGGTGTGTATGTCAAGAGGAGGTGAGAGACTGAAATCGAGGTTACTTGGAACATTAACTTCGCTTGTGTAAACTATACTTTAGGATGTATCTTTCTAACACTGGGATCCTTTCGAAAGCGGTTCTTTTTATAGATATAAAAGAAGTTATAGTGTAGTTCTGTTAGAAAACGCTGCCCATGATTACTGTTTTACCTTACATGATATTGATGCAAACGGAGGCTGTAATGAAGCAATCTAAACTAATGTCAGTTTTAACTAGTGAAACAGGACATTTTCCAGATTATGAAGTGATAGTATGAGATGATATATTCCCATTCGAAACATTCCTTATAAAACCCTACAGTTGAAGTGGACGATTAAGTAATGTTGAACGCATTTTTTACTATAGGTTATCGAGAGCTCGAAGGATTGCAGAAAACGCGTTTGGGTTATTGTGCTCACATTTCCGAATATTTAAAAAACTCATCGCGTTAAATTTATGTACAGTAGACTTATTAATAAAAACATTTTGTCATTTACATAACTGGCTCTGGAGAACTTCGAAGGATTACATTACGCAAAGTTTAGTGGATTTGCTTCTTACTTCTTCGAAAATTGTATATCCGATATAATTTAATAATAATCTGCATTAAATATGACAAAACTCACCACATTTGTTTGCGTTTGCCTTGACAATTTGAAGCTCCGCAAAAAAATTTGCTGCTTCAAACCAAATAGGTTTTCGCGTATACGAGTATACGTCATGCTCTTGATTTTTTTGATTTTTCTACATTTTTCAGTTCCTCTTTTTAAGTGAACAAGATCGACTTGTATTTTTCTTTTAATGTGATAACATTCCCTATATATACGCTTAGATCATTAAAATCTTTTAGGAACTTTTCCCAAGCTGCTTCACGAAGATCACGCTTTTCATAATGATGTAATTGAACATTCCACAAAACTGGTTTTCTAAACAACCAATGAACATTAATATGTTCTCCGTTGTTCACTTCGTTCTGGATTTATTGATTGTAAATAAAAATGTTTTTTTTTTATTACTATGAAAATCTTTCAAAATTACTGCCAAAACATTAAAACCGTCCGTTTGTTTAAAAGCCAAAACACAAAGGAGTTGACAATTCATAAATTCCACATCATCTGATATTGTAAATAGGTACCTAAAAACGTGTACCAATTGCAGAAAATGTACTCAATTTAACTGTTTCTCAGGTTCCACTTCTCTGAAAATATTAAATGATTGGAACTCATTTTCGTATTGGCGCCAGTAAACTGGTGGGTATGTGAAGAGAAGGTGAGCAGCTGAAAACAATTTTACTTGGAACAATAAATTCGCTCATAAAAATCATGCTTTAACTTGTTCATCACCCGTCATTGTTAGTGTCATTTTTTCATTTAATTTACGTTCTTATCTGTGTTGTTTTTCCTTGGTGCAAGCTCTGCTCTATCTTTGACCTCATAGTCTAGTCACTAAAATTCTATTACATGTAGAGCACTGATCAAAGAGCTATGTACTAAATAAATGTAGAAGCAAAGATCGTCTCTAGCTGATAATTTAACTTTAAATTTAAGAAACTGATGGTTGAACCAAATATATTTATTTATAATAGAGAACTTGCGTTTTAGTTTGCAATACGATTTCACCAAATATTCGCAAGCTTTTAATTAATTGGATGGTTTAGGCAGAGATTGTGTGATACAACATATTGATATCAAACGTTATATATTAATTATCGATCACACTTACATTTTTAAACAAAAACAAATTATTTTAAAAGTAAATGTGATATGTTTGATATCAATATGTTGTATCACACAATCTCTGCCGAAACCATCCAATTAATTTTTAAGTTAGAGTTATTTTGTAAGTTATAACGCAAAAAAAAATTTTTTTCTAGCAACAATGAGACTGATGAAAAAACCTACAGTCTTCCTATTTTCTATGACGCAATTTTTACTAACCCTGATAATATTAAAATTTCAATTCACTATTTTGATTTTTATAACCAATTGACAGTTTTTCATCGTCGAAAGTAGTAGATACAAAAAAAAAATGTTTGGAAAGCCATGGGGGTGGTCCCCATTAAAAATTTTTAAAAAAATATATTTTTGACTGTCGAAATATTAGCGCGTCCTAAATATTCTGGCAAATTTCAAATTCTTACATCACGGCGGTTTCAAGAAAAACTTATGTGACAGACAGGCAGACAGACAGACAGGCAGACGGACGTACGATCGATCTTATATAATCCGTGTTTTTTTTTTTTGCTTTTATTGTACGGAACCCTAAAAATAATATTTCATTTCTAAATGTTAAAACGTTAGTAAGATTCTATCATAAATAAAAAACAAAAGTTTTACAGATTTTTAATTCTTTTTTAAATCATTTTAATGAGTAAAAAATATTGGACTAAAAAATTTTGAAGTCAATTACCTAAAATCAATATCACATGTGCAGGTAAAACCCTGTTCACGAGATGATAAAAGGCAACTAAATATTTTGAAAGTCTCAAGAAGGATAAGGCAATCCTTTTGTTTAATCACAGAGGGGGAAATCAATCACTGGAATCAAACTCTGTTTCTGCCATCCGAAATGCAAAAACAGGTTTATTATAAATTCATGCTACAATTTTTTTAAGTCACATTGAAATTGGATTTTTGGATTTATAATCCAGAATACACATGAAATTCTGCAAAAAATAAAAATACAATCCATTTTTACAACATTTAAGAAAATACGGTAATTATTGTAATCTCGAGTTATAATTTCGTAATCTACAGAAATTGCAGCAAATAATTCTGTAACATGTGGCAGCCAAATATGTGCATATTCCGGTAATTAATTATTTCACTGTACTTGAGAGATTTATCTATAATATGGTGATTCCCTGTGACGTAGCGTTCAATCGAGAGAAGCTTCTCTCACAACTGGCATTACATTACTTATGGCAGTTGTAAGGAATATTCTCAGTATTATAACTGAGGGGTTTAAAAGGAAATGGGTACAAATACATTTGACATACTTATCGTGTATAGCCCGTTCCCTATAAGAGGTGCCTCTGAACCAAAATTCATACTTGTCAGTCGTTAAAATATCGGCTTCTATAAAACAGCATGGAATACAAATTTAATTATATCTCTTTGCCACTAACATTTTGGCTAGCTAGTTTGGATTTATGCACTTATCTCAATTCTTATATTACTTGTATCACTCTCGGTTGAAGCTACTCTTGGCTTCAACTACTCTACCATTTTATTCAGAGGGAAACAGCGGCTAGTATGTGTTATGAAGTCCAATATGAGGTCAATGTAGGTTTCAGACTTCACAACAATCCAACAACCCAAGCAAGCAAAATAAATTATCGTCATTGTTTTGCTTACTCAATAACTTTTACACATTTCCGTACTACAGTAAATTGAATTTAGGCGATCGATTTAATTAAGTAACTGGGTCAGTTAATTTGCTAATCGGAAGTGTTTGAAAGTTGTTGAAATGAGCAAAACAAATAATTTTTGAGGTCGATTACAATTTAAAAATTATTAATATAAAAATTAGGCAGTTGAGTTCGAGACGGATGATAATAAAGTCAAACAGAAATTAAAACCGTTTTTCTTTTCAACCTATTATTGAGTTTTTTTTAACATTTTTGGCGCAGCCGGTGAAGTTTTGTTTTCGTTGAATTATGCGAATGTGTGTAGTGATTTTGTTTCATTACTGAGAACGAAAAAAAAAAAAAAAAAAAAAATTTGTAGTGACTGCTGTAGAAAACAGTGAAATTCGTAACCCCAAATAATTAATAAGTGCGAAACAATTGAAGTTTTCTCATATTTGGCATTGACAGTGAAATACATAAATAAAATAAATTTCAAGAAGTTGATGTGGAATACTGTTATCTAAAATCTGCAAATTTTAATGTCAGAAGAGCAATCGAATGTTAATAATTGCTGCACCCCAATTGAGAGGAGGATACTAGCAAGTAGCAGCCGCTTTGAGGAAAGAATAAATTCTTTCAGTCTGGACAATACCAGCCCAGTCTGGAGTAGCCACAATAGCACAGACAGCGATTCAACGAGTGACAACGCGATTAACAGAGAAGAAGAAGTACATCTGCCAACAGAAGGGGAAGATCCACTGTACACTCGACAATTAAGATCAGGGAATTGCTATTTGAGAAGAAGGTCATACTCAGTAGGAGACAAAAGAACAAACGGTGAGCAGAACCAACTCAATTTTAAATCTACTAGAAATAAGATAGTTAAGGAAGTAAACATGCAAAATAATGACATGGCATTTATTAGTCAAATAGTAATTAATAATTTACCATTACTAGACGCAGAGTTAGGTCCAAATTTAGCAAATGAGGTGGAGATTTTTATAAAGAGTTGTGAACACGTAAACTTGTGCCTCACTAAAGAGGAAGAGCGAAAGCTCTTTTTACAATTAATACCAACGAAGTTCAGAGGAAGAGCTGCATTAGTCTTAGACGGTGTCGAATATAAAACGTTAGATGAATTAAAAACTATTTTTCTCACTAAATTGGTTAACACAAAGCCATATCACGTCCAATTAAATGAATTAAGAAATAGTAGGCAAGTCCCTGGCGAATCGCTATTTTCCTACGGTAGAAGAGTGACACAACTTTTAAAAGGGTGTAAGGCTCTTGTCAGCAAAAGGCATAGTTCAGGTGTTGAAGCTATTAACTCAGATTTGGAAGAGACTGCGGTCTTTACCTTTAAATCTGGGATACTTAATCCACATCACCGATTCTTTCTTTTAAATGATACAGAACAGTTTCTTGAAAAGGTAATAGAAAAGGCAGAGAAATTGGAAGAATCGGAGCTTCACATGTTGGTGGCACACCAAAACATGCAGCCAGACTCGCTCTATCATACATCTCATTTATATCAGAACTCTGGTAATCAAAATCCTTCTCAATTTCCTTATTTGAATAATATGATTACACCGCAATCTGTTTTATTTACACAAAACTCCCAACCAATACCTAAACAGGTTCCACATACAGGTTACGGGCAATCTAATAATAATAACAATGTACCTAAGCCCACGCAGTATCATCATATAACTAATAAATCTTTTCAAAATAAATGTGGTTTCTGCAATCGGCCTAATCACTCTTACGTTGATTGTAGATTACGAAAATCTACTCCCTTTTGTACGAATTGTAAAGTTTATGGACACAATAATCAAAATTGCCAAACAATGAATTCACGGCGCCAAGCAAACGTGATAGGTGTTAGCCCATCAAAGAAAAAATGTGAGTTTTGCCAACGCAACGGCCACTATATGGAAGAATGTCGAGCCAAACACCGATGGGATGCACGTTCCACTCAATCACCTGAAAATATTAGTTTACAGGAAAACTAAGACGGGGCTGTCACCTCGACCCAACAAAACAGTCTAAGTGTCAGCCCAATAAAACCGTTCTCCCCCAACAAGCAGCACAACAATCACATAGTAGTTTATTAAATAAGTGTTCTGCTAACTTACCTTTAAATATAGCTAAGAATGGAAAAGCAAATTTACTGTTAGATACTGGCGCCGAGATTAGTCTTCTTAAAGAAAAATCATTAAAACCAAATATACCCATTAACTCAACTAAAATTACGACTATAAGTACAGTTTTCGGTAATGGAAAAACCCGTGGCACCTCTTCTGGAATCATTAATTTAACCTCCAAAAAAAATGCGAATTCCACATAGTAAAAGATTTACCGACTATTGATAATGATGGAATATTAGGGTATGATTTTCTCTCTCGTCACTGCAATATCGAAGGCCCAAATCAACTAGTAAGATTCCCCCCAACAAATCCAAATGAAAAAGAATATGTTATTCCTCTCAGCTCACCAGCCCTAACAACTAAGGTCTCTGAGTGTTCACGAAGCAAGTACAAGAAAAGTGTCAGGGTACAGAAAAATTCTTTAAATTCTGTCAAGCCCGACATTAGAGTACAAAAAGGTATCCTAGACGCGACTAAATACCCTAGTATTAACCTTAAGCCCTATAGTGAAACTCCAAAGTCCAACCAAAAAAATATCCGCGCTAAAGAGACATCAAATAACTCTTCTTCCGTTTCCGCATTACATGCAATTTACACTACAGAAAACATAATCATTCCAGGTCGCACGGAAAAACTTATTAAGGTAAAATGTAATGTAAACGAAGAAATGCTGTGTATGTCGCAAGAAATATGTGCAGGAGTCTTTTTAGCTAACTCTTTAGTAAAACCCGTCAATAATGAACTAACCATAGCAATTTTAAACGTTAATGAAAAAGAACAAATCTTGAAACCTTTTAAAATAAATCTCAGATTCACTCGCGATTATATTGTTACTAAACTAACAGATATTCATTGCAAATCTATCCCTAAAGCGGTAGAAAACAAAGGGATTCCAAAAACCCTATTGAAAGAAAAATGCGTAAACAGTATATCAAGCCAAACGAATGTAAAATTAAACGATAGATTGAAAGCTCTGGAATCACAAGTTCGACTAGCAGATTACCTAAATGAGAAGGAGCGTAATACCATTAGAAACATTTGCAAGGATTTTCATGATGTTTTCCACTTGCCAGGAGATAAACTATCCCACACAACGGCTATAACTCACTCAATCCCCATTAAGCAAGAACACAGTCCAATAAATCAGAGAATGTATCGATTACCCGACGCTCACAAAGCAATAATTCATGAGCAAGTACGGGAAATGTTACAAAATGACCTAATAATAGAAAGCAAGAGTCCATGGAACTCTCCACTATTGGTTGTCCCTAAAAAGCCTAGCCCCGAAGGTGAAAAACGATGGCGCATAGTGGTAGATTTTAGAAAACTCAATGCAATAACAATAGGTGATGCATTCCCATTACCACGCATTGAGGATATTCTAGACCAGCTGGGACATGCGCGGTACTTCACTACATTAGACTTAGCTAGTGGATATCACCAAATACCGGTATCTCCAGAAGATCGGGCAAAAACAGCATTTAGTACGAATTTAGGTCATTATGAATTTAAAAGAATGCCTTTTGGATTAACTGGAGCACCTGCAACATTCCAAAGGCTTATGAATTATGTTTTGACGGGATTACAAGGTCTCCAATGTTTTGTCTATCTAGATGACATAGTAATATATGGCAAAAATCTAGAAGATCACAACGACAAACTCCTGAATGTTCTCATTAGGTTACGAAACAATAATCTAAAACTCCAACCCGAAAAATGCCAATTCTTAAGGAAAGAAGTTGTATACCTCGGCCATATTTGTACTTCGGAAGGAGTACATCCCGATCCAACGAAAATAGAATGTGTACAAAACTTTCCTATTCCACGAACAATTCGACAGCTGCAATCATTTTTAGGGCTTGCGAATTATTATAGAAAGTTTATTCCACATTTTTCACAAATATCCGAACCTCTTAACAAGCTTTTAAGAAAAACTTTTAAGTTTAAGTGGACAACGCAATGCGAGGAAGCTTTCAAGCAACTTAAATTGGCACTAACTACTCCCCCCTTACTAAAATATCCTGACTTTTCGGAACCATTTATTTTAACAACGGATGCAAGTGGAGAAGCACTGGGAGCAGTTTTATCCCAAGAAGAGGTTGGAAATGAGCAGCCAGTGGCGTATGCTAGCCGTTCGCTTAATAAAGCAGAAAGAAATTATTCAACTACTGAAAAGGAACTGCTGGCAATTGTATGGGCGTCACGCAATTTTCGATGTTATCTCTACGGAAGAAAATTTACCGTATACACGGATCATAAACCTCTGAAGGGAATATTCAATTTGAAAGATCCTACTTCGCGTCTTGTAAGATTTCATCATAAATTATCAGACTTTGACTACCAAATTGAGTATAAGCCTGGTAAGTACAATGTAAATGCCGACACGCTAAGTCGAATTCCAAAAGCTGTAAACGAGGTACGTAATGAGGATCAACCACACATTATCACTACACAAGTCCAAGTTCACTCTCCTCCAAAATCCCAAGAAAAGAAAATAACTCAAAATTGCTGTCTCCCAATAACTCGATCTGCGGCTCGCCGGAAAGAAAATCTTACCCAAAAGTGTGATGAAATTCTTCATTCGACTATTAGTCAAAATAGTTCAAGAGAAGAATTACGTAAAAACTCTGCCTATCCCAAACTATTAGAAGCAGAGGAATGTTTGAAAACACAGGGAACAGAAACTCTTCCTGCCTCAAGTCAATTTGACAACGGTATAGACGTTTCAATGCCCAGTAATATTTGCTTACCTGACTCCGATACAGAATCAATTGCGTCCGATGAATCAGCCAAGAACCAGAAGGCCATAACTCTGTCAAAACCAGAGGAAATTGAAATGGTGTTGAAGCAATACCATGATTCACCATTAGGAGGGCACATGGGAGTGTACAAAACCTATAAAAGGTTGCGCGCTTTCTACAAATGGAAAAATATGCAAAAGGATATAAATACACATATTAAAAAGTGCATTAAGTGTCAACAGAATAAAACGGGCAAGTCCACCAGGATGCCGATGGTGATCAGTGACACGGCCGAAAAACCCTTTGATAAGGTGTATCTGGATATTGTTGGACCGCTTCCCACCACTCACCAAGGGAACAAGTATATTTTAACTTTCCGTGATGATTTAACAAAAATGCTAGATTGTTTCCCTCTGGCTGACAGCGAAGCCACAACGGTTGCTAACTGCTTTTATAAAAACATTATACTCAAATATTGTATAATTCCCAAGAAGCTGATTACTGACCAGGGCACAAACTTCACAAGTGATCTTTTTAGACGAGTGTGCAAATTACTGAGAATAAAGAAACTACAAACGACGGCTTACCATCCTCAGTCCAATGGATCTCTAGAGAGGGCTCATAGGCCCCTAGTGGAATATTTACGAAGTGTAGTAGATGACAACCCCTCTAGTTGGGATGATTGGCTACCAGAAGCTGCCTATGCTCATAACCATTCGTTACATACGAGCAGTAAATATACCCCTATCTATGCTCTATACGGATTTCAAAATCCTTTACCAACCAATTTAAATAAAGATCCAGAGCCTGTTTATAATTTCGATGACTATTGCGAATACATTAAATGTAAAATGCAAAGAATCCATCGAAAAGCAAAAGAAAATCTAATTTCTAGTAAAAAGGCAGCGAAGAAATATTACGATCAGAGCTTAAGAGTAGAAAGATTTCACATAGGAGATAAAGTGTTATTGCGGAATGCCGCGAAGAAGCACAAACTTTCCCCAATATGGACAGGACCATTTGAGGTGAAACGAGTAGACAGCGATGTAAACTGCACTATTCACATAGGTAGAACACTTAAAAGAGTACACAACAACAGACTTAAAAAGTTTTAACTATCCCTTTTTCTTATTAATTTTTTTTTGTATAACTTATTCCATATAATAAACTTAAAAATCTATATATATAATAATTTAAAAGTCTTCCTATTTTGAATAAACTCTCCCCTATATAGGAATTATGTTTCCGTTAGTGGTGCTCATCATAGCCATACAAGCATGGACAACTGGTGGCCAGGTCACAATCAACCGGCTCAATCCATCTGGGATCCTCTTTGAGCCGATAAGTCCCAGTTTCGTTTACCAGTCCAATTGGAATATATTTACAAAAATACCATTCGTGAACGAAGACGATACTCTGGCGTTCGTAATAAATTGCGAGGAAGCTGTGGAGAAATTGTGTAAAATTCAAGAAAAGGACACCAAATATTGCCTTCATTGGTACGACGAAATAAAACATACCACATCCAAAATAAGAGCCCAAATAGAAAGCATAGGTTTTTATCTCCGAAGTGTGCGTGAAAAGAGGGAACTATTTGATGCAGTTGGAAAAATTTCAAAATACTTATTTGGGACCATGGATAGTGAAGACGCAAAAGACGTATACTCAAGATTGCAAAGATTGGAGGACCACGACAAAGATTCACTTCATTTAATGCAGAAACAGGTAACAATAATAAAAACTAGTTCGACACCTATAGTAAGCAGCTACACAATTTGTCTAATTACCAGGACCAAATAGAAATAAAGATGAGTGACTTTTCAGAGAAACTTATTAGCGAATTAAACAAAACTAATTTCGAGTTACGCGCAGTACAGTTACAGGCAGACCTTAATCAGTTATTCATATATATTTTAACTGCTCTACAATCTGTCAATAACCATATTACGGAATACTTTACCATCATTAACTCACTCCAGCAACATCGCCTGCACCCTCTAATTATTTCTCCTAGGAAATTACTTGAGGCGTATGGAGAAATTACCAAGGGCTCCCATCTGAGCGTCATTGATTTTCACTTGCTGAACCAAATCATTGAAGTATATTTCGTTCAGCATAATAGAGACATGCTTATACGTATTAAGGTCCCCCTTTTAGAAGAAGAAGAATATATTCTAAATAAAGTGCATTTACTACCAACACGCATCCTAGAACATAACGCAATTCTAGATTTAGAAGCGAGTTTTCTTTTGAATGGAACACAGGAAACACATCTTATCGCACTAACTAATGAGGAGTTTCGTGAAGGCTGTATTAAATGCAATTCTAAACTATACCCCATCGTACACATATGCGCCCAAAGGCAAGTTAAGTCTATTGGTGCTGAACGCGAAAATTGCCTTTTCAATTTGTTACATAACGCTCCACAAGTACCCAAATCATGCGGCTACAGAATTATAGAGAGATCCCTGGAATTTCTGGTGAAGCTAGTGCGCAGGAATGCTTGGTTGTTCAGTTTTCAAAGTCCGCACTCTCTGTTATCCCATTGCGAAAAAATTTCCTCACATAAGGGAATTAATGGCACCGGAATATTACTATTAAGGGAAAATTGCAAATATACCCTAGGAACTGTTGAAATCCCTTATGAAGGTAATGAGGAAATTACCTTACCCTTTCATCAGTCGGAACCAATACCTATTGGGGATTCAAAACTTCTTGAAAAAATTCTCAACAACAAACTGTTCTCTAACAAGCCTATAACCAAACAAAATATGACCACACCATTGTTTAAGACGCACCACAGTTATGACAACGTCTTAAGAGCTAACAGCAAGACTTTAGAAGATTTCGAAGCAGAGCTGTCTCAAATAGAAAGACGTCGGGATGCCGAACTCAATAACACTCAAATTCACATAAACAGTGGTGTCCTAGTATTACTAGCTGTACTAGTAATAATTGTTTTTATATGTTTCTTTCGAAGACAGTTACGTCTTCGAACTAACCCATCTATTACAAATAAGGATTCCAAACGCACGAATACCAACCCTGTACCCTTAGAAACCCCGGAAAATTCTGCATCAAGTTCCAAATTAGAAGTGGAAATTCCTACACTTAATCCAATCATTCCAATTCCGCCACCTTTACCACAAAACCTTATTAAAACCCAAAAGGTTCTCAAAGAAGATACCGGAAAGAAAGCTAGAGATATCACGTCATTAGAACGCAGATTTAATAAATCATTCAGCATTAAAATTTAAAGAAAAAAAAATTGATCAGAGCAGATTCAATAACTGGACGCTGATTAGAACTAAGTATATTTGCTTTTAAAGCTTTTTATATTTTAAAATCGCTGATATTGTAGAATATGACACCGAAGATTTATTTATCTTTTTCACAGATAGTTTGAAAAATTATCTAAACTATTTATTTTTACTTTTGTGCTTTTCTCTGATCAGAGTTTTTTCTTCCGACCACTGCAAATATTTTTATCTGGTAAATAGTTTCCACCCATTATCAAGCTAAAAAAAAAAAAAAAATACATATACATATATATATATATAGATTTATAACGATCTTTCTTAAAATTCGAATATATCATATAGATATACAATATCTTTAATTGGCGAAATGTAATTAGTATAAATGTCATGACCAAGTATTTTAATCGAAGTATGCAACCTTGAAATGTAGAAATGTAGCTTAAGCGGAGGTCGTTAATAAATGTATCGCGGGAGTATAATGTAAAGTTTTATAAAAAAAAAAACTATAATTATCAATTAAAAAACTTGAGAGATAAGAGAATAAAACTCGATAAAAAATATCATTATTAAAAAACTACAAATATGTAAAATTATGTATTGTATGGAAGTAAGTCTTCAATCCTAATCTTTCTGCCTTTCTTAGATTTTTGAATTTTTTTTTATTCGCATTTTTGTCGATGATAGTAAAACCTTTATTGTATCGTTTCCAGATAATTAATTTTGTTATACTTACCAATCTATCTTTTTAGTCGTAAGACATTATTAAGACAAAATGGATAAACCTTTTTATATTTTGATAAATTACAAAAAAAAAAAAGAATAATATAATACATATCTTGCGAAGGGGGAAGAAATGTTATGAAGTCCAATATGAGGTCAATGTAGGTTTCAGACTTCACAACAATCCAACAACCCAAGCAAGCAAAATAAATTATCGTCATTGTTTTGCTTACTCAATAACTTTTACACATTTCCGTACTACAGTAAATTGAATTTAGGCGATCGATTTAATTAAGTAACTGGGTCAGTTAATTTGCTAATCGGAAGTGTTTGAAAGTTGTTGAAATGAGCAAAACAAATAATTTTTGAGGTCGATTACAATTTAAAAATTATTAATATAAAAATTAGGCAGTTGAGTTCGAGACGGATGATAATAAAGTCAAACAGAAATTAAAACCGTTTTTCTTTTCAACCTATTATTGAGTTTTTTTTAACATATGCTTCTAAAGAAAAGACCAGAAGATCGCACTTCCTCCAGTGTGGATCATCTCAATATCTTCTAGCAGGTCAATATTAACGACATAGATGCTCCAGCAGATGCTATAGCCAAAAGACTTTCCTTAGAAACGGGTTAAAAAGGAACCGTTAGTGAAAGAAGCCAGATACTAGACAGAGGGCTCCAGTTTTCGCGAAGGATGTCAAAACAGGTGAAGGGGTTGTGGGTCCAGAAGTGAAGCTAGCCATCCCACTTGGTGCCTCATCTTTCATTTTGCAGGTGGAAGTCTCTTATTATAGAGGTTGGAGTTCAGGAAACCCTAAAAAAGGGCTGCAAGAACTCCAACTGCTACATCTGTTCAGACAGCCAAGCTGCCGTGCTCCTAGCTCTTTCCTCTCAAATCTTTTATTCGAAACTAGTCTGGAGCTGCTTCTCGAAACACCAGCTACTGTCTAGGGATGGCCAAGTAACCTTGGTTTGGGTTCCTGAACACGAAAGAGTTGATGGTAATGAAAAAGTGGACGAACTGGCCAAAACCGGTGCTGAATGTCCATATACTGGTCTCTACCCGACATTTGGCCTCCCAAAAAGGCACTTTATGGAGGAACTATTTTAGTAGGAAAACGGACAATCGGATATCCTTTGGCATAGTGTGCCCGGTCTCTCAGACTATTTGCTAACGCAAACACTAGTTATGGCCCCTTCCGTCACTTCTTGAAAAAGGTAGGCAAATCTGACAGTGAACTGTGTCGACTGTGCAAAAAGGAAGATGAAACCTCGATGAATGTGATGTGAGTGTCCAGCACTTGCAGGTTTAAGGCTGCATGATACTGTAGAAATACTTACTTGTCTAAATAAAGTCTGCAATCAGACCCCAAGAGCAATAAACAAGCTCGTTACAAGACTCGATTTTGCCTTACCACCTTAAGGGGAAGACACAATAGAGCAACTCTGGTCGCAGTGTCTGCATGGTCCTAGAGACCTCATCGCCCCTACTCTTAACATTAACATTAAATTAGGTAACCCGCCTTCAAGTTAGGACTCACAAATTAACTTTAATAAATCGAGTTGGCCAGAATCAATAAGTCCTTTCTCATAGGCTATTGCCCTAGTAGAAATTGCTCACAGTTTTACCTTGTCTCCTGCCCCGCAAGGAGCACTTTTCATGTAAACCAATACTAATTTGACTGAAAAGTATCAAGGTGTTTGCAATTCATAAAGAAGCATATAGAAAATTAAGTCCCGATGAGCTTCCTGATGAGTATTCATTAAATCTCATCGAAGGGCTCATTGAATAGCATGAAACTGCTCCCTATTTACTAAACCAGCAATAAATAAATATTTATTATTGTCATTGCCTTGTCAGATGACATTTCTATTAGGAAAATTTGAATGGATTTTTGTGATTTATTTATTTAAGTTTTTAAATTATTTATTTTAAATTAATTTTTTGATTTGTTTTCCGCGGAAAGACTGTCGCCGGTATGCTGAATAAGACGTTATGCCCAAATCCTTACGCCTCAGCGTCTTATAATTTGAATTCGAAAAAAAATATGAAATCAGTCGTAAATGCAGATTATCAGTTATGAATTCATAATGACACTCATTGACATGCTCCTTAATAAACTCATCGTGATACTCAGTGCTACGCTCATTAATAAGCTCATCGTTACACTCATTGACATGATCATTAATAAGCTCATCGTGACCCTCATTGATATACTCATTAATAAGCTCATCGTAACGCTCATTATGTACTCATCGAAGTGCTAATCTAATATTGTAAAATTGTAAAATGCACAAAAGAGAAGGACAGAATACATTTCTAAAGAAATGAAAGAGATGCAATTCTCATGCATACTATCTGTGAATAAGTAAATAAATGAGTTTTTTTCCCGGATTTGATTCAAACGCGAATAAATTTCATTAGTACGTTCATCTGATTGCTCATGAGGAGCTCATTGATGAGCTCATCATGATATGTCTACCAGGGTGTAGTTACGCACACACACAAGCTTACACTGTTCTCTATTTTATATATTCGACGAATTTTATAAACCAAATTAACTTTAACTCGAGCTGTTCTCAATAACAAAAAAAGTTGAAGAAATTAAATGTCACCTATACTTACCGTTACGTCTAAATCAAAACTGTCACATTAATTGCATTTGTTACATTGCAACATCGGATCGCGGCCGGTCATTTCGAAGTTCAAAAAGCGAATATTTTTTTCTTATTTTGAATAAAATATTTGACAAGCTTCACATAAATGTAAGCATAGGTATATTTGTATAGATCAAATCTTACAACTCTACTCTATGTTGAACCACTTCCACTTGTCCAATTGCCTTGAAATTCTGCATAAATACCTATATAATCTCGATGACAATAGATGGTATATTAGCCAACTCAACCACTCCTTGCCGCCCCCATATCCGTTTCGACTGGTAGCATATGGCCCCTTCTGTCTCCTCCCTTCACGCTACGTGTTTGGTACTTCCTAATAATCGTAATACCAAGCTTTTTAACATGATATTTCATATTATTCATAATTTTGCGTAGAATACGAACAATCGTAAATGGAGGCTGGGTACATTTTCTATATAGCAGAGAAATCTTTTATCACAATCTATTTTTAGTATCAATATCCCGTTTAACAAGTTTCCGTTAAGGCTAGAAATATCGACGGTATAGTTTTTGGCGCACAAAAGCTATGCCGTCTAAACTAGCCTTATCTCGAATACAAGGAACCCATAATTTAAAATTCCGCATTTGCTCAAAGTGCAATTGAGTCATTATCCCAATGTCACAAATTTTCATCGTAAGTACGCGATGTAGCTACTAAAACGGAATTTTATTATGAATATCAGGTTTAATGAGATCAAATAGGTACTGAAAATTTATGATTTATAGGATTTTGTATTAAATCACAGCTTGACTTAATGACGATCATAGAAACAACACAGTCCTCTGAAGAGATAATATAGTTTCGTTCGTTTTTTAAGGCAAATTAATAATTATTTAATAATGTCGAAGGATTTATTTAGTCTGCACTCTATATGCATCATCCACTATTAAAATTGTCCAGACAATTTTTCGGGACACTAATTGTATTCTTTTAATATTTACAAAGTGGCAAAATTTTGCTTATATCCATATTTCAATCTTACCACGACTCGGTGTTATTGTTGTTTTTTGTTTTTTAAAGTTCGTGCAAAGCTTCTGATATTATCTATGATTTTTTTTCATGCAGCAATTAAAGTAATTAGTTATTATGAGAAAATACCTTTTACCCGTTTCCGTTACCACCCGTGAAGTGGATTTTTTGTTTTTTAAAAATTTTTAAAGTAATTAGTTATTATGAGAAAATACCTTTTACCCGTTACCGTTACCACCCGTGAAGTGGATTTTTTGTTTTTTTTTTTTTTTACTTCAGTTCAGATTAAAAAACCAATTAATAATCAATATTTAATATCTAACACAACTAAATAAATTTTTATCTTTATACCCTCATTTGGTGATAGTAGAAATCACAATAAAGATAAAACACATCAAAGTAAAGCGCTAATTTTCAGAAGAAATTATTGAAAACTTTATTAATTACAAAAAGATATACCTAGATTATAAAAAAAAAAAAAACGTAAAAAAATTTTTAATTTTATTTTTGAACAAGCTCAGGATTGATATGTGCCAATAAAAGCTTTACAATTGGGACAGTAGTGATTCGCATTTCGGCAAGTATCCATACAGTAAGGCAAACATGCGCACGGCCAACACCTGATCACAAAATTTTGAACTTTTATAATAACTTTCACTTTTATTTAGCACTAATTAATAAAAAACTTACAGGCAGCAACAAAGCAATAAAAATATTGCATGCGTCTTTGCAGTTGCATTGTGAGTCATTTTCGTCAGAATTTCAGAATGACATGATGGACATACGCAACGAACTGGATTTGGTCCAACATTTACAGGCATTGATGGCATTTGCATCTGTATAGTTGGTCCTGGAATATCCGATGGATAGGGTCCTTTAGAATCCATAGTGATTAAGAAATACTCTCGAATGTGCACAACACAGCAAATATCCACTGATGCTACTTATCGAAGATACAAATAAGTACTAAGCCAAAGAGGCTAAACAACGGTTCCTTCTTCTAGCGACTGATGAACGAACTCTCACTCAGATAGTGCGAGACGGAAAATGTTTCTTCGATTATTATTTTTTTGAAAGACGTACCAGGAAACAGTGAAACAGTGTTTATCAAAGATTTTATATACACATCAAATTTTGCTGGTTTATCAAAAACAATTGATGAAAAGGAGACTTTTTTACTAGAGTCTTCGTGACTTCGTTCGTGATGGGGTGTAATGACATATCTGGACTTAAAATCATGGCGGCAAACAAACAGGAACATGTTTTGAAACATTATACATATCTGCTAGTTAGATAAGGTGAAATAGAATTTCAAGGCTTTTAGGTTCAAAATAATTATGACAGCAAAAAAAATAAATATAAACTTTTGTTTATCTTATATCTATAGGAAATTACTTTGGGATGTGCATGTATAAACACTGATAAGAGATTTTATTAGTTCGGGTTACTGTTATGACTTATTATGAGTCTTATTGAATTTCAGTTTCATTATCTACATAGTGATTTTTTACATCTTTCAAATGTTCAAAGCTTTATTTTGATAGACCAAGTTAATCATGTATCAACATCAACAAAGGGTAAGTTGAAGATAATTATTTTCAGATCATATTGGTAGTCTAGGTAAACGTAGTTCAAATTCATCAGAGGAACGGAAATTTCTATGAGAGTGGCGAATCTGGTAAATAAGTTAATTTTTAATGCAATTTTTCAACACAGTAATTTCTGTTAGTTTTCAATCTTTTCAATCGTATTGAAGATTTTGTTTAAAACGTTTACACCAATTTGGGTGAATATTCAAGGTTGGCGTAATGATAAAAATTGTGTAAATAAGTTTCAGTGTTCTTTTGTCTACGAACAGGGAGGGGCCAACAAACAATTATTTTTATATAGTAGTAATCGTAAGGTTTCCATTACCAAATTATATAACTGGAGTTATATAGACTAGTACTCGAAATCTCTTTGTAAGCTCTATAAACCCCTTATGGAGCTTAAATGGAGGATTATATAAAGATTACCGTGACTTGATTTAGGTAACGTTATATAACTAAAGGTTTTTTTAAAATGAATAACAAAAATATTCTGGTTACCTTAATATAACTTCTTATATAACCCTTATATAACCTGGGTGTACTCTCGATTATTTTACTTTGGTCAGAGCAGTGATTGCGGTAATGTTTCAGTTACCTTTATAAACTTTATTTATAATAGTGTTGGTAACGTTTCCACAACGCTTGGAATTTTTTCAGACTGATTACTTTTAGTGATTGAAATGTTAGGGAATTTACTTTTCGTTACCTTTATAAAGCAATATAAGGCAAATATTTAAACAACCTATCTTGAAATAGAATATCGATATTATTTTGTACCGCATTTTTATAATATAAGGGCTTAAGACTTTTACACCTTACAATTACAATTTGTCGGCATATACGTTATGAAATTCAGTCGCAATTAAAATTTTACTGTGAATATCATCATAGATTCTTCTAAAAAATATAGACCCCACCAAAAATAAGCACAATTTAATAATTTTAATTAAATATTTCTAAAGATACAATTTTCGCTTAGGTGATATTGATTCATAAGAGTAACAGTACATAATTTAGAAATGTTATATAACTAAAATGATGTATTTTCTTCATATAAAAATAAAACGGAAGCCATATATCAGCAATTTAAAAAATTGGCTTAACTAACATTTTCTTTTTTATCTGCAATGCACAGATGAAAAAAATGGCGGCTTATACTTAAATGAACAAATTGCCATTATAAAACTTCAAGTAGTTTTATATAAACTCTGGCTCTATTATATAAGCTGAATGACCCTTATAAAACTTCTAGAAATGTCATCTAAAGTATTATCGAAAGCTCCCAATTTTTATTAAAGTCACCTAAATTACTTTATGTTGTCGAGTTATATACGGGTAACCACGGATACCGCAATAAACCCTTATTACCAATAAGCTATATAACGTGGTGATGAA
Source organism: Dioctria rufipes (assembly GCA_963924295.1). Lineage (NCBI taxonomy): Eukaryota > Metazoa > Arthropoda > Insecta > Diptera > Asilidae > Dioctria > Dioctria rufipes. The sequence continues at coordinate 320,038,414 of OZ002740.1, read as the reverse complement.
AACAATTATAAAACTTTCTTCTTCTTCTAGTAATGGTTATATAGACTGGTGATTGAAACATTTCCATCACCAACTTATAAAACCTTTAGTAACTTACTTCCGCAATAACCATTAGTAACCTTAAAAAACTCTAATATAACTTCGTAACCAATTAGTAATATTATAAAACACTTATATAACCCGTCAAAGTCTTATATAACCGAGTAACCATTATATACCCCTTATAAAACTACCCATCACCTTCAGTCACCAAAAATTGGAAAAATTGTTACTTGGGGGGCCTATTCTTGAGTTAAAATGGTTTTTACGAGTTTGATAAATAACGAATGGTTGAACCCCATTCGTTATATAATGAATGGTTTACGTACGAAAATAACGATTTCAGGAATACCACATGCACATTCATTTCGAATAGTTTTGACAGCTCAACATATATGGAATCTGCCTTCATTAGAATAGGGCCCCCTGAGCTGACAACAATCATAATATAATGTTTCTTCCTCAAGCATATGTTTCATGAGTCCACAAAGTAAATTATACTCATATAGTTGATGGTCACATAAGTTATGGTAAACTTCACCAATACGAGGTGTGGTGGGCGGCTGGGATGTTAAAACACCCCAAGAGATGGATAATCTCCTGGATTTTTTTATGGTTGTTCATACATGACGTTATAAAACAAATGACATTTCCGAGAGGGGAGGAAATTGATGTTATCTACCTACATATGTTTCTAGGTATTTTTTTGCTAACACCCAGCAAAGGTTTTAGTATAATAAAGGGTTTTCCAATAAGAGGTGTTATTTTGATATTCAAAGAAAAATGCCATTTTTTGAGATATATGATCGCATCTTTATTTCATTATAAAGAGGAAGGTATGCCGTTAGTAACGGAAAATAACATCAGCCAAATGACCACCACGACCACGCCTATAGGATCATATCCTTTTCATGAAATTTGCCATAACCAAATCGCAAAGTGGCTGCCCTATGTCCTCGATAGCTTCACGAATTCCATCTTTGAGGTCTTGAATCGACGCTGGGCTGTTGGCGTAGACCTTCTCTTTCACGTGGCCCCAAAGGAAGAAGTCGCAAGGTGTTAAGTCACAAGATCTCGGGGGCAATTGTGATCACCTCTTCGAGAGACAACACGGTCCGGAAACTTTTCCCGTAAAAGATCAATGGTTTCGTTGCTTGTATGGCATGTAGCGCCGTCCTGTTGAAAGTAAACGTTGTCCAGATCAATACCATCCAATTTCGGCCATACAAATCATTAATCATCTGCCAGTAGCGCAATCCATTCACCGTAACTGTTGCTCCAGCCTCATTTTCGAAAAATGACCATGCGGGACCATAAACCGCACCAAACAGTCACACGTTGAGGATAGAGAGGCTTTTCAACAATAACTCTTTGGTTTTCCGAGCCCTAGATGCGACAATTTCGCTTGTTGATGAAGCCATCGAGGTGGAAATGGGCCTAATCACTCAAGATGAGTTTTCGATGGAATTCCGGATCATTTTCATGCATTTCAAGGACCCAATCAGCAAAGACTCGACGTTGTTGATGATCGGCCGGCTTGAGTTCTTGTGTTAACTGAACCTTATAAGCCTTAAGACCCAAATACGGTGTAATGACGTTTGTGGAATGCCTAATTCCAAAGAACGACGAGGAATGGACAAACCTGGGTTTTCTTCAACACTTTCGGCTACAGCAGCAATATTCTCGGCTGTTCTTGAGCGACGTGCACGGGTTTTATTCTTCACATCACTAACTTGTCCCGACAGCTCGAATTTTTCTACTAATTTCTGTATTGCGGTCCGACAAGGCGCTTCACGACGACCAAAAAATGTTCGAGTTTTACGAACCGTCTCTGCCACATTTTCACCATTTTTATAGTGAATTTTAATAATTTCAATGCGTTGCTGAATCGTGTATCGTTCCATTTTTATTACTGGCGTAGTTTGTACTTGTCAAATGTTAAAAAATGACAGCTCCAAAAGTGACATCTACCGAAATAGCGGGCTAATTAAAATAACACCTCTTATTGGAAAACCCTTTACTATATGAAACCTTTTTAATGAAGAATGTTCTGACAATTTCAATCACATCTCTCCATCTCTCCAATTAAAAGTTATAAAATTTCAAACTTCAAAAATGCCCGAATTTTTAGTTTTCTTTCAAACTTTACTAAATTTCAAAAATACGCTATTAACATAAGCTTTTTAATCAAATTTTCGATTCTTCGAAACTTCACCTTTAATTTAATATCACATCAGTATATCTAAATGCATACCTTATTGTTCGATCTATAAATGAATCCTTAAATGAATACGTCGCCAGACATGATAGCAATTAACAATGAGGACAAGTAGGTAAAGAGACAGACTAAGAGATCCGTATTAAATATGAACATACTGAATCGCTGTCAATGATTCAAGACAGGCAATAAGTAGGTAATAAAAGCAGAGCCTGGCAATTAAGAAGAGTGTGCACAGAAATGCTGTCTCAAGGATACCGATGCGACACAGTAATAAATATAATCTGGGAAAATGGCATAATCAAGGCTCGGGAAAAACCCATCCTACCCTAAGTAAATAATTAGCGCTGACCTGAACTCAGTTCGCTTCTTTGAGGATGAGAACCCAGATTAAAATTCTGGCTTTGTCATTCTAGGTATGGGCGAACTAGCATTTAATCCATTTTTAATATCCCACAATTGCAAACCAATGCTGGGAGGTAGATATGTAGTTCTGGCTAAAATTCCCTCGCAATTTTTATTGATAATGGAGAGAGATCACTATGAAAGTATATATGTATGTACATTCATAGTAAGTGATCAGTGTTGATTGGCTATTAAATACAAGCTCTTTTGTAAGCACAATTGTAGTCACTTTCATTTTGTTTTATTCTTTGTATTTTGGATCTAGAGTTTTTCCCATAATATTGTGAAGGGAATTATTTCCCTTTTCAATTTTTGGGGTTGAAAATTCCTATAAAATGGGACCATTCTCAAGATCACACAACACTGCTGCAATTCGAAACAGATTTCAATTTTCCAGAAAATACCGTTCTAATTGTAAACAAATGGACAATCCCACATGAGAATTCTTGATGCAGTATGCAAACAGGCTTTCTAGGGAACAGGTGAGAAGAAGCAAAGAGATATCACTCCAAAGTGTGCTTTCTAGGAAAGAGGAGAAAAGAAGCAAAGAGATATCTCTACCAGCTTGCATACTGCATCAAGAATATTCGTGTGGGATGGCCCATTGAGTATGAGAGATAGCGACAGTCCATACTTAAATAACAATTTTAGACCAGTTAGTTATAAGTACACGTTTAGTGAATATCCTGTCAAGCAGTACTACCATAAATTTCTCTTAGCTTAAATATGGATCTATGATTATGGTGTACGGGTATTGCAGCGGAGTTTCAACTTGTTTGTAAAAGAGTCCTACAAGATGGACTACTAACCCATGAGTTTTTCCTACTTTGTAGCGCCTATTTGGATAGACTGGAACTGGTTTTTACGGCGAGCATGGAATATAGGTACGCAAACTTTTAATGCAGATGAACGAATTGGACGAACAAATTTTGTAGTACTCAATCCACGGACAAGTGTTATAAAAATATTGAAATGATTCAGAGCGAATAGAACTATTGCCGGAATGTTTGTAAAACGTAAAAGTAAAAGGCTTCAACCACATCAATATACAATGATGCAAGGACTGGAATGGATAGATGATGAAGATGAAAGTCGTAAGATACGTTTACGCAATCTTGATAATTCACATCACTGGTTGCAGAGAGTTACAAGGGAGTTCAGTTTCCAGTATCATTTCATTTCAGTTTAAACTTGATGAGAAACGTATGGAAACTAGCTAATTATAGAACACATTTCTTTAATATGACATTAACAGGAAATATTTATATACACGTTTTTTCAACGACAAATTCCCCTTCTGGTAAATTAGATACAACTGCAGAGGAGAATATACATGGTTTTAATCATTGACCTGACGAGTTCGTTTCTTAGAAGAGTTCGGATATGTCTAGACCAACCAGGACGGCATATCGAGCAAATTTTGTGATTTATATTTGAAACCTATGTCATTGTCATTTCTTTTTTATTATAAATATTTCTTATTTCTTAGCTAAGAGAATTATTATTAATTAATAGAAGTAGCTACAATTGGTTTTGTTGGTTTCATTTTTAATGTACTGCTCGACTCGTAATAATGATGTACCTACCTATAATCTTCGGATTTGCAGCACATTATTATTCTTAAATTGCAGTGGATTAATGGAGATTAATTTAATATTTATTTATTTATTTTTAGAGTTCCGTACCCAAAGGGTGCTAACGGGACCTTATTACTAAGCCTCCGCTGTCCATCCGTTCGGCTATCTATCAATCAGCGGGCTGTATCTGATGATGAAATTTTCACAGAGTGAGTACTAGTAAATCTGCTATAACAACAAATAATGCAAATAAAATAAAGTTAAAAATTAAAGGGGGTCCCATACAATAAACTTTTGTTTTTGCTCGATCTGAAAAATAGGTAAGTACATAGTGTTAAATCTTGTACGATGGTACGGAATCCGTCGTGTGCGGGTTCGACTTGGACTTGGCCGGTTTTTTAATTTTTTTATATATGTATTTGTCTGCAGAGATATGAATCTTACAGACATTATATGCACTTAACTATAATCTTAACAACAGGAACTGTGTAAAAAGGACAAAAAAAAAGAAAACAAACAAATGTTGAGTATAGAAATATATTCAATAGTTACAATTCTTATAAATAACGCTTTTGAAAGTTGCTTTACATAGATCACTAAGGGCCGTATTCACCAAGCCATTTAATACAAATTTAATTTTAATTTAATTATTATTGAGGGACCGCAATTAAATTTTTGTAGCTATTCACCAACCTGAATAAAATAAATAATTTCGGACATTTCGGACTATCAGCTGCAAGATTTCCGAATTTGGCAAGTGACAGTTCTCGTGACAGTTCATGTAATTTAAATATTATTAAAGAAGTTTTTTAGTATTATTTAAATAAAGACGTTTTTATGTATTATTAAATATAATTTATTATATATGTACAATTCGTTTTAATTAAAAATAGCCCATATTAAGCAATTCACATATTAAAAATGATTTAAAAAAAATTTGCAATAACTGAATTACGCGCAGAAAAATCGGGTTGAGTATCCCTTATATTCATTTGAGGTTGCTGTAGGTTGTCAAATACAATTTCGATTGGTGGAATTTTCCTGTCTCTTAAAAGATTGTTTAAAACAGCTGTCGCAACAATTACTCTGTTGTGGGCGCTACTCGCATTTCTAAAAAAGAAAAATCAAATCAATATCGAATCATATATGATTTCCACTTACACGTATATAAATGGACTAGTCATTGAACCAAAAATCCATAGCAGTGATTAAGATTAAATTAATTTGTATTTACTTTTTTTTAATGCACTTGAAATATATCTACACAGTTAAATTCTTGCTTCTTCAAACTTTTAACAAAACTATTAAAAATATGACATTTGACTGCATGACAATTCAATCAGCTGACATTGAAATTAAAGTTATTTAAGAGAGGGTAAGGCCTCACTTAAAATTAAATTAAAATTAAATTTTCATTAAATCGACTCGGTAAGTGTGGTTGGTGAATAGCTTTAATTGAAAAATTTTTTAATTTTGCTTGGTGAGTTTTAAAGTCGACATACCCAAAACCAAGAATCTTGTACGATACTATGGAGTAAAATTCGTTCGATAATTATCAAATTTAGAAAATGATCTCTCAATACACGCAATTCAATTCGTTCTATATGACTACCATAAAATAGACACCAAACAGCGGATGCATATTCAAGTACAACCTCACTAATAAAAAATAAAGAAATTTCAAAGTTCCTAAATCACTAAATTCCGGAGAATTCTGTTTTAAGAAATCTAGGTTTCTGTTTGCTTTTAAGACAATGTTAAAATAAACAAGGAAAAAGCTACAATTGTCTTACGACCAATTTTTATGTTTGTAATTTTGTATGGTGCAGGTTTGGTTATTAAATTGGTTTTTCGCATCTATTTCATAGAATTTATCAGTATAATAAAAACGTCTACGAATAATCGATTTAACAGTATACGTAAAATAACTCAATTTTTGTACGGCAACAAAAAGAATGGGTTTCCCGATTTAGTCCAGTTTCAAAATTGTAATTACTATATTCATGAAAACCCCGGGCAAGGGCGGATACAGCGGGGGGCGATCGGGGCGATCGCCCCCCTAGAGCTCGAGAATAAACCAAAATTTATACTCTAATCAAATGAAATAGAAATTAAAAAAAAAAACAAAAATATTTTTAAATCTTCTAAATCCGCATTAAAAAAAAATTAGAAAATAATTTCTCCTTTCACTTAATGAATACATCACTAAAGTTCTCTAGAGTTTATCATCATTTTGTATTTAATTAAATTTTAAAATTATATTACATTTGTGTATAAACTTTAAAATTCTCAAGGTATGCAAAGAAAGCAAAATCTGGCGAACTATGAGTTTTCGCAGGCATACAAAATTTTTTGTAGGTACACGACCTTGTTTCGATCCCGCAAAAATGGAAATGAGTTTTTCTGTCAAAACTTTGTACATTTTAACTGATATTTTCTCCTCGCCGTTTTGGCCGTGAATTTTGAAGGGGTAACTGTGAGTTTTTGTCAACCAGTATTTTCCAAATTATTTCTTATATTATTTATTTTACCTTTTTCTAAGTTGTAGTCGCCTTAATACTAGTGAATTCATGTAACTCATATCTTATAACTGAACTTAACTTCTTCAAAAAGATTATTTTCTTACTCAAACAACATTCAGTACAAGAAAAATTGTTGTACTATTTTGTGATCGAAAGCTCACAAAAGCCGGGTATTTTGATGAAAAGTATAGTATGTTTGAAAAATTATCATAGCCGAGGTAATTAAACTCAGATTCAGTTTTCCTGCAAATATTTAATTTAATTTTATACATATATTAACCGTACCTAATTAGCATTCCCCGAAAATTTCTTTAACTATTTAATTTGCAAGAAATTGCAGTCGAGCCCAAGAAATTATGGTGTTTGAACGAAATGCAAGCGACCTTTATATGAAAAACACCATCAGTAAGACAAGCAGGAAGTGTATGATGTCTATTTTATGTGCGACTAAATTTTACAATGCTTATGGGATCAAAAGCTTATATATATATTATATAAATAAAAGAACTCCGGGATATCAGAATGCTAATGAAATTTTCATGCTGAAACGAAAAGAAAAACCTATACAGAGCGGTCTGTAACTGATGGCAAGTGTGGTTATAGGGGGCGATGGGGGCGATCGCGACCCTAGAGCAAATGCTTGGATCCGCACTTGACCCCGGGTACATAATTTCAGCTCCTTACGTCGACGTGTTCTCAGGCAGTGTCCAGATATATAGTGAAAAATGAAATTTTTGTACGTCAACCCTACGAAGGAGTTACCTGATTTATCTCATTTTAAAAATTTATTTTATTTATATTTTAAAATTTCAGGTTTCTAGTGCAAAAATCAAATTAACTTTGAATATTATGCGTGGGTGTTCAATCCACTTTGCCTACCATCATTATTTTTATGTGTTACAAACAAAGTGACACTTATGATTTCATCATAGGGAATAAAAATGTAGCAAAGATTCACAACGATTAAATTTAGGTACCCACTTATAGGATTAAATTAAAAGTGAAGTTTCGAAAAATGGAAAATTTAACTAAAGTGCATATGTAAAAAAGCTAGAATCAGTCTAAGACCAATTCTTGTGATACTCTAGATGAATGCCCATATGTAATTTCGTATGGTCACCCATCTGTGCAAGTTTGATTTTTGAAATGGTTTTCCGCGTATATTTCTAAGACGATTCGTTGCATAGTAAAAATGATTATAACCACTTTCATAGGATTTTATATTCTAAAGAACTTTTCAGTCAAATAAAAACGTCTACGACTGATTTTACATTATACGTAAAAAAAAACACCTCAATTTTTATATGGCAACACCAAGAAGGGGTTTCCCGATTTAGTCCATTTTCGAGACTTCACTTACTATTACTAAACACCATGTACAAAATTTCAGCTGTCTACGTTGACGCGTTCTCAGGCAATGCTAAAATATATAGTGAAAAACTAAATTTTTGTATGGCAGCCTTATGAAAGAGTTGCACGATTCGTCCCATTTTCGAACTTGAATTTGTATTATTTTTAAAAAATTTCAGCTCTCCACGTTGACGCGTTGTCTGTCACTGTCCAAATATATAGTAAGGAACGAAATTTTTGTATGGCAACCCTACGAAGGAGTTGCCCGATTCGGCCCATTTTCTAACTTAAATTTACACGTTGTCGAGTTATCTTGCGGACGGGCAGTGAGATTGGTGGACAGACGAACAGTCGGATGGACAGATAGATAGCCGTACGGTCAGACGGACGGACGGACATGCAAAAATCAAAATAACTTTTAATCTTATTCGTGGGTGTCCAATCCATTTTACTCTACCATCATTATTTCTGGGTGTTGCAAATGGAATGACAAACTTAGGGTATAAAAATCAAACAGATATAACTACTGAGAATATATATTTTTCATCTTTAGTCCTCAATCATTACGTTTAGCCTTATAGTTTAATTCATTAGTTCTGGTAGGACACTGCCGATATGGTGAATAGAATTCTCATTCAAGTAAAAATGGCATATAGAGGTGCAGCCACTAAAAAAGAGTGCGAAGAAAAATTAAATGAAGTTCTAAACAGGTTGCTAGAACATAAAGTGAAAGTTAAGGAAAATAAGTGCAAATATTTTTGAACTCAATGCAGAATACTTAGGGCACGAAATAAATAAAGAAGGAACTAAACCAAGTAAGATTAAACTAGAAGCAATTACAAAAGAACCATATCACCAAAAAATCTAAGGCAACTTCAATCATATCTTAGTCTTTTAAATTTTTACATCAAGTTTACACCCAACCATTCGATGGAGTTAAAGCGTTTATACAATCTACTAAAAAAATATTCCAAATTTTTCTGGTCAGACGAATGCCAAACAGCATTGGAAAAAATAAAGTATTGTTACTTAAAAATAAAATCCTCGCTCACTACGACCCATTAAAACTAATCGTAATATCTTGTGATGTTAGTCCTTATGGCGTAGGAACAGTTATGTCACACATTATTGAAGCCGTAGAATGCCTCGTATGCATCGAGGACACTCAATAAAGCTGAGTAGAACTATTCACAACTTCATCGCGAAGGACTAGCTATTGTTGTCACTATACGCAAGTTCCATAAATATATTTATGGACATAAATTTATCTTACATACCGACCACCAACCGTTAAGAGAAATTTTTGAAAATGAAAGAGAGATCCCAGCAGTACATCGTTGTCATATTTGTCAGCACATGCGATTGTGCAATCAAATACAAAGGGGCTAAGGAAGCAAGAACGGCTGATGCACTCTCAAGACTACCGCAAGAAGAAACTACTGATATGGAAGTGGATCTGACAAATAATCTTAATTTAAGAGTAAATAATGAAATACTCCCTATCAAGTTAGAGGAAATAAAAGAAAAAATGCAAAACGATTCCAATTTAAGGCAAGTTTATACATTTTTGAAATTGAGTTGGCCTGACATGAATGACCTTTCGCCAAAATGAGATCATCATTATCCTACGAGAAGGCTTGAATATTTTACGGAGACCGAATAGTTACCCCTGAATTTCTTAAAGAAAAAGTATGCGCATAGGGATTTTTAGATCAAAATCGTTGGCTAGAAGGTATTCCTGGTAGGTAGGACTAGATAAAGATATCACAGATTACATTAGCAAATGCGAAGTATGCCAACTTTCACAAAATCGGATTAGAACACAACCTCTCCAATCCTGAAGAAAATTCACAATACAGAATCGAAAGAATACATATTGATATTTTTCATTTCGAAAGGGATCAATTTTTTTTGCTACTGGACAGTTACAGTCAATGGATAGAAATTTCGATTATGTTTTCGACGAATCGGTAGTGCAAGTATTAACATCGTGGTTATCAATTTATGGTCTCCCCAAGATACTGGTGTCAGACAATGGCCCACCGTTTAACTTCGAATATTTTATGAAATTTGACCAAGCCCATACCATACCATCCTGAATCAAGCCAGCTTGGCAGAAAGGGCGGTACAGACTGTTAAAAACAATTTGAAAAAATACTTACTAGAAATCAAGATTTCAATGAAAGAATTAAAAATGAAGTTTGCCTGATTCTTAATAAGTTACCGAAAAGTTTTTTCGTTTTATTGAACACAACATTAATAAGCCGTCGTCTTTCTAAAAATTCCAACTGTAGCGCTACTCAAAACGATTTTGGTATCTCGAGCCGCCGGATGGCATAACAAACTATCTTAAACTTTAATTTTGTATTAAAAATGTAATTGTCATTGAGAAAATTAAAAACAAAAATTTAAGACTCTTCTGAAAGCCCTTATACCCGGAATGAAAAGTGACACAGTAAATATTTGAAGTTGGAAAATCATAAAAGAAAGGAAGAAGAAAAAAAGTTGGGAATAGTGCTGAGAGTTTGAATTCCAATACCACTTGATGGCGTATAGAAAAATAAACTGAAAGTCATACGACATATATTCAGTTCTATAAAAGACTAATGACGCGTATAGGTGTTTATATAATAAATTTCAACACATTTCCACTTGCAAGAGGCTCAGTCATACGATATCGTATGAAGGTCAAATAACATTAAACAAAGAGTACAAATCGCTCCAGTTACTTGGAACTGTATATATGTTTTTATGTTTTATGAGATTCGTCCAAAACTAACTACAAACCATCCTTATGTAAGATGGTTGTTTTCATTTAACGCTCAAACAGCGGGTAATTAAAATTACACATTCGAAATAAGCATATCGCTGTTCAAGTGGTTAGAGAAGTTGTTTGTGTTAAAGTTATAATATGGTCACTGACTCGGTTATATTGATTTGGAATTCTTTGAAATAAAACACACTGATCGAAAAAAAAAAACATGTTTCTTTAACCGAGGTCGTAATTATAAATGTCAAACTAGTGTGTTCATTTTTAATAATTCTAGAGATAGTTAAAAGTATGACAAAAGGGTCTACTAGTAGCTGATTTCTTAATCAAAATTAGTGCTCACAGTGGATAAGTTACCTGCGGCTAAATAAGACCCCACTCGGTGTCATTTACTGTGTGGTTATTAAAGTGAAAAAAAAGATAAACTAAGTGCAATGTCCTCCAAAAGTATTGCTGCATAAGCTGAAGTAGAAGATATTGTTGTTGCATTAGGAAAATATAATTTCCTGCAAGACTATTAGGGATTGAGTAATCAGAAAATGTTTAGGACCTTCGTCGTTGAGACTGAAAATTTTATCAGTTAGTACTGTTATCATAATACATATAGATAATTGAAGAAAATCTTCTGCATGGTGTGAATCTTTTTAAGTATGCAATGGGTCAGCCCACACGAGAATTATTGATGCAGTATGCACACCGGTTTTCTAGGGAAGAGGTGAGAAGAAGCAAAAAGACATCTCTCCAAAATGTAGAGATATCTCTTTGCTTCTTCTCACCTCTTCCTCATAAAACCGGTATGCATACTGCATCAAGAATACTCGTGTGGAATGGCTTATTAAATGAATTGGTATCAATTGTTTGCTTAATATCTCGATTAATATGAGAAAAAGTTCTTTTGATAGATGATATTCAACAGAAAAGAGTTTACTATGCTCTGCATAGTAAAAGAATTATGGTTACCTCGATGGGCGAATAGATAACGGAGTATTTATGAGAAAAAAAATACTATATATATGCGGTTATCAAAAGTACCTTAACATTCGTGTAGTATTGATGTAGTTTCTATTATATTTTTTTTCCCCCAACTACGTTGAGATGAGTTCAAACGAGTGAGACGTGCTTATCATTGCTCCAAGCTAAAGTTTTTATTCCGCTTTTTGTACGATTATTTTAATTAATTAGTCTAACTGCGTGATTCGTTTTTTTTCATTTTTTATTTTTGTCTACTGAGATATTTCTGTTTGGTGCGGTATTTTGTTAATTATTGTTAACAAAGCTCAATACACGAATTGCGGTATATCGGAATCTCTTGTCATCACAGTGTCTTGTTTGAATTGCAACCACACATACACACTACAATGAATGATAATGTGCAGAGGGGAAATAGCGACCGTCCCAAGCGTGGAACAGTCACAGCATCTTTACCAGAGAATTCTTCATCTCCTTCTGTTGTTCAAGCAACATTAAAAACTGCAATTTCAAATGTACAGACCGACCATCATTGAGAAGAAGCTTTCTGCAATTAAAAAACAATTTGAGTTATCTCTCAACGATGTTGTTGTCGATCTTAAAGAAGTAATCACCGATTTGGAATCCCGCCTTACAATTCTTATCAATGAAAAATATAATGGCCTCAATAACAGATTGAATCTTCTGGAAAATCGTTTGCATCAGGTAAACTCATTTATAGATAACTCTGAACGTCAACAAAAACTTCTTAATGCTGCTATCACCGGAGTACCATTTATGAGGGAGGAGAGGCTTAACGAAATTTTTTCTAAACTATGTCAGTCTGTTAATCTGACTGAGTTTAACCCACCCAATCATATTTTCAGAGTTAAAACAAAGAAAGGGTCAGCTGCACCAGCGATAATTTTACGATTCAATTGCGAACGTGATAAAAGTACTCTGCTTGCAGCAGTTAGGAGTAAATTAAAATTATTACCATCTGGCTCCAAAATACTGCGACTGTGGGATGTTGGAATTGGCAGCTCGAACGATTTGTCTTCTGCTATCCATGTTAATGATAGTCTCTCTACGAAAAATTATCGCATCTTCCGTGCAGATATTAAGTTGAGGAAGGAACAAAAGCTTTCAACTGCATATACGTCATCCGGATATGTGTTTGTGCGGAAAAGGGAGGGGGAGAAGGCTTCACGCATTTTGACGCTTGAAGGTTTATACTCGCTGGAATAAATGGCTTTAACTTTGGATCACAGCAATGAAGGATTAAAAATTTTCATTTGTAATTCATAGTTCTTGATTTCTTGAATTCTTTAAGGTGTTTTTCTAAGTAATCTTTCGCTATGTTGTCTAGGATTTATTATTTATTTTATATTTTCTTTAGTTCTATAGCTAAGATAAGATTTTATTACGTTTTTTCGGTTGGGTTTTATAATTTTTACTATCGTGTTAATTTTTGTCTATATAAATCAGTTGAGTGTGAGGCCCTCGTTACTATTCGATAATGGCTAGTTTTGGCAGTCTGGACGTGGGCGCTTGCGTAAAAATTTTAATCAATATTTTCTGTAATCAAGCCAATGGACTTAGGATTGTTCACTTTAATTCCAGAAGTTTGCTACCGAAGATTGACGAGATTCGCGAAATATTTTCTAATTCATTAATTGATGTTATTTGCGTCACTGAGACATGGCTCAAGCCAGAGATTGATGATGTTACTTTAAATTTGCGGAATTATAGAGTGTTTCGTTGTGATAAACATGGGCGGCGTGCTGGTGGGGTAGCAATATTTGTGAAGGATAACATTAAATGCGAGACTTTACTTACTAGTTGCAATTCTAATACCGGAGCGGAATATATCTTCTGCGAGCTTGGTTCTGGCTCTACTAAATGCTTGATTGGTTGTATTTACAAACCGCCTTCATGTCATCATTCGAATCTTGAGAACGTTTTATTAGATGTTGTACCACGCTATGAAAACATCATAATTGGAGGTGACTTCAACTATAATTTCTTGGACCCAGCAGGTCAGTCTTGCTCATTTAATACTCTTTTAGGCTCCCTTGCATTACGCCGCGTTAACAGCGAGGCTACGCATTTCACTAGTATTTCGTCCACACTAATTGATGCTTTCTTTACATCAAATATATCTAAGGTAGTCTTTAATAATCAAACATCATTACCAGGTATCTCGGATCACGATTTAATAATGCTCACTTATGACATTTGCCTCGAAAGAGTGCGGATATCCCACACATATACCTATCGTTGTTATGAGCGTATAGATCTCCAGGCGTTGTCGGATGAGGCAGATTCTATCCCATGGAATAGTATACAATCTAAAACTACTGTAGATGAGCAGGTTACGTTTTTGTGTGACACCCTGAAAGACTTACATGAAAGGCATGTTCCTCTTATAACTAAAAGAGTGGTTAATTCTCAGTGTCCTTGGTTTTCACATAGAATCCTTAATTTGATTCATACTCGTAACAGAGCTTTCCTTATGTGGAAGCGTTTTCGCTCCTCCAATTTTTTGGGAGGAATATCGGATTCTCCGCAACCGTGTAACAAATGCCATTTACATCTCAAAAAAGAGGTATTACTCATCGATACTACGCACCGACCTCACTAATAAACAGCTTTGGAAAAATATTAAACTTTTGGGTGTAAAATCAACTAAAAGTACAAATTGTGAAGTTGATCCCGACACCCTAAATGATATCTTTTTGTCGGATCAACCTCCTGTCTCCACAGGATACAACTTGACATTTTCATCATTGTAATCATCTCAATCGCATGCGAACTTTTCATTCCAACGAGTTTCTGAAATAGACGTATTGGAAGCTTTTAAAAATTTAAAGTCGGGCTCCATTGGTTTGGACTTGATTACTCCCAGATTTGTTCGTCTATAATTGCCTAGCCTTCTTTCTCCTTTAGCTCATATTGTCAACACTTTCTTCATGATGTCACGTTTCCCCAACCATTTCAAATTATCTAAAGTAATTCCTATCCCTAAAAGTTCGTCTGAGTTTCGTCCAATTTCTATTCTTCCCCTTTTATCTAAAATCATTGAGAAAATCATGTGTACACAAATCACTAATTTTCAGTTAAATAACTCTCTTTTACATAGCTGCCAGTCTGGTTTCAGAGCAAAGCATGATTGTATTACCGCACTGCTGAAAATTACAAATGATATTAGAGAAAGTTTGGATAATGACATGTTTTCGGCGGTCGTTTTTCTTGATTTTTCCAAAGCATTCGATTCAGTCGATCATGAAACACTTTGCTTAAAACTGATAAACAACTTTAATTTTAGCGTACATGCCGTACGATTGATTTCTGACTATTTATGTGGACGCTTTCAGGCAGTCTTTTCCACTGAAAAGCTCTCCTCATTCAAAGCAGTCAATTCGGGTGTTCCACAAGGCTCTATATTGGGACCGATCCTGTTCATTATGTTCATCAATGATATATTTGGCTGCCCTCAACATTCTCGTTTACATCTCTATGCCGATGATATATAATTATACATCTGTCGTCCTATTGGTTTGGCTGAGGATGGAGTGTTTTGTATCAATCAGAATTTGGAATCAATAAATAGGTGGTCAGCTTTGAACAAACTTAAATTAAATCCAGAGAAATCTAAATGCTTAGTTATTTATAAGACATTGCTTGATCTAAACAGCTTTCCCGTGGTTGAACTCAACGGTTCCACTATCGCTTTTGCTCAATCCGCTCGAAACTTGGGGGTAATATTTAATAGAACCCTTACGTGGAATAACCATATAGATATTGTAATTCAAAAAGTATATGGTGTCCTCCGCGCACTGTGTTCATCTGCCTCATATACTCCACTCTCAACGCGCTTATTACTAGCTCGCTCTTTAATTGCTCTTATAGTAACCTATGGGTGCGAGGTCTTCTGTCAACTTGACTCGGACTCCTTTTATAAACTTAATATCGCTTTTAATTCAATAGTGCGATATGTTTACAATCTTCGGCGGTACGATCATCTTTCGCGATACGTCTCGTCTATTTTCGGATGCGGTTTTTCACTTTACCTTAAGTTTCGGTGTACCTTATTTTTGGCTAAGATCATTAAGTTTCAATCTCCTAATTATTTATACGACTGCTTACAATTTGCTAGATCTACCAGGACTGTAACATTGATTATTCCTCGGTCCAATTGTGTTACATCAAAGCGCCAGTTCTTCGTCCACGCTGTCAGAATTTGGAACATTTTACCAATTTCTTTGAGAAATTCTTTGGGGATCCTCACATTCAACTGCTTCAAAAACCTACTATTTGAATTTATGAAATCTAACTCTACTCTATTTAATTTCAAATCTAGCTCGATTGATTACTTCTTTATGACTGCAATTATTACTCCAGTTTTAAGTTTAGTTATAGGTTTACATACTCCTTGTTACTATTAGGTACAATTATTTCTTTTTTGTGTTTTTTTTTTGGCACATTTATTCACTATCTCAATATTTTGGAGTTTCGATAGGTTAAGTTTTGTTTTTCTTTTGATTTTGTATATACCTTTAAACTTGTACTAATAATAAGATCCCGCATCTTCATTGTACAATGCCTTAATCAAATAAATTGAAATTGAATTGAAAATTGAAATATTATTAATTAATCGTCGCTCATTAGACATTCATTTAATATTTAATTAAATTAATAAACAATTATGAACATTTCTAAATAAAACTTCTCTTGCTTCGTATACAATTTCATCACAGATTTGCTCTGCCCTCTGGACTCTACAAAAAAGGCCAACTTTAAGTTTTTCTTTTCCATTTTTTTTTTCGCTTTTTCCATTTTAGTACAATTGTTGGTGTAAATGTCACTCAGCTATTCTATGCGGCTAGGATTTTTGTTTAAAACAACAGCTTTTTAAAGTAGAATAATGTTAACAGTTCCTTACTATGTATAAAAAAAACAAGGTAAACAAAACCAAGATAATTTGAAAGTAAAAAATTGGGAAAGGAAGGAATTTATGCTTAATGGTTAAAGGCGATGGAATCAATCGAAATATCCACATTTGAGAGTAAATTTAACTTATTTATCCTTATTTTTACCTTTTCACTAGAAGACTAGAGAAAATAGATAGAAGTCTGAAAAAGAGAAATGAAAATTAATTTTGCATAAAAGACGGAACGAGTAAAAATATTTATGTTTCAAGTCTGGATTATTTTAATACGAATTTTGTAATTATATACTTTATTGACATACAAATTTTGTTACTAGTTCGCACGCAAGTTATGTGCGATTTAAGTTTCTTTGCAAATATACTTATGACTCTTCGAAAAAAATAAAGGCCTAAATTTTTCGATATAAAATCAGTAAATAGAATCATTTTAAGGCAGTCTAGATGTGAAAGTATAATCTGATTAAATAGTTTTAGCATATAAGAGAAAAACTAATAACAAAATATCAAATATTTTCAGATACTTATATAAGTTTCAACCCTAAAAATATGGCGTACATACCTTGTCGGACTTTGAAGTAAAAAATACCTTTATTACCTATAGTGCATTCAATAGGGACTAAATAAGGCTTTTGCTCTAGAAAGGATGGGGTAGTTGTGATTTTTATATATGTTATTCAGTTCCTAGTTCCGATGAAAAATCCAAGTTTAGACCCTTGAGGAGGGTCCGCGCAGTCCGCCATCATGAATTAAAGGTACCAAAAATTGTTTTTTTTTCAAAATAATTCTTCAACGGTTAATCCTACGACAAAAATGTAAAAACATAAATTTGAAGAAGACTAAATTCCCTACATTATTTACATTTTTTTTGCATGTCGGATACGTAACGAGTTACCGCGGCGGAAACGTGAATATTCTTCCAAAAAAATGTATACATATAGTACCATTTATACAAGATGTTTCGACCATGGTGGTCCATAGGATAGAAAATGATAGTAGTCACCTAGTCAAACAAAATATAGTATGGTAATGGGGGAGCGGCATTCAACCGTTTAGGAGTTACAGGGTGATCAAGAAAATTCGGTAGTCTTTCACAAAATATCCCGTATTTCAAAAAGTAAAGATTGTACGGCCACTTACAGAGCTCATTGTATGTAGAACTTCATGACCTTTCCAACGGCTAAACTAAAGATAATTTGTTCCCTTAGTTACTGAAAACATGTCATTTTAATCATTTTAAGCAAATATCGTCTAGAATCGGCACGACCTGAATAGCTTATGAACTAATAACTGTTTAACGGCTAGAGTGAGCATATATTAGGTAAAATTAAAGAGGAGAGTCCTCAGTTTATAGTTTTTGTAAAATAAATTATGTTAACTACCTTTTTGTAAACAAAAACACATGTCAAAGTAAAAAAAAAGGTAAGAAAATCTTAAATTCTTCGTTTAGCTCACCATAACTCCTAAGGGGAGAGGAGCACGGGGCTGGTCGAGCATTCGTTTGAAAGGCCATGAAGTTCTGCATATAATAACCTCTATAAATGGCCGTACACTCTTTACTTTTTAAAATACAGGGTATTTTACGAAACGGTTGAGATGCCGCTCCCCCCTTACCTTACAATATTTTGTTTTACTAGGTGACTACTATTACCTCCTATCCTATGGATCACCATGGACGAAACACGCTGTATAAATAGTACTATATGTATACATTTTTTTGGAAGAATGTTCACGTTTCCGGTGGTGTGGCGATTTTTGTTAGTAGGTCCCTTAAATGCAAGTTTATATTGAGTAGCGGAATGACTCGGGAGTTGAGTATTTATTTTGTGTAGTTATCTGTGGAGTGGATAAATGGTTAGTTGGAGCAGTCTACAAACCTCTCGATGTCATCTCTCTTGAGGCCTTTATTTCTGACCTATCTCATTTAGCTCCACAGTATCAACATGTGGTTATTGGTAGTGACTTTAACTTAAATTTTTTTATTCCTTCTGGTCAGACCAATACATTTCAGCTTTCAATTGACGCCTTAGATTTGCACCGTGTAAATAAACAACCTACTCATTTTTCAAGCAGTTCATCTTCCTTACTTGATATTTTTCTTATGTCAATCTTGCTTCTGTTTTATTTCGTAATCAGATATTACTTCCAGGTGTATCGGATTATGATCTTATTATGATTACGTATGATTTAATTCCAGATAAAGTTTATTCACCAAACTGATGTTAATGATCAAATTGATTACCTAAATAATTCATTAAACTATTTTCATGATAAATATGTTCCTCTCATTACAAAGAATATTGTAAATCCGCAATACCCTTGGTTTACACCCCGCATCAGACAATTAATGGCGGCTAGGGATTTTGCATTTGCGAAGTGGAAGCGATTTAGGATTCCTGAATTTTGTGAGGACTATCGAATCCTTCATAATAGGGCAAGTTGTGCTATACGCCCTGCTAAGAAAAAGTACTATTCATCAAAGCTCAAAGTTAGTCTGCCGTCTAAAAATCTATGGAAGAATCTTAAAGCCTTTGGTGTCAAAGCTAAAAATGTTTCTAATACGATACCAGATCTGGATGAGCTTAATAAGATGTTTACATCGTTCACTAATTCCTCCAATTCTTCCACTTTTTCTCCTTTAAACTATTCCTTGATTCAAATCTATGGCCACAGGAATTGAAGGAATATCTCCTAGATTCATAAAAATTTGTTTACCTTACATTCTCGTCCCCTTAACTCATATCTTCAACCTATGTCTCATGACTTCTCGTTTCCCTAATTCCTGGAAAAAATCAAAGATCATCCCTCTACCTAAAACTACAGGTGTTAATCCCTGTGAATATCGTCCACTTTTTCCACTTTTTCCATACAAAAAATGGCAACTTTTTTCCACCTTCTTTGGGGTGGCTGTGGGCTACTGAGGGGATTGTGTTTAGTGGACTACGTCACCGTGTCAGTATCATGGGGGATTTCTTTCCTATCGTCTGACTGACCAGGAGATGATGTCAGAGGCATCAGGACACTTTTGCTGGTCTGGACATCAAATTTCATACACACCCACACACGTGGACTCACACACACACCCACACACGTGGACTCACACACACACACACACACACACACACACTAAGTTATACTAAAAGATTTTCTACCAGGAGATATTCCGTATTGCACCATGTTATGAAATCAGCAACAACTAAAGCAGGATTTACATTATGATGAGATGTATTTTTTACAGAAATTGTGAGGGAGATAGTTAATTGAAATTTAAAATGCTACGGAAGCAATCATTGCAATGCCTTACACGTACGCTCCGTACTAGTTTTTATGGAAAAATGGCAAACTCTCAATTGGAAATTGTCAAGTTTTTAATCGTTTTTTCGTAGATATTCAAAGACGGATCATGGAAAGAAGTATAATTTTACAATTTCTAAAATATTTCATGAGTTCGAAGCAAAGGATGAGAATATCTAGAAAAAATTTCTCGCAAAATATCAGGTGGTACTGTAATTCAGTTCTTCAATTTGTACGACAACGAAGTTTTTATTTATTATTTATTTCGTAGGAAATAAAAAATTCAGTAACTAATCTGCTAATATGTAAACGTCAATCCATTTCGTTCCACTCAAGTGCTCACATAAAAATAATTCCACTCCACTACCGAACTAACGCCGGTGAAGATAATTCCAGTCCATTTTGTGTTCACATGACGGATTATCTCAAAAGCGGAATTTTTCTAGCAAATTATAAAGGAAAAGGACCACTGCAGTGAATCTGTGGATGCACTGCTCCCTGCATGTGGACGGAAACTACCTAAGAAATAACTTCAATATTTTCTATAAAGAAATATTTAAAAACTTTCAATTTCGGAATATTTAATCACAAACTCAAAACCTTACTTTTTTTATTTCGACAAATAATTTGACTTGACAGATATGTATATGCCATAAAATTATATTAACAACATCATTATGGCAGCACGAGTACCCGAAATTGACCAATTAGGGTTGCTAATGACAATGTTTTAGTTTCAGTAACTATGAAAACTTACTATCCTTGAGGTCTTTTTATGGTTCCGGACACATACACATTGACAAATCGAGGTCTGGAAAAAATGCAGAACGCGTTTGCTTCTCTCGTCACTCATAAAAAAAATTCCGTATACGAATTACTATCTCCCGCACAATTTCTATAAAACTTGCATGCCATCATAATGTTAATCTTCCTTAAATCCTGCTTAATGTGTTGACTTAAAATGTCTAAATTTTGATCTTCAGGTGTAATGCTTCATTGCATAAACAAATTCGTACAACCCAATAATGTCAACAAATTCACACAGCCGATAAACAAGTTCGCAGTCGAATAAAGTAAACAAATTGAGCGATTTATGTAGGGTTATGCGGCGTAGTCTTATCAGAAATCCTCTACGGGCTATGGTTTTCATGATATTAGCCATCTCACCTTTTCAGGTGTAATTAATATAACTAATAATTCAAATGTAGGCTATTTTTGTAAGTATTAAGTTAAGAATGGCTTGAATTAAAAGCTTTGATGAGCTATAAAATTAATGTAGGATGATATGTTGACTTACATAAGTAATGAAAAATTGTATAGGTGCAGCATTATTAGACAATTTTTAGTCTTCAAGTGTAATGGCATGCCTGGTAATTTGATATCAAAAAAACTCGCACAGCCGAGAAAAGTAAACAAGTTGAGCGATTTTTGTTTTTTTATATCCAGGGTTGTGTCTGTTGGAAAGTCTTCCGCTCAGTAAATATATTATCAGCAATGCCGCTTGATATTAATCTACTCTAAAGTATCATCATCCGAAATGATTTTGTATCAAGAAGGAAAAAATAGTTGATAATTCTTTAAATGCAATAGTAAGACCGAGGTACTAAAAGTTAAAAGGCTTTGGTGGATGGTTGTCAAAAACTTGAACTCTTATGTTTATACTATATATAGAGCTCATAAAGAAGGGCCGCACTTGGACCCGAAATGTCGAGCAATGTTTTAGAAAATTAAATACGTTTCAACAAAACGATCGGTGTATTCCGGAAAATAACCTTTCCAAAAAATCCGTCATTTAAGTAACTCGATCAAAAACATAAGGCCAGCTGGAAACCTATCAGCTGTAAATTCATCTATATTATTTATGTTTTACAACGGGTACTTTGCTATTGTTTCCTTAGTGATAATTGTACAGAAGGTACACACGATAATTCCCACAAATAACACAATATCCATTGTATACTAGCATTTTACTTTTTCTAATTCGGATTGAAAATTAAAAGCTTGACTGCTACCATGCTTACAAATTAGGGATTTCTATTTTCAAATTACTGGATGTTAAAGGAATCGTTTTTAAATAATACTCTAAATAGTGCGACATACAATGCAGTGAACATTAAAAAAAACCTCATTTATAATGTGATGATATGAAGAGCTAACGTTTGTGTATGATCATACCCAACTCGTCGTATACAAGCAGAAGCACCATTAACGTACGAGGCGAATTACGGCTATAAAATTCAATACAACCTAATGCTACTCCTTGAGTTATACATCTGTAAAAAGTATCTACAACTATTTGTACTTGTCTATCTGTTCGCTACTTCGTCTTTGCGTGAATTCATATATTACCTTGACGTTCAAAAAAATTATCTTTTCCTCTAGAAATACATACTAAGTAAAATTAGAAAACTCATGGAGTATTGCCCAATCTATAAAAGCGTCACTGCCGGAGTTTTGGCGCCATATAGAATAAATTCACTAAAATTAAATTGAGGGCTCTTCCGGTTCTCCAAATGCATCGGCGATTTCGAAAATTAACACATCCAAATAAATTTAGGAAAAGCGTGGCTAATTTTGCAGGTTTCGAATGTACTGAACTCAGCACTTTATGAAAAATTGTAAATTGCTAATACGCATCACAAACTTAGCATAAATAATGATTGTTAGGTTAGATATCCCTTAGACGGGTTTTTTTCTTCTCCTTTTTTCAAATTAATCTTTACTAAATATATCTAGATAACTATCATTTATATGGGTATATATGTATATATATCTTTATAGAATGTAAAAATTATAAAAAGAATTTTCTTTTTTTATATATGATTAATTCGACAAAACAAAAAAAATTTAAACCTTAAGAACCGCTTCGGCAGAGTGCAAACAATTTCAGCTACTCCAATAGTATAATTAACCTGGCATGCTATACCACTTTCTGTCTGTCCCTTATATGTCCCTCTTATATGAGTCATTTAACGGTTCCTATTAATTTTTTTTTATAGTGGGGTCCATTAAATCATAACCTACTGTTATGAAACTATGTTGAGTGATTGACGACTGGACGTTAAGTCTCGACTGCCAGCATGAGCTGACAGATCACTCGGCGGACAGCGTTGACTGCATGGCAGCACGCTAGCTTGCCTCGGCTATTTGCGGAGAGTGTGGGGAGGTTCAACGAAAAACCTGCCGCTGCCGCATGCCATATACAAAAAAAATCTCGTGCCTTAAACCAAAAACACCGGCACACATTCAGTCCTGAAGGGACCTTTACGTCACCTACGTACATCTACATTGAAGGCGCAGATGGTCTGCCTTCCTGCATGCCCCAACCACCCAACTGACTCTGAGGGCAGATATTTACAGAGTCCCTAGTAGACCTGAAAGGAGAGAGGATAGTGGACCTAGACGACCTTCATGTGAGAGGGCTCCGGGAAAGCGAAAGGAGAAAACAAAAAAAAACTCTACGGTGCCATTACGTTATAAAAAAAACTTTATTTACTAAATTTTTCTCGAAAACTCTCGTCAAATGTTACTTAAGTTGCTTTCAAATTTTGAATTTCAAAAAAATGAGTTGGGTACCAAAAATAAGGAAAATTTAAGCACAATTTAGATATAGTAGTACGAGGCATACGAATTGCTAAACGTACAAAGATATAATGTCAAGCCTAGAGTTAGTGAAAAAACTTATTGTCAATAAGAGTATTCATGTATGAATGGAAAATTTCATTATATAGTTTGGATAGAGCAAACATATGGAAATGATGAATTTTCTTTGCTGCCTCAAGAACGTGTACAAACCGTGTATAAATTACATGTACCATGGGCTGATACACACTCGATACAAAAACCGGTTTTACGTCGTGTCTAGTCTCCAGCGTGTATCATCGTGTGTCACGGGACTAAGTGAATTTTGCCGTTAACTTTGCCCAGGTTGTGAGACTTTTTGGCATCTTTTACAAAATTAGTGTCAACATACAAAAAGAGAAAGGTGAGAATTTCTGAAACTAGAAAGAGCTCAAGTAAAACAAAATATAGCTACTGCGCATGCTGGCCTTGCTACATCTATTAATCATGAAATTTCTATGAACTGAATGAGGGTTTATTGAGGATAAAAATGTTTACTAGCAGGACTGCAGTTTATGACATATATTCCTTACCCTACCCGTTCCTTATCGAAATCTCGTTAAAGGTAATATATTTTATTATGGTGTTCAAGTAGTGAAAGAATAGATGGGAGAGCACTGGATGGTAAGCCGGCATTAACTTCGTTATTGGAGCAGTATCACTAAACGAATATGGCTGCACAATTTAAGAGTTTTCCCTTTAATTTAAAACATATTTTTAAAGTGCTTAAAATATTGACAAGATGTGTAGAGTGTGTGTGTGTACTTCATAAATTAGATATAAGTTCGTGGATGTATTTTACATATGCGTAGTTAATAAAAGGCGATATTGATATTGAATGTGATTGAAGTATGATCGTTGAGCAATGTCCGTGAATATGTTGTCGATCTTGAGCGCAGGTACGTACATGCATTAAAACATAGCAGTGGTGCGGCCATGCCCTGCATTGGTACGTAACATGTTGCATATCTATACAATGAGTGATTGTAAGCGACTAGGGTTACGTGCTGCTCACTGAATAATATATAAATCTTACACACAAGCCAATCTTTTAAATGGTCTTTGCAGATAAATGCTGAGTGAACATGCTCAGAGGATATCCTCAACAACATACTCAATAGAGATGTTCAGTATTCAAGTGAATATTTAGTTCTTTGTATGCAATGATTTTTTTTTTTTTATTAAAATAAATACATACATATATATTCAAATCACTTTATTAGTAGGTATTTATTCAAAAACCAAAGTCTAGTAAAAATTCCAAAAGCAATGCTCAATCATTTAAAATTAAAATTCGCAAAGTCCAATTGTATTATCACTATCTAGAAATCGATGTACCAAAAAATACCAAGCCAAATCCAACACTTAAAGCCAATAGCGAAAATTCATATTAAATTAAATGGAATAATTTCCTAAACCAGTTTCCAGAATTACAACGAAAAAATTTCTGAATGTTCTCAGAAATGATTAAAATGTAAAATTCCGGGGCAATTCTTCAATGTAGCGTACTAGATGTAAAAATTCCAATTTATCAGCCGCAAGCAAAGCGTTGTTGAACATTTTTTGCGAAAGAACGAATGGATTAAATATTTACTGTTTAAACGCTCGAAGCTTGAGGTCAAAGTTTAATAAAATTTTGCAAATTTTGACAGGTTTCAATATATCTCGGCATTTTAGTAAGAGAATCCTGGCTAAATTTCAATGTGCCTTTTTCCATGTTTACGATACCTGGATATAGGCTTTTCCGCAATAACATACGGGATTGTTTGGAGGTGGTGTGTATATTTTTATCAGAGATAAAATCTTTGTTCTCGGCTGCTGGGGGTTGAGTTTCTGTTTAGAGAGATTAGAAATTGAGCACAAAAATGCTTAATAGCCTACTTTGCGTTCTCTGAAATTACTTACAGTTACTCGAATGTCATTATCAGCGGTGACTTCAATGTTAATTTGCTGCACCATTCTGCTACCTCTGAAAACTGCAATCCACCAATCTTTGTACCCTTTGTACCTTAATATTGTAAATAATCTGGCCACATTTTTTAATACCTTCAATCCTTCCATACTAAACCTTATCAGTGACTTTGATGATGTTCAGAGATTATAACAACATTATCCCGTTGACGAAGAATATGCATTAATGTCTTGGGATTCTGTTAGTTTGTATACCTCCCAGGACAACCAAATATCCATTTTAACACAGCGTCTACAAATTGCATGGCTATTGCCATTTCCATATGGTATGGACAGTATAGACGCTTGAGCCATAGCCATTTCTTATGGCAAGGCTCATGGCAATCTGCATGGCAAACAATTATGACAAAAAATTATGGCCAGCCATCGCGATGAACATAAATGTGATATTTGATCACAGTAAACCCCTGTTCACGAGCGCGATAAGATATCGTGTGAATTTTTAGTGACGTCCTGTTCTTCCTATAGATCTATCTCTGTTTATGACTGGTTTTTATCGCGCGATACGTTCACAAGGTTGACAGCGGCTATAACTTAATTTGTTTAGTTTTATAGTAGATTACTGTATTGACATGTAATTATGTTTATTTCCATATTATAGCAACTTTCAATATCACTGAGGAACATTAGCAATCGATTACAAATGTAAACAAACATAAATGTTGAGGTTAAGGTGAAAATCGCACCAAACTAAGAGCATTGCTGTGATAAATTTTTGTATCGCACGAAAAGTAGAAAGAGTAAGCATGTTAAGCGACAACAACATTGCTGCAGCCAATCAGAGCTCTGTCGCATGTGATAAATCGCGCTCTTGAACAAGCAATAAAGATGCCGTGAATTGAAAAATTCGGTGTTTATGTTAAAAGTGGCGATTGAGAACTAAATATTGTGTGTGTTTCTATTTTATGACTTTTGACTATATGTTGTTAGAGAAAAATTTTCACTTTCATCTTGTATTTTTGCACGAATACACAGCTGTACTCTCTTCGATGTCATTTCTTTAAATCAAAATCTGCGCCATGAATTGCCCACCCCAAAATATTTGACAGCTCAAGCCATTAATTATGGCGATGGCAATAGATATGGCATAATTTCATGATGTACTTTCTTTTTACTAAGTATTAATGTGCCTCTTCGCTCACGCAGTAATGCATTACTGTTGAAATTAGGACCATCATCGCTTAACGCGATTCGCTATATAAAATAATCTTAAATCTTTTCTTTATATATGCAAATAAGAGTGTCCTCCTCTCCGTTCCCTCTGTCAGTAGAGGATTTAGCATTGAAATTATGGGGGAGGGGGTCATCTCACAAATTAAGTTGAGCAAAAAAACATCCAGCTTCGTAAGTTGTTTAGTTTACCCACTCCAAGTACGAGTCGAACTCGCACAGGAATGGTTCCGTACTATCGTACAAGATTTAACACTATGTACCTATTACGGTGCATGAGATATACCTCGCTGACAGAAAGATGGATAGCGGAGCCTTAGTAGGGGTACGGAACCCACAAAATGAGCAAGCCGATGGCACGAATACATCCTTCAAAACTGGGTATGACCTTTTCCTCAAATGCAATCCAGAACTAGCACATCCAATTCCCGATGGCCTAACCGAAGAAAGAAATACGTTTTCTGAAGAGGTTATTCGAAAATGGTTAGATAAGCTGCAAAATTATATAAATGAAATGAATGCAGCAGATATATTTGAAGAAAAAGTTGTTTTTCCTACGTACGACCACCTAGGGATGTAGTCAATAGCCATTCCAGAAGACTGGTTTTTAGTTCGTTCTGAGCCAGGTTACCCTGTTAATTACTGAACAAATTCAAAAACATGTGAACTTTTTTGTTAACGGCCACAAACCCCATTTAACATTGGAGCAATGCAAGTTGTTGAATTGTTGAATTGGACATGAAGCCCAGACTGCTAGCATGAGCTGACAGATCACTCGGTAGACAGCGTTGACACGCAAGGCGGCACGCTCGTTCGCCTCAGGAGAGTGTGGGGGTTCTACGAATACCTGCCGCTGTCACTGGTCATATACAAAAAATAATTCGTGCCTTTCATACAAAAAAAGAAGCACACACCCGGTTCTGAAGGGACCCTTACACCACTTACCATTACCTTCGTGAAGGCGCAAATGCTGGGCCTTCAGCTACATTGCCCCATATCGTTCAGTGTCCCTATAGATCTGAGAGAGAGAGTTGAGCCAAGGAGCGGACCTATTCAACCATTATCAGCGAGCGAGGGCTCCAGGAGAGAGAAGGAAGAGAAAAACTCTTCAAGGTTTCATTGACCAATGCTCACAATTGTACGGTTTATTCTGATACTTCAATGCAATTATTTGTCGTACACTCCTATCCCGTCATTGGGCGGGGTATTACTATTTCCTAATATAATATTACAAAAATGACCGGTTCATATATATTCGATCTTAGCTGAACGTTCTTATCTTATTTTTACTTAACTATATTTGATTTCCTTAAATATTTTTTCTATTTTGTCTTTAACTACTACAATCAATACCAAGCTAGAAAAGCTGGACCTTATGTGTCTCTGTGTTCTCGTCTTTTCTTACTACAAAGTATTTTCCCCAAAAAATGGTGAACCATATATCCGTAACAAAAATTGTATAGATAATATACATATATGAGGAATTATAATTTAATAATACAATCAGAAAAATATATAGGTGAGTAAAGAAACATAAACTGAATCATCATGAAAAGAAGCAACAACTTACATGGTTTATGTTGGTGAGATCCAACGCAGAGGCGCCTCCGAGGATGACCTGTTGAGTCCCTATCAAAAAAAATTAGTTCGGCAGTATTTATAGTATTAACAAAAAAATTCTATCACTATATTGATGTAAAACTATGCCGTCCGTATGTGTCTCGAAATCCAAAATAGTTACAAGATGTATACCAAAAGCCAGCCAGCAAGAAGTGTATACCTTGACCGTCAGCCATGAGTGAAATAGAGGTCACTGCCCACAAGTTCAAAGTCGATTTAGTGAAGCCTTCATTACAACGTTCTTGAGAAACTTTATCATAACCGCAGTATCAGCGATGTATATATTTATGAAATAAGTTATGTCGGTGTTGTCTACCTCCCAAGTAATAGAAATACTATTTTTTCTGAGCTCTCCAAGAGAAATCTTCTCACCCCCTCGTCTTCACAATGAGAAAGTAAATTAATAAAAATTATTTTTTTCACGCCAACTCACTCGTTATGTCTAGGTGACTCGTTCTATAGGCAGGAAAATTACTTCCTTGAAAATTTTTCCGAAAGTCTTCCAACTAACGATACACAACCTTTATGAACTGTGCGGATATAACTAGGGGTGCTCCCAGGTCCCGTATTCATGTGTGACATCCAGTCAGTGAAGATGAAAAAAATTTCTGGACAATGGTATACGAAGAAATTCGAAGTGGGCTCTAGGCCTATCCTTAAAGCGTCACGGAGGGTTGACAGAAGCGATAGTGCTTCGGTATAATATTTTACAGTCACGCTGTCGTCCTAATCGATCGATATTCTACGAATACAGGTGGAGTGGCAGAAATTTTCCCAGGATTTCTTTAAAATCTCTTTCTCTCGACTTGCAATGGGTATTAAGGATGATGCACTTAGATCAGATGCTTCGCTCTTTTGCCCAAATTTTTATGTTTGCCCTGCCGATTAGTAATTTTTTTGATTTCTTTTTACTACTTTCAAAACGCTGCTCTTTTTTTTCACCGCTTAATTTTTGACAGCCCTTCTTCCTCGTCATAGAACTTTCTATCTGGAAGTACCCCTTCATGTTATTTAGGTGGGTTTCGGTTAGCACCGTCCACATAGGCAATAGCTTACATGATGCAGCATGCTGCTCCGTGTGTATTCGACCATAACAAAGTTTTTCAGACAAACGGGATAGTTTTATATGCATTTCCCCCTAGCACAACTCATATGCTACAACCAGCAGATTTTAATGTTTTCAACTAATGCTCCATCAAACGAAACTAGAGTGGTTAAGTGAAAATCTTGTTTTAAAGAGATGGGATCTTAGGCGCATGGAATACGACGCTATCCAAAGATCTTATCATTCAATCTCGTTTAACACATGTGACATTCCCTCGAAGTCTACAAAAGTGTAAAATCAGTAAGCGAAATCAAGGTACTGTCATAGAAAAAACTATGGATGGGATCGAAAGTAAGGGAAAGCAGATTATTAATGAAAATTAAGAGGAAAGACGGTTAGATAATGAAGTCCTGGGACGCATCGGAATTTATTGCTTCAGAACAATCTTTTTATAAAAAAAAAAAAAAAATGTTTTAAAAAATTAAAAATATTATTTTCTTAAAAAAATCTACTGTGAATGTTCATGTTTCAGATTTTTTAGGATTTTTTATTCATTTAAAGAAGACTACTACTACGAGGAAATGAAAGGAATTGTCGAAAAAGAACGCGTGGATTCTAATTACGTACGTTACGTACGCACTTGCATCTTATTTGCGTGAATGGCCCCGAAGCCGATGCCTTTGCCTTTCTGGTGCTGTGCTGGACAAGACAAAAGTGTCAGTGACAGTAAGTGGGCGTGACGCTGGTGTGTTTTGTGTGTGGTGATTACTATGAATATTTCACTTCAAATGTATTTGCACTTTGCAGCACGTTTTGCTTTGTTTGATCATTGTAATTGTCAATGTCATTGCTTGCTAGCCTGATGCTGATTTCTGTGTTTGATAATTGCTATATAAATTAATCACGCATTTATGTTATGAATTTGTGATTATTTTTCATTTCTGGTGATTGCTGCTGTTTGTTGTTGAGATTATATTTATACCTACAATAAAATCCTGCGTAAAATTTTATTGGCCTTGGTATTGACAGCACATCAGAAATGAGAGGTGAAGTAGACATTTGACGTAACTCAGCATTTTACGAAAACTCTAGACACTTCATGGAAAGTAGGCAAATAATGTAACGGTTTTGACTTAGCCCCTTTTTATACCCTAGATGAAATCTATAGGGTATACTAAGTTTGTCATTCCGTTTGTAACACCTCGAAATAATGATGGTAGAGCAAAATGCATTGGACACCCATTCATAATATTAAAAGTTATTTTGATTTTTGCAGGTCCGTCCGTCCGTCCGTTAGAATACGATTAGAGAAATTGAGCAAATATTTCTTTTATCTTGGATGCATTTGCTAATCTCTACATATGTGTGCTGCGGCTGCTATGAAAAAAATTCCTCGAAAAGTTGCCCACAGTTTTAAGACGCAAAGTGAGTTTGCAGAATTTTAAGATAGTTTTAATTTAAATGTTAATCAGATTCTAAAATCAAGAGGTACACGCTGCTTGAAGCTGGAGCAAGTCATTATAAGAATTTTTGCTTTACTTCATTAATTCACTCTCTTTACTTTTGAAAGTCCTAATAATTTTGATGCAAATTCAATTCTTGATTGTCTGAATAGTTCGCAGATAAAATTGTATTTATTATTTTTGTGCTATATTTTCGGTGAGATTAATAATCTCAATAAAACCTTCCACTCTAAAAAAATTTTAATACAAAAACTAAGACCTTTAATTGAAAATAACTTCAAAAATATTTTAACAAATTGTATAAAGCTAGAACACATTCAGTTGACTGCAAATTTAATTACGGCACATTTCATCTTTAACAATCAAGAATGTTTTTTGGAATTAAATTTGCACATTTTCAATTTTCAAATGCTTTTGAAAATATTAGAATTGTGCCAACATATTAAAAAATTCCTAATGATCACAAATTGAGACAATTAGAACATTTGGATCCAAGGAAGATTAGATCAAGCAAATTACTTCAATACTTCCATTAGTTGAAACCTTTCCTTTTCATAATGAAATAGATAATGAAAAACTTACTTCAGAGTGGAGGCTCCTCATAATCTTTACATAGTTAGATCAATTTGTTGATTGTTGTAACGATATTGCTAAAACTTGGCTAAATTTGTCAAAACAGAAAAATCTTTTTGAACAACCAATTTTTGAGAATCTTTACAACTACATAATTAATTTATTTGTTCTTCCCCAAAGTACGGCTGCTGCTGAACGAGCATTTTCAGATTTTAATAACTTAAAAGAACGTAATAGGTTTAGTATTGAAACAGTGTCGGCTGTACTTCTTTGTAGGGATCGGTTTAAGTTTATAAATATGCACTCGCTTGAAAAACATTGCATGGTTGCCGATGTAACTTATGTGCGAATGTTGATTCTCCGTTGCTACTTAACAAAATTTCATACAATTTAAGAAAGTTACCTCTGTTGCATGTTAACTCCTCAAGTTTTAAGTTTAGCATGTCTGAACCTATAATCGCATGTACATTGCTGTTAATAATAATGCTGAGCAGTTTTTTCGTTAACGTTTCTAAGGTTTTAGAAAAACGTTACATAATACTTAAATTTTTTGTTCTATATTGCATTGCATGTCATTTCATCCAGTTTTTGGTTTATGTTTAGTTTAACATACTATACTAACATTGACTAAGTGATGAAAAGCATTTATTGTTGACCGTTTATTTATTAAACGACTCCCTAAAGCGAGCTTTTATTAAGCTGGTTCTGATAATCATAGTACAAATATTTAAGTACAAAGTGATCAAAGTCGATATTTTCAATTGTTTGATAAACCTTTTGAACGCAACTGACTTTTATTCTAATTTGTTTAAATGATTGAAAATATTTCCAGACCACCCCTGATACTGTGATTAATTGCTAAAACAAGATAAATCCACGAAGTAGTTTAATGTTACAACTTTTGCTAATTACCCAAAATGAATTTAATTAACAATTTCTGAAAATCAGTAAAGATTCATCGCATGATGAAAAATATTCAAAATTTTGAACGAGTTCTTGGCCCATAAGATGAGCTTACACGCAGCACACGAAATTTCAGGTTTCTCTTTCGTAATATGAATATGGCTATTAGGCTGTCTTCATGTAACCAGTTTTTTTCTTTTTGTTGATCAATAAAATATTTTTGCTTGGAATAGTAAACAAAATTATATATTTCGTTTTAGGCATAATAAAGTCAATTAAAATAAGCCTAACGTTTAGTATAATTTGACCAACTTTTGTTTTTTGTTGTCAGATTTTTCAGTTTCAAAGAACGTTAACATAAACAATATCTCTTTTTTTGATGATAATACAATTTGACAAAAATAAAAGAATTAAAAAAAATTGGGAAGGCACGAGCAGACGTAAACAAACTTGTTTTAAAAAATTTAAAGAATGTCGTCGCTAAGGTATCTCCGCACCAACTTAGATTTTAATACGCTGATTGGTAATAGACACGAATGTTGTATATTGTAATGCAAAATGGTTAGCAAATTATTTAAGCATAATAAAAATTTCCATTTACACCTGATTAGAACGTATAAAAGGAACGCGCCTGGAAACCATAGCTATAGTCGATTTGTAAATTTTCTTGAGTAAAAAGCATTTTGGTGACTCTGCTAAAAATGCGTACTTTACTAATTTGTGCTACACTTTTGGTGATATCAGCTTTAGGATGGGCTATTCCTGTTGAAGAGATATCTGTTCCAGCAGTTGAGGAACAACCTGCTATAAGGATTGTACGTTCACCAGGTTATGGCGGTCATGGGCATCATGGAGGTCATGGACATCATGGAGGTGGAGGATCTCCATACGGAGGCGGTGGATTTCCATTCGGTGGCGGTGGCGGTGGTGGTGGCGGTGGTGGTGGTGGTGGAGGTGGTGGCGTTAGTGGAAGCTTCAGTCAAGCAGAAGCATCAGCAAGCTCTGGAAGTTTCGGTGGAGGCTTCGGTGAAGGAGGTGGACAAGGTCAAGGAGGAGGCGGTGGAGCATTTGGGTAAACGATTAATAGATACAAACTAAGTTGAAGTAATTAAACGAAATAAAATAATTTATTGAAAATTTTAAGACATCGATTTTTTATGTTTTTAAATGTTTTCACCCAAAATGTTTGTTTAAATAATACACATATAGTGATATATAGTGATAAAGTCAGATAAAGTCTTGTTAGAGTATAATTGTCATCTGATAAAAGAATTTTGAATTAACCCGATTTACAGGAAGCAAAGGGAAGTTCATTTATTTTAAAAAACTTCAGTAAAAAAAGATTTTCCTCCTATATCTTAGATGTACAGGAAAGACAGAAAAAACAATTTTAAGGGAAAGGACAGCAGCCATGAAGTATATTTCGCTGTGATTTTCTTATTATGCTCGAAAGGAATGATGCTTAAAATAAGACGAAAGAAAAGACATAGGGTATATCGTTTTCTATTTCCAACGATTCCAAAAAATATTCTTAAGCGATAGTAATGCTTTTTGAATACGGTAAATCGAATCTGGAATAAACTATCTAAGGGGTTCTAACTAAAAAAAAAAAAAACAAAAAACAAAAATTACCTAGAATGAATGCAGTGAGGTTGTGAAGATTATTTGATGATGATATAATAGGGCATGAATTGAGAATAGTGTCTACTTAGCAAAAAAGTGTGTGAATCTCTGATTGAAAAAAAAAAACAGAAAATATTATAACTCCTTCAATTGCTTTTTTGTAGAAAGTATGCATAAATTTATATTTTACTCATATGCCTGAATATTATTATTGATTTTTTCCACTATTTGGTCAAGAGTGAATATTGATCAATTGAAGAAGTATTTCACACCCACAAATATCTTAAGTGAAAATGCGTTATCAAGATAATTTTGGAAGTAGAATCTAATGTTCTAAATTAACTGAAAAATTAACATTAGTATGTCTACTACCTATTCGTGTAACACCGTTCTAATCCAAACACGAGGAAAGATTCTTTATTCAGTTATCTAAAATTTTGTAAGTTCTTAATAAAAGGTGTCTAAACATGATTTTGAATTTTAGAATAAAAAAAAGATAGCATTTAATTAAAATTCTTTCAAATTTTATTGATGTACATATAGTATAAATGTTGACATGTGGGAAGTGGTAATGAGTTTTTTACTCTTTCGAGACCCGTATAAAATACAAGTCTACAGGCAATTCTCAACCTACTGCATATGAGCAGAGAAAATTAAAAAACAATTACCGAGGTACTGTCAGTCACTGTAGTGTAGACAGAAGGCAGTTTTCAGGGTTCATTGCTGTCCTGATTAGATCGCCCTGTTTCTACTGATCGAAACACTTTACATACAGTACCTAACTCCCAAAAATTTCTTTATGGAATTTTTGGTCTTCGGCTTTTAGGCCAGTAACTGACAGTACCTCGTTACTTGTTTTTTAAATATTGACATTACTTATGGTAGAAAATGTCAGCCAAATGATTGCGGTGTTTGATTTTCCTTTTTTTTTTATTATTGAATCATGTCAGAATGGTTTACTTACTTTTCAACTAAGAAGAACCCAGAGGAAAGAGTCCAAATTCTTGGTGGCCAGTATTGGCCACACGCACGTGCGAGATGCAAAAAAGGTGGCAATTAAGCGGGTGAAAGACGATAATTTGAAACGAATCAAACAGCCAAAATATTAACTTTATGCAGGGAATCGAAAACTACCTCACCATTGTTAGAGAAGTTGGATAAGTTGTTTCTAATGGCTTCGACAAGACACTTTGCTACCTTTACGGCTTGCCTTGATCTTTTGTCTGATACTCTCGTCAAACAGAAAATTTTCTCTCTGCATAATAGATTCGCAGGTATTCCGTACAGTCTTATCGACTGATTTCAGCTTTGGACATGAATATAGTTGATAGGCACGAAAAGCAGACTCTTTAACTCTTATAGTTTAGTTGTACTTATCATTAAACAAAGAGCGATTTTGCTGTTGTTGAGATCTGTGGTAAAAATACGGAATGTATTTACAGAAAAAAACAAATCAATTTTTTCGACCCAGCGATCAGAGAGGTCTCATCAGTATGGTTTATCTGATCGCATACCATAGAAGTTCGATAATAGGGTCATCTAATTGACCATACAAATACTTTTTATCAAAAGCAAGTGTGAATCATATGGTAGGAAGATTTGTCATTGCATTTTTTAAATTGGTTGATTATTCCCCCTGTCGCCATAAAGCACTGGATAAACCAAGTAATACTTTTAGGCGGAAATTGTCCACCTGAATTGTATTTACACATGACAAGACACGCAAACCCAGCTGTCATTCATTATACAACACTTATTTGCAGACTAGGTTCCCAGCTATATATGTATTTACTAGCTGCAACCGCAACGTAGCGCCTAACTGGTAACCAATGCCGCTGTCTACTTTCACCATCGACAACTCCAGATGGTACGAACTTTTACTTGCTCGCTACGCTATATATCTTGTTATCAGTTAAATGAATTCGATTCAGATTTCATCAAAAAATTCTATTTAACCATCCAAATCAACAAATTTAACAATGTATCTTTGTAGCACTACTGACTTTTATATTGGAGACTATCATCTACCCCACATCAACTTAAATAATAGAAAAAAGAATTGAAATCTTGACGTAGTTCTTCATTAGGCATCAATTTATATTCTACAGTATTTTAAGCTAAAGCTAGTACCCTAGAGTTACTTGCCCGAATCCATAAATTAGTAGCAGAGGCGACAGGTTGGAATTTCTTCTTGTACGTACATGAGCAATTTATAATGACACTTCGGTGTACTTAATCCAATACAAGCGTACGACTCATCGTGACCTTGATTCTCAATGAAAAGATATTTTATTTAGTATTTTGTTTTTTGTTTTATTTAGTAATTCCACATTTCTGTGGCCTGCCACCACCCGCAGTCTATCTTCACTTCAATCGCAATTACATGAATATGTAAATTTTAAGTTATGAAACTTGTTTTTTTCTTTTAAATTGTATAATTATGTAAAAAATCTAAAGAAATTGTAATTATGTTTTATGTGTAAGCTTAATTCACTAAGATTACGTATTCTTTCTATTTACTTACAAAAGGTTAAAACAAAAATTTAAGTCGTATACTGTAGAGATATAAATGTGTATACTTATAATCATTAAAAAAAAAATTTTTATAAAAATGGTCCTTACCCGGTATCCTCCCCCAAATACATTTGTGGTTGGCTACAGGTTTCTAGCTAGTTGTTGAAATTTTATTTAGTTTAAAAGATGGTAATAGTCTTGATTTAATTAATTCTAGGCTGGCTTTCCTTTCGGTCTCGATTCAACACTGGTTTTCAATTAATTGTGTATTATTGCCACGTTTCACCAAATACAAGATGATATCTTTTTTTTTCTTTTCTTAGACTCTAATGTGTGATCTGTGGAGCCCCAGCCTTTGACCCCCGTTCGAAGATCAGTATGTCAGAACAGTATGTAGGCAATTTACTGGGTGCTTGGAGAGTTGTGATGCTTATTAATTGGCTTCTGGAGAAACCCCATACAGATAATCTTTGTATCTAAATTGGTGAATTCTAATTGTACTTACTCTGAATACGTGGCCAGCTGCGATCGGCATATCGGAACAGAGATTTTTCTTCTTTCCAATTCACTTTTTTGGACACCCCCTCCGGTCCTATAGTAGGCTAGTGATCCGCTAATATTAATTTATAATTATTTGGCCACTGTTATTGTCTTCATTATTTTTTTTCCAGCTTCCACTTGGTAAATTATAATTAATATGCCTAACCTTGAAACTTTTAGTTTTTATACCCTAGATGAAATCTATAGGGTATACTAAGTTTTTCATTCCGTTTGTAACACCTCGAAATAATGATGGTAGAGCAAAATGGATTAGACACCCACGCATAATATTAAAAGTTACTTTGATTTTTGCATGTCCGTCTGTCCGTCCGTCCGTGCGCGAGATAACTCGAGGGCGTGTGTACTTGGAGAGCTGAAATTTTGTACGCGAACTTAAAAAAAAAAGTAAAATTAAATTCGAAGATGAGACATCATGCAACTATTTCGTCGGGTTGCCGTACAAAAATTTCGTTTTCCACTATTTGTATATTTGGACACTACCTGAGAACGCGTCGACATAAAGAGCTGAAATTTGTTACATGGTGTTTTCATTGTAACAGGAAATAAAATTTCAAAATGAAATAAATCGGGCAACTCCTTCTTGGTGTTGCCATATAAACATTTAGGTTTTCTACGTATACTTTGAAAATCAACAGTTCCAGACATTTTTATTGTACCAAAAACTTGTTTAGAATATGAAATCCTATAAAATTGGTTGTAATCATTTTTTCTGTCCATTCTAGAAATATATGCGAAAAAGCACTTCAAAAATACAAAATTGCACAAATGGGTGACCATACGAAATTTCATACGAGCATTCATCTAGGCTAGGGTATCATAAACCAATTCTAGCTCATTCCAACTCTGTCTTCTCCTCTTTTATAGGGCATTCCTACCGAACGTACCACACAATGAAGATCCTACTAGATATCTCCACTTAAATTAAGATAATTTGGTTAGTAAAAGTGCAAAAATTGCACTCTAATTAATCCTTAATTGAGTCAAAGATGGATAATAAAAGAATTTTAAAAACTTATATATTTACAAATTCTTAATTAAATCATAAATATAAGAGAAAAAAACAGCCGCCTCGTCCGGGATTTCAAACCGGGACATTCCGCTTTCCGGGCGTCTGCTCTTACCTCTGAGTTAATGAGACAGATGCTGTTGATTTGATTTAGAATCATTAAAAATAAAAGTTCTTAAAATTCTTCTTGGGTCAGCGAATCTGTAGTATCCAGAGATTTTTAGGGATAGTGGTGTGAAAAGTAGGTCTAGCCAAGACATCTACATATCACGCCGGAATAATCTTGGAATTCATACTGTATTGTCGATTCCTGATGTGGGTAACCTTTCTAATTTCAGACGAACTTAATTGCGAGATATCAATAATTTAGAAAACTCGACTACGTTCATTACTTCTCAATAACAGGCGCGCAGAGCTTAGCAGTAACCCCCTCCGTAATCATGAATTCGTTATTATGAGTAGAGATTACCGAGCCTCGGCAAGTTAAGTGGATCAAATTTGCCGTGGTGCAGCGACACAGAGTAAGGAGTTTGATTGCCTTCAAGAAATGGTCACTCTAGGTTATATTGACTAGCATAAGGTACTTATTTGTTTTGGGTTCTATTATATACTTTGGATTCTATTATTTGTTTTGGATTCTGACTCTGACGGCTATCTTACGTAGCACACTTCTACCCTTACATAAGTTTTGCTCTATTTTCATTAAAACTAATTATTAATTTAATTATTCCCTAAGACAAACTCTTTTTTAATTTCCGTTTAGTTTCAATTTAATCTATTTCTAAAATACTCCAACCGATCCCAAAACTTTCATTTTTTCAGTCATATCTTCTTAATTGTTTAGACGTGTGTCCTTGTTCAGGTGCTCAGTATACCTGTTCAATCAGCGGTCAGTTCGCTGATCCTTCAGTTCAATAGAAAATTACCTTAGTTTGCTTACTTGCAATTTCCAATTTCACCTCGAGCCCAACAAATTGGCTACGAAATATTTTTCTAATTGTCGACCTTGCACTTAATTTTCCTGATTTATTTAAACAAAGAATTAAAATTCAAGGTTAAATGAGCTGTGCATAGTTACTGCGAGCTTTAATTGTTTTATTATTATATTTTTTTTTTTTTTTATATTTATTATTGAACTCTTTTCAGGCAACTTAATTAAGTTATCTGGAAAGGTGATTGATTCGTGATACCAATTTAAGGGTGGGATATAGTTGTGATTTTTATATACGTTATTCAGTTCTGGGCCCCAATAAAAAATTCAAGCTTAGACCCTTGAGGGGGGGGGGGGGGGAGGTGCGCGGCCCGCCATCTTGGAACAAAAGTACCAAAAATTGGTTTTTTGAAAATAATTCCTTTTTTGTAACAACACTTTTTTTTAAGTCTGATGTGTAACGAATTCCAGCGGCGGAAGCGTGAACATTCTTCCAAAAACATGTATACCTATAGTATACCATTTATACACAGTGTTTTGTCCATGGTGGTCCATAGGGCAAGAGGTGATAGTAGTCACCTAGTCTGAAACAAAAACTTGTACAGCAAGGGGGAGCGGCATCTCAACCCTTTCGGAGTTACAGGGTGATTAAGAAAATTTGCTAGTCTTTCACAAAATACCCTGTATTTTAAAAGCTACTGAGTGTACGGCCACGTACAGAGCTCATTATATGCAGAACTTCATGCCGCAAAAATGTAGGGAATTTAGTCTTCTTCAAATTTATTATTTACTTATTTATTTATTTATTTAAAAACATTGATTACAATATCTTAACTTATAAGCCTAATGTAACCTACATCGGACCACGCTGGCAATTGTTTGCCTATTTTTATGTCATTAGGGGAGTGGATCTAGATTATCTCAATCCCTATAGCGTCATTTATTTTTGAAGCGGCCGTGTAGATTATTCTGTCCGCGTTTAGTCTCGTTCTTGTTTCTGTATGTAGGTGTATTTTATTCTCGTTATTTAGTTATTCATATTCCTTCTCTTTTGTAATGACGGATTTAATCAGAACTTTCTAGAGCGAAACGCTTTCCACCGAGTTAAGTTCGTCTGGATAAAAAGGGATTTTCCTGAGGCCTGAGGGTATACTGGAAATTTTTCGGTACTGTCCAGAACGGGTTCGTCTGGTGTCCATGCAATCCATATGTACTCTAGTTAGTGTATGAAGTGGAGATTTTTTGTATTGAACTGTTTTGAAAACAAGGTTTCCAACAAGTTCTTGTGTTCTTTGAGAGATAGTGGGAAAGCCTGCTCGACTAGGAGGCTGGCGATAGGCGTGGTGCGAAAACCACCAAGAGAGACCCTTGCTGTGGCATTAAGTGCACACTGAGAGAAAAAATTACTACTTTGAATGTAGGCATTTTTTTTTTTTTGCCTACATTCAAAATAGTAAAGTAAGTTGCGATATGTAATATTCCTAAATGTTCTGTAATCGGATTTACCAAAAAATTATGTAAATTGTCCATATAAATAGTGTAAGAAAAAAGTTTTAAATACGTAATTCTCTGTATTTAATGCCCAAATTAATTGATTAACAAGTAAAATTGTACTTGCAAGGAAATAAGTTTTAAACATGTAATTTTCCTTCTTTAATGCGCAGATTGACGGAATTATAAAAATAAATTATGTATAGTCTCTTAACTGCCTTCCGCAGATCCTTGTCTACTAATTTCCCCAATTCACAAAAAAGGTAGCTACCAAGTGTATTCGTCCTACGCTGGGCAGGGTTGGAGAACTTACACAGCAGGTTTTGAACTCCCTCAACCTCTTCGTCGTCCATACAGCTTCTTCAGAAGTCTTTGTGTGGAGCTTGCAAGCGCTCTGCACGTTGCGATTCTTAGCAGAATTTCTCTGAACTTAGGACATATCTTGGGCTATAGTTGGCTTGAAATCGCACATGTGGTTAGTTCTCTTAATCTACATGCTACTGATTACGCAGCTTACAGGCCTGTAAAATCATTGCCACTCAACACAAAAGTCACTGCATGAATGAACCTTTCTCTCTCACTTCTCGTTTATATTTAATATCGTCGCTTCTTAAATTTAGACATAAAATTTACTTAATTTACGGTATAAATGTGCACAGCATTTCAAAGTGTGGACAAAATTACGTGATTCATATTTAATGTAAACGTAATTAAATTACTTTAAATTATTTCGACTTAAGATTCCTTGATTTCTTTAATATTACATGCATTTTATTAGTAATTTCCTCCAGGGTTATGTAAAATTAAGGAAAAAAGTAGTAAATTTCAATTTATTTTTCTCAGTGCAGTTTGTCCAAGGATCATCCGTTGAGGAATTATTTTGAAAAAAAAAAAACAATTTTTGGTACCTTTAATCCAAGATGGTGGACTGCGCGGATACCCCCCCCCCCCCCACCCTTCCCAAGGGTGTTAGGTTGGATTTTTCATCGGGGCCCGGATCTAAATAGCATATATAAAAATCACAACTACCCCTCCTTTTGTTGGGCAAAAACCCCTACTGAGTGGACTAGAATTTGATTCCCAAATTTTGGCAATCTGTACTGTAACACCCATGTAATTACAACTTAACAATTTGAAATATTTTTTTAATTGTTTAATTAATTTGAAAGCAAAACAATTACATTTACTGAAATACATAAATTCAATTATGGCTTTTTCATCCCTGAAAATTTCATCAAAATCCACAGGGTTTGAAACGATAAACGCCTACAAAAGTATTTGATAAAGGAGATTAGAAAATTTCCCAGTTTTGTCAGTTCACTTCCACGAAAGTTCTTTTTGTAATTTTTATAATGTGATGGAGAACTTGTTAAAATAAAATGAGTTTATCAATTGAAATCAGAGCGCAACGTAATAAACCGATTTACTAAAAAGAGAGCGAGCTTTCAGAAGCTTTACCTGCATGGCTTTACAATTACACATAGGTGGACGAAGCTGTGCGAATTCTAAAACTCTAGCACCATTGCATGCAGGCAGCTGAAACTGATTAGTGAAGATCGTTCGTTGTTGAACTTGTTGTCATAAAATCAAGTAAGTTTCTAGTGCTCCGCTATATCTTCGTTCGTAAAAAAAATTCACATTTTCAATCTAAATATTTGCTACAAAAATAAAATTTCCTTAATGTATGTGCCAAAAGGTGTTGTGTTAAATTTGGACTATAAAATAGAAAACATTGATGCTTTCGAACTCACACTTTTAGTTTTTAACTGAAAATTCAGAAAGAGTTTAAAATTAGATTTTTTAAACCAGTTACATATGCGCATATCGTCATTAAAATCTAAGTTTTTTTTTTTTATACATATTTTGAAATATAATTAAAATCATAATGAAAGTATTCTTTATTCTCTCTTCACTACAGATATTAGAAATGACTTCTTCTGTGCCATCTGCAACAAATTTTGAACAATGCGAATATGAAATCAAACGTCCTTACTTTGCAGTTGGTCCTGAATCACGAAGGATAATTTGTCCTCTGTGTAATCAATCTGTAGAAACTGAATTGCATAAAAAATATACCTGCATTGAGAAAGTCAACAGTTGTTTGGCATGTCTTTCGTGGTAAGTTGGAAATTTTGGAATAGTTTTTTAGTAGTTTGAAATTTTTCTCTTTTTCTTTTATAGCTGTTTTCCAATATTTTGTATATCATGTCTCCTATCCTGTATACTTCCAAGTTTTCATACGAACTATCAATACTGTCCGAGTTGTAAAGGTTATCTTGGATTCTATCGACGACCATGATTTGTGTGTTTTCATTTTGTCTTAACTTATCTAAATATTTTGCCTTTTTATTCTTCAAGTGTTTAAATGAAATGTAAATTGTTTT
Organism: Dioctria rufipes; assembly: GCA_963924295.1. Taxonomy (NCBI): domain Eukaryota; kingdom Metazoa; phylum Arthropoda; class Insecta; order Diptera; family Asilidae; genus Dioctria; species Dioctria rufipes. Next base: position 319,995,467 of record OZ002740.1, on the reverse strand, counting down.
TTCTTTTAAAACTATTGAGGAATAAAAATTATGTTTATAACTAATAAATTTTTTTTATTTTTACTTTGTTATTTATAGTTTTATTTAGTTCAGAAATATTAGTTTCGATAACATTTTGAAATAAATTTTTGAATAAACAAATTTGAATTTTTTGTTTTTATGAAACTCGCCATATATTAAAGCAAGTGTGGAGGTCATGGGATATGTATTGAATTGAAGGCTCATAAAAATCTAAATCAATTTTTCACTCGCTTCGACCGAAGCCATTTTGTTGAGACTTGGCAAATGCATGCATAACTCCGATGGCAATAAAGTACTTTTAGTTCAAACGTAGTGGATTGCATTAAGTAAAGTCTAAAAACAGCCTTCTGAAAATTCTCAAACCAATTTTTACCCACTTCTACTGAACTAATTTTCTTTAAATTTGGCATACAAACTTTCAAGAAAATCGACTCGATAGAAATGAATCATAAATTGACTAACTATGCATATGAGCGAAGTTTCAACCAATTTACTCGATGTGCTTTCATTTTTCATTCAAATATATCATTATTTTACTTTTGCACCATGTCAGGTTAATTTACGCAAAAGACTAAAATATATTTAAATTTAAAAAGCATTCAGTTGCATAGTTTTACTAGTAAAATGCTGTAAGAAGTAGAAAATACCTTTTTCAACTTATTTATAAATTTGAAAGACTTGCATGACTAGAAATAAAACCATAGAGGCTGATAGAAATGTAAATTCTTTTGCTTTATATTTTTGCTTAAATATTTCTTTCATTTTGATAGTTCTTAATAGACTATCAAAATGAAAAACATATTTAACAAAGACTTGACTTCTTGGAAAACTTTTTAAGCTGGTTAAATGTTTTCTTTAAAAAAATTTTTTGATATTTGAGTTGTTGGCGTAATGGAGTAGTTCATGGATCGTGCAATATGTAGTGTGCATTCAAGAATCATCAATAATATAAATGTTCAATCCTTAAGAATCTAATAGTAGGAGCAGAAGGTAGTGATTGCAGGGAAGAAATAGAATATCAAATATCTTCCCTAACTTTTGGTAGTGGTGTCAATGCAATGATGACCACCAATAGGGACTGGGATGGGAAGAAGATGATGGTAAAATCCGAAATTTCTGTCATTTCGAATGACTCTAAAGCGAGTGCGGGCACAGAGATTGGACTTTACTCCAGTGACTGTTATAGACTGGCGGAAAAATACAGTGTCAGCGATTTACCAGGTGACACTATTGATATCTACATATGTGTATAGAGTCAGAGCCCGTACAACACATCTCCATAAACATTGTCAGCCAGGCAGCCATTAATGTGATAGGTGCTGTGCTGCTAGCATCAAAATTAGTACAGTTATGTAACACAAGCCTTAAGGAATTAACTGCATGACAAAAGTTGATCCTATACTAGGTATCTGGCCATAGAGATATTCAATATAATAATATGGCTGATAATTTATCCCAAAAGGGCTGTGAAATTGATATGTCAGCAGTAGTGGTTCATGTAAGGTCCCGATCGGAGCTCCAAAAGAGGTGATCATCAGCAGTACCTATCAACAAAAGGCAAGCCTCCGATGAATCAATAGAGAAACCTGACGTATTGCGAGGAAGTTTTTTCCTGCATTTGACAAGAATAGAACAAAGGAACTCTTTAATGGTGGTAGAACTGATACCAGTATTCTAGTATGGTTCAGAATAGGTTGTTGGGCCATAGGAAAACATGCTAGAAGACTGAGAAAAGCGGCGAACGATTTCTGCAGAAGTTGTAAAGATTAGGAAGAAATCGAATTCGTCCAGCACGTATTTTCCAGGTGCCCCACTCTAATAAATAAAAGAGTATGCTACTTCTTTCCAAAGCTGGGGGGGCTGCAAAGTAAAGAACTCTGACACATTCTGAGATTTCTTAGGGGAGCAAGATGGATCTAGGGTGGTTTCAAAACTGTTAACCTATGAGGTCCAGGGACATTGGCATAGGAAGCAGGCTGCATCCTAACGGTTTTGCTAAACACAGATGCCCATATCAGCAAAAAAAGCATGGAGCATTTGTATCTTGATGGAAAATTAGAAAGGAGGAGTCACTGCAAAATTTTCAAAATTGGCCAGCTAACAAATTTCAACAACTCAATAGGAGTTAGTGTATATACATAGTTGAACTCATGATGGTTAATAGAGCAGGAGTTGATAGTGCTCACTTAGAAAAACAAAAATTTGTATAGGAGGACTGGTTGTCATATCAACCGTTTCGGAGTTACATGGTGATTAATATAAACAGCTAGTTTTCACAAAACACTCTATATCTTAATAAGTTCAAAGCGTATGGTCACACCTAAGAGTTGATTGTATATGTAGATATTCATAGCCTTTCCAACGACTTTTCAAGCAGTCCCCCATTCCTCTCCTCTAAGGAGTTATAATGGTCTAGATTAAAAATTTTGACTTTTCTAACTTTTGTTTTATTGAGTTTCACGTCCATTTTTTTTTTCTTCAAAAAAGGTAGTTAACATAACATGTTTTTATAAAAACTATAAACTGTGGACTCTCCAATTTAATTTGACCTATTATAACCTATGTGCTAACTGTAGCACTTAAAGAGTTATTAGCTCGTAAATATTCAGGTCATACCGAAGTATATAATATTTTTTTAAATGACGTGTATCCATCCACTAAGGCAGCGTTTCTCAAACTGTGTGCCGCGGCACATTAGTGTGCCGTGCGAGATTGTTAAATGTGCCGCGAGATTTTCCGACAAATAATTAAAACTACATGGGTTTTGTATGTAACTTAAAAAAAAACATATAGATTTCTAAACAAAATCGTTTTAAACTTAATTTCCTTATATTTTTATTCAATATTAACTCTTATTATGGTTACCACCACCTAACAAGTACAGAGATGCTAGATTGGAACAAATAAAATCTTGTACCAACTTTACAAAAATCTCGTACACTAGGTTTACCGTGTAATTAATGAGAAAAGGAGACTACACTGACCATGAAATATTGCTTACCATATTTTATGGTAGCGTCCATCTTGGAAAATAAATTTTTTGGTGTGGGCAAATTATTTTATAACATGTCATTTTTGGCTGGCCGATGGCGTTATCAAGACCGAAAAGGAATGAGATTAGTGGATTTGGAGCTCGCCGAGTGAGAAGAGATTAAAGGATTAAGAAAACAAATATGCACCTTTATAGTTCCATATAAGCACTCCTTTGTAAAAATTAAATAACTTAAATAGTTTCGAACGGGTTAGCTTTATTTCAGCCATTCTGATGATAAACGTCAAATTTTTCGACGGAATTTATGGTATGCCATATATTGCATACAATGAATTGTTACTATGACGACACGGTCTACACTGGCAATTCCGTAGCAATAACATATGGTATATTTATTTATTTATTTATTTCGCTAAATGCTAGCTACAATGGTCCCAGGACACAATACTTAAATTAAGCTAAAGTACAGAACAATTATTGAGGATTTTTCTTAATTGTGTCTTATTAATGTTAAAATCCATCGAATGAAAATTCAAATTAAAAGTACAGTACATTCTAGTCATAGGCTCACAGTGTCCATAGTTGGTTCGATGAGAACACAAATAAATGAAGTCATTAGATCGCAAGTGTCGAGATCGTGAATTGAAATTAATTTTCTGAAGCATCAAAGGCATGCCGATATCACCCTTCACAAGTTGAAATATAAAGCTAATGTCACAAATTTTTCTACGAGTCTCAAGAGTAGAAAGGTGTATTAAATTTAATCTTTCGTTATAAGGAGGAAGATGAAGTCTATCCCTCCATTCAAGACCTCTTAGAGCAAAACGTAAGAATCTCCTCTGCACGCTCTCAATACTATCGGAGTGATTTTTGTAAGAGGGAGACCAGACAGGACTGGCATATTCCAAAATGGGTCTAACAAGAGTGGTAAAATTTATTGCCACTGTAGAGAGCGTGTTAAGACGAGTCAATTTAGTAACATTTATTTTACTTTTTTATAACAAAAATTATGGATATCTTTCAAAAAGTTAGGTGAGTACTATCACCTCCTGCTCTATTAACCATCATGGAGAAAATACAGTCGCTGCAGCTGATCAAACAATTAAATATATTGAAAACAACAACACTTTTTGAATCATTGTAAGGCAGAGCCCAAAATGCGAATCTACTTTTAACCTGTCCTGTTTGAATTACAACTGCGTAGTCAGTAATTGACTCGAGAATAACGTACCATAAATGCAATGATAATATGATATACTATACTATATATAGGACATAATACATATCTATAAGATATTTTTGCTTATTCGTCATCACCAGAAGCATAATACCGTGTTACTGAAACAACCTAAGTGTGGAGGAAGTGAAAAATATTAATTAATATTACGGCACGATGATTGTAACCCATTGTTAATCGATGTTTACTATGAGCTAAAATCTATCCTACGAAGAATGGAATTGAATTTTTTAATACTCCTAGATGAGAGTACCTTAAAAATTTCGTTTGGTTACTCAAAATTTGACAAGTATTAGAAGCCCTCTGATCATTAATGACTGGTGAGAAAAATATTATCCCCAACAGCAGCACACAGAATCTCTTAAAAAATTAGCTTATAAGAAAAGCCAAAGCCCAGCAAAAAACAATTATTATCAAATTTTGATGTTATGTAAGGAAATAATCAAGGACTACTTAAGCCGACCCCCTTTGTAGTATGTTTTTAACAGAGTTGAATTTAAAATTTTCTTTCATTTTGGAAATAAACGCACATGAATTGGGCCGATGACCGTGTTGCTTCCGATATTATCGATGAGTTCAATGTAGCGCACTAAAAAGTGATATCATCCAAAGGGATATGATAGATAAGTATAAATATCTAAACAGTGATAAGATAAACAAATATTTATTTATGAATGAATGAATACAGGCAAAGTAAAAGGAAAATCTTTTCTTATTAATCTACGTCAACTGTTAGTGATAATACTATTTTTATACATGTAGGTATACGATTTTCCGTTTATGTAGGTACTAATATTGCTATTAATAAATCTACAAATATTATTTGAGTTAATTGGAAACAAAGAGAATTTGTTCACATTTTATTTATATTTACCATGATAATAATACATTTTAAATAAATAGCTATAGGGATTAATTCATTGTACATACTAATGCCCCCACATACATTATAGCTCTTAAAAAATAACAAATACTAAAAACTTTGAGATCTAAATCTATCTGTAAGATAAAGGAAAAGTTAATTTCATCACCAAATGAAGAATATAATTAAATATTTAAAAAATTCACTTAAAGAATTCATAAAAGAGTTCTTCACGAGATTATAATATTTATTTTATGTAAGTAGTTGACAATACTTTTGAGGTTTACTTGTTATGAATAATTGGCAAACCACTAAAACATTACTAAAAACTTATGTGGAGATGTGAATGTTTTATAGATCTTCTACTCACTTTAAAGAAAAAAAATTGAAATAATGTGAAGACATACCTATCTAAGCGCCATCTAGTTGTTAGTGTCATAGAAAATTGAAATGAAGTGAAGATAACAAATAGCAATCTTCAATGGAAGAATAAGATGTTCTCTTCAATATATAGGTATTCTAGATTCTACAACACAGCTATTATTACAACACAGCAAAGAAGAGAAATTTGTGCCTCTTCGTGTCAAGCGACTCAAGAACCGCTCTCCGCCTTGATTTACAAATGAAATAAAATTGCTAATTATTGCACGGGAGCACTTGTACCGCGAATACAGACTATTAAGGACGCTTGAGCTTACTTTTCCGATGCGTATAACAAGGTTACCACTACGGCTCGTAATTTCAAAAGGCGATATTATCGTTTCAAACTTAACACTGAATCAGCATCCTAACTCTTTGGAAAAACTTAAAGAAGGCAAAGGGCAAACGTGTACGGTAAAGACAAGTCTAGTTGTGATTATAGCCTAGAAGCTCTAAACAGGTTCTTTGCAACTCCCCCAAATAATTTACATCAGATTACCCCTAACTACAATGATCTTGAATATAGTTCACCAACTCGTAATAACTTGGAGGAGGATTTTAGCTTTCGGCAAGTAACTCTAGATGAAGTTTGGTTGGCGGCTTGCTCTGTCAATTCGGAAGCTGTTGATGCTGACAATATCTTTCCGCATTTTATCAAACTTCTGCTTCCATATATCGGTCAGTATATTCAGCACATGTTTAATTCGAGTATTACATACTTCGTTTTTCTTCGATCTTGGAAGACAGCGACAATAACTCCTATCGCAAAAAATGCTTCAGTCAAAGATATATCTGATTTTCGGGCAATCAGCATACTCCCCTTTCTGTCCAAAGCATTGGAAAAAATTATGCATAGCCAACAATCAGCTTCATCAATGCGCATAAGTTGTTATCCAAGTGGCAATCGGGATTCCGCCCTTTTCACAACTGTGAAACTGCAATGCTATAGTCACTTTTAGCATAAGAATTGCTATCGATAATAACGAACTATGTATATTGTCGCTACTGGACTTTTCTAAGGCTTTCGATAGTGTAAATTATGACAAGCTCCTCAATAAGCTAACCACTTGTTTCACATTCTCGAACTGTTCCACTAGACTATTGAGATCATTTCTTTACGATCGACTCTAACAGGTGAAAATTAGTAATCATCTCTCTAACCTCTCACCAGGAGTTTCCCAGGGCTCTATACTGGGTCCTTTCATGTTATATATCAACGATCTCTGTTACGTTGTTAAGCATGCTAATATTAATTTATATGCGGATGATGTTCAGCTGTATCTTAGTCGGACAATATCTTACCAATAGGATTGCATTGTACGTATCAATCTGGACCTTGCCAGAATATCTTTGTGGTCTTTGCGTAACGGTCTTGTACTCAATGCGGCTAAATCACACTATATAGTCTTCTATAATACAATTCCCGGGCTTTTGGACTTACTGCCTGTTAGTGAAAAGTTAGTGTGAAAAGCCTTGGAATCTCAATCCATTCCCGCATGAAGTGCTGCTGTCATATCTCTGACTGTTTGAAAAAAATTATTCCGGCCCTCGTAGACTATGGTTGTCTGCGTCTATTCTACCTACAGACACGCCCTTGAAGCTGGTAAAAAACTTATTATTGCCCCTCTTTACTTACGGAAACTTAATTTTTCAAGAAGGCTGAATATAGCTTTCAATGATTGTGTTCGATTCATTGATGGTCTTCGTCGGTTTGACCATGTTTCATCTCTTAGAAATTCTCTTCTTCAACAATCACTGGATTCATATCTTAAACGGAGGGCACTTATTTTTTTTTTTTTTAATTCTGCAGTCACGCGAACCTGATTACCTTTTTAATTTCATTCAATTCTTACAAACCCAGCGGCATCGTATGATACTGATTCCTTATTTCTCTCGTGTTGTTTTGCAGAGTTAATTCTTTGTTCAGATCCGTTGCTTATGGGACGCTTTACCAATAACTGCTCGACTTGCTAGCTCTGCTGGTGCCTTTAAGTTAATTATCAACACTATTTAGCGGAATAGCGTCTTCTCGTCGATTGCAAAAAGTAGTTGCTGAGCTTGAATTTCTTTTTTTTTCTGTTTAATGTTACTTATCTAAATTTTTTGAATTTTATTTATCTAAATTGGCTTTTTCTTGTATCTTTCTCTTTTTTCGTATCGTACATTTTCTTTAATTAACTTAATTTAACTCATAATATTAAAACTCTCTCTTTTGAATCTAAATTAATTACTTCTTATATTTAATATTATATCTTCCCAGCCTCATTTTATTTTTAGTTAATTGCCAATTAATTATACCGTCATTTTAATATTGTACTAGATAAAAGATGCTTGATCTTGTGTACATACATATATCCAGAAATAAAGATATTGCATTATTGTAAGTATAATTTTCTAATCGCAAGAAAAAACGATTAGCTCTTATGTACATGACATCCCATACATATATAGATTCCGTTTCCTTTTGTGAAATTCAAATGAAGGCGCATTTATAGAACAAATAAAAATTTCCGCTTTAGAACAGGGTGTCCTACATTTTTTTGTATACTATATGATAAGTTGAAAATAGGATGTATGGTATTAAATCTTGTGCACTTAGATGGTTTAGCCATGTTTCAAGAATAAATCTTTTCAGAATCTTCAAAAGGAGAATTTCGATAGTAATAGTAAATGATTGAAGTCCCGCATGATGAAGAAAAACTTTTCGGAAGTTGTCTGTCTAACTGATTACTATAAATTTTGCAGGACTAATATTCTAGAAAACTCAGCATAGACGTTGCACTACTAAATTTCGTTGATCTGGGATATAAATTTTAATTTGATACCAAAATTGTAATTAGAGCCGATAGGATGAATTTCTTCATAGATAATAACTCAATGCAGCAGCAATGTAAAAATTATAAACAGCTAATAATTTAGTATTCCATATAAAATATCAACTCTCATGTTTCAGAGGAACTCTCAGGTACTCCCTTTATGGTGCAATTGAAAACACGATTAGATCAGTGGAAGAAAAAACAACAACAACAAAACTCTTGCAATCCAAAAATCTTCAAAAAAAAAATGATATGCAAAAGCGGGCGTTTCGTAATAGCCGGAACCGTATTACTCATCAGTATGGCTTGATTCTGCCTGCCATATACGCCAGAGTGCACAGCCAAGCTGACCTCATATATGCACTGAAAATAATTCTTATGTGTGAGTTATATACAAGGCGAAATACTACATTTTTACTTGAATGCCTAACAAGATTAGCCCTATGCGAGACTAACATTTCATAGAATTAATTTATTTCATGGCAAAACTCTCTATGAATTGCTAGTCCCGCATAGAGCTAATCCTGCTAGGAATTCAAGTAAATACGTAGTATTTCGCTTCGTATATAATTCACACTTAAAAATTATTTTCACTGTATATAAAAGGTCAGCTTGGCTGTGCACTGTGGCGTATACGGTACGCAACGCCCGACGCGCTTCCCCTAATACTGATATGTATTTTTGTTCTATTAGTATATAGACTATCTATATCCTGTTTTTATATCTAGGATGTTATTTGACAGTCGTAATTTTTTTTTTAATTTATATAATGTTCCAAATGTAATGTTTTAATTTTTAATTTGTATTGAAATGTATAATTTTAATTGTTGCAATTCCTATTGATAATTTTTCTTGAGGTAATGTGTGTAAATACATATTTAAGGTTTTTACTGTTGTCCAGTGAATTCTTTTGTATGTTTTTTTATAGTCATAATGAAGTATTGAAATACAACAGAAAACACTCGCAAAAAGAAAAAGAACTTGTCTTCGTTTACAAAGAAAAAGGAAACAACCCCATACCTGCTATATCAACAGTTTAGTTTTAACAATTTTAGTATATTTATTATATTTATAATTATATTTATATTTAATATTTTTTTATATATTTATATTTTATATTTTATCGAAATCCGAAGATGTAAATGCATTTTACAACCTTGCGGAAGAAATAAGTCAGACATTTTTCCACAAATCAGAGGTAATCAAATGGCTGGATATTTCAGATAATTTTTAAGACCTGCAGGACATTCGAAAGGACCCATATTTTATGCGTAGACGTTCCGTATCGGGCATCGCGTCTGTAAACTTTTGAGCTATTCAGTCATTTTGAATTTTTTGATGACCGACTAAGTCTTCAAATTTCTAAGTCTCCAGATTTCCATCTTAGCACTAAGAGCAGCATCCTTTTTAACGAAAAAATGGAGAGGAGGTCAGCCCACCATCAGTTCTAAGGCAGAGGAGGAAAAAGGATCTCATAGAACCTCTTATTCCGAAACATACAACTCCGTGTAGTTTATGCAATTTTAATTACACTGTACTGTCCTCTGTTTTGGTCCACCATACAAAGGCGATATAGGTAATGATAGTAGTGTAATTTATTGAATTCAATCTTCATTTTTTTGTCATGCAGTCTTTTGCATTTACGGAAATCTTCAGTTTCCAGTAGCTTTCTCTAGGAACTTTAACTCTTCAGAGAGTTGTATGGTCGTTCCTATATTTTCTGCGTAGACGTTCGCTGCAGTTAAGCTAAATTTGTAATAAATGCTATATAAAGACATTGTTTACTTTTTCCACAAAATTTTCACAGAAATATCATACTATAATTTTTCGGACTACAAGGTAAAATGGACCCTTAATTATTTTTGATGAAATGGGAATTCTGAAGCACAATATGATTGAGTAAATTGAAAAAAGTAGATGAAAAAATTTCATATTTTGAGCCTACATACAGCTGATATAGATCAATGTCTGACATCAAAAACATCAAATAGATAGCTATTTAATTCAATGCAATCTAATTGATAATTCACATTTTTTTAAAAATATTTTCTTAGTTCGATCAGAAATTATAAAATTCGGAGGTTACGGTTTTGGCCTGATATGATAAGGTACTATACTATTTGAATTGGAAATAAAACACAGTTTTGACCACCAAAACTTGCAAGTAGACTTGTTTTTTCAAGATCCAATCTGCAGATTCTAAACTGGGCACCTAAGACTAGAATTTCCAATCCGGATATCAAATTATCCGAATTATCCAACCAATTTTTCCTTAATTACTCGATAATCCGAATATTTTTGGCATTTCTTGTTTTCTTTCTAGTTGTTCAACTATTTTCAAAATAATATATATAATGAACAATTACTTTCTCAAGTGGCAGTTTTATTTGCTATTATTATTTATTTATTAAAGTTTCTTTGAATAAACAAATAAGTTGTCTTGTGGATTTTTTTATCAGGAAATTTTTCGTTTTTATTAGACTGAAATTCATTGGAAAAAAATTGTTTTTTTTCCCAATGAATTTACAAAATGCATGGAGATGCAGAAAGAATATCGAACTTTTCGACCCAGCGATCAGAGAAGTCTCATCAGTGTGGTTATCTCTGATCGCCTACTACAGAAATTCAATAATAGAGGTCATATAATTGCCCATATAAATACTTTTTAGCAAAAGCAAGTATGAATTATATGGGAGCAAGATTTCTCATTGCAATTTTCACTCGGATAACCCAAGTAAAACTATAATCTGGAAATTTTTCGTTTTTATTAGACTGAAATTCATTGGAAAAAGAATTTTTTTTCCCCAATGAATTTACAAAATGCATTGAGACGCAGAAAAAATATAAAACTTTTCGACTCTAATTATCTAAATTTGAAATAAAACAATTAAGAAAGCTAGAATTGGTCTAAGACCAATTCTTATGATACCCTAGATGAATACCCGTATGGTCTTGTTTAGAAGGGTCAGTATGCTACTTCTGCCTTACGAAAATTTGTCGGTAAGATGATGGTTGCGGGCAGAAATTAAGCACCACCCTACCTATAGGGTCTATGTAAATTTCGTATGGTCACTCATCTGTGCAAGTTTGATAATTCGAAAATCGTATATATTTCTAGAACGGTTCGTCGCACAATAAAAATTATTATAACTAATTTCATAGGTTTTCATATTCTGAAAAAATTTTGAGTACACAAAAAATAGAATACGTAAAAAACCAAAATTTTTACATGGCAACAAAAAGAAGGAGTTGCCCAAATTAGCTCATTTATGAAATTATTTTTACTAATTTTATGAAATCGCCCTATACAAAATCCAACTCTCTACGTTAACGCCTTCTCAATCAGTGTCCAAGTGAAACACGAAATTTTTGTATGGCAATTCCATGAAGGAGTTACCCGATTTGTCCCATTTTCGAACTTAAGTTAACTTTTTGTTTTTTTTTTAAGCCTGTGTGCAAAATTTCACTTCTCTAAGTACACGCGTTCTCGAGTTGTCGTGCGGACAGACAGACAGACAAACGGAAATGCATGGATGTCCAATCAAGTTTTCTCTACCATAATTATTTCTATGCGTTATGAACGGAATGACAAACTTAGTACTTATATAGTTTACCCTATAGATTTCACCTAGGGTATAACAAAACCTACTAAGCACTGAAATTTTTTGAATTTGTTAGAAATTCACTGCTCTACGCACTATTAGTTTTTTACCATTTTAATTTGAAAATAAAATTTTAAAGGCCAAAACACAATGAGGACAACACAACAAAGTCGCCGTAAATTGGTTGCTGTCAAAGATTCGAATATATGGAAGTCCCATATACTTAACACAATGAGGGCGACGTGATAAGTTGCCAACAAAAAGTTTGGGAAAATCTCTAAATTAGTCGCCAACGTAATTGACATTTTTGTGTGGATAGTGAATAATTGACATTCATGTTATGTGGATTTGAATATTTTTATGAAACATAGTAAATTAAAAGTTAATAGTAAATACACTAGTTATTAAAACCTTGTATAAAATTAATTTCATTTATTAGTTTGACAAATTATGGGTCTTGAGGAGGAATTAATAGATAAAATGAGGGAAAAAGTGATGTTGTGCAATAAACCGTCATCCCATGTATAGAAATCTCTTCTTAGTTTTCTTTTTACTATTTTCTTTATGCTTTGAAATTTTAAGTATGCCGCATAATCTATACTAGCGATTTTCCTTAATTTTTTTCCTTTTTGCCATTTCTTTTACAATAAATAAAACAGAGATAGCTATCAAAAACATTTGTCGAGTCGCGTTCACTGTGTTTCAAATGCGACATTATCGCCAACAAAATTGAAAGAATTGTCAGATGTCCTATCACCACTAAAGACTGTGCAGCAAAGGAATTAAATAAAAATTCAGCGACACTTTTGACCATTGAATGTGTGTTTGAAAGGATAGACGAGTTTAGAACGAACTTAAGTATAAATTTATCGAAACAGAATAAAAACCAAATGGATGAACGTCGAGATAAAATACTTATGAAATTAATAATCTTCTTAGAAGCAGGCAATATACCACATTCCATAAATATTTTGTATATAATTCAAAATGTGCTCCCATTACATTGGCAATAGAAATTTTTCGAAGAATTAATGTATTGGCTTGTGACAGGAACTACGACGACGACATCGAGAAAATAGCTGAAGAAAGCGCAAATGAAAGAGAGTTTGCAAGTTAAAGAAACACTGAAAAATTCTCTGCAGCGATAACTGGAAGTGGTAATTTCTTCAATTACCTATATTGAAGAGCAGAGCCACGCAATTACCTACTACATTGCTGAAAAGAAAATTTCATGCTTTTAACAAACACAAAAACAAGAATAGATGATTTAATATATTATTCAATTCACTTCTTACAATAAAGCCAATATTTACATTTTCAATTGTAACCCTGACTAACTAAGACAAAAATCAGAACACGTCTGAATTTTAAATTTTTCAATGTAATAATCTTTATGAAATATTCATTTTGAAAAACAAAATAAATGTAAATCATATAATTTTCTTTCGCTATTAATGTACATAATGAAAATATTTGAATAAAAAAAAAAACAAAGTAATAAAAGACAATGAAATATTGGATTCGAGCTATTTATTTATTTTGTTTTTTGTTATCCGGATTATTCGGATATTTTGAATTTTCAGTGTTCGATATCCAGACCAGATAATAATTAATATCGGATAATTAGAAATTCTACCTAAGACTTAATGCTCTTACTTTTTTTAAGAACATAAATCTTTCCTTTGCAATTTAGATAGGTTGTTAGACTAACAGATTTCACGAAAATAAATCTTAGTTGAAGGCTACTCATAGAGCAAAAAATTACTATATAAAATGCGCTATCATAACAAGATGATTGGAACAGACCAAATTAACAGATTCATCTGGATGCCATAAGTTTAAATATATAATTTATAAAATGTATATATTTTTTACATGTGTGCTTATCCTGTCTCCTTGAATTTCTTAATTTTATTTACGCAAATGACATAAAATGATAACCAATCACTTTTCTAAAAGATATGTGACTGTCGCAATTGTCATTACTTAAAATTAAGGCCACAGCAAATTAACGTCGCGTATACATATATATAAAATATTCTTAGCGTAAACTGGAACGAGAAATACTTCGCATAACTTCTGTATTGCAATTACAGTCTATGCAAATTTACTTAAACTTGGCACTAAAAGTTTTCTACAGTGATGAAAACTCAGTTCGTTTCAAACTGTTTGTATTTCATAGAATGGCTACATATATTTGTCACAAATGAATAATAATTATATTTAGACCTAATGAAGTATGTCGGGAAGGTTTTGTTACACAATAGTTCAATATTTGTTCAGGTGATCTATGAGCAACAATATCGTTCTGTATTTTTTCTTCTGTTTTATTTTTTCTTTTGTCGTTTAAAAATTGAAAATTCCATTTGGATGACTTGGAAAAAAAAAACTTTTTACGTATGTAATTCTGAATGAATTCTTTCCAAATATCTTGATACAATTGTATTAGTTCTAAGAATTAAGTTTACATTTGAAATGATAAAAATTAAATGCATATGCATAAATTATAATGAACAATAAAACAAAATGTGTCCACAATTACTTATTTATTATGTTTTGTGATTATTAATACGATTCAAATATTAATTAAGATAGGAGATGTTTTAGAAACTTTTGGATGCTAGATTAATATAAACTTTTAAGACCCCAACTTTTAAGACCCCAACTTTTAAGGCCCCAACTCCTTTAAGCCATTCAAATCGCCTGGAGCTGATGGCATCTTTCCAGCCCTACTTCAACAAGGGCTAGAAGAGATACTGATAAATCTCATTAAGATCTTTAGAGCAAGTTATACTCTAGGATATATACCAAGGACGTGGAGGGAAGTTAAGGTGACATTCATACCTAAAGGGGGAGGGCGGTCACCTGCATTACCCAAATCCTACCGTCCTATCAGTCTAACTTCATTTCTCCTCAAAACAATGGAGAAAGTGTTAGACAACTATATTAGGAGCGGTGCACTCAAGCGATCACCGCTGCACCCAAATCAACATGCTTACCAAGCAGGAAAGTGTACCACAACTGCCCTACATAGTCTTGTCCTAGGACTAGAAAAGACAGTAGAGGATAAAGAGACTGCCCTATGCGCATTCCTAGACATCGAAGGAGCATTTGACAATACCTCCTTTGAGGCCATTGAGAATGCAGCTACCAAAAAAGGAATTGAACCTTCCTTGATAAAATGGATAAAAGCTATGCTTGAAAGCCGGAGAATCACAGCTAATCTGGGGGAGGACTCTATTACAGTAGTGGCTGCCAAGGGATGTAACCCAAGGTGGGGTACTGTCCCCTCTACTATGGTCTCTGGTTGTAGATGATCTCCTACAGAAGCTAACAAACTCCGGCTATGACAATCAGGGATATGCGGATGACTTGGTCATTACAATTAGGGGCAAACATGATCAGATAATCTCTGATCTATTGCAAAATGCCCTAAACATAGTTTGCAACTGGTGCCAAATAATGGAACTTCGAGCCAATCGTGGTAAGGCAACAGTTGTTCCCTTCACGAGAAAAAGGAAGCTTTACCTAAAAGCACCATCCCTTGAGGGAACAGTAGTGGAATTCTCAAAGGAAGTCAAATATCTAGGTATTACCCTAGATAACAGACTAACCTGGAACTCTCACTTAAAAAGAATACTGGATAAAGCTACAGTGGCAACATGGACATGCCGCAGGCTTTTTGGCAATACTTGGGGGTTTTAAACCAAAAATGACTCTGTGGTCATACACATCTATTATAAGACCCATGGTCACATACGCCTCACTCGTTTGGTGGCCAAAAACAAAACAAAAGACAGCTCAAGCTAGTTTGCAAAAACTACAACGGCTTGCATGTCTAGGACTAGCCGGTGCCATGCGTACCTGCCCAACTGCGGCTCTAAAGGCTATGTTGGACCTGCTACCCTTACATTTGCATGTTAGGGAGCAGGCCATACTTAGTGCAATTAGGCTACAAAGGGCAAACCTCCTAAGTACAAATAATCTGGTTGGCCACCTGAAAGTCCTTCAGGATTTCATAGAGTACCCGATGGCTAACCTAATTTCAGACGTTATACCGAAACGCCATAACTTTAAAACACCATTTAAGCTGATCGTGGAGAACCATCAATAGTGGCGCACTGGGGACCTACCCTTTGAAAAAGGATCTATT
Source organism: Dioctria rufipes (assembly GCA_963924295.1). Taxonomy (NCBI): domain Eukaryota; kingdom Metazoa; phylum Arthropoda; class Insecta; order Diptera; family Asilidae; genus Dioctria; species Dioctria rufipes. The sequence continues at coordinate 319,979,364 of OZ002740.1, read as the reverse complement.
AAATGGTACACGGATGGATCCAAAATGGAAGGTAAAGAAGGGGTGGGCATATACGCGCCAAGGTGCTATCTCGCAAAGGTACTGGGGGCCTCACCAACCATTTTTCAAGCAGAAATACACGCCATAGAACTCTGCGCTCGCAAAATAATCCATAAAAATATGCGTGGAGAAAAAATTTACATAATATCAGGCAGCCAAGCAGCACTTAAAGCGTTAAACTTGTTTACCTTTGACTCAAAGCTGGTTTGGGACTGTCTTAAAGCAACTGGCCGAGACAAATAGGGTGACACTGATCTGGGTACCAGGACATGAAGACATTATGGAAAACGAGATTGCAGACCGCCTTGCAAAGGAAGGAGCCAAATCTCCATTCATTGGCCCTGAGCCTGTCTTTGGACACCTAAAAAGTCACCTCTCAGCTCAGATCAGGCTTTCGGAGGACAGAACTAAGAAGGAATACTGGGAAAATACCCCGGGGCTGAGACAAGCGAAGAAGTTTATAATGTACTCGCAACAGAAGACCATACTCAGCAGGAAGGAACTAAGGCTCATAACGGGCCTACTTACTGGGCACTGCCCACTTAGATACCACCTTAAGAAGATGGGTAAGGTCAATGCTGAGACCTGTCGATTCTCTATGGAAGACGATGAATCCGCTGAACATGTCCTATGTGACTGTGAAGCTCTGTGCCGTATAAGGCTAAGACATCTAGGAAAGGTATTTCCACTGCCAGAGGATATCAAAAAAATGGCCCTAAAGAATATTATAGGTTTGATCAAAGACCTTAAATTCGAATTGGCGCCCTAGGGCATCAAGGGGTAATGTCACAATAGATCGTATAGGTCGCAGTGACAAGATGAGAGGCAGAAATCCTGTCTGCATCCCCCGTAATTTATAATAATAAGACCCTTAAAAACAATTCAGGATATTTTCTAATCTTGGAAATTAATTTTCGGCAAAAATGAAAATTGAAATATTGTTCTAGAAAACCCATGATGATTCAATAAAACTTTACACTAAAACTTTAAATTACTCTTGCCGATAAATTTCAACGTTTTTCATGCAGTTGGAATGAGTTTGATTCTAAATTATTCGACATTAGCGATTCGGATACGACAATAGGTGTAAAAATTGTTAAACAATATCTTTTATAAGTGAAAAACAATATACATGTACTTAATTGATTTTAACGATTAATTTATTTAGTTTGAATACGATAGAAAATTTGTATTTAAACATAGCTATCCACAAAATAAATAGTTAAAAGTATTAGAAACAAGTTATTAATTAAACCTTTGAGTAGTGAGTTATTTTTACATTTTTCGATAGATTTCGCAAATTGAACGGAGTCTTCATTTTGTGGTGGGGGGAACGGTTTTTCTCAAAATTTGGTGTGCATGTTCGTCTCGACGCAGCGCATCTTTTGGTCAAGCCGGCTTTGCGCGGGGTATTTCTCTCCCGGCGGGGGAAGGGAGTAAAGTTTGAAATGTTTTGGTTATGTCTCCTGAACCAAGAGTCGCAGAGAGTTCATTGATGTCTTAAATGAGAGCTGCAGTCCTATAATATTAATCTGGTCACTGGAAGAGTAGGTGGGAGGGCGGAGTGGGGAAAATTAAAGGGATATTTGGTTTTCAATAATAACTCAGCCATTTGACCACGGACCAAAGGGGTGTGGGTGCTCAGACTTCTTCTCAGAAAAAAACATATTTGAATCTGTACTAGATTTTCCAAAACGTACCAGAACAAATTTTGACACCCCTCTCCCTGGAGGCGCAGTATATTTTTGATTTGTTTTTAAAACAACATCATTATTTTTGCCCCTTTTCCCTATACGCACTTTTTTAGTACCAGACTTGACATTTTTGAGGGCTTATAATTATTTTTGTTTGCACGTCACAGAAAGTACAAAAATCAACTTTCGCGATCCGACTTCAAAGCGTGCTACAAACACTGACCATATTCGAAATACGTGGCGAAGGGTTTGTACATGTGTGTGTCTAAAATAAGTGCATGTGCATTTCATTAGAATAAAAGAAAATGTGTTCCATGTGTTCCGAGTTTCGGAATCGTAATAATTCCAGGAAGGGCGCACAAATGCCTAGATGAATATTTTTCTCGGAAAAATACACAGCTCACCCAAATTTTTTTCTCTCAAAAACAAAGCCGAACTCCATCGCAATTTTTTTTACATAGATAGATAACGCTTCTAATTTCAAAATAAAAATGTAAAAAAAAGTGCTAGAAGTCCTCAATAGTAAATAATACTATTTTTTTGACAAAAATACTATTATTTAAAAAAAATTTCGTTCGGTGCTGCTGTATTTTTTTATGAAAAATATAAAGCATTAAGCTTCATCTGGCATTTGTATCAGAAAACTCGGTTACTCCGTTCTCGAGATATGATTTTTTGAAAATGACGTTTCATCTTAAATCACGAAATTTCTTATCCCCAGCGGTGAGGGGGTGGTAGAGGGAAACAAAAAAATATGAAATTATATACTTACAAACATCATTGTTAGAATTATGTAAAAAAAAGAAGAAAAACCTTCCCAAAGTGGGCTGGACCATGGCTGGACGTACATGTACGACGATACTCTATCTGGATCACCAGAGGCTGGCCGTACATGTATAGCGATAACGCTCAAAGGGTTAATGCATCTTTGAACATAAGTGAAATTGATACTAAAATCAATTGCCATAATACGAAAATATTATATTAAAATTATAGAAAATATTTACTTTTTATGTCCAATATTTTTCACAACCTCACTTTGACATCAATTTGACAATTAAAAAAATGGCGGCTAGCCAGTGTTGCTATAAGCACAAAATACTTTACGTGTGCTCTCAGTATTGACTTTTATAAGGAGTAGTTTATGAAATATTTAGGGTGTCCACAGGTAAACGCGTCTTGGGACAGGTACAGCACTTGCCCCTAGTCAAATTTAAATTACAAGATATACTAAACTCTTCTCATAAAGTGGAATCAATCACGCGCATAAAAATCTCACATCCATAAGTTATTAGGGGTACTTCAAGGATTTAACTAAAAACATTCGGACGTATTTCAAGGAATATTGTCCTGGAGATACTTAGAGCCTTCGGAAGGTAATATGAGTACTCCAGCTTAAGATTTGATTGAATATCATACCCAGGTTATTAATTGATTTGCTAATATGGAATGACCTTACGGAGAGTTCGGAAAACCTTCCAACATTTAATAGACTTCGTGCGGAATTTGTGTTAGCTGATCCACACAGATCTCAGCACTGCTAGAATATAATTTCTATAGGCTTTATAGTAGAACTGAAAATTGGATCTCAATTTGCTATTAGCCGGATATCCGGACCTGAGAACTATCCGATTCCTGAAATCTGGATTTGAACTATCTTTATCCGGATCCGAAATATCTGGATCAGGATCCACACTATCTAAGAAAAAAGCTTCATAATGTCTTCTAGATTATAAATTGTTTTATTGGGAAAATAGAAATGTCATGAAATTTATATTTTCTCAATGAAACAATGCAATCTGGAGGAAATTTTGAAATTTTTTGCTTAGTCTGGAACCGGGAGTAGTATGGATCCGGATCCGAATAGTTCAAATCTGAATGTGGATAGTACGGCTGCAGATACTAGGATCCGAATTATCTGGATAGCCGGATTTGAGGAATCGGAGCCAGTTTGTTGTCAGATTGAAGAGATGAATATTTGGCAACGAATGTCTCTTTCACTTGGTAACTACAATTGTCTGTGGCTTTAACTGCGGTGACAGAAGGCCACAACATTTACTACTAGTTTTGCGAAGGGCTTCTTCCCATTTTGGAACCATTGCAATACAAGTGCTGCGGGAAGAACAAGTACTTCTTTGGAGATTTTGAGCTGATGAGATTATATGAGACTATAGACAGTCTACACTCTGCTATGATTTCGAGTAAATTTTTTATCGTTCCCTTGTCAAATATTTATTTTACATATTTCATTTGTAATCTCTTATTTGTTGACTAAACATTGCCCACAAAATTATCATCTATTATGACTACTCTATAATCCGTTCGGTGCTAAAATTTAATATTTACTATTAACAAAGTCCACGCCCGATTCCGTCTATTCAACAACTATATATATGTTTGTATGCGCGTCATAATCAATTTTTAGAAATAAAACAAAAACCGTTTCCACAAAATGCTATCCTAAATCTTTATTTATGTTCGCAATATCTATAGATACGATTATTTACTGTGATAAGATACAGACCTAACCTAGAGCCAAAAATAGATTGAATCAACCGGGGAGTCAACATAGTCAAGTGCATACGAACCAACGAAATGCAACTTGAATTTACTAAAGCTATTTGGGCGTCGTCGTCGTGGGACGATTGACGAAATAATAGAAAATCGAACTCGATCATGACTAACTGTGTCTAGTGAAGTAGTGCAATGGGGTAATGTGCTAGAAAAATAAACAGATATAACTTGAGAATTTGTTGAGAGCAGTATCAACAGAGGTTTGGTTTGTTCGCATTTCTTTCCAGCTAAAACTATATACCTAAGCTTTTTACAGTGAACTAGAAATTCACGGAAAATAATTTTAGCTGATGTAATTTTAAAATTACGTCATATTTTTTTATTTAATTGTGATTTTTAAATTTTATCTATTAAACTTTTAAAATTATAATGGCACAGACATCAAGAAGCATCCAGCGATTGATGAGTCTTTTTTTTTTTTTTTTTTTTTTTTCTTTCTTTTTTTTTTTTTTTTTTTTTTTTTTTTTTTTTTTCAAAAGGTACAACGCAAGGCAGGGTTTTCTGGCGGTTCTGGAAAAGAATGAAAAATGTCCTGTTTGTAATGCCTGACATCCTTCTTACCGATTTGATATTTGATTTTCTCATGAGTGAGTTGCAATCTTATTTTCACTCAGGACATATAGTTATGAAACTACTATTCTTAAGTTAGCAATTAGGATAGGTTGATGAAATTCGTCATTCTGACTCCCTAAGAAATATATGCAATTGGTGTTCCTCAGGGGTCAATTCTATTAATGAATTACCTAAAGTGTGATTATTGAGGACTATACACTATATATATAATATACACTATATATATATATACACAGTGTGTTTCATAATTGGTACACATAACTCAAGGGTTTGATAGCTGAGGTAGAGACAAGAAAAAAATTATAAGGTGAGGGGGGGGGGGTAAGACGCGTCGTTTTAGCGAAAGGGGGTTTAAGATTCTTAGTACTTCTTCCACTTTACACCCTGTAATTTTTTTGACATACATCCTATCTAGTAGTTGGGACTCATGTCAAAGTTAACCTAATAATAAGTTAAGAAGCTGGTGAGTTTTCCGAGTGTTTTACATTTAAAATGCACACGGCAAGAAAAGGAAGGAAGAAAGAAAAAAAATCGAAAAAAAATCAAACTCTCTTTAAAAATTTTATGAATAAAGATAAGAAATGTGAAAGCGCAAGTTGCATGCACCGAAACAGAATGGCAAATGTTTCATTTTCGTAAATAAATGAGAAGGGGCGGAGTTTTCACGTTTTACTCTCATAAAATGCTCCCGCGCTTTTGTGAAAACCGGTTTTCATGAAATATTGATAATGTTAGGACACATGTTGTTGTTGTAAAAGGACTAGAAGGACACATGTTGTTTCTGTAATCCTACGATATTTTAACAGCACGTTTTTCTGTTTACATTCGTTTTGCTATGAAGAGATTAAGTGGGAGAACTCTTGCTGAATTCTCTGATATTTTCGGGAAAAATGAGAATTTCATTTGAGAGGAATTTTACGTCTCCTTTCAGCATCTAGGCCAAAGCGAAATTTATCTTTTTCTTAAAAATGGGAGGTAGTGTGACCCGAAGTGCATTATTATAAATAGTTTGATAGGATTGTGAGGGATTTAATAAGATTTCGTCGTTCGGGTAATCCTACGTTCTCTCGATTTTTGTTTTTAACCCGTTGTCTCAGTTGCACTACAATAGTACATAGCCAAGTTCTTTTCCCACATTAATGCAAAAGACGAAAGTATACGAAATTACTTGTTTCATTCTAAAAAACACCAGAAATTTTCCCATTTTGCTCTACAGCTTCTTAACTTATTATTAGGTTAACTTTGCTCATGTCAGATGATAGCAAACCGTCTCAACTTTTCAATAAATTCCCAATCAGCCTTCGGAAGTTGCAGACGTCAAAGTCAAAAAATTGGAAAAAAAAATCCTACTTTTTTCAAATTTTGACCGATTTTTGCGCCAAAATGCATGATAAATGTATAGTTTTTTTACAAGATTTAGAAACCCCGAAATGTTACCCTTAATTTGACTATGCATACCTAAATGCAACCGTTTTTGAAATATACCCGTTTCTATCATTCATAATTCCAATAATTTTGCTAATTTTGCGTGGAATTGTATGATAGTAGGCGCGATTACCATCATCAGTAGCAAAATTAATGAAATTATGAATCATAGAAACGGGAATATCTCCAAATTGGTTACATTCAGGAAGGCACAGTCAAATTAAAGGTATAATTCCGAGGTTTCTAAATCTTGAAAAACAAACGTTAGAATTTGAAAAAAATAGGAATTTTTTTCAAATTTTTTGACTTTCACGTCCTAAAATGGATTTTCTTACTTTTTTTCTTACTTTGACCACTATTTTTTTTTTTTTGCAAAAAGGTAGTTAACATAACTTTTTTTTATAAAGGCTATAAACTGTACGTTCTCCGCTTTTATTTGACCTCCCCTATGTGCTATCTGGAGCTATTAAAAAGTTATTAGCTCAAAACCTATTCAGATCATACCGAAATTAGCCGATAGAATTTTTAGATGACATGTTTTCAGTCACTAAGGGAACAAATTAGTTGTGTTCTTTTGTGTCCGCAGAGCAGGGCAGTACAAAAGATACACACAAAAAAACGCTTCATACATTACTTATATATTATTATTATAAATATTACAATACAAATAGTTCGCTTCAATCGACGAAACAACTTGTTCTCTCCAATATTTGGGAGTTCTAGAACAAGGTACATAAAAGAACACAGCTATAATTTTTGAGAATGGGTTTGACAATAGCTTTCAGAATAGGTGTTGAGCTAATAATTCTTTAACGCCTGCGCTTAGGAGATAATAGATCAAATTAAAGAAGAGAGTTTACAGTTTATGTTAACGTCCGTTTTGCAAAAAAAAAAAAAACAAAATAGTTGTCAAAGTAAAAAACAAGTAAACAAGTCCGATTTTTTTTTGTTTAGACCCCCGGAAGTCCTGTCAGGCGAGGAGTATTTGGCCGGTTGAGCAGTTGTTGGAAAGGCCAAGAAGCGAGCTCTTAAACTATGACCGTACACCCTGTACTTTTTAAAATACAGGGAATTTTGTGAAAAACTAGCTTTATTTCTTAATCATCCTGTTTGTCACGAAACTGTGCAATTTATTATACAATATTCAATGTACTTATTTTGTGATTTCGCGCTTGATGGCTTAAGTGTCATCGAAATAATTCCAAAATATTCGTTGTAAAATACGTGCTGGGAAACTTATGTATGGTTTACTGCAGTAACAAACTAAAAGATCGATTCAGTGTGTGTTGCATTTTTATAGCCTTTTGGAGCGGGCATTTTAATTAAAGATGTCAGCTTGATTACTCGTTGATGTCTTTCATTGTGGAAAGATCTTGCAGTCACTACTTGACTTTATTATATGTATAAGCAAGACAGAAAATCGCTTATTTTCAAAATTCCATGAATCTATGGACCTTGAATGCTTGAATTATTTAAGAGATGAAACTTGCCTTCCTGTTGTATTGCTGATTCATTGGAACTGTTTAACCTGAAATTTAAGGTATATTTTCTATCGCTCAACATTACCGACTTTGATTGGGTGAAAAAATTCTTATTTTCAATTTCCCTTGCTTTTGTCTTATATATTTATTACTTTTGCGTTTAAATTATATTACACGATATTATGTGTAAATTATACTCAAAGCAGTATTTCCTCAGGCTAGTTTAGAAGGAAAGCCTATTTGAACATTTTCAGAGCGCCCCTTAACGAGGACGAATTGAGTACAGACATTGCTAAGCAAATCTCAGGAATTGAGAAATGAATTGAAAAGCATTGAGTTAATTTTTTTAGTTAATGCAACTTGTGTCACACTGCACATGTAGAAAATATTCATTTAGCTGATAAAAAAAATTTAACATTGGTAAAAATAAATCTTAGTTTAATGATTAATCAGTTACCATCTTGCTTGAGCGTTTATATGAGGTTAATACGAGCACAACTGTGAGTGTGAGTGAATGTTAATAAAATAGTTTAGTGCATTATGATGACCGAGCTTAAAAGGCAGTCACAGCCAGGATCAAAATAATAAGAGTATGAAACATTAAAAATAAACATTAAGTTTAGTATGCAAGAGTATGCAAAAAAATTAACCTCTAGCGATAACTTAAAAATATAAGGCAAAAAATATGCAACAAGCAAAGATATTATTTTTATCTTTAGTTTTCACGTCATTCATCCCCCACCACATTCAGTTCAATTGTTCTGTTGTAGTAAGGTCAGTCAGCTGGCCAGAATTTAAAATTCTATAGGAAGCCTCATTTCTACTTTTCTTTTTTTTTTACTTGTACAAAGCTGTTTACCGTGTAAGCAGAGAAAATTTGTTCTTAACTTAAGCAATATATTACATAATAGTAATGTTTGTGAGAATTTCGCAAGGTTTGTGGATGCATTTGAGGATTATATACTGCTAAACATAAAAATGGCTATGAATCTGAAGATTGAAAAGAAGCAAGAAAGCTGCTTGCTGATGGAGAGAAGATGGACAGAATCTCTGCACTGAGGAAGTTGTCTTTGCAGGCAAGGCGATTGGGCAGATTGTTCTATCCTAACTCAAGAACAGGCTGAAACTTCCGCTGGACCGTTGCATTGGAGTAGGTCATTGACATATACATAATAAGAATGGACTGAGTGTTCTTACTTCAAAAATGGCACACATATTGAACAGACTGTGAAGACCCTTTATTTCGTACAATTGCACACTGATTTATAATTAATTATTATTTGTCGATTGGAAACACTTAAGATGTTGAAAAATAGTATTGCATTAAATTAAAATTATTTAGGAAGTTGAACTTGTTTTAATCTACACAAAACTTAATTTTTAATATTACTGAAAAATGTGATCCTCTACAGATTTGCTGTCAAATTTGATTGAGCTTGTAAGAGATAGACGTATATAAACAATATATTTGTTTGAATTAATACAGCCGTACTGTTTCCAAACTTGGTTACAGTTCAGTGTACATTTTGAGTTTGAAAGAGACAAATAGATTTTAGCCAAAATTTTTGCCATTTTTGACTATAGGAATTAGATAGGATAGCTCAGTCCACTCTTATTTTATGTCAGTGGAGTAGGGACTGATGGATGTGGCGTCATGCTCTCTGAAAATTGTACCAACTCTAGGCAATATTTCAAACTTTTTTAACTCGAGCTCAGCTGATAAAACTGCTTCGTTTGCGACAGGTTTATGTAACTCTCAGTTCATAGTCTCAATATTGTGTCTGAGTGACGTTCAATCCCCGACACTGTAGTTCAGAAGACTGCGCTCAATCCAGTCATCGAGAAAATTTGGACGCTAGATTTAAGAACGACTAGAAGAATGCAGAAGATCTATCCGATCAACTGGGTGTCATGCTGGTGATTTCTTGGATCCCTGGTAATTGTGGACGATAATACCCTAGGCAGACGGACAAAATCAATAATCATTCATTCATAATTGATTTTTTCAATAATCCAGTTACCCAAGATTTTGTGAATTAAAACGAAAGTCCTCTCAATTTTTATATGTAATTGACCTTAGAATATAGAGAGTACAGGAAGTGTGATAAGCCAAATTTGGTGTAGTCAAATTCTGGTTGTGTGAGTATCTGTTGCCGCTGTAGTGAACGCTCAGTACAGCCGTGGAGTAGAATCAATATAGAGAGCGGGGCAACAGGATATATGTTTGAAAATATTACGTTTGCTCCCATCGACGAAAATGTTCTTATGCACTGTCACTACGCCAACATTCCCAAGGAATTTCGCAACTGTCACAAACGTAAACAAATCTCGGTGGAGGAAGGATTTTTTCAATATTTTATCGCTTTTGTTGTGCATTTTTAAGGTGTGTAAAGTACACAAAATAATATTTTATAACTATACTTACCTAAAAAATGATTTCCCACGTCGTACCTTGGTGTTGTTGTGACAATTTTTCACCGAACACTTCATTCTGAAATTACATGAACATCAGTTAGAAATTTATCACTATAATATCAACAGATAATTACTTACACTCTTTACTTTATTTAGCACTATTTTTAAATCACTTTTTACAAGTTTTAAATTATATTTAAACTGTTGCAAATCTTTCGCAAATTAAACAAACTTCGTTTGACAGCTAAACATAGATTTGTCTCTTTCTTCAATATAATGCTGACCTACTTCACGGGACCGTGAAAAAATCCACGCTCATGCACACGAATTTTACAGGTATCAACACTTCCTGTTGTCTCTATATTCTAAGGTAATTGACAGCACATTTTTAATAATTAAAGTTCAAATTCAAAGATAAAGCGATTTTTGAAAAATTCAATTACGAACGAATGATAATTAATTTTGCCCGTCTACCGAGGGTATAAGTATACTGTGACAACTACCAAATGAACTCAAATGAGAAATACTACAGAGTATCAATCTGTGCACCCTTACTAGAATTTGTCCTCACAGATCTGCGAGAAAAATTTTCAATTGCAACCCTGGACGTCTTATAGGTACCAGATTTAGTTCCAGAAAATTATTAAGACGTTGTCAGGTGTAGACAACAAAGCTTCTTCTGAGAGATAACATTGCACTGTGGCGAGAGATATGGATGTGGGAAAAGGAGCGTGGAGAAGATTATCCAAAAACTGCTCTGGAAGTATTGGCTAGGTGTGATAAGGATGCATTTTCTATAATAAATGAATTGATACTGATCCTTACAACGATTCCAGTAACAATTGCATCTGCTAAGAATTTATTCTCATCATTGTGGGGCGCCATAAAACAGCAACCGTATATGAGAGCCACATGCTCGGTCTTGCCTTTATGCACATCCATAGATGTATTCTGATTGACATCGAAATAGTAATCACCAGAATAGCGAAATAATTTCAATTATTTAAAATAAATTATATAACTTGTATAACTGAAGAAAATTAGGTTGTATGGGTCCTTTTATGTATTAACTTGTAGAAATATATGGGGTTAGTGACCCTTGGTTTGTAGAAATTATAATAAAACTACAAGCTGATTTCCGTAGTTCTATAATTGATTTGCAAATATTTCAGTCTGTTATTTAGAACATCTTCAATGCCTTGTGAATTAGGATTCTTATTCTCCTTTTGTCAATATTTTAAACGTAATTTAAAAGCACATAATCTATTTTAACAATTCACCGATTAGCAATATTACGTGTAGCATTAAGATGTCCCTGGCGATGATCTCATAAGATAAATCTAGTTAAAATAAATTATTGTTTATGTTATTTATTTATTCAGTTAGTTCCTGATTTAATTATCGGTGAATTGTTAAAATAGATTATGTGCTTTTAAATTACGTTTAAAATATTGACAAAAGGAGAATAAAAATCCTAATTTTCAAGGCATTCAAGAAGGTCTAATTAAGAGACCGAAATATTTACAAATCAATTATAGAACTACGGAAATCATGCTGTAGTTTTATTAAAATTACTACAAACCAAGGGTCACTAACCCCATATATTTCTATAAGTTAACTTGTGTAATCTCGGATGTATGTTTTATATTGCTGTACAGTCTAAAAAAATTAAGATAATATACCGTGACCTACATTTTTTCTTTTATTTATTTATTGATAAGCTATAGACAAACAACGGTATTCAAATGCAAATACAATATGATGTATCCAACGAAATGTTTACCCTAATTTTGGTGACATATACACAAATTACAGGACCGCAGGATATTCGCCCCCCCCCCCCCCTCACTGAGCAAAAATCTGGATCCTCGACAGTACCCGGAGTCGACATGAAGTAAGAAACAGACGCACCATTAGGATATCTCTATGTAGTTATATGACAACAGTATATTGCAGTTACCCCCATTATTCTTAACCTCAAAGTAGTAGAGGGCAACCCTAGTAACCACAATTCCGAAGTCTTTAGCTTTCCCAAACTATACTACAAAAATATTGGACGGGGTTCCAATATTTATCCAAAAAATTCCAACACAGAACGATGTCTTTACTTATTCCGAAGTTTTATTCTGCTCTGTTTTACCATACCGAGGAAAATCTAGCGAATTTCCATAGAAATTTTATATGAGATAAGAATTGGAAAAGCAGTGGACAGTTATGGATAATATTTAAAACTGTTCTTTGATTTGTCCATTATTTTTCTGAGAAATTCCGTATATGAAAACAAATGCAGAAAGTGTGAAAATACTGCAGAAAAAGTAGAAATTGAAATCTTGACTTTGCCCAAAGAAATCTCCATACTCTTTCCTTGATTGTGAAAATACCGGACAAAATTTTTCCTAAATTTACCTTTCTTTTTATTTTATCAACTTTTTCCTTTTTATTTGAAAAAAGTGTGACTTAACTGTGGAACTGAAAAATTTGGACATGCTATCGATATTGTTCAGAATGAATCTGCACTATATCCAGACGTTATCCAATGAAATTCCAATGTTTTATTGTTTCTGGGAAGAAGTGTTTGGTTTTGCTATGGAACTGAATGGTGTATGAAACCACATGCATTTAGTGTTGCGTTCTTGTGAGTGAAGTGAATTTCGTATTGGGATCAAATTTGGCAAATAGATAATAGATATATTAAATAGTGACATGTCGCGTTATTTGCAGTTTGTCGTGTATATGGTGAAATAATATTTATGTAATTATTTTGTCGAATGCACAAAGAGTAAAAGAAGTTTTCTTTTTTCATATATAATATAAATGTAGTGTAATTATATCTTTACTTTTTCCAAAGAAATGTCCGTACTCTCTCCTTTTTTAGAAAAATAGCGGATAAATATTGGACAAAGCTTTGTTCGAAACTACTTTTGTCATTATTGATTAGTTAAATACTCGTAATTATAATTTTGTGAACAAAATGAAATAGAAGAAAATAAAATATTCTTTTTATCAATAAATAACCCTAGTAAAGTAGCATTTTCTATTTACTTTTAGAACTTTGCATGGAAAGATTTGGATACAACAAGGGATAGATGCGCAAGATATATTTCGCAAAACCCTATGTAGCTTAAAAGGCTTGGCAAGGACAGGATTGAACAGAAGAACAATATAGTAAGATATAAATTTAGTTATTTTATTACTTTTAAGACTTATAACTTTTTCGTTCACAGAAAAACTGGAGGAAAACCACGCAGCTCTGAATAAATTTAAGATTTTTCTTTCATTCTTTTTATAATTGAATTGTTTTTTTGTTTTGTTTGAATGAATTTCTTATAAATATAAATAAATTTCATTTTGTTAACAATAATATATTTAAAATGCCTTTTATTTATTATAGTAGGGAGAAACTCTGAATATTCTGATTTCTGAAGAATTTCTGTGGAATAATTCTACAGAATATCCTAACAAAACCTCCATAAATTATCCGTGGAATACATCCGCTTAATTTCCAAAGACATTGTTCTAATGATTTCTGAAGAATTTCTTTGGAATAATTTTGCAGAATATCCAAACAAACTCTCCATAGAGTATCCGCGGAAAATATCCGCTAACTTTCCAAAGACATTTTCCTTATTATTTCTGAAGAAATTCCTTGGAATAATGACGGCATACTTTCCTCGGACAGCGTAACATTTGCCCCGTGACAATCCCGTAAAATTATTTTGACATTCTTGGGAATATTCCGCGGAACTGATTCTTCGGACAGGAAAATTTCGTAAGAACATCTGTTGCACGTCCTAGGGCTTGGTAACTAGGGAATGTAGGCTGATGCCAAACGAATTGCAAAGGATAAAACGGAAAAATTTAATAACAGGCAAGGACCATACGGAAAATTTAGTTAGGGTTATAATTAAGAGACAAAAAACAAAAATTAAACACGAGATAAAGTGAAATTCCGAAAGGGGGGGGGGATGTTAAGGGGTTGAAAGTGTTTTTTTGCTATTTTCGGCGAAATGTGACTTCCTAGCGGAAAATGTTCTTCGCGAAAGGTTACAGATAATAAAAGTATCTTAAAATTTTATATAAAATCATATTCAACACAACCTCCAATTTTTCGAGAAAATGGCGGAAAACCGATTTTTCAGTTTTTCATTTTTCTTTCTCGTAAAAATAATTCAAATTACATAATTACAATTTTCGAAAAAAAAACCAAAATCTTCCATTTCAACGGTTAAAATGAGCCTGGATAGAATATTTAAATCGAAAAAAATACCAATAAAGTTTTCTGTAGAAGATTTTGGTTTTTTTTTTTTCGAAAATTGTAAATATGTCAGAAACTACATATTTCCCAGATTGCAAAAGAAATGTGCTTATTCAACGTAAAAAAAAAAGTATACTTTCATAAAATTTCATGTAATTTGAATTATTTTTACGAGAGAGAAATAAGAAACTGAAAAATGGGTTTTCCGCCGTTTTCTCGAAAAATTTGAGGTTTTAGATATTTTTATTATCTATAACCTTTCGCGAAGAATATTTTCCGCTAGGAAGTCACATTTCGCCGAAAATCTCAAAAAATCACTTTCAACCCCTTAACACCCCCCCCCCCCCCGTCTTTCGGAATTTCACTTTATCTCGTGTTTAATTTTTATTTTTTCTCTTAATTATAACCTTAACTAAATTTTACCGTATGGTCCCTGCCTATTATTAATTTTTTCTTTTCAAAAAGGTATTGGCACTAGTCTATTGGTATATGTTTCAACGTGAACTAAAATTGTAGAAAAGCAAAATTTACAATTGATGAATAAGTTTTGTAATAGTCTATGGTGATTTACCTCAGAGCTACCCTAAATAGCTGGAAGAACAAATAAAAATCCATTTATTGGGAAAGGCTACAAAAGCATTGACAGTTTATAGTCAGAATAACAAAAGAACTCCTACTGCTAGGAAAACAGAGCTTAAAATGATCACATAGGTCCTCTCAAGCCACTATTAGTTGCGGTATCACCTAAACAAGATAAGTTTGGCTGAGATTTTATCCTGCCGTTTCTGTCAAAATATTTATAAAACCTCAGAGCATCTGCTCTGCACTGGCCAGGCAGAGATTACTTCACCTCGACATTCTTTTCTTCCTGCGTGTAAAGTCTCAATCCCAGAATGATTCTGGACTTTCTTAACAGTCTAAATCCAGAAAGAGAGTAAATTTAACGGGAACTTACAATAGATCTTTTGGGTCCCAATGAATACGAGGCTAACGCCTGCACACCTCTCCGCAAATCTAATTTAATGATAGTTTACGTAATTGAAGGCGGACATTCAAGAGCTAGAAATGTTTTGTTATGCTATCCACAAATTTTCAGACAACTTCGAAGATTGTAAGTTTCCATCAGACTATCTGATAAACTACGTACGAAACCCATACTACTTTTTAGTTTAGTTAAAAAGACTTCAATGATGGAAATGCTTGTTTTTTTTTTTAACATACCTATGTATACAAGCTCGGCGATTTTTTATAGAATTCTTATCAGAAATGATTAAAGTGATACAATCAAGGGAATTAGTTTAATGTAAAGCTTTTACGAAAATGCATGTGTCACACAGTTTCTATCGATCTCGTTTGCAGACAGTAGGTAAACTGAGAGCCTTTAGAAATCAGACTACCTAGTTTCATTCGAATTCGCCATGAAGGATGTTTATAGATTTTCGTTTCCGTATTAAAGTTTGTCACTAAATGGCTGTAAATAAACAAGTAATCCCCTTAACAGGGGAAATTTTAAATTTAGATCCAAGCGGTTGTCCAGTGTCTTGTCCTGCCTGTGAAACAAAAGCTATTACTACAGTTGTAAAACAAAAAACAACTTGTTGGCAAAATATTGCACCTTGCTTTTGGTGTTGGTTTACGTAAATCTAATTATAAAAAGTATTTTTTCCATAGATGTATAATTGAAATTTGTATTTTTTTTCTATAGTTGCTGTGGTTCTTGTAATTGCTTACAAAAGTGGAAAGATCCTGGAGACTTAAATCATTATTGCAGTAAGTGTGGGTGCTTTTTGGGGCGTTGTCAAAATCCTCATGATTATGGTTTACCAGAATCGACGCCGATGACACAGCGCAGGTGACAAATTAATTTTGTGCGGGTGTACCGATTAATTTTATAAATAACATTTTATATATAAAAATTATTAAAAGTGTAAAGATAATAAATGCTCGCTTGCATTTTAATGTTTTTAGTTCGTTTTGTATGTGACTTTAGTTTTGCTTATAGAAGACGCTTAAAAGCTTTGTGAACGAATTTGGTTTGGCCGAAATTGGATTGGCTTAACTTATGACGTCATGTCGTAATGAACTTTATGAATGGATTTTTTTGTTTTTTTTCGAATTGTTTATTTAAGATAATTCGAGTATTAAGTTAATTGGTTTTGAAACGTTTAAACTTCCTTAAAACATAAAAATATAAGTTCAGAATACGAAAAAAAGAAGACTTTTGAATTTCAATGAGAAGGTTTGAAAAGTTTGTTTACCTCTTTACTACTGCACATGCGTGAATAGCTCTCTCGTAAAAGCTTTGAATTTGCCAAGCACTGTGCCAGTAATTTATCATTCTCTAAGCTAAAAGTAACTTGAACATTCGATGCGAGTAGTATTCTTCATTATCTTACGGTTCCTCTAAGTTTTCATACAATAAATATAAAATCACAAACAAAAATGGCTACAAGACAAGCAACTCCGCTAACTGGTGAGCTTCTATGTTTGGGGCCAGAACCATGCAACATCACTTGTCCGTCGTGTAGAACAACTGCATTAAGTATAGTCGCGCGGGAAAGGACCACTTGTTGGCATTATACCGCCCCTTGCTGTTGGCTTCTATTCAGGTAAATAATGCTATTTATTTCGGGGTGTTGAATCTTGACTAGACCGATAAAGTTCTTTAATATCTTCTTTAGCTGCTGCGGAAAATGTCTTAATAGTTGGGCAGATCCTAGAGATTCGAATCACTACTGCAGCAAATGTGGATGCTTTTTGGGCAGATATCATGAACGTAAAAGCATTTCAGAATAATGTGAAATGAGTGTTTTTTATTTTTGTTTATTCTTTCTTTTTTTTTGTAATAATGTTTTTTTTTTTATATATAATTGATAAAATACTTAAACTTTTAATAATTTTATGTGTGTTCAGCCAACTTTCATTCTTCGTGCAGTTTTTTGTTTATGGGAAATTAAATCTTTAATATTGTATCTAAAAATAAAAGCAGTGCGTTTCGATTGGTTATAGCAAAAATGTAGTTTAGTGTAAATATTTTGCGAAACTGTTGTAAGTATTCTAAATCAGCTGTAAAGAAAATCATGTCAATCCTCCAGACCTTAGCAGACTATGTAGAATCATATATGTTTCTTATGGTGCACATAATGTAAAAGTTGTCTCGAAAGTGAACGACCATAATGTTATAGTTAAATAAAAAGATGCTAAAAATTATCCGGCACAGAAGCGTAAATATCATCCCCTTGGTGTTGCCATGTATTTTTCCAACGAACACCATATTCGCCATTCAAATTTATGAGTCAGAAGTAGTGGAATGGATAAAAAGTACTCCCCACTCGACTTTTGAAATTAATTTAACTTTTCTAAAAAGTTCCGATCGTGACAATTTGTGAGGTATGTTCTTGTTACAATCTGAAAGCTAACTAGTTCCATCGGAATTCTAATCCAGTCAACATAGGTGTCGGCGATATTTTGATGGTTTGTAGAGGGGCATATTGTGAGTGTAAATGAAATTTTGCGAGAAGTTTTGGGGGGGGGGGGGAGAGTTGTGCTATGGTTTTAGGGTTCCATACAATAAAAGGAAAAAATGAACCCCTTGTAAGCTCGCTCGTGGGTCCATCCATCTGTCTGTCACAGATTTTTACTGAAAAACGTCGAGACGTAGAAATTTGAAATTTAGCAGAATGTTAGGTCTATACGACGTTCATATTGACCGTCAAAGATCATTAAATATTTTTTTTAATTGTTAATTTGGGTGGGCGAGCTGGTCCCCCTCAAAAAAGTGTTCCTTTTTTTTTGTATTTTGTGAAGTATCGTTTGAAAGGGTTACTTTCAAGGATTCCAAAAAAAATATTTGGTGAACGGAGTATAAAGATATGGCCCACAATGACAAACATCCCCCCCCCCGCGCACCTTCTGATCCCTTAAGTTTCTAAAGCTAAATTCAGGGTTAGTAGCAGTAGTAGATAACAGGAAAACTACGCCTTTTTCGTTAGTCTCATAGTTGCCAAAAAAAAAACACTTTTTTGTGTTCCGCCTATAGAAACAGTATCTGAGGGTAATTAGAAATTAGTAACAGATCCGTACATTAAAGAAAACCCTTGAGCCAGACGTTATTCTTGAAAAGGCTTAATAACTCTGTCATAAAACTGGCGAAGATCGAGGATCGGAGCAATACTCCGTATCTGTCCTTAAATTCAGTGTTCAGTTCAGTATCAGACGGATATCATTGAATAGTGTGCGTATCAATTAGTAGTGTGAATTTTATTTACTCGATCCATATTGAGAATGATTAAAAGGTGGGTTCCCAACGAACAATTTTTGTCCTATATATAAAGTTTGGAGCACTGCCAGGGGATAAACCTTGCGAACTTAAGATATCACAAGAAGCCATATTATTGTCTCACTGAATTCTCAGGGAATAGCGCACTTGACTCTTATAGCACCAAAGCGGAGAACCCCATATCATGCTCGGGGAATAAAATTTAATGTTGATATAGGAATAATAATTCCTGTAATATATTCTCTTTAGCTCAGTGGTAAAAGCAGTCGTCCAGCAAGCGGAAGGTCCCGGTTTCAAACCCCGGAGGAGACGATTGTTTTTTTCTCTTGTATTTATGATTTGATTTAGAATCGTTAAAAATAAAAGTTCTTAAAATTCTTCTAGGAATATTACATAGATTTGCAATTCTCTGATAATTATATTCCTGTATACTCACGATTATGGCACTAATATTCAATTAGTAAGTTCTTCATATAAGACTCATATAAAACAGCAAATGTAGATACAACACTATAATTATTGCTTTAAGAATTATAAGATCTACGTGTGAACTTAAATATTGATCAAGATTTACATATATAGGAGCCATACAGGAAAAAATTCCATATTTCCAGCACTTGAAGTCTTAGCGATGTTCCTTGGGTTTAAGCAGATAATCTTAATTTAATATATTAGTCATAGTAGAAGCATAGATAATTAATACCCAGATATTGAAGCAATCCGATCTCAGTTCATGCCCCATATGTAGTGACATCTTCAAGATTTTTTGTACATTACTTTTGGTTAAAGTATTTGCTAAAGCTTTTGAATATCTTCACAAAGCTTCTATAGTTTTCACAATTTTTTATTACTTTTTAAGGGCAAACTGAAACCATCTTCTTCGGCTGGCCTGTAGGCTGCTTATTGTTAAAAGATTTTACCTTTGCTAAAAATTAAGGCTGGCTGATGAGAAGCAGATTTTTAACATCGGTTTTCAAATCTGGGTATTACTTATCTGGGGCAGAAGTAGTTTGTTATAAATGTATCAATGTATGGGGTGGAGTGTTTACACTAATGGGGAAATAGCTGGGGTCAGTATTCGTCCCACTCAAGCCACGACAATTGGTAGCGGTTGGTAAGTCCACTCAGAGAGATTGGCGAGAGTCTGTACCCAAATCCTATTTTATTCCGCGTTTGACCGGTTTAGTAGTATGTATAAGGTGTGATTATGAGTGACTGTAGTAGTTGGGATACACATTCAGTCGTTGCACTCACAAATACTTTTCTTTTTCTCTCAAACAGCCAGTAAATATATTCTTCAGACTGTTTTAAATAAATAATTTTTAAATTTTCAAATTAAGTTTATATTTGATTTTACACAACTCTAAATTACTCTGTCGCCAGTCTGTTTGAATATTATCCTGGTGTATAGATCTACTCGCGAAAGGGAGCTTGCTCAGTTAATTGTTGTATTGTATAGGCGCTACTACTGCAGACGTAACCAAAGGGTAAGCCAGCAATGCTTCGCTACAAAATCCCTGAGAATACTTCACAATCCATGAAATAGAAATCTATATGTATGCGTGTGAGTCCATTCTATAAAATGTTATATATAGATAAAACTACTATCCATACAGAAGAATAGTCTTCCAGTAATTTAAAGCTTGGTTCCTTATCTTCCCAAAGTCCGTACTTACTATATACCTTACTTAACAAAATAATAAAATAGTATTGATGTAAAAGTAACTTTACCATTTTACACAGTCCTAGCCAGCATGACCACAAGTAACCACAACACCCTGTATCTTAAAAATTACAGAGCATATTGTCACTGTTAATAGCTTATTATATGCACAACTTCGTGGCCTCTCTAACAATTGCTCAACCAGCCCCACATTCCCCTCCTTTTAGGAGTTATTGTGGTCTAAACTAAAACTTCCGATCTTTTTTAAGTTTTCTTTTTTTTTTTGCTTGACCTCTATTTTTTTTGCAAAAATGTCGTTAACAAAACTGTTTTTATAAAAACTATAAACTGTAGAATCTTCTTTTCAATTTCACCTACTAGATCCTATGTGCTAACTGTAGCCGTTAAACAGTTATTAGCTCTTAGCTATTCAGACCTAATAACTCCTTAAGGGCTACAGACACATAGAGTGTACTAGGTCAAATTAAAAAGGAGAGTTCCCAGTTTACAAATTTTATAAAAAAAGTGTTATGTTAGCGACCTTTTGCAAAAAATTAAGGTCAAATTAAAAAAATGGTAAGAAAATCCGAAATTTTTAGTTTATACCACAATAACTCCTGAGAGGAAAGGAATGCGGGGGTGGTTGAACAGTTGAGAAGTTCTGCATACAATGAGCTATTAACTGTGACCGTATGGCCTGTAGTTTTTAAGATACAGGGTGATTTGTGAAAAACTAGACTAGTTTTTTTCATGTCCGTGCTGGGTATTTCTTGTCTGTGACTATACACTTCTAATTTCAAATGACACGCTCTACAGTTCGCGCGTCTTGAGGGGAAAACGTCGGACCAAATTAGTTCGCGCGACCACAGAGCACGGCCTTTTGGCCTCGGGGAGCTAGTGTGTACAGCTCCATTATATGTGCATACCCTCATGGTACGCGGTCAGAAGGGAGCGTGGCATAAGCCGTTCGTGTGGCATTGGTATGAATCAATGGTTTTTCATTATAGCTGGAGCCAATGTAGCCGGAGCGTCGCAAACTTTGATCAAACTTTAAAATTTGGGCGGGTTTTTTTTTCTACGTTTGTTCCTTGTTTCATTTTAAGGGAACACATGAAATTACTATGACAAGTTTGAAATAAGCGATTTCAATTTTTTGGTAATAGTTTTTTTCATAAACCTTTAAGGCAAGAATACATGCTTTAATTATCATAGCTGATTTTTAAACACTTTTCACAATTTCACAGAAAATTCAACACACCTCAGATAGTTCGAACTGTCAAGTGTAAAAATACGCGTGGCTCTCATTATATCATAAACTCCACAAAGCGGCGCCGAAAAAAACAAATATCATGGCGCTCATTGTATCTAGGACTTCCGTAGCTAAAAGCCAACAATGCCTCTCTCCAATATAAAATCAACGATGCCTCGTCCTTGATGTAGGGAAGGCTGCAATTATTTCTTAGAAATTCACTGGAAATTTTGTCCTTAAAATTGTTATGCATTATTGGAGGCCGGCAGACAACGGGTGCTTTGCCTGGACCACTAATAACGGGAAACACAATGCAATAGCCATCAGGGTTCATCAGCTCAGATTTCATTCTATTCTATTCTATTCTATTCTATTGTCAGATATAGATATAGGAATAAATTGAAATCTGAGCTGATGAATTCTGATGACCGTAGCCTTGTCTTTCCTGCTTAAGCACTCATTTCTTCAAAGAAAAAAAAACAACGGAGTCCTCATAACACTCTAAAATAGTGCGTTTTTTATGTAAAACGGACAAAAGTTTCGTTTGAATAGCTCCTCCGCCCTCATTAAGAAAAATGGTGCTGTGATAATTTTAGGCTTACTTTCTTATCTTCCGAATTTTTATACCTTTCATAACAAATTTATTTAAAATAAGTAAAAAACCTAGAATTGGTCTAAGACCAATTCTTATAATACCTTAAATGAATGATTTGAGGCTGTTCATGGTGAAGTTACATATTAGATTTGGTTTTTAGGTTAAGTTATACCTGGCAAAGAGCTGCCGAACTTACTTAATGGCTAAGAAGCCTCACTGATCTCGGCTAAATATATCATAGGCACGAACCAAAAATGTTTTTCAATATAGTCGAAAATTAATTTCTTTAATAGAATTTTAATCGACCATATTTCTTCAGAATTTGTGTGCATTATTGGTGTCTATAGACGGTCCAAACAATTTCTGTCTGCCGGCTTCAGTGGTCAGTTAGGTGTGAGGGGCGGGTTTAGTTAGAAAAAGTACACACTTTGGCAAATTTATTGGCATGGGTACAAATCGCAGAATTAGGGAAATAACGCCTGCGGCTATCACTAATCTCTACAACCAAACTAGGTCGATTTTGCATTTTTGGTTTCCGCATTTAAGAAAATTGCAAATTTTAACAAACAAAAAATGGACTCAAGAGATAAAGGATTTTCCAATAAGAGGTGTTATTTTAATTAGCCCGCTATCTCGGTAGATGTCACTTTTGGAGCTGTCATTATTTGACACTTGACAAGTAGAAACTACGCCATTAATAAAAATGGAACGATACACGATTCAACAATGCATTGAAATTATTAAAATTCATTATAAAAATGGTGAAAATGTAGCAGAGACGGTTCATAAAACTCGAACATTTTTGGGTCGTCGTGAAGCACCTTGTCGGACCGCAATACAGAAATTGGTAGAAAAATTCGAGCTGTCGGGACAAGTTAGTGATGTGAAGAATAAAACCCGTGCACTCAAGAACAGCCAAGAATATTGCTGCTGTAGCCGAAAGTGTTGAAGAAAACCCAGGTTTGTCCATTCCTCGTCGTTCTTTGGAATTAGGCATTCCACAAACGTCATTACACCGTATTTTGCATAAAGATTTGGGTCTTAAGGCTTATAAAGTTCAGTTAACACAAGAACTCAAGCCGGCCGATCATCAACAACGTCGAGTCTTTGCTGATTGTGTCCTTGAAATGCATGAAAATGATCCGGAATTCCATCGAAAACTCATCTTGAGTGATGGCTTCGTCAACAAGCAAAATTGTCGCATCTGGGGCTCGGAAAACCCAAGAGTTATTGTTGAAAAGCCTCTCTATCCTCAACGTGTGACTGTTTGGTGCGGTTTGTGGTCCCGCGGGGTCATTGGACCTTACTTTTTCGAAAATGAGGCTGGACCAACAGTTACGGTGAATAGATTGCGCTATCGACAGATGATTAATGATTTTTATGGCCGGAATTGGATGGTATTGATCTGGACAACGTTCACTTTCAACAAGACGGCGCTACGTGTCATACAAGCAACGAAACCATTGATCTTTTACGGGAAAAGTTTCCGGACCGTGTTATCTCTCGAAGAGGTGATCACAATTGGCCACCGAGATCTTGTGACTTAACACCTTGCGACTTCTTCCTTTGGGGCCACGTGAAAGAGAACGTCTACGCCAACAGCCCAGCGTCGATTCAAGACCTCAAAGATGGAATTCGTGAGGCTATCGAGGACATAGGGCAGCCACTTTGCGATTTGGTTATGGAAAATTTCATGAAAAGGATATGGTCCTGTAGGCGTGGTCGTGGTGGTCATTTGGACGATGTTATTTTCCATAATTAACGGCATACCTTCCTCTTTATAATGAAATAAAGATCCGATCATTTATCTCAAAAAATCGCATTTTTCTTTGAATATCAAAATAACACCTCTTATTGGAAAACCCTTTATTAGCTGTGTTCTTTTGTGTCCACAGAACAGGGCAAAACAAAAGAAACCAAAAGAACGCCTCTACATTTTCATAGAAACGATTTAAATGAAGCGAACAGTACGAAAAGTTCGTTTCAATCGATAGAACAATTTGTTCTCTCCAGAATTTGAGAGCTCTAGAACAGGGTACACAAACGAACACAGCTATTGTTTCGCACACCAGAAATGTTTTAAATATGATAAAGTAATTATTGAGGTAAAAATTTCATTGAAATTGCATTAAAATTGCAAGTAGGGAAAATGTACGGCATACCAGTAGAACGATTAGTAGAAGTTAATGAAAATCGATGATAAAATACGAGTGCATAGTGAAATTTCAACTAACTTTAATACATTCAGTTCGTGGAATGCAAAGAACGACAGTGCGTATGTACTTAAATACAGCAAAAAAAAAACGAATGATTGCAAGAACTCTCAGCAATTTCGCCCTACCTTCCTGACTAGTCGTGAAATATGAAAATAAATATCGGGATTCAAACTAAGAGCAAAATGTTTGTTGTATTGAATATAGTGCAAGTTATCCCATTGGTACAATTTAAGCGCTTCTCTAGCCATCACTTGGCAGCACTTTAGAAGCATATTCACTGATATATTCAGAAAAATAAGCAAAGTTACTCAAGTGCTTCTAGAGCCATCCCTTGGAAACGCTATAGAAGATTATTTGATTAGCTCCAGCAGATTGAAGTGCAACAAGGGGTGATCTCATCTAATTTTCCACATATCTAAACTGTGGATTTTTACACTATTGTGCGAGGTAACGAATTTCTCATTTTGAGTGAGAAGTTCAGTGCGGAGTGAAGTTATTTTCGTTAAGAATAAAAGTGAGTTTTTATTAAAAAGGACATCCACAAGCTATAGGTAAATTGAATGTTTAATTATAATTCGGTAATGATTTTTTTGTTTTTTTTTTTTAGGATTCCGTGTGGCAAAGAATAAATTTTACAAAACAACATACAAACTGAAACAATCAACATAAGAAATGTATTTTCACGTATTAATTTTCAACTTTTATTGGATTTCAATAATAAATTAATTTAAAAAACAAAAACAAAAATATCGTATTTTCTGTCCTGTCAAAGTTTGTAGATTTCTAGATTTCAATGTGTTTATAAACTCTCAGGAAGCTTTCTTGATGGCCACCCATGAGATTAAGGAAGAAGCACTGCAATGATTATCCAAAAAGCTCATTAAAGCTTTCGAAAAGACACATTCAAAAAAATTGTTCGGCCATCATTTAGAACGCTCCTAGACCGCTTCTTAAGAGCAGCATTGAAGCGCTTGCCTCTGCGGACATGCCTATGTTAAAAAGCAGTTGACTGGGATGCTTCCAGGGAAGCGCTTTAGGTTATTTTTCCCAGTGGTGTTGAACAATTTACTCCATCCCTTCACAAACAAGCATCCATAAAGGCGACAGACGGAATTTGTTCGGGCCGTCTACAGCCAACGAATTCTGAAGAAATATGGTCGATTTCGATTCTAAGAAATAAATCAATTCTTTCCTACATTGAAATCAATTTATAAAGGCCTGAGGCAAAAATTCACGCTGATGTAAAAATGTTTAGCTAACAACTTCCATGAAGCCGAGACTGTCCAGAGACAACTTATTCGAATCATCTTTAGCATCTTTAGAAATATGGTCGATTTCAATTCTATGAAAGAAAGAAATTTTTGCCTATATTGAAAAACATTTTTGGTTCGTGCCCATGAGATATTTAGCTGAGATCAATGAGTTATTGAGATTTGCTCTTCCAAACATCACTTTCTTAGTACTACTGTCGATAACTGGGTATTTCTTGTCTGTAGTCAGTGCTTTTGATAGCACAACTTTTAAATTATGAATAGGCAAATAGAGGAGATATGCCAGCAGCGGCAATATCTTTGGGATACTAGCAAAGAAATATACAAAGATCAGAATGAGACATAAGATAATAATCGATAATATTAGCTCTGAAAATTCCTTCAATTTAAGATGTTTCAAAGATAAATGTCTGGTGAAATATCGTTCGCTGTTTAGTGGATGCAAAAAGTTCTTTCCTTTTTGATTTTTTAAAAGTTTTTCAACAGAATATAAAAATAAAACATTAAAACATTTATTTTGATCAAAAGTTAAAATCAAGCTAAATAGCTAATAGCACCATAATTTTCTGTTGTGCGAATAAAGTTACGCTCTTGGTGAAAACAACGAGTCTTTCATCAAACGCGCGGTCATTTTGAAGCTAGTGTGACAACGAGATTTTCATCATGGCATGCAGACAATTGGACGCACGATCATTTTGAAGGTCGTGTGACATAGGCCTCGGGACTCATTTTGCAGCGCATAAAAAATGCCTGGCGCTCATTGTATTTAGGGCTGGAGCGTGAGAAAAACTGTTCAAAATACAATGGTAGAATTGGAGCCATTTGATATATAACAAGGAAGGATTTCTACAATCACTAGGGTCAGTAACGAGCAAAACTGATCACATGTTTCTATATTTGAAATTCCTTAGGCTCTCACATGATACCGCTAAATCGTGGGTGTAATAAAAGAAATACTTTTTACAAGTCATGTAATAGCCCATACGAAGTTTTTAATAAATGTAATTAGTTTTTTTAATAATAGAGGGAAATATCTTAATGAAGATCATGAGATCAGTTTCGCATGCATCCTAGAAAAAAATAGAAAGCTGAATGTTTTTTAATATTTAATCCATAAACCTAAAATTATTTTTAATGCTGCAATTCTATTAGGCATGCTATTATAAATATTATTGGTAATATTTGCCGGAATATTTTGCCATTCTTCTTGAGTTCCGCTCCATAGTTCATTGACTCCCGTTGGTGGCTCCGGCCAACTTTCTTTTTAAGTAAGCCCATAAGTTTTCAAAGGGACTTAAATCAGGACTTTACGCAGGCCACTTTAATAAAGAGAATTTTTGCTTTTCTAGCCATCCTCTTACTATTTTGGCTGAATGTTTCGGATCCCTGTTCTGTTGAAAGATTAACTTTTCCTCTGGAAGTCCACTATTTTCAATTACTCGAGGTAAATTGGACCGTAAAATATTTAAACAATCTTCCCCTCTCATTATCCCTATGCTCTAAATATGAGACCGACGCCATTTCGGGTAATGCATCCCCAAAGAAGAATGGATCCACACCCATGTTTCACTGCTCCAGGCTGGATGTGAGTTGCATTTTTGCCCCAGTACCATGAATGGCGATCCGACTCATATCTGTTTATTTTTGTAACCTAAAGTCAGTGGTTATTTAAATAGCATCACCCAAAGTTTAGTTAAAAATACATATTTCCAATCATCTGTTGTCCATTTTGAGTGTCTTCTAGCAAACATTGTATCCAACAAATATAGCCCTTTCCTTTGGTGTTTTAACGTCGCCGATAAATAACATGCGCGCCATTCCTCTACTGAGATTTTTCGGGGTCTGGCACCTTTTTAGACATTTGCACTTTTAATATTCAGAACCATTGCTATATAGCAATTTAATTAGCTTAATTTTTAATAACTGATCCGCTGCAGAAAAATGAAATAAACACTAACTCTAGGCATTCTGCAAACAATGACTCATCAATTCAAAGTAATGCAAAAATTGAAGAATCGAAACTATGTTTATATGGCATGCAAAACTGATCGCAAGATCTTCCTTGAGAAATTACCGTGTATTATTAAAAACTTCGTGTGGGATATTATATGACTTGTAAAGATTAAGATGTTTTTTATGACACCCATCTGCGACTTAGCGGTACATAACATATCATGTAAAAGCCAAAGGAATTTCAAACATAGAAACATGTGATCAGTTTACTGTAGTTCCTTACATAAGGATATTATTCAGTTGCCTTAAGCAAGTTTAGGTTAGATTTAAATGTAGAACTACATATGTCCATTCTGTGGTAGTAAAATTCCGTCTCTTCTATGCTGACATACATATATAGATACGAGGGGAGTTCAATGTATTCTCGGTATCGAGGTGATATACTAATGATAAGGGTAATTTAATTATCTCATTAGTTAATGACACTCTTTGAGGGTATAAATACAAAATTTCATTTAATTGCCACCATTAGTATTCCAGATATCATTGCGAAAAGACAACTATGATGACTGATTCGACAATGATGAAAAAAATCGAGCATCGTGCAGTGATAAAATTCCTCACAAAACAAGGAAAAACTCAAAAAATTATCCATGAAGAAATGGTGGCTGTTTACCAAGATTCTGCGCCTTCATTATCTACAATTCAGAAGTGGTCAAGTGAATTCAAACGGGGTAGAGAGAGCATTGAAGACGACCCCCGCGCTGGTGGGCCAATTTGTGCCGCTACTGAAGAAAACGTCAAATTTGTCGAAAAACTTGTACTTGAAGATGCCCGTGTAAGAGTGAAAACATTAGCAGAAATGACTAAGCTATCCGTGGGTACCATTCACACAATCCTTCATGAGCGCCTGAATTTGTCAAAGGTCAGTGCAAGATGGGTGCCGCGAATGCTCACCGCGCTACAGAAACAAGTGCGAGTTGACTGTTGTAAGGAGTTTTTGGACCTCTGTGGTGAAAATCCGCAAAGTATTTTCGATCGGATTGTTACTGGTGATGAAACGTGGGCTCATCACTATGACCCTGAGAGCAAGCAAGAGTCTATGCAGTGGCACAAAAAAGGATCACACCCGCCGAAGAAGTTCAAAGTCACTCCGTCCGTAGGAAAGCTCATGGCCACGGTGTTTTGGGATTCTAAGGGAATCTTGCTAATCGAGTACACAAAAAAAGGTGTGTTGCTGCTTCACGACAACGCGTCGGTTCACAAGGCGCGTCTTGCCCAGGCTGCTGTGCGGGAGTACAGATTTGAAGAAATCAATCATCCACCCTACAGTCCGGACCTGGCCCCTAGTGATTATTATCTATTCCCTAATCTTAAAAAAGACCTTCGTGGAAAGCATTTTTCGGACGATGAAGAGTTGAAGGGAGCAATAAACGAACATTTTTCGGGCCATGAAGAAAAATATTTTTCAGAGGGAATTGAAAATTTACTTTCACGAACAAATAAATGTGTTGAGATGTTAGGGGAGTATATTGAAAAATAAAATTTATTCAGAATTTTCTGCCTTTTCCTTCATACCTATACCGAGAATACATTGAACTCCCCTCGTATGTATCCTTCACAAGGTTCAGTATTGGCTAAATTATGAAGGGTAAGTTTATAGGGTTGGAATTGCCGCTCATATCCCTCAATTTCTGACTAAACCTGGGTAATTCTGCAAACTCTATAAACAAAGCGTAGTCTGCTTCATAGTGCCAGATTTGCTTAATACCTGACTATATCGCAAGTAAATTCATATGGAGTCGACTGAATCGGTCAAGAATCAATCTACCTGAAATTTTGAACGTTTGGTGCTAAGAGACGAATATAATGACCACCTGTATCTTACATAGACATACAGTCAGCATAGATCTAAAAACGTTTATAATATGTTTATATATATAATAATAATAACTCTTACCCGTTGAAGTAGCTCTGAATGGGGAATTGACTGCATTGTGCCCACATATTCTTTTGTTTGTTTGCCAACTTCATGGTACTAGCGTTTTACAATATTTCTATTATTTTTTCGTGGCACGCAATATGGTTGTAATGTAATTTGAGCTGGGATGAATAATAAACTGATGCTGAGTTTGAGTTTAAAATCTGCTGCTTGAGCTAATTCAAATAGCCCAGATCAGTGCGATTACATAGTCATAATCATAGATTAGTTTATTATAAGCCCCGGGCACGTCATACAATGGTAGGTAAATCGAAAAATTACAGCAAACATACTAAAATTAGCAAAAAAAAAGTATATAAAGCCATTAGATATAGGTTAGATCTGTCATACTTAGTTTAGATTTAAATACTAATAAATGCGAAGAGCTGAGGTATCAGAAATGATGTAAAAAATCTAAAGAGTAAAACAAAAAAGTCCTACCTACTCTCATTTCGTAAGCCATAACGCATATAATACATATCTTAGAAAAACAACTATCACACCCACCCCTAAATGTAATGCACAAAATAATACTGTCATTCCAGCCAGGTATGTACATCAGTTTTATAATAAATTAAACAAATCGAGTTCAACATCTACAAATAATTAAAAAATTGTTTCAACTAGGTACATCTTGCATTGATTCTCTTTCTGATTGTGTGATGCACCTAAAATTCTTATTAGAAGCTGAAAAATGTGGGTACACGTAAACCTATCATTTAAAATAGACTAATTTAAGTATGCAAAACAATTATAAAATACCAAATTTTTAAGGAGGGTTTTTGTTGAATTATACCAGCAAGTAGAAGCAAACTTAGGGCAGCTCAGTAATTTTAAAAGCTGCCACCGAACTTACTCCCGTCCACCAATAGTTGGAAGAGTTTTGAATTTAAAGCAACAATAACTCTATTATTATAAATGAAGCATTCTTCTACTATAATTCCCGTTTTCGAAACTTATTTATAACACAAATTACACTCCGGAACTTAAGTATATTATTCAGATAACATTTTTTATCATTTTCATTCACAATTCACGGAATATTTTAAGAACTCTTAAATAAAAGCAAATTTCCTAAAACCTTCTGCCTACTTCCGCTTACAAAAGTGTCAATAGTTTATAATGACACAGTGCTGCCAATAATTTCTTTCTAAAATGCTAAATGTTTCTAGAAAATCGGCTAAAATCAGCGGAACAGATTTTAAAAAACTGCTAAAAATCGGCAATTTCCAAATTCTATTCTATACAAAATAATGCAAACTCCTTGAATGAATGTAAATGCAAAACCAGCAAAAAAGGTCTCGCCGAGAGTACTATCGTGCTGCTATTCTAATTCTGAAAACATTCTCGGGGCGTTTTTGTCGCCTGAAAACCTATTTTCAGACACTCAGGTCACATACAACTCATTTGGAATATATTTTTCCCTTTTTTTTCTTTCAGGGACATTAGTGCTCTGTTGTGAACATTTTTCTCATAGAAAGTCTGTTTCCATGACGCACCAATTTCGCACAATCACGAGCAGAAATACCCACTTTTTCATCCGAGAAATACATCCGATCACCAAAGCACCACACGAAATCAACTGAAGCTTGCATCAATCCCAAAATCGGCTGAAGAAATATCAAATCGGCTGAAGAAATATCAAAATCGGCTGTCGGGTAAGGTAAAATTTTTTCGGCTAATGAAGTAATCGGCCAAATTAGCCGATTATCGACTCAATTGGCAACGGTGTAATGACACTTCTGTTGCTACCGCAACTGCATGTGCCCGTCCCTCTGACAATGGCACTTCTTTCGTTCTAATCGTACCTTCAGCAGTGCCGCGTTGCCAGATTGTCGAATATTGAATTTTCACGCAAATAGAAAATTTGGCATTTTTCCCTAAATTTAAATTTTACATTCCTATCTAATTCCTATTATACCTACTAAAATTAAAAACAATTGATTAATAAAAATAAGTAAATTTAATTCAATAAAATAATATACTGTTACGTGTAACAAAAAGAGACAAGAGACATCTATTGGAAATGGAAAAATGAGTAATAAGATGCAACAATTTAAGGTTCGAAGAATCGATGGCTATTGAGTGGAATCTTCAGAAAGGTTCTGACATTGATTATAAAGTACATACATTGATTTTATATATAAATAGATGTGCCCAAACTGGATTAAAATGTTGGACGGCTTTCATGTTTGGCGGCGCTACCTTCGTAAATAATGGTTGTAGTCACAAATAGCAGCACTTCTAGCCGCAAGCCTGAAGTGATGCATTGCACGTGTATATTTTCTGATTGGAATTGGATTACAATTATATAAATGATTACAATAATGTTTGAGTGACTCATCGTACTCACAAAATACGCGAGCTGCGGGCCAATAAAGAGAAAACGCTATGATTTTATGCACATGCGCAAAATGGATATTAGAAGTTAATCGTTACATTTAAAATAGGCTCTTTTCCAATCAAAGGGTTTTAGTTTTCTGCGTTGTTTAGTTTCAATGATTTTCATTTGAAATTCAATTCAATTCTTTGGACACTGAATTCGGCCTTTTTATATTTTATTGGAGAAATAACGTTATTATCTGAATTTATTCCTCAATTTCGGTTAAGTTGCATTATGTGGTTTGCTTTTTCATTGGACGTCATTTTTAATTTCTGCTTAATTGAATTACTCATTAAATTTTTTTTGTCTTTCATGTATTTCTATGGTGTGCGTAGATTTATAGGTAGAGTTTTTGCTTTGAATTCTTTCAGGCGTGAGAGGAAGGTTTTATAGTACTTTTAGGGTCTAGGTAGGATTAAAATTAAATGTTCATAATAATTTTGAACAAAAATGAATTTTTCCTGCAGTTATAAAAACTGAAACAATAAACATACACCGAATGATTACCGGAGAAAAATTTGGTTAAAGCATTCTGGTAAATATACCTTCAAATTGACAAGATATCCTCCCGAAGTATAAATTTTTGTGAAAATCACTTTAACGACAAAGATATTAAGGAATATTCAAGTAAAAAAATATTTGCTGTTGACAGTATTCCGAAGTCGTTTGACCCTCTTATTTGTTCTTATTCTGATATATTAGAACTGATCATTTTTGTCAATTATATTTGCAAAGCTCTAGACTGCAAACAATTAAAATTCCTTTAAGAAATACTGCCCAACGACCGCGTACGTGTAATTCTCATGAAATTAATACTAGTGCAAATTTTATTGAAGTCTCTCCAATTGATTCTTATCAATCTGGAGATGAATTAATAATTACGAAGGGACAAAATGATCGCACTTATCTAAAAAATTATAAGATTCCTAAAACACTTGAAATAGATGAAGTACATCAGTGGCAGTTTCCTTCATCCCAAAGAGAAGTACAATTGAAAAGAGAATATCAAGGGCCGAGGGGCCATTTGGGCTAATACATTTTATTTCTCTCGGCTTCCACGTATAGAGTTGCTCTTGCTCCTGCTTGGTCGAATATTTCTCCTTGTAAGCAAAACATATCAAGAAGCACCAAAAGTAAAAATCGAAGGGACCGGGATTAGATGATATTGAAGGTGATAATACCGTCTCATTCCATTCTACTTCCAATTCATTGATTTGGATATTTTGTAACCAAAAGAGCCCTCACTGTTCTGCTATAATGAGCAGGAGCCGCATCGAACTGGAACTAAATGTCTCTCCTTGTAGGTCTATCTTCAATTGAATTCAGGACGGCGATAAGAAATTCTAAAATACGAGTATATCTTATATTATATTACTAAAATAATACAGCGGAACCATTTAATAATATTAAGTTTGATGCTCTCATTGTCACACAAAATAAATTTCTGTGCAAAATTCTTTATTTTTAAAATCAATCAATATAATCCAAAACTCATTTTGACTTTAATTTTACATCCATCATACTCAAATTTTTTAAAATCAAAGATAACTATAAACAAGTATAAAAGCTAGAAATCGATAAGACCAATTTCTATGATACCCTAGATGAATCCCCGTATGATCTCCTATCTGTGAAAGTTTGATTGCGGTTTTTCGCATATATTTCTAGAACGCTTCGTCAGACAGAAAAATTTTTCCGACCAATTTCTAGGATTTCATATTCGGAAGAACTTTCTAGCGCAATAAAAACATCTAGGATTGATCATTTTTATCACCGTATACGTAAAAAACTAAAATTGTTATATGGCAACACCTAGAATGGGTTACCCGATTTAATACATTTTTGAAATTACGTTTACAATTTCTATGAAAACGCTGTGTACAAAATTTCACCTCTCTACGTTGACGCGTTCTCAGGCAGTGTCCAAATATATAGTGAAATGCGAAATTTTTGTATGGCAACCTCACGAAGGAGTTACCCGATTTGTCCCATTCTCGAATTTAAATTTATAATTTTTTTGTTTTTAAAATGTTCGTGCGCAAAGTTCAGCACTCTAAGTGAACGCGTACTCGAGGACGGCAGACAGACAGACAGACGAACAGACGGACGGACGGACAAATGTACATGCAAAAATCAAAATAAGTTTTAATAATATGCGTGGGTGTCCAATCTCCATTTTGCTATATCATGGTATTTCTATGAGTTACAAACAAAATGACAAAATGATAAAATCATCTAGGCTACGGTATAACAATGGAAGCGGAGAAATGAGTTTAAAAGTTATTATTAAATAAATAACGCAGGAAACTTAATTTTATTTATGTAATTTTACTCCAAAATTCATATATGTAGATACATAATATTGTGCATAACACATAATAACAATTAACAAACTCATCACTAAAATTTCCTAATCTAGTATTACAATATATTCTCTAACCGAAAGTAAAATATTCGCTACGTCGAAGAATGTAAGTATAAAATCTTGAGTTTTCTATATTTTTCTCCTGTTCAAAACGGTACATAGTGCGGCATCTATTGAGAAAACCGTGCACATTTTTGGGCACATCTATTTACATATAAAGGGTTTTCCAATAAGAGGTGTTATTTTGATATGCAAAGAAAAATGCCATTTTTTGAGATAAATGACGGATCATTATTTCATTATAAAGCGAAAGGTATGCCGTTAATAATGGAAAATAATATCAGCCAAATGACCACCACGACCACGCCTACAGGACCATATCCTTTTCATGAAATTTTCCATAACCAAATCGCAAAGTGGCTGCCCTATGTCCTCGATAGCCTCACGAATTCCATCTTTGAGGTCTTGAATCGACGCTGGGCTGTTGGCGTAGACCTTCTCTTTCACGTGGCCCCAAAGGAAGAAGTCGCAAGGTGTTAAGTCACAAGATCTCGGTGGCCAATTGTGATCACCTCTTCGAGAGATAACACGGTCTGGAAACTTTTCCCGTAAAAGATCAATGGTTTCGTTGCTTGTATGGCACGTAGCGCCGTCTTGTTGAAAGTAAACGTTGTCCAGATTAATACCATCCAATTCCGGTCATAAAAAATCAATTATCATCTGTCGATAGCGCAATCCAATCACCGTAACTGTTGCTCCAGCCTCATTTTCGAAAAAGTAAGGTCCAATGACCCCGCAGGACCATAAACCGCACCAAACAGTCACACGTTGAGGATAGAGAGGCTTTTCATCGAGGTGGAAATGGGCCTCATCACTCAAGATGAGTTTTCGATGGAATTCCGGATCATTTTCATGCATTTCAAAGACCCAATCAGCAAAGACTCGACGTTGTTGATGATCGAGCGGCTTGAGTTCTTGTGTTTACTGAACTTTATAAGCCTTAAGACCCAAATCTTTATGCAAAATACGGTGTAATGACATTTGTGGAATGCCTAATTCCAAAGAACGACGAGGAATGGACAAACCTGGGTTTTCTTCAACACTTTCGGCTACAGCAGCAATATTCTCGGCTGTTCTTGAGCGGTCTGACAAAGTGCTTCACGACGACCCAAAAATGTCCGAGATTTACGAACCGTCTCTGCCACAATTTCACCATTTGTATAGTGAATTTTAATAATTTCAATGCGTTGTTGAATCGTGTATCGTTCCATTTTTATTAATGGCGTAGTTTCTACTTGTCAAATGTCAAAAAATGACAGCTCCAAAAGTGACATCTAACGAAATAGCGGGCTAATTAAAATAACACCTCTTATTGGAAAATCCTTTAAAATCAATGGTACATATATACTACTGACATCTATATAAATCGACTGCTCGTTGAACCAAAAATGCATGAAAGCAAATGGCACTACTTCCATATTCCTATCTCTTTCCGTGAGAGCATACTTTCCCACTAAACTGTAACGATTGGGAAGACTGACATGTATAACGTAGACTGCTTGATCTTCTATTTCATATGGGTTTATTTTTGTTGGCAGGGGTATGAAAACTATCTTAATTTCAAGTCTTTTTCGCTTTAACAGTCATTTTACAAGCTCAACAAATTCCAAATATATTCAAAATTATTATTTTTATTAGAAATTTATCAAGAATTCCTTAAATTTGATTTTTAAAGAAATAAAATTAAGCAATTTTTGTCTGCCTATCCCCAAAAGTAGCTATGGGCATTAATTTTATAAGTATAAAATCAATGCTATGGGGAACAGAGAAAGGATTACAAATGTTATATTGCCATCTATTTCTATTCTATATATTAATTTGGAAAATTCACTGAACTGAAACTGAACTATGGTGGATTTCGTATAGATCTTATTATCAGGGATCGAAAATAACTGGTACTTTGAACATTTTAAATAAAAAAAGATGGGGTAAATCATGATCATGGAATTCAGTGGAATATACCAAAAGATGTCTCGTGAAACCCGTTTCGATTCCTGTAAAGCTTTTGAAAACTTCATTAAAAAAAAAAGCTAAAAAAACTAAACTGGAAAGACTTTTTATTTTTTCTGGCAAAAATAAAAAACCAGCTTGACTTTTTATTTTTTCGAGCTGGAAGCAACAGGTTTTGAAGGAAGAAGTATAAAAAGCCGAGCTGGCTTCTCATTTTAAAGGACCGAATCAGTTATGAATTTTTACGAAAAAAGCTTAATTTACTTGTAATTCATGGTATTCATGGTTATTCATGGTAATAGTTTTGAAGCTAGAAAAGCAAGCGCAACGGCTTGATACTTTTTTCGGTAAAAATATAGAAACCGAACCCGGCTTTTTATTTTTTCTAGCCAAGCTGGCTTTTTATTTTTACAAAAAAAGAAATAAAGAGCCTTTTCAGCTTAGTTTTTTTTTATCTTCAAATTATTATCGGTCAGGAATTATAAGTAAAGTTGGCATTTTTCGTAAAAAGTCATAACTGATTCGGTCCCTGCTTATTATTTCAAGTTCAGTGGACAACTATAGAAAAGTGATTCCATGATAATGTACTCGATTTCAGTGGTGTCAGCGATCCGTGTTATACATGTCAGTGATTGGGAACGAGAAATTGCTTGAGGTGCAGCTGTATTTCCAACCAAATCAGCCTTGTAAAAAACACTTCCTTCGATCGACTCATAACTAAAATTTAACAATACAAATCGTCCCAAATACTTTTGTGGTTAATTGCCCTGTATATATGTATATAAGTAAATTCCCAAATAAATTAAATATAGCGCCAGTTTACGACAGTTGATAGCATTGACAGTGAGAGCATATTTTCTGAAATCAAAATTGCCCAATGAAGGAAACGTCTGAATAACATGTTTGCACGGTGTCTTCAATGAGACAATTACATAAAATATACATCCGCATTAAAGAGGAACATATTCTGGTTTGGCGACATCTATTAGTGAAGTAAATAAAAATCGTCCAATATGTAAAACACTGAAGACGCGTCTTTAGTTGCGTCTTGTTTGCGTGAATTTTCGGTGTATTTTAAGGGAAACCACTACAGTCATGTTTTACTTTTATATGAAGAAGGTATGAGTCATCTTGTAGAATTAATTGCGAAGATACTCTCAATAATGTGAACCCACTATTTACAGTCTTAAGCCCGGTATTGTGTTCATTTAGCGGATAAATATTTAGCAGCAATCGAACAGGGACCTTTTTTACGGCTAAAATTGTTCATTGTTTTGAACTATAGGTGGCTGCTTTTAACAATCAGCTGTCGTGCATTTGTGATATTATTTCGTGTTCTTTTAGATTGCTATTGCAATTACCCAATCCCGAAATAGTAAGGAAAATTATATTTATACTTACTATTTTAATTTCTTCTCAAAAGAATTGTCTAAATGAAGACGGAATTTTTTGTCAGAAAAAAATAATATAAATACACTGCCACTCTTGTATTCCAATTTCATTCAACCTCAAACGTCAAAATTTTAGCGCGGAAAAAAGGTATTGAGCGGATAAATCTGATGCTAAATATGCTTGTGGAAATTACTGCCATCTACTTGTCAAAACTAAACAAACTTTTAGCTGATAAAACACAATACCACTTTCTTCAGCGATTTGGCTAAATATTTCGCAACTAAATTTCACCGCTAAATTTCCATACAAAGTTTATCCGCGAAATGAACACAATACCAGGCTTTAGATGGTTGCGCTTTTCAAAACAAAGTAAATAGAAATTTAAATTATTGAACGGAATATCTGTAACTCAGGTCTTAAAGTGTAATTACAGAGAACGTTGAGCATTCATCGCTGTATGTTTCTGTTGTTATTAACAAAAAAAAACAAAAGCAAGATCATGGGAACGAAGCTATACCGATACGTGTGCTGAATTCATTGTAATTTTAAATACAGATCTGAAGCCTTTTCTTAAAGACATTTATGAAGACAAATGTTTAATGAAAGCTTATTCAGCACCATCTAGTTTTGACATAAAACACAATACAACCAAAGTTGGGACAAGCGGACATACAATATGCAATTGTCTTTAAGTGTGGGCAATTTGTCTTTAATACTTGTCTTTATTACATTATTGGTAAGTCTTTGGTAACACCGTCACTGGGTGGTGCCACATGAAACAGGAGATCAGTCAGTCCATTTATATACATGTCACTGATATATACCCACATAAGCATAAGTTTTCTTGCAATTTTTATGCAAAATCGAGTAAATAACATTACAATGTTTAATTTTAGATACTTTGTAACTTTTAATGTACATTGGAACGTTGTTAAAACTTTGATCGAAAAGTGTTCATTTTGTCATATTTTGTTTATGTAAAATATTAGCCCAAAAGATCCAAAAAAGAAAAAGTAAAAACTTATCTCATCCTTTTATGGCACATCTTTCGATTTATATCAAAATCGGCTCATAAATGACTTTCATTTAGCTGGAAAGTGGTGCCAGAGATGACAGTTTTTAACAATTTTACAAATTTCAGATAATTATATAATAATTTCTGGATTAATTTTGAGATATTTGCTACACTTATCTCACGGATTGGACCTTTATCTAAACATTAAAATTTATTTGGAATAAAAAGACACACCTGTTCTCGAGATATCGGGTGCAAGCCGAAGATCAATTTTCAATTTTCACTGGTATAACTTTGTCTTTTGTTGTGTTTTTTTTTTTTTGTGAAATCTAGATGGTGCTGATTAAATTTCCACTAATTCAGGACAAGTGTTCATATGGGGTTTAAGAAAATGCTTCAGATGATTATTTTGCTTTTATTTTCCAGTTATAACAACAGAAACGTACAGCGATGAATGCGCATTGTTCACTGCATTTACACTTTAAGACCTGGGGGCCTATTCTTGAATAACGAAGGACAATTCCGTATTCGTTATGCTTTCCAAACCATTCGGAATGAATGTGCATGTTCAATTCTTGAAATACGTACCCGTTATTTTCGTATGCAAACCATTCATTATATAACGAATGGGGTTCAATCATTCGTTATATAATGAATTCGTAAAGATCATTCGTAATTAAAGAATAAGCCCCCTGAGTTACAGAAATTCCGTTTTATTTTATTAAAAGACAAGTACCGAAGTACTGTTTCTGGCCTAAATCCGAAGATCAAAAATTCCACAAAGAAATTTTTGAGAGTATAGATACTATGTGTAAGTGTTTCGATCAGCAGTAACAGGGCCATCTCATCAGGACAGCAATGAACCCTGAAACTGCCTGCTGTCTATACTACATACAGTGATTAGATTTATTTAAAAATCTATATATGAATCATTTTAAGAAAAATTGGTTATCTTCACAATTAAAATAATTTTTGGGCATCCCATTTTTAACTAATAAAAGCAAAGTAGTATTGAGTTTTTTACTCTTGCGAGTCTTTCGAAAAGTGCCTGTAGACTCGTTTATTGTACGGGTAAACTCATCATTCCACTTAATTTCTTTTATTTTTAGATACCGAAGTATCTAAGACTATAAATAATGGGTTCACATTATTGTGATTATCTTCGAAATTAATTCTAATTTCTTCATATAAAAGCAAAAAATGACTAGTGGTTTCCCTTACCACCGAAAATTCACGCAAACAAGACGCAACTAAAGAAGCATCTTCAATATTTTACATATTGGACGATTTTTATTTACTTCACTAATAGATGTCGCTAGGCCAAAAATTGTTTCTCTTTCTTGCGCATGTATATTTCATGTAATTTTCTTATTGGAGACACCGTGCAGACATGTTACTGCTGACATTTTCCTCACTGTGTAGATACAAGGTATTCCCATTACGAACCACGTTCCGCCATTAGTGACGAATTATCGTGAAAATGTATAGTAAAGCACGGTACAGAGAACACAATACTCTGTCTGCTCTCTCTGTCTTTCCTATAAAAATGTATATACATTAGTCACAGACTTACGTCACAGGCTATCAGCTGCAACGGGTCAATGTTTTAATGGGAATACCTTGTCTTACCCTGATGCAGATATACCAGTTTGTTGATGGATCACCTCGCTAGATGGACATAGTTGTAATATTTTGACCATATTGATTTCCCCCATCCCCAGAAATTGTTCACCTACATTTTTGTACTCTAGACCCTAAAACCGTATAAAAAAAACTCCCAATGCTCTACGACCCTCCCACACAGAGTTACCTGCCCTTCAGTATTGCGACACCTCTCACGTTGTCTCTAACTGCCAAAGATATTAGGGGCATGTATCTATATTATGCTCAGAGCACTCCGAGCGCTCTGAACACCGATTTCTTGTATCTTTATTTATTTCAGGGTACTCTGAGCGCTCTGAACGTATATCTTTATTATTGCTCAGAGTGCTCTAACTAATCGTAGATAAACCTTGGAGCATTTGAACCAATCTGTCAGTAATACCAATAGAGCGCAAAGAAATCCTATTAAAAATATGAATACTTTTTTAAATTCCATATTTCCTTCACCCCTTATTTATTTTTATAACTTTATTATTATTATTTATTTATTTCTATAAAGGATTTTGTATTATCAACAGATATTTCACAAATCATAAGTGTTGCCAATATAAAAAAAAACTACCAGAACATTCAGAGCACTCCGGATCTGTATCTTTTTTCCAGAGTGCTCTGAACGTTTTAAAAAATCTGTTCTATCTACGGAGCGAAAAAAAGATACACGCCATAGATAATCACGAATGGAGAGTTAGGGATTTTTAATCTGGGAAAACTAAAATTCTCATCTACCAAACTTCCCAACTCTCCATGTTACAAATTCCAGCTCCAGGAATGAGTTTTGTCTTAAGCCTGGTATTGTGTTCATTTCGCGGATAAATTTTGTATGGAAATTTAGCGGTGAAATTTAGTTGCGAAATATTTATGGCCGGTTTCACAGTCCAGGTTTAAGCCAGAGCTTAGTTAAACCACGGATGTGGCTTAAGTCCAGAACTTAAGCCTACTCGGTTTCACAGCACTCAGTAAGCTGAGGCTTAGTTAAGCCACGGATGAAAATTTTTAAGTTGTCAGCACTGCGGTAATTGAGAATTTTTTTAAAGGAAAATTGCCATTGTGGATTAAAAACAAGCGAACAGAAGAAGAACTTTTTATTTACCAGTTTGTTGTGGTTTTTATCTGGAAGGATATCAAATCCAAAATCATTGTTGCAGAATGTTTCGGCAACGTAAACCATCAAAGCCGAATGGTTCTACAGACGGAACCGAGAATAAAAATCAACGTCATCCCATTTCTCGAAATGTTGCGGGCGCCTTTTTATAATTTTTTCACGGGTCACACCTTGCGATATTATATTATACACTTCTTGGTCTCTTATATCCTGTGCATGCTCCCAAAATTCATCTAAGCAATGCTCTTAGTTTGGTGCGATTTTCACCTTAACCTCAACATTTATGTTTGTTTACATTTGTAATCGGATGCTAAAGCTCCGCAGTGATGTGGAAATTTATTATAATATGTAAAAACATAAATATATGTAAATTTCACACAAATATCTGCTTGCCACTAAAAACACTAAACAAATTAAGTTGTAGCCTCTGTCAACCTTGTGAACGTATCGCGCGATCAAAACCAGTCGCAAATAGAGATATGTAGATAATAATAATAATATTTATTTAACCATGAATAGTACGCAAGAATTACATCTTATATAGTACAAAGTATTAATTCGGTTGACAAATTAAGGAAAATACTTAATATTTAATAATAATAATTCATTATTAGTTAACTGAATTTAAATCAATTTAACCTAATTTATAAATGTATAAGAAAAGGGTATGAAACAAAAAGTAAAAAGAAATATATTTTTCTCAGAAACAAGAAGCAAAAAAAAAAAAAGAAGAAAAAAAAAAACAGAAAAATTAATTAATTAGTGATTAAATGCATTTTTAAAAACCTTCTGAAAGCTGCCCCCACTCTAATCCTCCTGACGCTGCAAGGCAAAGTATTCCAAATACGTGGGATTTGAACGAAGAAAGAACTCTCAAGTATTGTTTTATTACAGCGCAATGACAGTAATTTATTATGTCTAGTTGATTGGAGAAATCGTATTCGACAGTACAGATATTCGGGCTCCTTTGTTTGCATTAGCTCATAAAGAAAAATAACTGCCCTCCACTTTAAGTACAGATCAATTGGACATCCCAATAAGTTCAATTTGTATGAACTCACGTGATCAAAACGACGCAGTCCATAAATAAACCTAATGCAGTCATTGAATGCAACCTCAATTCGTCTTGCACAAAGTGAGTCAAGTTTGGGGAAAAGTATACTTCCATAAGTGAAATACGGTAATAGAAGAGCTTTGACTAATTTAGAACGAAGGTTAGGTGATAATATACTAGCGGACAGCCACAGTCTACGGAGCCCAGAGTATATCTTTCCCATTAAATCTTTGACATAACCGCAGCACTTCATTTGCCTGTCTAAACGAACTCCCAGATTCTTGACTTGACTCATGAAAGGCAAGATGGTCCCATTTAGCGTTATAGGAGAGATATCCGCGAGATCAAAATTGTTTTGGCTAAATAGTATACACTGAGATTTTAGCGGATTTAATATCAGGTCATTGTTATACGACCATTTTACAATTCGATCAATGTCGCAATTCATGCGCTCAACACAATCTTCTATAAGTCCGATAGGCCTGTTGCAGTAAAGTTGGACGTCGTCCGCATACAGTTGAATTTCAGCATCCTGCAGAACATCAGGAAGATCATTAATATACATACAGAATAAGAGAGGTCCAAGGACTGAACCCTGTGGAAGGCCTCGGCGAAGAGGAAGAGTATCAGAAATTTCATTATTGACTTTCACTCTTTGCTCCCGATTAAACAGGAAATTCTCAATTAATTTTTTGGCCGATTTAGAGAAATGATAAAAAGAACTCAATTTTTTAGATAGTAAATCATGGCGGATGCTATCAAAGGCTTTAGAGAAATCAAGGAGAACTAGAACGCTGACATTGCCATTATCAAGAGCTTCGCGAATGTCAGTTGTGACTCTTAGCAGTGCAGATTCGCAACTATGACGTGGACGAAAACCAGATTGCCAGCGAGATAGCAGCCTGTGGTCCGTAAGAAAGTTTTGTATTTGCCAACACATTAATTTCTCCAACACTTTAGCCATAAAACACAGGATGCTTATTGGGCGGAAATCACCAACACTCTCTGGTAACCTTACCTTAGCGATCGGAAGCACATTTGCTAGTTTCCAAGAGGCTGGAAAACTAGATGAAGTCAGGCAGAAATTGATAATGTGTAATGCATACGGATGAATAAGAGGAAATAAAATCTTCAGAAAACGAGGCGGCATATTGTCTGGGCCAATTGCTTCAGATTTAATTGAGTAGACTGCCCTAGACAATTCCTCAAAGGTTGCACACCTGAAGGAAAAAGGACTTTCGAAGTGACGACTGGCTTGAGTGACCTCTGGAAAACGACCAGTGCTAGGGGAACTAGAATGACTGGAAGTAAAATAAACATTAATATCATTTGGGCTCAAATTGCAAATATTTTGTTCCTCTTTACAAACACCCGCCAGTTTGAGATTTTTCCAGAGAGTTTTGGAGGGAATATCAGGACTAAATTTTGAAGAATAATACGCAAGTAGATCTATGTAAAGAACAGGACGTCACCAAAATATCGCACGTATCGTATCGCGCTCGTAAACAGAGGATTAGAGAACTATTTTTCGCTTGGAAAATTTCAATTTAGTTTTAAAATATAACTTTTGAAATATGCACGTTCATTTAACAACAAAAATTATAATATAGGCAAAATATATATTTAGCAATAATTTCTTATGTGTTTCACAGCAAAATCTGAGGCCTAAGCCTTCGAGATGACGGGCTTAAGTTAAGCTTGCCTTAAGCCAGTAATTTCACTTAAGGCTTGACTGTGAGACCGAAATATTTATTAAGCCTTGCCTTAAGCCATCGCTGTTGCTTAAGCCTGGACTGTGAAACCGGCCATTAGCCAAATCGCTAGGGAAAGTGGTATTGTGCTTTATGAGCTAAAAGTTTGTTTAGTTTTGACAAGTAGATGGCAGTAATTTCCACAAACATATATCTAGCATCAGATTTATCCGCTCAATACCTTTTTTCCACCCTAAAATTTTCACGTTGGAAGTTGAAAGAAATTGGAATGCAAGAGTATTATGTAAGCCTAAAGCCCGGTATTATGATCATTTAGTGGATAAATATTTACCAGCAATCGAGCAGGGACCTTTTTACGGCTAAAATTGTTCATTGTTTTGAACTATAGGTAGCTGCTTTTGACAACCATTTGTTATATTATTTCGTGTTCTTTTGGATTGCTGTTGCAGTTACCCCACCATTCTTGT
The DNA here is from genome assembly GCA_963924295.1 of Dioctria rufipes. Lineage (NCBI taxonomy): Eukaryota > Metazoa > Arthropoda > Insecta > Diptera > Asilidae > Dioctria > Dioctria rufipes. Next base: position 319,934,539 of record OZ002740.1, on the reverse strand, counting down.
ATTCCAATTTCATTTAACTTCAAACGGTTGAAAAAGGTATTGAGCGGATAAATCTGATGTTAAATATGTGATTGCTGATATTACTGCCATCTACTTGTCAAAACTAAACAAACTTTTCGCTGATAAAGCATAATACCACTTTCTTCAGCGATTTGGCTAAATATTTCGCAACTAAATTTCACCGCTAAATTTCCATACAAAATTTATCCGCGAATTGAATACAATACCAGGCTTAACAGGCGAAAGTGCTCTAATTTGATTGCGTTAGTTTGAAATACAGTACTAGCGATAATTAAAGTAGAGTTGACTAGTAATTGTTTATGAACTTTATAAAAGTAAACAGTAGAAGCGAAAATAAGGAACTTGTGAATTATTTCTGAAATATTGTGTTTTGAAGAACGAAGTAAGGCTCGTAACAATATTTTCAGACTTTTTTTCGCCTCCAAGATTTTCATATTATTTTTCAGGCTTTCCTTCATTTTTTTCGGGCCGTGTTTCATGTACTTTGGGCTTTAATTCATCTTCCTTTTCGAGCGTTATTTCCAAATGAAGGTCAATATTTTACTTATTCCTTTCGGATGTTATTACGTCAGGCGCTCCATATAACTTACTTAAGGTGTACAGTCAGCTATAAACTGAGATGGCGACCAACCATCTTTGTATGAAGGATGCGAAGCGGATACTATAAAACTCACACCTTCTCCACTGAACTACGGGGCCCCACTTTTCCACAATCATCTAAAAAATAATTGAAATTTAAATATAAAAATAAAAACAAACACAAATGTGGTTCATAAATTAAATATTTATCGTCCATTTGAGTTAGAAAATATAAAAACAGTACAAAAATCTCAATTTACATAACATCACATGGTCACTTAGCCTAGCCTTATGGATAAAACATTTCATGTATTAATTAACATATAAAAATTTGTGGGGGGTGTCGAGAAAACTACATATGTATTTGAGAGAACAGCGGCGTCATCTCACATCCAGAGACTTTGGCTGGATGGTACGGAAATATGCTAAATAGGAGAAGGACTATAGTCCACTAATCTACATATATTTAAGTAACTATATAAACACAGCGTTTATGGACTAACCATATAAATATGGAGAATTGAACAAAACTACCAGCTATTTATGTGTATTATATGATTTGGGTTATCTCTGTTATGTTCGCCAATGTCTTTTCTATTCTATAATTTATTCGACTGCTACTCTAACGCTTAAACGTGCTAAAGGATTTTCAACTAAAGTCTTGCGGCTATGTCACACACACATATATTATAAGCCTTATATAGAGTACAAGAAATGCGTTGCAGGTATTTCCCAAGTTTGATTCATTTAACTGTGTATGTGGGCACTGTGTTTGATGAATTGTGGTCACCCCAATTTTCACTTTACAAAAGTTTGATTTTGCTCAATGTTTTGCTGTTTAAGTCAATTACATGTTTCAGTCGGGGCCGACTTTGTCTGATTTGTGCAGATTCTATTCTTGATGTGTTTTGTCCTTTAATATGTGATTCTGATTCCTTGGCAGCTTTTCTTAATTCAACTTTTGTCACCTTTGCCATAAAGAAGACCTGTAAATGAACGTAAAAAGAACATGTTTAAGAAAATTTGTTTATTTTTTATTTTATTTTATTTTATTTTCATCTAAATGTAATAAAATATTAGATCTGGACTGGACTGGTTGCAAACACAAAAAGGAACATAATGAAATATATAAAACTCAAAGGAAAACTAAAACCCTCCAAGAAAAAATTAGCTTAAATGATACTAACTGCAGGTAGAAGAAAAAAAGAAAATATGCCACTTAAGACTTGGAAGATATGAGACAAATTCCACCATTTTGGGTTACCAAATAGTCGCTATATCCTGTTCCAAAAAATACATGCAATAAATCACAATTATCGTCAGACTCAAATTTTCCTGCATATCCGCACTTTCAATGCAATTTTGTCAAAGAAACAAATTGGCACTGCGCATGCTTACAATTCTCAAATTGTAACTGAAATTGTTTGGCAAAATTATTTGTAAGTATGTATATAGATTTTCACTCATTATACTATTTTCGCTGGTTTAGAAGACAACTTATATTTCCCAGTTGTATCTGAGCTCCAACAGCATTATGACTTGGCTTTTAAAGTCCTTTCTGTTTATTTTCAGCATTTGGTTATATTTTGGATATGGAGATATGTATCTGAATTTGAAATGGTTAATGAGGTATGCATCACCGAACCTGATGAGCTAATTGGCTAATTGGCCAGAGTCAGACTGGTGCGGATAGCAAGCACAAAACTAAATTATTATGTACATCCGGCATTACAACAACAATGCTATCAACGAACATTTAGAATACAAAATGAAATGCGCAAATTGAGGAAACATGATAAGGCTGGGAGCATTTAGATATTCTGATTTGGAAATTATTTTAACCTATCCGGAAACGGAGATAGGTGAAGGTTTTTATCTATTCAAGTTGAAGTTAACAACGTACATTTTAACAACTATAATAGTATACTGTGCTATAAGGGATAAATACTCCAGTGGGCGTACAAAACAGATAAAAAATAATGAAGATAGTGCTAGACGAAGCTAACCTGTCCGAATTCATTTGCTTAGCTTGATTTCGACAACCAACCCAGTAGCGCACCCATGATTTCGCTTGGGGGGGGGGCATTAGTGTCCCAAGTCCAAAAGGGGTCGGGAAAATAGGGGTTTTCTTTATTTTCAATAGATTAATCATAAATTAATATGCAATGAGACACTTTTATTTATTTATTTACAAAATTTTTAAAAGAAACTTAGGCCCGATGCACATATCAGTGCTCTGGACGTGAGGTGCGGCTGCGGTGACATAGCGACACGCGAAAAATCAATACACACAAATATATCCAAATACATTTGAAATTAATCTACTATTTTATATACCTACATATTAACATTGTGTCAGTAGTAATCAGGGACTTGAATTATGGCACCGATGCAGTGCCGCAGAAAGTGAACGCAATAAGGACGTCGTAGAACGCAATATGGACGTGCAGTGTCGCAACATCACCGGAAGTATGTGTCAGCAATTTTTTTGAAATTTTGCATCCTTCGCAAGTTTTGGAATTTTAAAATTTCGAAAAAATGTTGTCTTGGTCTTCTTTAAAAACGCATACAAACTTTGTTATTCACGAAAAAATAAAGAAGTATGGCTCATTTGAAAGTTTAGATTTCAAGCTATCTAAGAAAAATATATGCGAAAAGGGATATCAAAGATAAGCATTATACCCATCATCTCTGAATATCCTGGAAGACGTACTTTTAATTTTATTAATTTTATAAGTTTTTTTTTTTATTTTCACTAAAACATATCAAAATTTCAACTTGAGATTTTAATGGGATCAGGGAGTCACCAATCATGGATTACTTCATAATAAATTCTTAGTTTCTTGCAAATTTCATGAAAGTTGGTGAGTAATTATCTGTCAAACGGGGAGGGGGCCCCGTTTGCCCCCCCCCCAACCAACGTACCTCACAATATGTTTTCTATTTGAATAAGTCAACTTGATTCTTGACTCGCGATCAGCCTAACCAGATTTTTTAACTGTTATACAAAGTAGCAAAGCTTGTTGGGGCAGGCATAAATTCGAATAGAGCTTGACTGTTATAACGTCACTAGATGTTATAATACAATAAGACGAAAACTTCCTAAAAAAAACATAAAAAACATGAATAAGACCCGTCGCAACGTTTTGACAACTTTTTTAGTTGATATTGAAACATTTTTCTGTAACAAAAGCAAATGCGGTCAGCATTAATACTGCGGAACAATCGTTACAAGATTGTGAATTCAATTCGAGCGAACAGCACTGTGCCAGAATCATGTTCCTAAATTTGATTGCACGGACGGTCGTGTGTTTGTGTGTCAAAAAAACGGTTAAATCAGCATTTATTACACGAATTTCTGCACAAATTCTTGACACAATACCTTAAGTTTACATTACTGTTGTTGAAATCGCCTCGAAAGATTAGGAAAAAAGGGCAATGTAAAAACGACTGGATTGCTAACCGCAAAAAAATTGGGTACATCATCAACGTTCTAAAGGGAAGTGGCTTAAAAACCGCTTTACCTACTTGTGTCTTCCAGGGTTTACCCACATAATCCCAAAATACAAAATGCATAAAAATAAAATTTTTCAAGACACAATATTCTCAAGCAAGACATCTCGAAGACAAAAAACCCCAAGGCACATAATTCAGTCCAATCCCAAGATATTCCAATGCGTACTATTCCATTTCGCACCAGTCCATTTCATTACTCTGGGGTTTTGATTTTGGGAAGTTTATTTATATTAATCATACTTTCATGCACATAATAATTTTAATAAATTTTCTTTACTGATGGCGAAAGCTTCTAAGGTCCTAAAATTTCCACATTTGGTACCCAGAACAGCGACAAAGGTAAGGTATTGTTGTTCCATTCTTTTTACATTTTTGGAATTTTTTATTTTTTTTTTTTATTTTTTATCTTGGAAGGTCAAACAATGGTTGACCATTTTGTGCTTGCCGATTATGAGTTTAGAGATTATGTGCCTTCAAATTTTTCAACAGTTGAAGATTTTGTTTTTGGTGATTATGTAGTGATGCTGTCGCTTTCATAAATTCCTGACCAAAATCCACACATATTTGGTAACATCTAGTCATTCCAAGAAAACGGATTAAATTTTGAGTATAACTTCTATATACATCATCAACTGGTGAGGTTGTGACTCACAAAAATTGATTTCTAAAATATTTCTGACATGAGGTCTAACAGTCTAAAATAATTTTTCTGATTTGATTAGTTCCATTGAAAAATATTCAGAATATCTGCTCTGCTTGGAAGGAGTAGCTGAAAATAGCAAGCGATATGTGTGATATGATATGTCCAGCCTTCGTCAGGTGCAGATTGAAGATATTTGAACATTTTTTTTTTGTAAACTCAATTGAAAAATAAACCTTTTTTAAATTTGTTATTATTAAAATGGGAGATGCAGACAGACTTTCGCCTCTCATCTAATCAGTGCGACCTGTGAGATCGTTCTTCGACTTTTATACAGAAGTGACAGGCTTCACTATCGACTTTACACATATTTTTGAGATGATAATATCTGGTTGTTCTTTGGATATCCAAAATTGGACCAATATAACTAAAAATAAAAGCTTACATTGCACTTTAATGAACTTCATCCAGTGAATAGGGTTAGTACTACAGTGTGTACTACTGATGAGTCGGTCGCGAATGATTCGGTTGTTTTGACCGAGTCAGTGCACTGACTCGGAAGACTTAAGTCACCATTTCAAAGTCATATCGATCAATCGGTCACTTAGACTCAAGGAGAAAGAAACTGTTTTTCTTGACTTATTTGTTAAAGCCCATATTTTCAACCGATCATAAACTTTTTATTTGCATAGCCCTGTAAAAAGCATATTGAAGTCAATTTTTTTCATCTAGTTTACATTGTATATATTCCACTCACAACTCTGTTTCGGCAGCGTAAAGGCAGAAACACATCCAAGTAAGCCTCAGGCCTGGCTTATCTCAGGCTTCCTCGCCTCAAGACTCGCCTCAGAGAATTTTAAACAAAATGATGCCTCTGGGCTGGGTGCTGTCATTGTAATTTTGAGAGTGTATCTGTTCACAGAAGTAGGCCTGAGAGAGAAAAATTTCCAACATTGAGCAAAGCGCACTCTGTGGCTAGGCCTTGAGGCTACCTACTGGCTTGGTTTTGTGTTGCATCATTCAAAAACCCGTTTTGGAAATTTTGACAATGCCTCGAGAAAGCCTCAAGGCCTGGATGTGTTTCTGCCATAAGAAAAAGAAACAACAAAAAGTTGATACTAGTAAAGAACATATAACAGAAAGAATACGCAACTCGTATATTGAAAAGTTTTATATGGCGGGTCGTTCTATTACGACCCGTTCTCACAAATTGTATGAAAACTCTCCGCTTGTTACGACCCGCCACTCACCGGTGTTGATATTATGACCCGCTCTCACAAATTTTACGAAAACTCTATGCTTTGACGACCCGCTGCCAATCACCTCACCAGTGGTAAGTGGCAGTCGGCGGGTCGTCGAAGAACCAGCACTCAGCTAAACAAGAGAGCCAGAGCCTGCACTCCGCATCATGCCATGCTTCTTTTACCTCTTGCCTAAGAAACCAGTTTGTTTGTTCTTACAAACATTTATATTGCTTGCAATGCAGTGGAACAAAGGGAAAATAGTAAGATGAGCGGACCGAATAGGAATTGGTGATCGACAAGCAGTCAGGCAGCAAAATTAAACATGAAACTATGTGCATGGCTGCCATCGGCATGTGACATATACAGCTATGGGGTAGCGAAGAAAGAGAGAACGGAGCAATATTCTCTCAGTCTCAAATCTTTGCTTCTTCCCGTCCGTTACCTCCTGATTTAATTCAGTCCATCCACATGTGAACACTTGGTACCTACTATGCGAATTAGGATAATTCCAGTCCACTTTATCTAAACGGGGTAACACATACTATTACTTAAAGCAAACTAATTTGGATTTGTGTAATAAATTTGTAATTTTCATTTACTTAGAAGGGTTTTTCTTAAGGAAAAGTTATTTCTATGAATAAAGAATGAAATAAATTGAAGCAAATAAAAAATTTCTGTATCACTGAAGACTGATTTAATCATTCACAGAATGCAGCAATTTTTCATTTGATAAATGTGAGGCGAACCGGGTTGCCATGCTTTACCACATTTCATCAGCTGAGCAGTTACAAAGGCACTATTTTGATTGTGATTGCTTAATACACATAGATATTAGCTTTGCAGTATTAGATGATTATTCCCCACTGAATCAAATCAGACCTGTAAAATTCCAAGTACAAGTACCAGTATAATACCAGTACCTGGACTTGAAATATTTTAAGTACAAGTCCCGGTACTGGTACTTTAAAAATTTTCAAGTACAAGTCCGTGTACTGGTACTGGTACTCATAAGTTCCACATATCAGCTTTTAAGTACCTTTATACGTACCTAAGTACGCACGTAATACTACATATTACCGCCAAGTACATACTTAAGTTCTTGTTAATTATTTAAGCACATCGTCCAATAATAGAGGTTCAAGAGCTTTCAAAATCTCAAAGCAGAAGTTCTGAAAAATCTATAGCCAGCTGATGACTGGTCGAAATATCATTAAATAGGTTGCAAATAGATAAGAAATGAAACATAATCGTATAAGCTTTTGCTGTTTTAATTTCTAATTTTAGATGTTGTCTATACAGAATTTAAGTTCGCGCAAAACAAGCTATTCAAATATCGGATCAGATAATGATTGCCTTCGTGGACTGTTTACAAGGCTAGCAAATAAACGCACCACAGGTGCGGAGGAAGAGAGCGGTGTGTTGCATTTGATTTGCCAACCTTCTCAACAAAGGAAGTGGTGAAGATAGATGTAGAAGTGGGGGTAAAGGCCACAATGGATGTGAGCATAGCAATCAGAGACGGAATGAATAGCTTAACAAAAAATAAACCAGATTAACTAATTCAATTAATTGAAGAACGTAAAAATAAAATCCAACCACTGAACAATAACTGTATTTAATTTTATTGGAAAAAAATCATGACCTTTATTGTCCCTGCTACTGAACCTCTATTATTAGAAGGCGTATCAAAGACTCGTATGACGTGAGTCACCAAAATGACCGATTTTGTCCATCACTATTGTGTAAACGTTACAGGACAGTATATGAGTTGGCATGGTGCTTGGGACTTCGTGTTCCCTATGAGTACATATATAGAAACAAAAATGAAATTTTCTGGTACCCTGCATTATAGAGCCTGAGTCTAATAATATCAATAATTACGTTTAGAACGGACAATTATGAGTACGCAGATACTGAAAATAATAATAAGGTCAAAATAGATTTATAATCGTTAGGATGTGCCTCATGATTAGTTTTGAAGAACACATCGTCAATTTATATCAATCCCCAAATCACCATATATTAACATATCCTCAAATATCATTTTCAAATCTTCCTATATTTTTACCTATACAATCTATTGAGACAAAATAACATCCCTGAAATTATATATTTTATAAATATTACTAAAAAAAAAAAACTCACCTTAAAAGCTATAACTGCTATCAGCAATAAGCTTGCTATCAGAAACACAAGTCCAGGTGGAAGTTTTGTTGTATTCAGAGCAGCAGTCAATAGTATACATTGCAAAAAAATTAAAGCTGCACATCCATAAACAATATAAGAAAGCATATAATCATTATTTTTTGCATTCTGAGATTTTTCTGCGGAAGCTGCAGCATAAGTAGCAGCAATTGAAATCGAAGAACCATTTTGTTGTTTCTGTATTTGAGCTGATAATTCTCGTAATTTTGCAATTTCTGTATTAAATTTGTTATCAGAAGAAGCGGTGATTTTTTGCTCTGTATTAAGCTTAGCAACAGTAGTAGTAGTAGTAGTAATAGTAGTACTCCTGCTCAAACCTCTTAAAATCTTTGTTTCAAGCCTATCTTTATGATTTTGAAGTTTTTGAATTCTCTCCAATAATCTTTGTTGGAAACTTAAACTTTCATCTGTTTTCTGTAAGGATTTTAAAGGAAAATAAAATGATTAATAGATGACAAAAAACTTAATATAAATAAATAAACTCACTTTGCTTTTATCACAGACTCGATTACCATAGTAGCTAACCCACAACGAATATACTACTCGGACTAGCTTAAATATAGCAATGAATAAATTCAGCAGAGCTTCTTGTGATAGTACTCTTCCCTTGATAATTATTGCCTTCATCAATTCTTTGATGGCATCTCTGTTGATTTTTGTGCCTGTAAATTGAAATGAATAATTGTTAGTTAAAAAATATTTCTCAATAAAAAGGCGAGATTTTATTGAATTCATTAAAATTGATTTCCATGAGACAGAAATAAAAAACAAAAGCAAGAGGAATGGTTGGGTATTAGTGCAGCGGCAACAACATTTTAAATTTTCTTTCTTCTTTTGATTTATAACGTGAGTTTCAAATTATTCAAAACGTCGTTGATGTCAGAGATTTTTCTACAGAGATTTAATTATCTCTAGAAAACTTCTAATTAGGCTCTTCTTCTTTAGCCGGGCAGAAGAGTTTCCTTTAACATGCAAACACACATGATAAGTACACGAAGCAACAGACCTGATAGACAAGTAATGGAAACATGTTTCAAATTATGTTCCAGAAGCATAACAGCTAGATTGTCTTTCTGTCTTGCAGTCATATCAATTAGTAGAGGTAGTCTAGCGAGAAATAACTTTTAGTTAAAAAACAAAAACTAAAACGATAATTATTTAGGATGCTGTGCCTGTGCAACTTTGTAATGATTTTCTTTTCTATTTTTTAGTCATATAGCAAGAGCTTCCAGTTTCAATAGCTGCTGAAGATTTTCAAGTTCAAAGCTAACTCCGGTCAGAGAAATAATTATTCAAGTTCAACGACCGTATGTATGTATATGTATTATGAAATCCTTATGTTGGGATAGGTTTTAATTTTAATGCTGATTGCATGTAAATAAGATTCAATAAGTGAGTAAGTTATGTGGCATGGAATCTAAAGTTTTCTTGAGGTCCAGTAGAGGAAATAATAATTATCACGGTGTGTTTGAACATCGGTTACCATCTTGATCAATGTTGTATAAGTAGAGCATTTACATCTAAATCCAAATTAATGATATGAAATCAAACCTTCAGAATTAATATGAATTCGGTTTCTGACCAGAATTTCAAAGATTTTTTAAATGTCTATCAGGATGGTGAATTCAAACTGGAATGGCAGACTTGGAGATGATGATCGTGACAAGCCTCGTCGTCTTCCAGAGTTTAGGGAAAAGCTATTTTTTGACGATCCTATTGAGCAGATGTGTGACAAATGAGAGAATAAACAAATTCTCGAGCACGTGGAAAGCAACAATTTACTTACGCGCTGGCAATCAGGATTTAGCTCTTCTTTCAGCTGTGAAACAGCAATATTAAAAGTCTTTAGCGCCTTAGTTCTTCTCGATTTCTAGAAGGCCTTCGACAGCGTTGGTCATAGTTTACTTCTACAGAAGCTCTCTATCATGTTTAGGTTTAGTTCTTCTGCTATTGTTTTGGTTAGAAAGTTTTTATCTAATCGTCAGCAGCGAGTTAAGATAAGACAAACAGTCTCTGGTTCGTTACCCATTCTCTGTGGTGTTCCTCAAGGATCAGTACTAGGCCCTTTATTGTTTAGCATATTTATAAATGACCTCCCAAAAGTGTTAGAAGATGCAAAAGTACATCTGCATGCCGACGATGTGCAATTATATCTCAGTAGGCCTATAGGACTTCTTAAGGACTGTATTGCGCGAATAAATTCTGAGCTAGATAAAATAAGCGATTGGGCATTATTAAATGAATGGGCTAGTGCTCAACTCTGATAAATCGAAGTGCGTAACCTTTTATGCCTCATCCCTAGATAACATTGATGTTCCGCCAATAATTTTAAACAGCGTTATACTGCCGCTACATTATAGGGTTAATAATCTTGGGATTGTTTTAAATTGGTGTGATGAAGTGTTGCGATAACGTTAATATGATGATCGGAAAGGTGTCTGCTGGACTGTGTAGGTTATGGCTTTCAGTGAGTATTTTACCAAGAAAAATTCGTATGAAGCTTGTGACAACATTAGTTATTTTCTAGCTCCGATTAATGTTATAGTACTAATAAAAAATTATAAATCTTGTGTACGTAGCCCACAAATAAATTATTATTATTACATAATATATGGTTGTGTGTCTGAGAAGAGAATTTATATTCAAAAATAATCTTAAGGAATCTAAAAGATACAGCAAGATGGCCAATAATGAAAAGTTTAAATAGATTAAGCGTGTCAACAACTTCCATTGTGCTGCAATTCATTAACACAAAACTCCCCAAATTCAAGGAGATTGCGCCGTTAGCTACCGATAAATCAGATTTAGTCTGGAGAGAAAGGGAACTATAGTAAACTCTGAAAAGGGAGTCTGATATTATGGGTGAGGTGAGGTTATCACAGAAAACACAGAAGGAGATGATGGTGTACAGAGACTGGTTGGGAACTTGAATCTCACACGAGACTCGCAGAAAAGAACAATATCAGATCTGTTGAAGATTCTGATACTAATATCACTGATCCGAAGAACAGATTAAGAGAAATATATCTCAAAAAGGTATCTAATTGAATTATGAGGAAAAGGATAATTTCAAAAATTTACCGTTATTTTCTATATGATAATTTTATATTATACTTTATTATTTTTTATATTATATTACATTGTGGAAATAAACTACGTTGGAAAACGTTAATAAAAGCTATCAAACAATATGCAATATAGTTATACGTGATTTATGAAGCAATTGTGTTTAATTTTGATTACTTTTACTAACGTTTTCCACGCAGTTTACTTTGAAAATGTAATAGGGAATGTGAAATACAGTCATACGTGATTTATAAAGGTATTTGCTAACTGCAAACAATTTCACACCTAGCAAATTCTTTAACAACCAACTTTTTTTTTATATAAATGTACAGTACATGTTATTCACTTAAATTTATATTTAAAAAGTAAACTAATTTTTATATTATGCATTCTAAAAAGTATTAAGAATATTATAATAAAAGTAAATCAATAATAATAATATTATCAAATTGACTTCCTGTTATACACTCATGAGCATGACTAAAATATGACTTAGTGCCACTTGCTAATATCATTGATTTCCGTATAATTTATGTATATAATTTAAAAAAAAAAAAAAAACGAATAGCTGGAAAATGAAAAATTCGGCACAAGTTCGTTTCATTATTGATAATGTCGTCGCTATAAAACACTTTAGTAAGTGCTCTACATGTTACCATTCTACCATTAGTAAGAGCAGAAAATTGAATTGATTTTCCCTTCTGAACAAAAGTTAACACTGTCATAAGCAATTTCATCTATAAGATTAAGATTAATCCTTTAATTCCCACGAATGTGTGTGAATCACCAAGAATTTTTTTTTCTATGTAATTCAGTTGAAATAACTTCCAATATGAAAAAAGTGATGAGAATTATATTAAAATATAGTTATAGTATGGAATTGGAAAAATTTGGTTCCATATGGCACCATTAGGTTGTAGTGATAAATGTTGTGATATAAAAGTAAAAAATTCTTTATATCTTTATTATGATAGTTATAAAAACAATTTCTGTTTATAGGTAAGCATAATCTCAACCGTGTATGAGATTTTACAACGTATTTTTACGTCAAGTGATTGTGGCGAATACGATCGTGATGGAGATGGACTATTAGAAGGCCGACCCTTTTTTGGGGTTTTATTTTTTTCTGCTAATATTAAGGCCAGTATTACATCACTTTTAAATTCCAGTAGAGAAGAGTGTTTTTTTTTTGTTTGCTGCTCGCATTCACGTCTATATAACATCCAAGCGTTAAGTGCAGCCATATCCTGAAGATGGAAGAACAGCCTTTCGAGACCTTGCCTTATTCCGATATAATTCCACGAGTATGTCATGCAAATCCACTAAACACATCGCGTTATTGTATTTCCTAATGACAGCAGGACAATATATTGACACGTATTTCTTTTCTTTTGTTGACCATCTGTCAACGTTTTCAAGTGGGTCTTTACCTATGTAAGTTGAAACAAGATGTATAGGCTTATTGGCATACCACTTAAGGCTGCATAAATTTGTAAGCATTTTGTTCCCCCTTCTTATTTTCCACAAATTTTATGATATTGAATATTAGAAACTATTCAGTTCAAATGCTACCGGGCTTAGATTTTTGAAAAAGACGTTGGTTTTTATTTTGTAGAAAATCAAAAACCTCAAAAAACCGTGTTATTTTTCTCTCCCCCCTAAATACTTTTTCATGTACACACCAATTTTTATTATTTTTCATACATAGTGTTATGGAAGTATGTTGAAGGCGACTTGACCAGGACGTTAAGTCCAAACTGCCAGCATGGGCTGACAGATCGCCTGATGACAACGATAGCACAGGGCGGCATGCTAGCACCTCGGCTAAGGGTGGCGGAGAGTGTGGGGGAGTTCCCGAAAATACCTGCCGCTGTCATCATCCATAATCAAAAAAATTTCATGCCTGCATACAAAAGAGCCGACACACACTCGGTCCTGAAGGGACCCTTACGTCACTTACCTACTTACTGTGGAAGGCGCAGATGTTCTGCCTTCATGGCCTTGCCCCATCCTCCCTATGACTCTGCTCGGCACTATCTGCAAAGTCCCTTTGGCTGACCTGTAAAGAGAGAGACTAGCGGACCTAGACGACCTTCATGTTATAGGGCTCCGGGAAGGTGAAAGGAGAAATAAAAGCGTTTAGTAATTCATGATTACGTTATAAAAATTCAGTTTGTATAATTAATACTTGCTTATTGGTTATCTACTTAGTGACTTTACAGAAAGTATGCGCGATAATCTATGACACTTATAAGTATACTCTACTATACTAGCTGATACCACTATTCACCTTAATATCGATATAACTATGAGGGGCTATTATAAAGAAGGGAAAGAACGCCCGGAAATTACGAAATAGTTACTTATGTAAGATTGAACCTCGTTTTAGTTAAAACCAGAATCAATACTTTATCCATATCCAACGTGAAGCTCCTTACTAACTTTAGTGTTACTAAAACTCATATGTAATACCACAAAATATCATCATTAAAGAAATGGAAATTCTAAAAATTATAAATAAAATAATTTATCTAGTAGGGTAAATTTGATTGGTGTCTTAATTTAATTCCACCATATTTCTTTAAATACTACAATTTTTCATTTTATAATAGCCCTCTGCTCTTTACGTATTTCTACCTTACAAATATTTTCAAAATTGGACAACTATTGATCTGAAACTTTTATACAGGAGATAAATGTGACTAAATGGCAGGGATACATTCTTACGCAGACTTCACACATTTTCATATTCTATATATTGTTTGACTTGCCTGATTAATTAAGTACTAATAGTAATTTCAGTCGTCTTCTTTTCCTTTTGTTAGTATTTTTCTTATTGATTTTTTTTTTTTTCTATGCTTAGTTAACTTTTTATTATATGGCGATTTAACACAATTTGACGAGAAAACGTTTTATCGCCTTTCTACGAGGATGATGTTCTTTGGAATTCGAATTCGAAGGAACACGACACAGACGCAAGGTGACGATTTTTCTTTTCTTTTTTTTTTTTTTTTTTTTTTTTTTTTTTTTAGCAATAATTAACTAAAGTTTATTTTAATCGCTTTTCATCAATATTCAATTCGTTGAAGCAATTTGTAACGTCAAAATTTTTTGTTAAAATAAAGAACCGTCTACGAAATGCTGTTAGACATAACCTTAAAGCACTATAATGCATTAATTCATTAGAATTTCTCTTTCTTTTTTTTTGTGTTTCTCAAGAATTACCCTTACATATTTAATTAAAAATTAAGATATTCATTCTGTTTCTCTAATCAATAGTCAAAAAGAACTTTGTTAAAAATTAATATTAGCACAGTTGAGTCCTAAGGACGTAATAAATTTTAACCTTTTTCGTTGCATTACTTATGTGTGTCATTTGTAATGATTCAAATTTTCTTTTCTTTTTATAATTAAAACATTTCTTTTTCTTTTAGAACATGATATGGAAAATGCGCGAATGACTTTCTTGTAATCATGTAATTTTAAATGTGCCACTTTCTATGAATATTTTTTTTTCATTTAGTGGTCTTATCTAGATTTGTCTAGTGGTTATGACGAGACTGAGACAGCTACTGCTGGTATAATCAACACAATCTTCTACATTTTACTCTGAAACCATTGTAGCATGTGTGATAACCCTGATAAGAAAATTTCACTCTTTAAGAATACTAAAATTTCTAAAAATCATGCAACTATTCTAATAAGTGACAGCAACTAACCTGAGTAGTAAGTTAAAATCAAATTTTTCCTTGGAGTAAATAATCAATATGATACGTTTTAGTTAACCGCTAAACAAATTAAGTGCGATCGAATTTTTAAGAAGCAAGGTTAATTCTCCCACTGTAATCCACGGATTTTCGTGCCATAATACATGGTAATATGCAGAGATGATGGCTGGCGTTCTGGAGTTTAAAGCTGAATACTATTTTTAATTCCTTCTGGAGTGCAGCTCATTGTCTCAGCAATGCAGTGATCAGCACCAAGTGATTCTCGCACGGTGTATCGGATAATTTGATCACCCTTGCTACAGCTCAATTATCAGCGCATTAAGGCTGTTTCAAAAATTTGCATAAAAACCTGCTAGGACCGTTTTACTGGATCACTTGTAAGGAAGAAGAAATTTTTTATATAGTAGCTGTCTTATTTTATAGGACTTCGATTCTGGCGGCACTTAATTTTGCCCAAAATACTTTTTCCAAAGGTTTGGTTTTAAATATTTATACTTACTTTATCAGAACTTAAATTTCGGCGTGTTCCCAATTTTCTAAGGCAATACTTCGGTAGTTTGCTCATCATCATCAGAAGATCCTCTGATGGGAATTCAACTCTTGTTTCGTTCGCGATGCAAAACAGATTTTTCGATTTTTTTCCGATGAAATTATCCGGTGAACACTACTTATCTCCCCGTTTTACCACACACCTTGTTCAAAGTCGAGACTTCAAAAAAATTAGAGAAGCTTCTTCTTCTTTCTGTCACTGAACATGACACCGAGCTTGAGGAAGCATTTCTCTCGGTCGGGGCGCGTTTTGGTTTCATGCTGTAGTCGACAACAAGCCGGGCATACACGCTTCAGTCCGTGGTGGCATAGTGCTATATGCAATATGCTACGACCATAACAATAGGTTTTCTAAAGATAATGCTACCGAAGCTATTTTTCCAAATTTGTTAATATTTTTCATGTTATAAATACTTTTATAACATTAAAATTGAAACCCCTGTAACTTGAATAAAATTTATTGCTATACGTTTACTATAACATGAGAATGAGGATTGAGATAATTTTATTCAGTAGCCCAAAAACCGGATAAATCCCGTGAGTAGTTTTTTTTTATAAAAAGCAATTTGTAAACTTCTATCTTGATAAAAAGTGAATGATTTATTCATTTCAATTCCCAAAAGCTTCTCGTGGTGACGACACGATCCAGTAGTCCAAGCAAATTCTCGGTTTAGTTTATATGTATGTAATTTTGAATAGGAATTATTGTTAAGCATTGGTAATGTGATTAGAACAAAAGCTCACGTTACTACTACATAATCAAAATTTTGGAAACTCGGAACCGAGGCTTTATTTTCTGGCATTCAGCCTTAACGGCACAAATATTAGTTCACGACTCTGTTCCATGATCGATAGAACCACAGCCTTCAGATTTCATTGCAGCGTCACTTCAAAAAGTACATTCTTTAAGACGGTCAACTTGTATGATACCCATTGCCAGCAATCCCATTGATTTTAATCTGTTGCTTACTTCATATGACGTAAACCGATTATCAGAACATATTTTGTAGTTAAAATTTTTCGGAAGATGTTCTACAAGGCGTACCACGATATCACCACTAATACCAAGCTCGCTTTTATATCCTTTCCTAAATATACCTCAAGATCGTAGATCCAGCTCGAGCGAAAATTTTTATACCCCACTAATGCTTATGACAGACATGAGGTATCGATATCTAGATATTCGGAATATCTCGTTTATGCACCATGTCTGTCATCAAATACTCCCAATATACCCAGAAAGACTAGTGGATATAGACTAGTCCTCTAGATATCAATATCCTCAAAAATTAGTGGGTATACCCTGATCATCGGCCCTTCTTACTTTGCGCAGCGCCATCTTGTTGCTAATAATAATATGATAATGTGTCTAATTATGCAAAAATGTCTGTGCTTACCCAAAAATGCGAATAAGAAGAAGAAGAATCAAATGTTTTCCGGGAAAATAAATAAAAAGAAGGCAAATATTAAACTCCGCAGTCTTAATAAATTATTCCATTACAATTTTGTTATTTTTAAACAAACCGTCGACCACACTTTTCTTCGTTTTACAGAAAATTGTGAATTGAGACACCACATCCGCCGATACATTTTATACCTCAACCAGGATCTTATTGAAAATTAAAGTAATTTTTTTCTCTTTTCGTTCCAATTCTTGAATTTGTCGTATATTTACAATTAATTGTTTCCGGTTAGCCTGCGTTAAAGCTCATCTATTTGTCATTTCTATTTCCAAATTTATTACGCTTAAAGATCTGTGAACTGATTTGAAATGTCAAGTCCGGTTTGTCACATCAACCCCCTTTTATGTCTGTCAGGAGTGCTTTGATATCTAGATATTCGGAATATCTAGATATGAATATCTAGATATCGATACCCCATGTCTATCATAAGCATATGATTGTACTGAAAAGTTCTTCTGAATGTAAAATCGTAAGAAATTGGCCAGTTACTTTTTACGGCTCGACGAATCGTCGAAATTTTATATGTAGATATATAATATGTGTATATATGTATGTGCTGGAGACCGGGCGTGAGGTCATGTACCTGATCGAATCAAAGTCTTTGTCTGGTGATGTTACAAAACAAACTCAATTATATTAGGTATAACTCGACTGTTCGAAAATTAGGATTCATTTATTTAGCTTCATATTTGACAGCCGCCACCTAGTTAATACAATCCTCAATTCAAATCTTGAATCTGCTTTCAAGCTAATCAGGTGTTTAATATCGAAAATACACCTGCGACTTAGAAAATTGTTTAATCTGCCAGCAACAAACAACTAGAATATGCTCATAAACGCACTGAAAATCTTAATTTAAGTAATCATGGCAACACATTGAAAATTGTTAAACCCTTAGACGCCTGCAGTTACTTTAACTTTTATAACTTAATTATAAATCAATGAAAAACGAACAAAACAAAATTTCTTATCATACATAAAATCGCAAAATATTTATAAAGAATAGAAAAGAAAAGAAATTCTTTACTTACGCAGGAGTATATTTCAAGTACTTAAACTAGATATAATAAAATCCCTTTATGGTCAATCATTTTATCATTATCCAAAAAGGGCTATAAATGGAATTCACGGCACGGCATCCAATTATAGAACCGTAAATGGCTTAAGATATTTCATATTTTTTTTCCTAGATTTTTTCCCATTTCAGTCTCGAAAAGCTTGAATGACAGAAAGAAAACAAACGCAAAACGTGTCAACATTAAACATAATTTCATAGGGTCAACGGAAGTAGAAGGTTATCACTTAGTTCACATTTATCCCACCGTCCCACCCTGTAATCATGAAACATGGATAGATAGATCAAAATATGAAAGAAGGGAGATTCAGCAAAATAAAATAAATTGCGACGTTTGCCATTTGTAGAAATAATTTCGCTTATTTTTATTTCCTTAGCAAATTTAATTATAATTTTTTTTTTAAGTTGAATTACGATTGTAAAATATTTTTTATACAAAGCTCAAATATCGTATGTTTCGTTACTTTATCAGTTTTGCAATTACATTTTTTTTTTTCAGTTTGTTTTTATTTTGTTGTTCCTAATGAAATTTATTGCAATTGTAGCAAATATTTACTTGGCATAGTTTTTTTTCTTTATTTATTTATTTTTTTATTATACCATTTTGTTAGAGCAAACATTTACGGAAGGTGCTTGTAGTGTAGGTATAAATAATAGAATTATACAGAAAAATATCTTACAATTAGTTCCATTGGATGCAAGAGTCTTTTTCTAATATTATTGGCAATGAAATTTCTATTCTTTTATGATAATTGTTTTTCAGAATTTATGGGTCATGAGATGCCAGACCACTCTAAATAATTGATGCCTCAAACGATTAATATTTCCCTGTGGAGTGATATAATTTTGGTTTGTTTTGTAAACTTATTATTATTATTGTTGTGGAACACAACAAAATTATCATAAAATATTGACAGATCTTAATTTTTCTTATATTGGCAGCAGTAACGTGGTACGGCTTTGGTACGAGGGGAAGTAATCAGATTATAATTTTATAAAAACGGTTAAGAACCATGCGCTTAAATGTTATTGCAGCGGTTCTAATAAATTAGCTATACTCCTCTCGATAGCTGCTTCTTAAGAACTCCAGGAGTTAATTTTTAGAGAAAATATGCAACTGCAATATTGAACTGTGTCGACTGTGCAAAGAAGAAAATGCAGCCACGAAACATATCACTCACATGTAAGTATCCCGAGCTTGCAACTTTGAGGTTGAAAATCATTGGAGAAACATCTCTCCAAATAAGTTTTGCAAGCTAACCCTAAAGAGCAATAACCGCAGCTCGTAAAAGTGATAGATTTAGCTTAGCCACTTTAGTAGAGGGCGGTGTCCGCAAACTGCAGGGTATTAGTGAACCAGCCTCCCCTGCTCTTAACCTTAAGCCTAAGCACCCACAATCGTGGACGTGAGAATAGACATGAATTGCAGTTTTTACTTCATTGCTTTCAAATTAAAATAAAAAGAATTAAAGAAATGATTATAGTGAGGTCGCAATGTACCTACTTGAATGTTGTAAACAAATTTGAAATTTTCCGTTTTCTCGAAAACGAATTGGCAATGATAAAAGGTTTTCAGAATATGAAGAGATACTCAAGACTATTCTAACGGGTAAGTAGTCTAGTAATAACTACATTTGAGCTCTGTAAATGAGATTTCAAAAAATTTCCAAAATACGAAAATGGAAAATTTCAAATTCTCCGCTCTAAAGTAATTTTGTCCTATCTAACTTAAAATTCCTCTCAAAAATTTACAATTTCCTCTTGCCTATCTACATGAATTGATGGAAGCACAAATAAATACCACCTCTAGTTGACACAAATACAGCGCTGATCTATCATAAGAAACTATTCATGTGAATGAAATTAACTCCAATACATGCTACAGGTATAGCAGTGTTTGTAGGTTTCATAGAAGCATTTTTTCAATTGCATCCCTTAGGCCTAGAACACTATAAGTGGCGAACGAGCAACAGAGATGTGTAACGTCATAGGTAAAATCCTGACGAGTTCGAATGTAATATATTTTGTTGGATATTGTTCGATTGTTGATGAAAGCAAAAATAAAACCACCTCCTGCATGCAGTGGTGTCGCTTGTGATATCATAGACAGAGTCCAGACGTGTTCGAATGCTATACTTTTCGTTGCATGTTGTTTAATTGATTTGTTTAGACGGAGGTAATCTTGCAATTGCTTCTCTTTGATAGTTTGCAGCGAAGAACAAATAAAAAGGCTTTAGGGAACATATTTTGAAGGAATCTTTTTTCCGTAGTTTTTTATTTCCTTTCATTTTTATTTGTTTTCATTAAATTAAATCGGAAAATCTAAAGGAAGCAATGCTTCCCTTGTTCCAAAAACGCCATGCCACTGATTGGCAGTACCTACAGAGCAGAAGAATAATTTTTAATCAATTCTAAAGTTTTGTATCTTCTCTTATTTCTGCCTTTGGTTTCCCTTTGAATCAGTTAACTCTCAAGCGATAGGATGGCTTGAAAAAAGAAAAAAAAACATCGACTTTGTCGCTGTAGCCAATTTTATGCTTTAAATGATGAAAAATTAAGGAAAGTGTAAGTGTAAGTTACAAAAACGTACTATCAATTTTGTTTTTTGCGTATTTGAATTATCGTGTAAATAAGTAAAATGCATGCATTAAATATAATTGTATCTAAAGCAGGATCACTAGCTAACTAAACGTTAAACCGGAATTAAGCCCCTTTTATGGCGAATATAGTACTATTAGGGAGGCAAAAGATGACCTAAATAGACTCAAATAGTTTCGCATACTTTTTTTTTTACAAATTTAATTAAAGTTGATGCTTTCTTTGTAACATACCTAGCAGATATATTTAGTTTAATTTAATTTTCCGGAAATATTAATGTTATAGCTACTAATTCACAATATAAAGATACATGCCTAATAACGTATTAATGATGACATTGAATTAAAGAATTCAAAGAAATTTGGATATTAATTGCAATGATTATACTAATCATTTAATCTATATTAACGTACACAACGTTCCTTTGAGGTTTGCAAGAATATCAATGAGGCCCAGGGCCCAATGATTAATGGGGCCCCCAGTTCCTACGATAGTAGACCAACCGATGACCAATTTTTCAACCAGTAGTAAGACAACCAATTGCAAGTTAGTTTAGCTGTTAGAGTTTGACTAGTTTTATTTCAACTTTTACACATGGCAGCAAATCTTCATACAAAATAACGTTTAGTTACAGTGTTTACAGCATCAGTGAAATATG
This sequence comes from Dioctria rufipes, assembly GCA_963924295.1. Taxonomy (NCBI): domain Eukaryota; kingdom Metazoa; phylum Arthropoda; class Insecta; order Diptera; family Asilidae; genus Dioctria; species Dioctria rufipes. The sequence goes on along the minus strand of OZ002740.1, from coordinate 319,913,197 downwards.
TATACTGTTGGTTCATGTTAGGCCTCATGCCCACTGGAGACTTTTTATCATTGGCGGCTGTGATAAGTACATTTGTCACATATATATGGATATAGAAAATAACAACGAAAGAAACGCTATTTGATCCGTCCAATTTGGACCGAACGGGTGCATAAAGGAAAATTTCACTGAATCTTTGATGAACTAAGATCCTATCCTGAAAAAAACCTTTGATATTTCCGTATGCGTATTAGATGATTTGATTTTACTAGTACAGATTTTGACACTTGCTATAACTTATTAAATTACCAATACGCGATCATCAATTGAACCCGAAAAGAGGCATGCTGTTACTCTAAGGTCTATAAAGACTTTCATTGATATTTCCCCCCATATTTTTAGCTTTAAATTGTTATCAGAGAATCGTTCAAATTTTTGTTGTATATGATTGGTCTCATTTGTACTTCTTGTATTAATTCTTTATTATTTATATTTTCCTTTCACTCTATCGTTGGAGTAGCCATTTTTCAAAAAATGGTGTGTCAGTTTCTTCCTTAAATCTCTCAAAACAATGGCAGTCAAACTACGACAAAAATGTTATCATGCGTACACATTCATACAAACGTTAAGGCACGGTGATAAAAATTCGTCACCCAAAAGTTGCTAGCCGGAGAAACCAAGGTCACCTTGTTGTCATGCCCGCATTTTCATTAGAGTCCATTGAAATAACGGTGGTAACAAAACAGTTACGTGACAAAAAGTCTCCGCGATAGGCCTTAACATATTTTATATTATTAATCATATTGATAACCCAAAGCATTTCAGAAAATAATTTCTGTCAGGGGGTTCCCATATCCTTGCCCAGGGCCTCCACTTAGTTAAGGACGACCATGCGGAGTTGTTTGAATACTTCTTTTTTATGATGTTGCCAAAGTTCAGGTGATACCCTATGATGGATTAGCACAGTCTTGCCAGGAATGAAAGAACGAGTAGGGAAATAAGGATTATTAGGTTGAGTCAAAGAGATGACTGTGTGCATTGCGTTTGAAAGTTTGTGGCTCATAACTAGTCGGGGGGGGGGGGGGGGGGGTAGTAAACTTATTTGGTATTACCTGTAACTATCGTCGATAAGCAGTTTTCTTTAATAATACTCTATCAGATCAACGTACAGAATCGGGTGAATCCTTATGATATGATGTATTAGCACAGCCTTGCCAGGAATGAAAGAACAAGTAGGGAAATAAGGAGTAAAGGAGGTGACAGAGTGCATTTCGTTTGAATATTTGTGGCTCATACGTACAGAATTATGTTGCGTGTATGTTCTCCAGATTAATTTGTTAATTCTAGTCACTTGCCTGCTTTTCAGACTTAGACTACACCATATAGAAATCTGAGTAAGCTAATCTTAGTACGAGAGTTAGTCTGGAAAATATCTGGTACACTTTGAATGCTCTAAGTATAGATATACGTGTTCAACGAATTATACTGCATTTTTAAATCATTTTTTTATTCCAATAAATATTGTAAGAAAACAACTTTTAAAAGTTCCAAAAGATGATGGTATATATGTATGTCATGTATAGAAGGAATTTATAGATCCGTTAAACTCATAACTAATTAAGTATTGTTTTCTTTTCAACACATCTCCCATAATTACTGTGTTTCCATGCAGGGTTCTACTCGAGTTGAACTCGAGTTAGTGCTCAACGAGAGTTAAGTTGAGTTGAATTAAATCCATAATAACTCCAGGAAATCAGTCGACCTTAGTTGGATTTTATGTAAGTATTTGTTAAAATAGTCCAAATAAGTGTTTCAACCAACATAAATCCGGTTACTTAATAACAAATATTTTAACTATCAGCTAAACTCAGAAGGCGTCCATGAAAAGAAAACAGTTTTGTGTTAATTCAGCCAATAAAACTCAACTTTTGCTCATGGAAACATTGAAAATGATGAATCCACATCTTTGAACGAAAAGTTCTACCTAGCTGAGAAACACAAGTCTTTCAATAATTATAGTAAATTTCAAATTGGGTCATATGACAATAAAAATTAATCTGGAAACAGATTGTATATAGATTAGATTAGCAGAGGGAGAGCGAGAGAGAGGAAACAGAATTTCACAAGTTTATTAGCAATTTCATTCTTCTAGATAGTTAAAAGTCTTTTAAAAAACAACGAACAGTTAAATTCCAGTACATATCGTATATTGACAATAAGAAAGATTTTAACGTGGATAACAACGTGACTATCTTAAAAGAAAATGTCAGGTAAAGGTCTATGCTTACAATTTCAATATGTTAAGTGATCAATTAAAAACTGTAAGGTTTTTAATACAAATCTACCCCCTTTCCACCACTCTTTCCATCTCTCTAGTCTGATTATTCATTTTTCTTATATCAACTAATTAGGTATCTTTACAGGCAGACTATTTTTCTCTTATTAGTCACTAGTTATATTTGTTTCATAGTAACCAGTTTACACATCATACTATTGCCACATTTTCATGTGCAAAATTCTTTATTAGTTTCTTGAACTTGTGCACTTGCTTTGCATTTTGTATTTCTTCTGGTAATCCATTGTATATTGGTACAGCTGTATATTTTAGACTCTTTAGTTTTCTGTTTATTCTATCGTAAGGTAAACGTATATGTATGTTGGCATAATCGTGTGCCATAAATATGTGCAGTTTATATTTGACTTGATCATCATACTACTTATTTTATATATAATTCTAGCTTTTTTCACTTAAACTAATAGCTCAGAAATTTTGTATTGTTGATTCATACAGCACATTCGTTGGGCTAACCCCACTGACTTATAACAATGGACTGAGCGTATTATCATTTTCCTATAGGAAAGCATGGCACAAGTTTTATAGTTCTCTCTTTCGCCCTATGGCAGAGTTGGAGCTACCAACACAAAATATTGCATTCTGGAACGTTTGCCTATGCCATTTGATGTTTTTATGTTGGCTACAGATGCAATCACCGCAGAAGGAATAAGGTAAAGATAGTGTTTATCATGTTCCGTCTCTCTTTCCCATAAGCAGGATTCAGTTAAGAATAACTTTTGAAAATTAAAGTCGGAATGAGTTTAATTCCTTATAATCGATTAAAATATCACTTGAGCACAAGAAAATATATTTTTTTAATTAAACCCGATTTATGGGTGTACAATTTCATCTGATTGGTTGAGTTTTACATGTTTTTTATGTAATCGTTTTAAAGAGTGCTCTAACGGTGATATATAGAAACACAATATTTTTCGTGCCACATGAAATAGCAAATCGCTCAGTCCATTGTTATAAGTCAGTGGCTAACCCTTGTGTCAATGTATAAAATAAATGACGTAAACAAACCCATACAGTAAAAAATAATTCCCTAAAGTGAGTGGCAACAATTTGTGCAACACAAGTTTGGCATTTGTCAATAATTAGGGCACCTTGGAAAACTATGATTAGGTTTTTCTCCCTCAAATGTAGGGAAGTTTGGTTTTTCCCCCTAATATTTAGGGAATATTCCCTAAAATGTAGGGAATTTTCATATTCCCCCCTACATTTTAGGAAATATTCCCTAAAATGTAGGAAAGATTCTCTAAAATACAGGGAAATTTAAATTGTTGTTTTGTTTTTTTTTCCCTAAAATGTAGGGACTATACCCTAAAATTTAGAGAATATTCCCTAAAATGTAGGAAATAGGTGATAGCACCGCACCACTCTCCACCATAGGTGAAGGTGATAGAAGACCACCCCTTTTAAAAAACATAAGAATGAGATGAATAGCTCATTTCTTATGTCCGTACCACTAAGTAAACAAAATATTGAAAAACAATATATGACTTGTTTTCAAGAACAATGTGTGAATTATATAAACGAAAATATATTTCCATAAAAAATGTACCATAATACCTAATTCGTTGAATGTTCTCTTCCTTATATCCAAGAGCGCTAAACATTTCGGGAATTTTACGTACTTTAAAGGTTTTCTGGTGCCAGATACCTAAATTCATTGAATGTTACATTGATTTGGGGAAATTAAACTGATTTTCCCTTTCTATCAGAGAAAATTACATTTATTTTTAGGGAAAAACGTGTCTCAAATTTAGGGAATATTCGTAATATTTTTTACTGTGCATACCATACCCGAGTATGTAACCATATTTACGTATGTACCTTTTTCCACTCAAACGTAACAGTTTTCAAATCATGCGCAACATTATTCAACTCAAGTGAAGCATTTTTAAACTCAAGTGGAACGAAACCCATATCAAAAGAAATAGTTTTAATATCAATAGTTACATAATTTTTCATATCAAATTTCACAAAATTTATTTCAATTTTACTCACTTCTTATCAATGAAAATTTTTATCAATTCTTCTTCTTGTAGGTTTGTGGCTAGGCATAAAATTAAATTAATTTCAAAGAAAATTGAGTAAAATCTCTATCAGCGTATCTTTGACGACAATCTTTAATGGCCTTAAAATAATAAAAATCACATTAAAGCTGACGCGATTTGAAGTGGATAAAATAAACGCCGAGCCAACTAAACTCATTCTCAAAAATACACTTTGGACATTTCTATAAATTCTCCAACAAACCATTCTAATTATATTTTTATAGATGAATGCGGATATAACTTGCATATTTAGACGATCCAAAGCAAGGGCTAAACGAAACGCACGTGCTACTGTAAATTTACCTACAGTAAGAGGAAGAACCGTCACAATTGCTGCGTTCCTTCTCTCGTTCTGAATAATTCTGTATAATTAATTGATAGAACGATGTTATAATTTAGCTTTGTCCTCATAGAAAAGGAACGAAACAGAACCATTTCAAGTGTTTGACATATCTTCCATTTGATAAAAGTAAATATAAATTCGCAACAAATTGTTGTTTATGAAACACAAAGCCAATATCCAACAAATAAAACTTAAACTCAGCTATTACTACCTCGTCCAAATTGTAAACAACCCATTTACGAATACAAATGAAAATAGTTCTGCTTGAATCCGGAAAAAACTCGGGTCCATTCAGAACCATTCAGAGTCCGAAAAAAGCTGACAGATTGAAACTAAATCGGCCCGAGAAAAAGAACGACAGGGATTGAAAAAAAATCATTCTGAACGACGCAGCAATAATAGCAGCTATAAACAATCGGAGTTTTATTTACTAAAAAGTTTTAGTCAATTCAACATGTAATTCTGCTCGATTTTGCTTATTTTTACGAGAATTATTTGAAGTTTCTGGCTTGTGATGGATAATGCCCAAATCCACAAAACTCGTGAAGTTAGAGAATCTGTGGAACAGTCTTCGCAAGTTTTGAAATATTTACCACCTTATTCTCCTATGCTGAATTCTATTGAGAATATGTGTTCCAAAATGAAAAATTCAGTACGGATTAGATTAAGTGACCCCTCTCTCTATGTGGACTTAAGCTTATCGCATGTTATTGAAGAAGCTACTCGAACTATTACAGCCGATAATTTATCTAATTATTTCTCTGAAATGTTGTTAAAACTTGGACCAGCATCAAATGGAGATGATCTGCATTCCTTTATACTAAATTACATAAATTGTTGTTTAATGGAAAAAATTTCCATTGACAAGAAGTGAGTAAAGTTGAAATAAATTTTGTGAAATTTGATATGAAAACTTATTTAACTATTGATTTTAAAAGTGTTCCTTTTGATATGGGTTTCGTTCCGTTTGAATTTAAAAATGCTCCATTTATTTTGAATATTGTTGCACTTGAGTTGAATAATGTTGTATTTGATTCGAAAACTGTTATGTTTGAGTAGAAAAGTTATATTTCTGTGGAACTGTTTCATTTCTGTGCTTTATATCTAAGGAGAATATTTAGTCAAATATTTCCTAAGAATTAATTTTTATGATTAGGCCTGATCCGAAAGATGGGTATGCTGCATATGGTTTACAAAATTTGGAGGTAGGATAATTTTTGATGGCAGGAATGTAGTTTTTCGAAGATTTCAAGAAGACTTTGTTCATATTAATTGTAAATTTCATTCTTGAAACCGGCTTTTACGTTTTCTACTGTCTGGCAAGGATGATTAGATCATAAATCACATTTTGATGTATCGAGTATCGTGGAAACTTGGACTAGTCGGAACATTAAAAAAAAAACACATAAACCATACGTTCCTACAGAATTTCAAGCTATATCTTCGCGTACACTGCTTTCTACCGAGTTCGGATTTTGTGACAAAACCACGATTTACTCTTATGTACAAAAGAAAAAAGAAAATCTGTAATTTTACTTTCAACAGTTCATTACGATAAAATTGTTATTGGTGTCCTCCAAAATTCTGAAATCATATTGTGGATAGGATGATACACCACCAAGAGACATGCGTTGCGGCGGACCCTAGCATTTTTTTTTTTTAATATTTTGGATGTTGCTGCTCTGGAAACCTTCATTACATACGATACCCACAATCCTAACCAGAAGACAAATAAAGGAGCCCATACACGGTCAGTCATGTTGGCCAGCTCGAGTAGGACAACGATATTGTCACGCAGATCTGACCGTGTGTGTGCCTGTTTGACGGTTTGACAAGCAGTGTGTCAAGCGGTTGGACGAAAATCAAATTAGGGACTACGTGTTTGACAACATTGTACCGTGTAGGGCGATGTTTGTCATACATTCGTCATTCTTGAATCTTGAGTGAACTCTATTGAAGAAAAGATAATAGTTAACAGTTCTAGCAGCTCCTGATATACGTTTCTGTCCTGATGTTGGCCAACATGTTTGACAGTATGTGGAGCAAAAGCTTTCATGTGTGACACACTAAGTTGGACAACATGTACGCCGTGTATGGGCCACTCAAAAGACGTACGTTTCTGCTAAATCTTATTGAAGTCGTCACCTGTACAAATCAGAGTACCGAATTCACACATTATTGGGAACTGCGGGACCAGATATGCTATCCAATGCATGATGGGACACCACCAAATACCAATCCCATCAATATCACCGTCAAATAGACCAGCAGCACCAGATCAAACAGGCATACTGAAAGTCAAAGGTAACTGCAGTATTTGCAAAGAGGTGGGTACGCGGCGACCCACGCCAAAATAATGCACAACATGTTGGTTGTAAGCCTGTATGTGCAGAGCATTCTACAGAATACACCCGATGTAAAAAAAATTTGTCATAATAAATTCTATAAAATTTTTTAAGAATTATTAGGGTTCCGTACCCAAAGGGTAACAACGGGAACCCTATTACTAAGACTTCGCTGTCTGTCCGTCACCAGGTTGTATCTCATTAACCGTAGGAGGTAGACAGTTGAAATTTTCACAGAGTGTGTATTTCTATGGTCGGTATAAGAACAAATAATAAAAATAAAATAAAATTTAAAGGGTGGCCGCCATACGTGATTTTTTCGGCGTTTTTTTCCTCGTTTTATTCTCATTCAATATTATTCATATAAGTAGGCATTTTTTTTTTCAAATGACAGCATAAGTTTTTCAAATGACAACATTATTTTTTCACTTGACGCGAGTTCGACTCGCATCATTTTTTTTATTACTTTCAATCCCCATTCCTAAAAAATGCATTACATAGCTGGGTATGCTTTGAGCTTGGTATGGTATATTTATAATTCAGATCTATTTTCTGACGAAGCACAGAATACTTTTCAAAATTTTATAGAATATATTAGCTACAAATAGAGCCCTTCAGGTCAACTAAAGTGATGGATGAAAAATTTCAATTTCATTCTCAAAATTGCAATTTCTTTTTGTTTTTGTATCTACGTATTGGGATTTGTGTAAAATAATAAATAAAATATATGAATTCAGTATAAAGATTGATATTAAATTATTTTATATTATAGCGAATACAATGCTACAGTGAACCATGTTCATAAATTCAAAAAATGAGTTGTTTAAAGCGAAACGCGAACGAATAAAGTGAATTTTTTAAAAAGAAAAATAATCCCAAACCAAATGTTTGACAAAGATTTGTGCATTTTTTCACAGCAACAATCGACCAACTCTAATCAATATTATCAGTTATAAAAGTGAACTTGGTTCACTTTGGAAATAAATCCGCCATATAACCTTTTCAATTCAATCCAAGCAAACTAATATTATTTTATAATATTATATGAGAATTCACGAGATTTCTGAGAAATAAACGATAATTTTTTTCTTTTCTCCTGAATTAAGACTATAGACAAATCTTCAGCACTACTCCAATGTGATTTTTTACTTGTTGTAAAGTCACTTTTAAGAGCCATTACACTAGGTAATTGGTTTGTTATGATCTAACTACGTATATTAAATAATACCTAGTTGTACCTATATTAACTTTTTTTTTCCTAACTAAATACCTAAATATGTATATATTTGATAACTGAAATTAAACGAGAATAAGTAATATCCAACAGTAAATTATTTGGAAATATAAAAAAAAATTCAATGATGGTCTCTGGTTAAGTGCCCCAACAACATCCAAGCCATATTCAGTTGCAAAATTAGTAGTTTTGTGAAGAGTAAATTATGTTGAAATGATTCTTGCTTCCCTGAACTATTGAAAAAAATATCTCAATCACTTTAAATATGCTTTATATAATTGCCTTTCACTTTATTTTATTTTTTAACAAACAAAGAAAAACTACTTTAAATTTATACCTAGAAACCTACAGTATATAAAAAAAAAAAAAAAGAAAGTTACTTGATTTAATATTGTTTTAAATTTATAATCAAATTTCTTTTCTTTTGTTATTTTGAAATTTTTTCGTCTATCTGTTTTGAACAAAAATCTCTCTAAAACAAAAGTCTTTAGCAAAATTTTTCCGATATGGACCCTCCTAGCAAATTTAATTATCATCTTTAGTCCCTTCATATACATAGCTTAGATGATGGGTCACTTATCTTTAGTGTTTCTTAAGATTTCCTCCAGTTCCGGCATGCAATATAATCACAACAAAGCGACCTCAGTTTTTAGTTAACCGATTACCAACAAGAACATTTCAATCAGCAGAGTCTTCCTCTAGATAGAGTCAAAAGAGTATACAAACAACAGGCAAAGACATTCAGTGAATACGTGATTTGCCTCAGTTCTTGTCATATGCCATATTCGTTTTATTTATGAATAAATATTTTTTTGTCTCCACTCCCAACCTTAACCATGGAAACAAAACGTGGGTGGAACGTATACTGTTCTCGAATTCAAGTCAACTGTTCGTGGGTGCGCAGTAAGTACACTTTCATTTGGGAGATCTATACTTTTCCAAATGGGCTAGTAGGTATGTCCCCAGAGATTTTGTTTCATATTATTATAAAAATATGCGCAAAGTTGAGTAGAAATTTCATCATTTTTATGAGTAGATATATAAAAAAAAAAACGGAAATTGCTATTTTAAAACAGAAACATAATGAATCATCCAAAATTACGTGCTAAGTCCCTTAATAATGCCAGTTTCGGGGATATTTTATTATAGATATTAAAACAAGTGTAGGAATTGCTTTTATTCTATATATAGAAAAATTTAAAAAAACAAAATAAAATTATCAAAACTTACCAGCAAGACGAAACGGATACGTTGCTGAACACTTGATTTTCTGTATTGAACTAGTCCTCAAGAAGAAGCCCCTTTTCTCGATCACTGTTGACGATGTTGTAGATTTGCCCACAATGGAAGACATTTTGATTGATTTGTAGAGCTCCTTTTTTTTTTTTTATTAAATTTCCTTAAAATATTTCAAGTCAATTTTCCACTACACTTTCAATATTCACCAATTAGGTATGTATACATATTCAATATTGTTTTTCTATTCCAAACTGTATTTAGTTGGACTGCAACTGCAATTAATATAGTTAATTGGCAATCAGGTTGACCACAATATTTAAAGAAATAATTGATGCAAATATTTTATTCCACCCTCAGACCGACACAAAAAATTACAAAATTTTTTCTTAATTCAAATCATTTAATTAGCCCGGCAATTTATTAACTCACAAAAGCAAAATTATAATTGCTTTAGAGAGCATCTAGTATATGTAGGTCCTAGACTAGAACTAGGAAACGCGCTAGCACGGATTTTCGTTAAACACACACTACACTGCTTGAGCTCAGACTGATGAATTTGAGTCAATGTAACCAGCTGATATACACCGAACGAATCATCAGCGGAGCGCTAGTTTGCTTGCACTCATCCAATTTCAATCCAGTTCCCCTTTGTTTGATTCCCTTCCGATTTCGCTGCTCAAGAAGAGACGACCGTCGATAAAAATGCTGCACTCACTCAACGGTCTAAGCTGCTTGCAAAACAAAAGCAGAACAGCTCTGGTTTACAATTTAGCTGCGGTCTGGAGCGATTTATGAGGGCACCTTATACTTAAGAGTTATAATATGAACCTATAAGAAAGTGTTCGCTCACAAGTGAACTCACAGCACATCGCTTGATAATTCCTCTCTGTTTTCGTTTTGAAAGTTGTTATATAGATAAGGCAAGAACAAGAAGTCAAGTATTATGAGAGATGCCGGCTCGAACCGTTATTATCTCTATAGAGAAGAGAAAAAGCCATGCGTGAATGCGTGATATGATAATCCAAAGCAAAGCACTCACTACCTCTGCTGAATGGTTAAGCTCAATTCCAAGCGGCGTGTTATCATTTACTGATATCTTCTCAACTTTTCCACAGCGGTTTTCCTTTAGTTTTCTTACGTTGGCAAGAGAATTGTAAGATGATGTACAAATTCTTGCTCTCCGGTTTTCCCATAATCCCTGGATCTTTTCACATGCAGTAAGATTAATCATTTTCACGAAACAGCTGGTAAAAATAGGAAGTCACATAAATGATATGCATGCCAATAATATAATATAAAACAATACAACTCCGTTCTTCAAACTTTATTAGTATTGGTTTACCGTGCTCACACATATTTCATCATCTGCTATTAGTCGAAATTTCTCCTGGGAACGTTCCATTTTCCAAGCACTCATTTGCTGTTTACATTTTTTTTGTCATGCGATTATAATGAACTTTATACTAATTGTAAGACTGAATTGGTAAATTACCACACAATAATATTGAGAAAAGATAAATGTTGAACGCTTTGTAGTGATTGTTTTTCCTTTATTAAGTAGAAGTTAAAAGAAAAACATTTTTTTTTTTTATTTTACACAACTTATTGATTTAGGGGCAGAAAGTTTCAAGTCTACGTTTGACTTGACTCGTCAACAGGTCCTAACCCAGGGGTTACACCTGCAAGTACAGCTTGCATGCAAGCCTCCATTCCAACACGATTTTTAACTTGACAGCGGTAGGCAGTTCGTTTGATGTCTTATCAGCTTGCATGCAAATTCATTTAAAAAATGACATTGAGACGTAAACTCTTGCGTATATTGGAAAATTATGGCAATAAAGGAATTATCATAATGATAAAAACCCAAGAAAAAAGGAAGATGAAGATGTTGGTAAATGATGTATTGCAAATGATCCCAGAAAATTTCATTTTCCCGGTATAAATTTATGAATTTCTCTCAAGCATTTCGTTTCCGCCATTTTGAAAACTGATTAAATGTCAAATTACTATCTCCCAGCTGCCATGATTTTTCATCATGCAAGTTCGCTGAAAGTTGCATGGCAATTGGATTACATGTGCAAGAAGGATGGCAGTGCGAGGTGCATGCAAGCTGTACTTACAGGTGTAACCCCCGGGTAAACTGCGAATTTGAGTGACTCGAAAAAAAGAAACGAAAATACGAAAAAAAATTTAAAAAAATAGAAATACGGCCTTTTTGAAAGAAAGTAAATTTAAGTTCGAAAATGGGACGAATCGGGCAACTCATTCGTAGGGTTGCCACACAAAAATTTCATTTTTCACCATATACTTGCATTGAGAACGCATCAATGTATAGAGATGCTATTTTGTACATGTTTTCATATCAGTAGTAAATCGAATTTTAAAAATGGAATAAATCGGGCAACCGCATCTTGGTGTTACCATATAAAAATTAGGTTTTTTACGAATATTGTAAATACGATTAGTCTCTTACAAAGAGAGGGTCCCTACTCGTCATCACACCGATTTCGTCCAAATTCACAGTATATGTTAGGCTTGACTAGAAATGCAAGTAGAAGCTCCAGATGATCAAACGAAACCGAAATAATGCATAATGTAGGGGAACTCGGGGTATTTGTAAAAATGCTCAAATTTGCAAATTTTCGAAGGAGTTGTCGCGATTAAATTGCAACAGAATTTGAATGAAAGTGCCAAATTCATTAGAGTAAAGTACCAACCACAGAGGAGGTACACCCAACTCTTTTTTTTACACGGTAGATACATTCCACTGAAAACCGTGCAAAAAAAAAATTAAAATTGAGGATATGTTCCAAAACCTTAAAAAACCATGTAAGATGAAAAAAAGGGTTATATGTTGTCCTAAAAATGGTGCAAAAAAAAGTATATTTAATATTAAAAACCAAAAACTGCACAAATTATAATTAAAAACAAAATGTAATTAATATATATTATTATTAAAAAAATTTAAGGAAACAACAAAAACGAAATAGAATTCATACATATTATTATTAAAATAAATATATATATATAAAAATATTTAAAATAAGTACATAATAAAGAGAAACTTCAGTCCATATGTAATTATAAAAAATCGAAATTAGAATAGAAATAAATTTTTACATATTTAGACTATTCATTGCTCCTTAATTATAAAAGCGAGCGTTTATTACCGAATGGACAAAAATAGCTTTCATCACTATATCTGATCAGTCTGAATCCAATGAAGAGTCTGGTTCATTATTAACGTTCTCTGATGTTGGCTTTTTTTTAATTAGAAAATCTGTTATCAGCTTCTGTGTTTTTGGTTTGTCAAGTTGCTTATACTGTTCTTGATACCCAGCTGTACAGATCTGCAGGTTACATTCAAATTTAATTGACGTTCCATTTCGGGATCATAAGTGAGAAAATGATGTTCCATACCTGCAGCAAATTTCAAGTCATTGCGATTTAAATCAGCTGTTAATTGAATAATTTCAACTTCGTCTTCATCATCATTGTCCTCATAGCATCAACCGTTGTAGCTTCAATTAGATCGTCCTCATCCAAAGGTTTATCAATCATCAATTCATGGATGTCCGCAGATTCAAGGTTTTCAAAGCCTTCACCACCAAATTACGTGTGTGATAGATAATAATTTCAGAACACACAATTGATACTTCTGTTACGGAATTGTCACTTTTGACGCATTTAGGCAAAATTTTTCTCCAACAAGCATTTAGAGTAGATGTCAGCAATTGTTTTATGGCAAGAGAAGCATGTGTAATACAATTCGTAATTGTTTAATTTTTCCATGCTTGTACGACCGTCAAATCCCTTTGTTCGACTAAATCCAAAATATATTTAAATACTTGTTTTATGAAATAAATTTTAAATGTTGCTATTATACCCTGATCTAATGGCTGAATCAGTGAAGTGTTATTAGGCGGCAAGAACACCAACTGAATATTCGGATGATCTATCACAGGATGGCTGGGCGCATTATCAACGAGCGAAAGTACTTTGAATTCAAGCCACTTTTGTTCCATATATTTTTTTACTTCAGAAACGAAGCACTCGTGGAACCATTTTGGAAGTAAAGCTGACGTCATCCATACCACAGATAAACCCAGATGTCCAGACCTTATGGAGATCAGTGACCTTCACTCACCAACTGAAATCGAAAGCACATTGCACCGAAAAAGAGCTTTGAAGTTTTTATGGAAGATTCTATGCGAGAAACATGTCTCTTTGAGATTATTCCGGGGTTAAGCTTACGATACAGCGCCTCAATGGTTATATGTTTCTACTTGCAACACTGCACCGCACGACGGCTGTTCAAATTTGATTGATGTTGAACTCTCTCACAGCCCTTGGTATATAACTTCTGAGAGAAAAGTTTTAAGCACTTGTTTGTCGGTTAGACGTTGTCTGTTAGCCGCAATAATTGGCGTCAGTTTTAAGTACGGTGAATGGTTATCTGTATTTTTCTTATTTGTGTCCATACCTTAATATTCGCCATCCAATGAACTGGAAGTTGTTTAATGTTTTTTCCTTTTAAGCTCGCGGCATGAGTGATCGATTGATTAACAAAGGCTTTAAAATCTTATCAACAGATGCATTGCTGCACAAGAAGAACGTCACGCGATCCTTAGCCGCTTTGAAACCACCAGCAGATTTTTCTGATTTTGATATGTAGGTTCTGGTAGGCATTTTTTTCGAAAATAATCTCCTTTCGTCGGCATTAGATCTGGCGTATAACCCCCCGTCTTGAATTATTTTTACTAGCTTCCCGGGTAAGTTTGCAGCATTTTTGTCGCCTGACGCTTCTTCATCTTTTATTTTACTTTGTGAAATGCGTATCTTTTTAGGAATCCTGTCAGCCATCCCACACTTGCATTAAATATCAATGTCCTGGTTGTTTGAAGAATTGTTGATGGTTCCGATTCCTGAAGTCGTTCGTATATTCTAAATCCCTTCTCTTTTATAAGTTTTCCGTCTATAGTTATTTTTTTCTGCAGTAGATCCTCTATCCAAAACACTAAAAGCTTTTCCATTTTCTCTAAGATAGTACTTCGACTGTATGATGATGTTTTGGAACTGACCTTCGATCCACAAATTACTGATTGTCGAATGGAATGTTCATTTTTTTGTTATTCTTCTGACAGTCGCTTCATTCAAACCAAAATTTTGGCAACAGATGTTGAACCTTTACCTTTCTCAAGAGAGTCTAAGATTTTAATTTTAATTTCTAAAGAAATTGCTTGTCTCCTTCGGTTAATTTTAATTTTTGCAATAATATTCGTTGTAAGAAAATCCAAACAGAAGCCGTTGTAAGAAAATCCTAACAGAAATTATATTGGCACTAAAACTTTTAAAAATAAATATTTTTTTCTTCGACCCACCACAATGTTAACACTTTTCTTTTTCTTAACGCAATATTAAATAGAAAAATATCAAATTCGATTATAAAAATTCTGGGAATTTCCCCAATTATATTTTATTTTTGTAACTGAGTAAAACTTTCGGGAATTTCCCATTATATTTTATTTTGTAACTGCGTAAAAATTCCGGGAATTTCCCCAATTATATTTTATTTTTGTAACTGAGTAAAACTTTCGGGAATTTCCCATTATATTTTATTTTGTAACTGCGTAAAAATTCCGGGAATTTCCCCAATTATATTTTATTTTTGTAAATGTGTAACGAATTTTGTTGTAACATGTTCTAACAATCCAAAAAAAAATTTGTATACGCACTGCGTATACATACAAAAATTTTTTTTTGACGTGTTAGAACAAATAATTCCTGTAAAAAAATATTTTTTTTTCTTTTTTTGGGACCATGTTATTTCAAAATCGTGTAAAAAAAAGTTGGGTGTATGTAGATTATTGATTCTGTAAGTGACACTACCGTGCGTTTTGAAAGATCGCCGGTAGATGGTGAAAAGTTGGTATGCAAAATTTTTATAGATTTAACTTTTTTTTTAAATAGGCAGGTAAATGACTTCCGATCTTCCTGAAATTTTGTATAGATAATCTCTTAGTACAAGCGCATCCATAAAAAAAAACAACAAAAAAATGGAAAAAATTGAAAATTAAATTTCGCAACTTAATCAGAAGGGGAGGAAAAATATGCTCAAAAAAATCCGAAAAAAAAATCACAAAAAACTAGCAAAAGGAATTTTGCAAATCAGATAATATTTACCCCACTTTCCTCAAGACCCCGGAGTTAGGGAAATAAGAAACTTTTCCCATACGTGTATATGAATGACCTTTTGACATTGAATTTGTCATCCGATTTTGATGAGATTTTGTAAGAATATTCTACACAGATAGTAAAATATAAAATAAATATCCCCACCCCTGGAAAAATAATTTATTTTATTATTTATTCTTTTATTATAATAATATACAAGTAACCCACCATGGGTTACCACTTTGTAGTCCGCTTCCGTACGAATCTCAAAATAGTTTCAAAAATCATAAAAAACTCACAATGAACTTAGCAAAAAGAATTTTGAAATTCGGTTGTAATTTGTCGAGAGGTAGGCTTTACAGTATACTATATGCTGCTAATTAATGTAAGTTGAAAGTAATTTAGCAAACCTCGCAATCTTATTTCGGAAAATGCTCCTAAACTAATTGGGGTAATGACTTCTGGTTTTCTGTATATGAAACATAACAGATTATAGTTGATTATAACGAAAAGAAAGTGGCTTAAATGTTTCGAATATACCCGCAAGATGGTAATTATCAAAGTTTTCCAAAAAGTGTTAATTTTAATACTAGGCTCACCTAAATTATGCGTTATTTCGATTTCGCTTGGCCATCTGGAGTTCCCACTTGATTTCTAGTCAAGCCCAATATATATACTGTGAATTTGGATGAAATCGGTGATGACGTGTAGGGACCCTCTCCTTGTTAGACATTTTTATTGCACTAAAAACATCTTCAGAATATGAAATCCTATGAAATTGGTTATATTCATTTTTACTATCAGATGAACCGTTCTAGAAATATATGGAAAAACCACTTCAACAATCAAACTAGAAATTATATACGATATTTCATTTAGAGTATCGTAAGAATTGGTCTTAGACTATTTCTAGCTTTTTTATTTATTTTTCATTACTTTTGTTACTTTTTATAAAACGGCAGAAAATTTTAGTTGCGACATAAATATATGCTTCACCATAAATTCGAGCTTCTGTGGGAGGCGATTAGAAATAACGTTGATTAGATCTCTCTGATCGCTAGGTCGGAAAGTTTAATATTTTGTTTTTTTTGGATTACTTTGATTTTGCAACTGCATTCGAATTATTTTCAGTGAATTTCAGTATACTATACTCGAAAAATTTCCAGCTTCACTAACAAACATAAAGCTATTGTAGTTTTTAAAGAGGTTATGGTAACCACAGTCTTGAAATAGTTCGTTTTCCATCTGCATTTTTACTGCGGGATGTGTGAATGCACTCCAATTTAATGAAACATGAATAAATTAGCTAAGCTACTACAATTGGAGGAACTGTTGTCCCAAGACATACATATAAGGTAAGATGCCGATTACAATATAAAATTCAACGAAATGCTTAGATCTCGTAGACGTAGTTATTTGGTATGCAGTAACACCTAAGGAATGAATGGAAATATTTGGATAACCCTAATATGGATATTGTGAGTGGATATATTAGTTGATTAAACTTAGTATTACTAAACAGTAGTCCAGTGTCATGGTATAGTGGATATGGTGATAGCTTGATAAATAGACGTTTATGCTATTGTAGCTAAATTGTTGATAGACTTCGAAGCAGGCGATCCTTCGAGGCATAAATGTTTTCCGAAGTTTCGAAATATTCGAAACATGAATGTTTTAACGGACGTTTCGAAGTACAAATTTTATCTGATATCTGCAGTATTGTTAACGTTAAATTATAATATTGGAAGTAATTTGAAATTATTTTTGAATAGTTTAAAAACTCTCAGTTTTCTGGAGTTTTTCGACGAACAGGCATAACTATTACAACACTTTTGGTTATAGTAAGAATATATTTAAACATATTTCATTATAACATCGAGATGGCCATTTTTGAAATTGTATATACTATTTCTACGAAAACACCGTGTACAAAATTTACTTGTTTTTACAGTGCGTGTGCAAAATTTCTCTAAATACACGCGTTCTCGAGTTATCGTGAAGACAGACAGACGTACGGATCTAGGGTAAAAAAAATATTCTTTCTAAGAAAATATTACTCGTTTGATATAGAAGACTAAATGAAAAGCAAAAAACAGCATAACTTAGCAAAAGCAAGTTTACACTACTTCAAAAATACCATTTCTTTTTTCTGCTAACTTTTAAGACGTATTTAATTTTTTTCACTTTTGAACTCTTGAACTTTTGAACTTCTTCTCTTTGAATTTTTCTGTTTTATACCTTAAATGATGAAATCATAGGTTACTTATATACTACGTTTGTCATTCCGTTTGTAACGCATAAAACTAATGCTGGTAGTGCAAAATGGATTAGATACCCATGCAATAATGTGCGTCTGTTTGTCTGGATTAACGACAGTTCGAAAACGTGTTTACTTAGATAGGTAAAATTTTGAACACACGCTTTTATATAAAACAAAGTTAATTTTAGTTCAAAAATAGGACAAATGGGGTAACTCCTTCGTGGGGCTACCATACAAATTCGTTTTTCACTATATATTTGGACACAGCCTAAGAACGCGTCAACATAGAGAGCTGAAATAGGGAATCCCCTATTTGGTGTTGCCATATAAAAATTTAGGTTCTTTACATATTCTAGAAATAAGTATATGTGAAAAATCACTTCAAAAATCAAATTTGCAAAGATGGTTGATCATACGAAACTACATACCAGTATTCATCTGACCCCATAAGAATTGGTCTGGGACCAATTCTAGCTTTTGCACTTATTAGATTAAATAATTTTCCTAGAATTCTATTAATTTCAAGACAAAAAATGGTAGAGTATTCCACATTCGCACAATTCGGAATAAAAAATCATTACGGAATTTTACTGTACGAGCGAAAGTAATTTAAGGGTAAAATGTTGTGCGCGGTTCGCAGCGCGAGTATACCGTACAAGGAATCTGACTAGATATTTCATAAGTACATTTACCATGCATGTAGCGATAAAGGAGTGCAAGGCATCCAGCATTGCGGCGAAGCTCGAGTGAGTCAATATGACAAGTTATTGCCAAATCGCCAATTAACTTATAGGCTGTCTTTTGGCCAATATCCAAGGAAGTTAAGGCTGATTGACAGATGTGGAGTCCGCAAGAGTGTCGAAGGAGTAAACGAAATTAAAGGTACTGTCATCGGTAAAGCTATGGATAGAATTGAAAGTAAAGCAAAGTAGATTGTTAATAAAAATTAAGAAGAGAAACGGAGAGAAAATAAGCCCCTAGGGCACACCAGCATTTATAAAGTGAGGTTCTGATTTAACGACATCTAGTATAACCCGTACTAGGTGATCAGATAAAAGCTTTCAATCCATAATAGAAAAAAAGGGGGGAGACCAACTTCTTTAAGCTTGTCTAAAAGGGCTGGATGCCAGACGATATCAATAGCCTTTGAAATATCTATGGCAACGATTTTGGACTCATAAAAATTGTGAAGACTGCGGTTCCAACTTTCTGTAAGAAAAGTGAGCAAGTCACCAAATGAGCGTCCCGTCCAGAAGCTATATTGGCGCTCGTTGATGAATTGATTGGTTTTTATAGATACTTCATTAATTTGGCGTTAATGATAGATTCAAAAACCTTTGAAAGAATTGAAGTGATTGGAATTGGTCGATAATTTGGGGGATGGGTACCCACTCCATTCTTGGAAATAGGCTAAACGTTTTCAAGTTTCCAAGCAGTTGGAAATTTTCCTATCGAATAAGACAAGTAGAATAGTTTGCACAGATGCTTAGCCAAAGATGAGGCGCAGCTTTTAAATAAATAGGGGCAAGAGACTCTCAGGACCTGCAGCTTTGAAGACGTTCATCTCCTTAATTGTATTGGCTCTTGTACACATCCACATGGAAGATGCAAAACAGGCATTTCTGAAGTGGGTAGAAGACGAGAATTTGAAGTGAATCTAGTGGTCAAAATATTAGCTTAATCCGGGAGTCAACAACCACTTCACCATTATATGTAAAGAACGTATAGAGCAACTCTTAATGTATTGCCTGATGGTTTTTTACTAGGGACCAGAAACTTTTGCGACCTTTGCGGCTTGCTTAGATTCTTTGTCTAACATTCTGTTTATTTTTTTCAATAAATTTTTTTCAGTCAATTTTTCCTTTAAGTTCATTATCACTTGGATAGGTATTCCACGCAGTCCTGTAGACTTGTTTCATTCAGTTCTGGACATGGATACAATTAATAGGCGCGAAAAGCAGACTCTTTTACTTTTATTGCTGGATTGCATTTATCGTTAAACCAATAGCAATTCATCAACATCCCATGAAGCAAAACAGACCGACTAATCAATTTCTCTAAGATACTGATTGAAACTTTCCCAATTAGCAGTTTTATAATACCATAGAAGCGTACTTGTAGGTGTAAATTGAGCAGTGATTAAGCACTGGTCTGAATTGCCAAGAGGGGACCGACTGAGATAAAATATTTGTTGTGGTGAGATGTTAGAAAGAAATCTGGCAAATTAGATCTATCTCCACCCTAGTAACCACAGTTCCGATATCCTCACATTTTCAAACTATACTACAAAAATATTGGACGGAATTCCAATATTTACACGAAAATTTTTAACATAGAACAATGTTTTTAATATATTCGAAGTTTTACCTCACCTAGTTGGTCGTTCCTAGGAAAATCTATCGAATTTTCATAGAAATATTCTATAACATAAGGATTTGAAAAGCAGTGGACAATTTCGGACAATAATTAAAACTATTCTTTGATTTGTCCCTTATTTTTCTCAAGAATTCATATGAAGTAAATTTGGACATACTGCAGAAAAAGTAGAAATTGAAATCTTCACTTTGTCCAAAGATATCTCCACACTTATTTCCTTTTTTAAAAAAATAGCCGACAAATATTTAACAAAGTTATGTTGGAAGCTACTTTTGTCATTTTTGATTAGTTAAATACTCGCAATTATAATTTTTTGTACAAAATAAACTAGAAGAAAAGGAAATCGGGAACTTTTGATTAAATTAGTCTCAATTTTAATGGTGGAATTTATCCCTAAATCCTTAAATATAGGGTAAACTATGTATCCTAGGCAAACAAACTACCGACGACTGCGTCGGCAGCCTGCATACTTTGTCAGACAAATAGTAATATATAATTTCTATTTACTTTCAAAAATTTGTGTGAAGAGATTTAGAGTACAACAGGGAATAAAAGGGAATAGATGCATAAGCTACATTTCGAAAATCAACCTACTGAGTGACTCCATAAGGAAAGAAGTCAATAGAAGAAAAATAAAGTAAGATCTAAATTTAATTATTTAATTAGTTCTAAAACTAATAACGTTTTCATTCACAGAGAAACTGGAGGAAAAACACCTAGTTGTGAATAATTTCAAGTTTTCTTTTTCTTTTATTTTTTTAATTGAATTGATTTGTTGTTGAATTGCTTAAAAATAAAATCGTTAACAAAAATAAATTTAAAATGCCTTTTAGTTATTGTAGTATATTTGTTCAAGAAGGAATTTTTTTTTAATTCTCCAGTATATAACAAAAATTAAATTTTTTTTTTATTTGTTATTTCATCACACAACCCATTTGACTTTACGTGACAAGCTTAAAGCCTTGGTTTTGACTCATCAACAGGTCCCAAATAGCGAAATTGAGTGACTTGAAAAGCAAATGAAAAAAACCAAAAAATTTAGAAAAATAGAAAAAAAATTATATTCATTCGAAACGAATCGAACCAGTATACGCCCGCAGTGGGCTGGAAAATCTTGTCACCCAAAATCAAATGGGTTATGTGAAATAACAAATAAAAAACAATTTTTTTTAGCTTTTGCTGTATACCAGAGAATCCAAACAAATGCCTTCTTGAACAAATATAAGTTTGCCCCGGTACAAAATCTCTAAGAGTAATCTCTAATTTTGTTTATTGTAGTATGAAAAAATTTAACGAAAATACTAAAATGCTTCCAAAGACAATGATTTTATTATTACCGAAGAAGTTCAGTGAATATTTCTGCAGAAAATCCGAACAAACTTCCGTAGAGTATCCGTGGAAGATATCCGCTAAATTTTCAAAGACATGATTCATATGATTTCTGAAGAAATTCTTTGGAATAATAACGTAAAACTTTCTACGGACAGCGTAACTTTTGCCTCGTGACAGTCCCATAAAATTGTTTTGTCATTCTTGGGAATTTTCCATGCAACTCATTCTTTGGACAGGAAAATTGCCTAAGATTATCTGATGAACGTCCATGGGCTTTGTTACTATAGGGTAGCCGCATCAGGAATTAGCTTGGGACTGTTGCAAATTAAAAAATTCACAGAAGAATTCAACAACTCGATCCGCAAAGCTTGTGATAGAAGAATGTTTGAGACACGGTATGGTATGGACATAAAAATCGAATGCTAGGGCGATTTCAGAAGATTGGAGGCAGAAAGTAAAAGATCAATATTGTTGGAGATACTGTCAAATACGGATACCGTATCGTCATTAGACATTTTTCTGTACCTCAGAGGTAAACTATCGCAACTGACATTTTGCAAACTTTACAGAAGAGCAGTTTTAATGTTAAATTTTCCTTTTTATTGTTTTTCACGGTTTTCAATGATAATTAGTGGTCATTAACTTGTAATATTCCTTGATATATTATTCTAACTAAATAGTAGTGAATATTACCATATGATTTCTCCCACCCAATTTGAGGAGGAGCAGTTACGACTTTTTACCTCTAACAATTTTATTGTGCCGCAAATAAAATTTTAAATGTCGTAACTGCTTAAATATTAGAAGAAGGTTATAAAAACTCATTTTATTATAAGATAACTGTTTATTAAACTGTACATACAAAAATATAAAAAATCCTTATTGTTAAGAATAATAATGCATTAATAATAATTTTCATTAATCTGGGTAATCTAGGGCAGCCGCAGAAGAATCTATGTTTTTATAAAAGTGGTGAAAACAAGAAGAACCCATGTCAGAAGTTTTTGTAAATCCTCAAATTTATTTTTGTTGATATGCCTAGGCTTTGTATTCATAACTGGTAGTTCTGTAGGTCACACTTGGTTGGACTCCTTCCTCCGCCGATTAGGTTCTAGGTTCACAATTTTATATTCTCCTTGGAAGTTGCTTTTATAGAAAAGCTTGCTTGGTTCAGATGATCTAAGTTGCAGTTCTACTGCTTCACTTATTAAAAACTTCTCTCTGTTGGTGTTAGATTTGTTGTTTTTAAGAGATGCTTTGTTTTGTTCATAAAGTGACTTGAAGTTTTTAAAGTATTTTAGGGTCATGTCATACACCTCTATCAAATCTTTGAATCGGCACTGGCGAACGAACTGTTGCCAGTCCCATGGCACCGTCATTTGTGTCTGACCAACCAGCTTTTTGGCCCTCTCAATCACAGAATGAACTCCATCGACTTCCATATGGGTATGCCCTTTTAATAAATATTTGTGAGTAATCACTTTTAACGTAGCTTTGTTCTCAAAATCCACACGTAAGCTTACACTATCATAAAATTTCGATTTTGACCTGCGCAATTATCTGACCAAACTGTCAGCTCCTCTATTTCAGCACCTAAATTTTCTTGTGCCCATTTCAAAATACACGATGCTATTTCACAACCACCACGAGCACCCACTGTTTCATCCCACATTGCGCAGTGGCTTTTTCCATTTGTAGCATTGAAAATTGTTAGGTTAAAGGTCCATAACTTTCGCAAATAAAATTCCTGAGAATTGGTCAAGTATGGTATTGGCAAACATTTTTGCAGATTGATCATGATCGTAAACTTCTTCGATCCAGTATGTTTTGATGTTTCTTTATCCTGTTTTTTTAGCTCATATCTTGATTTAGCTTCATTAAGGTGACTCTCATATGCTTGCTGAATTTGCACCTTTTCCTCTTCATCATCTTCACTTTTTAGGCGCAAATGTATCGCAAGTGTCACAGGTGTCATTGGAAGGATGCTTGAATGATAAGTTCATTTAAGCATTGGATGGCTCTTACTGCGCTTACACTCACTCACTACGCATGCATATTGGATTATGATGGACTCGCAAAGGTTGAGAAAAGAAAACAAATCTTGAGAGCTCTCAAAGCTGAGAAGTATGAGTTCTGTAGCGTTGGTATTTTTTAAATGGGGGCACCTGGGTTCTACTAATAAATCCCGAAC
This sequence comes from Dioctria rufipes, assembly GCA_963924295.1. NCBI lineage: Eukaryota > Metazoa > Arthropoda > Insecta > Diptera > Asilidae > Dioctria > Dioctria rufipes. Next base: position 319,889,326 of record OZ002740.1, on the reverse strand, counting down.
ACAAATTTGTTCGACCAACTTTAGCACAGGCAGAGCATAGGCTATGCGATATCTTTATGTTATAGTATTTTTGACTAAAGCTTATTTAATTAGTTACCTACTGAAAGTTTAAATCTAGACTAACTTTAAACAACAACGTTAACTTTAGACAACTTTAAAATCTTTAGACAACTTTAAAAATCTTCAGTCCTGCGTGATTAATTCTTCAAACAAAACAATAATAACAACAATAACAACAGCATTTTTACTAAGTCGAGAGAACTTTTCAGTTATTTATCAAAACTTTTTGGTAATAAAATTTTGAGTAATTTTAATGGAAGGAGCAGAAGGCACTCCCTCCCTTCATATCCCCTAAAGTAGAATTTCTTGTATACATACTGTCTTAACACACTTGCATCTGCTTCACAATCAGTACTTAATAGGGGTATACAGTTGTAACTCAAGTTACTTGAGTTTACGTCTATCATATAATGACAGATACATTAAATTCACATTGGCTATGACGCCATTCATTAGTTGTGCAGATACGACAACTATCCACTCAAGAATATACACCTCGATAATGCAGTTACATCAATAACCCCAAAATCCAGAATTTTGTAGTTACGACAGTTTACCTCTCAGGTACAGATTTGTGCTGCGATAAAAAAAAAAAAAACAATTTTCAGCTTTCCGGATGACTGAGCAGATATCGTTTTTACTACTATTTACTTAATTTTGTAAATTTATTTATTTATTTCGCTAAAAACAGTATCCAAATAAAAGCTATAAAACAGAACAATTTTTAAAAAATTTTCTTAATTGGGACTTATTGATGTGAAAGTCATCGAATGAAAATTTAAATTAAAAGTGCAGCACATTCTAGGCATTGGCTCAAAGTATCCATAGTTGGTGCGATGGGAGCACAAGTAAATAAAATCATTCGATCGTAAGTGTCGAGTTCGTGAATTGAATTTAATTTTATTAAGCATCAAAGGCATTTCGATGTCACCCGTCATAAGTTGAAAAATAAAGCTTATATCACATATTTTCCTACGAGTTTCTACAGTAGGAAGGTGTATTAAATTTTATCTTTCGTTATAAGGAGGAAGATGAAGTCTATCCCTCCATTCGAGACCTCTTAGGGCAAAAAGTAAATATCTCCTTTGCACGCTCTCAATACGTTCTGTGTGATTATTGTACGTGGGAGACCAGACTGGACTGGCATATTCCGAAATGGGCCTAACAAGAGTGGTAAAAAGAGCTTTGGTAATGTAGACATCATCAAAATCCTTTGCCCAGTGCTTTACAAAACCTAACATTGAGTTCGCTCTACTAACAATGTGATCAATGTGGAGGTTAAAAGTGAGTTTAGAGTCAAACAATACCCAAACAATATTTACGTTTTCTGTAGAATGAATAAAGTTTCTTTTTATATTATCTATTTGAATATATGTACATTCCTTGTGCCAATAAAATATTTAAAACATAAATTTGGAACTTTACATTAATTAAATACTTTACCTACAACTACTCCTACAATATTTTTTTAAGTATTGCAATAAACAGCAATTAGTACTATCTCAAAATTACTTAAAAATAGGGTTCTGTATATACAAAAATGATCAAGATTTTGATAGTTTACTTTTCCCAAAATGTAGATATGAGTGCAGTTTTTAAAATAATTTGAATTTGGATTTTTTTTTTTTTTAGATAATTGCAAAGTTTGAATATTTATTTTCTAGAAACTAAAATTTTGGAGTTATTGCTTTATTGAACGGACCTATTGATTTTATACATTATTTCCAAAAAGATCAGAATCAGTTCCTTCTATCCAAACCACTACAATAAGCGCGTATCCATTCAAAATATCATTACAATGAATTTATGACACTTACCACGTAGAAGTGACATTTTCATGCACATTATAGCAAATTCCAAAAGGCTGTTTCAGTCAAAATTTTGAATTTTTCAAACATTTACAATATTCAGACTGATAAGTGATAATAAGTAAATCTATTCCAATAAATTTTTCGCAAAATCACTCAAATTCATACAATCAAACATTATTTTTACAATTTACTTCTTACTCAGCGATAAATCTGAAAAGGAAATGAATTCTTGAGACGATGTCGTCGGGTGACTCTTAAGCTTGAAATTAGGACAATGAAATTCGCACGTTGTCTGCCATCAATAAATGTAATAATTTCTAGGAAATATATTGACAAAATTTTATATAAGTACATATATGTACATACAACCTGCCGGAAAGTACATAAGTCACTCAAGTCTTCAGCGATAAGAATATTGTGCGTCTTAAATACTTATAATAACGCACCTATCAGGGCTATCATGTAATCGCAACTTTCGATCAATTACTAAACGAGATAATCGCAGCTAGACGTCCTGCTCAACAAAAATATATATATATAAAAAAAAAAGATAAAACATAGACAAAATGATAATACTGATGAAATTACAGAAATTATTACAGATAAGTACGTAAATATATGTACATCGTAGGTATATTTTGTTTTGCCAATTTAGCGAATTTAGACAAAATCTAGAAATGCGTCTGCGACGTGATCAGTAGATAACCCGTTCACGAGCAACTAAAATTGATAATAAATTTTGCTCGCGGTCGATTTTGTACATGTAAAAATAAAAACAAAATCTTCTAATGCGAGGGTGTTACGAATGTGTAGGAAAACTTGTAGAACTGGCAGCTGATAAAACATTTCGAATCTAACCGGAATCTACCGCTAAATTCTTAGACGACAACGCGACGGTCAGGCGAAAAGAGCGTGACTTTTTTTTTAAAAAAGCTTATTAATCGCTTTCTTTGGTTACTGAACTCGAGTCTGGGGAGATTTTGTTTACTTTGTATATTTTTAGTCTGTACTAAATTCGATTTAGGTTTATCGAGCATTTTTGTTTTTGACCTACATTATTACTCTTTATGTTGACAGATTTCTTCATAAGTTAGATATATGCATGCATGTATATAGCTGACTTATACTAATTCCTAGACGAAAAAGTTTAATGCACTTTTTTGTACTATATTAGTATTATTTTTTTATTAGAATAGAACTCGCATACGATTGACGAAGGAAGTCAAACTATACAAACGATGTAATTGATTTTACACCAAGTAATATATAAGTAAATTTATTTGGGGTGATACATACATACATAAAATATATTAGCTGTGTTCTTCTGTGTCCGCAGAACAGAGCAGAACAAAAGATACACAAAAGATCGCCTCATACACTTTCATAGAAGATGTATAAATGACGGGACCAGTACACTCTAAAAAATTCTAGTGTAAATTTACTAATAAAAGAATAGGAAATTAGTAACCTCCTATTATTGTAGTAAAGTTACACCAAAAAGTAAATGCAAATTTTGACTCATTCATAGAGTTTTTTTTTTATTCTACAGAGGTACTAAATCATACTACATTTAGTAAGTAAGTTTTGATAAAATTTTACTTTAAAAATTTAGTAAATTTTACTACGTATGTAGAGTAAAAAAACACTCTATTAATAAGTAAATAATTTTACTACATTGAGCAAGTAAATTTTAATAAGATTTTACTCAATAAATGTAGTAATTTTTACTACGTTGAGTAAGTATTTACTACATTAAATAAGTAGTGTTCTTCAGCAGAAAGGTATTATGCGGTCAGATTGAATTTGAGTCAACTTTTACGGAGCCCTGGATGTGTGTGAAGTTGAATTCAAAAATGAATTCAATCCACCCATTACAATATCCCACCGCTACAAATAAACTGCGAACTCTAATTCAATTTTCAGGCGGGGAAAAGCAAGATTTATTTCGTACTTGTAAATTCACTTTAATAATTATAAAAAAAAAATTGTAATTCCGAGTTTTACATAACAAATATATAAAATGAAATATGCATTGCATCCATATATGTCATTAATGAACAAAACAATTTTCAAAACAAATAACTGTAAAGCTACTTACTATATACATAATGTATTTACTGAACTCAATGTTATGGTCTTATCTTTAAATAAGAATTTCCTCCTTTTCGTATTTATATTTGATTACTTTTTAATAAATTTTATTGTGTATTAAGTATTTTTATCAAATTATTTATTTTGCTTAAAGTGTTAATATTTTTATTCTTGCTCCTCATAGTTATAACATTTTAAATAATATCGTAGCATAAATTTTAATGTTTTTGATGCCTCTTTTGGATATATTATATTAAATACATAAATATGGCATATTATTTCGCATATCAAATCAACAAAAAAATTTAAATCTTCGTATTTTGCTGTCAATGTTTTTTCCATGAAGATGTACGCTATTTGTTTCCAAATAAAGCGGCATCTATTATATATAAAAATGTTTTTACATTTCATCTGGGGTATAATTAAATAGAATGCATGGTCCTTACCTACACCGTAAAAAAATTTCTATTGAAAATTCCGCTACTATAATAGGCTACAAATTGCCAACAATGGCAGCGGAAATTTATACAACTTTATGCGCACTGCATACCCTTATGTAAAGCAATTTCGCACTGCATGTAATTTTACAATATTTATGCATTTTTCAATTTCCGATGTAAAATGCGATATGTAAATTTACATAATTCTGTGGAACTAAGTTACAAAGTTGTATGTAATTTTACACTGTTTACGCATTTTTCAATTTCCGATGTAAAATGCGATATGTAAATTTACATCATGCTTTGGAACTAAGTTACATAAGTTTAATGTAATTTTACATTATTCTTCAATTCCGTATGTAAAGTACGCAATATGTAAATTTACCAATAGTTTTGTAATTTATTTCAATTGCAAATGTAATGTTTCGTACGGAAATAAATTAATAAATTACATACATAAACACTTAAAAAAGTTAAAATTGGTCTAAGACCAATTCTTATGACCATGGCAATAATAAGAGATTAACAGTTAACATGTAATAGAAGTAATATTATAGTTTCGATGCTAACAGCTACCTAAGAAATCATCATTTTAAAAATCAATAAATATTTGTAGGTATGCAGTATTTCCATGATTGAGTTTTTTGAACGAAATTCAATTATAAAAATACTGCGTACCTAAAAATATTTTTTGATTTTTAAAACGGTTTTTAAGGTAACTGTTAGGATCGAAACTAGTAACATTTTTTTACATGTTCTTTGACTGCACTCCACAAAATCAAACTATACACTGACCGGTGACCGCATTCTGATAAAATTTCCTGTATAATAATTCATATCAACGCATCCTGATAAATGTATGAGCATGAGCAGAGTACTGAAGGAAAGAATAGAGATAAATGCAAACGTCACTACTTATGTTGTATTGAAATTTCCTTTTTAAATGTGGAGAATTCAATGCAAATTACAGTATTTTGTGGAATTTCACAATACAAAAGTTTTGTATGATTAAATGCAAAATCTCAGTACTGTATGGAATTTTACGCAAATTTACACTACGATACAAAAGTTTTGTATGATTAAATGTAAAATCCCAGTAGGTAGGTACTGTATGTAATTTTACACAAATTTACAGTACCATACAAAATGTATATGTTATTAAATGTAAAATCACATAAATTATATAAAACATTACTTACTTTACTTATTTTTGCAATTAAAAGTAGATTATGTATATATACATACATTTTAAGCGGTAGTGACTATTTTAACCATAGTAATTTTCCACAAAGTTAGTTCATGATTTTTTACGGTGTGCAATCACAAGGAATGGTCTATTTGTTGGTATTTTTTTCTGAACTTCCTCCAAGGTTGTACCCGTCTAAAAGTTAATTGTATAATTATTTAATATGAATATTGTTAAAAAAAAAATCTGAACCTATTTATGTACATCTATGTCACATCTAGTCCCTTTCAATATTTGTAAACGAGTGATATCTATGCCAGTGAACACGATAATTACTATAACTGGAGAACGATTTTTCACACTTCTCTCAAAGACATTTAAAATTACAATTACTTTTTCACGATAAAAATATAAATGTTTGTTATACCTGTATATACACTTATCACTAAACTGACAAAACATTTATTTATAAGCACGCTAAATATTTATAACATTTGCGGCTGTATGGTAATACTCTAGGCAGACGGATAAAATCAATGATCTTTCATTCGTAATTGGTTTTTTCAAAAATCAAGTTACCCAAGATTTTGCGAATTAAAACGAAAATTCTGTCAATTTTTATATGTAATTGACAGCACATTTTTAATAATTAAAATTCAAATTCAATTGTAAAGCGATTTTTGAAAAATTGAATAACGAACGAATGATCATTGATTTTGCTCGTCTACCGAGGGTATAAAAGACACATACTGAGGTCACAACCATGCAAGCTGAGACAAGTTGAATTTTACTATTTTGAGAGCAGTAAAATTATGACGGTGAAGCAAATTTACTGCATTCGTTTGGGTAAATTTAAACCAAGTTAAAAGAATTACCACATTTGTTGTACACTTCAATTGTGTAGTTATCAATTCGAAATGTAATTAAACTATAAAAAATGTAGTGAAATTTACTATTAAGATTGTAACATGTTTACATAAATTTTTTAGAGTATCACGGAAAAAAGGGATTTGTAAATAGTACATTTTCCAAATATTGAATGTTTTGGCAGTATATTTTAAATGTATATAAAAAATGTATTAAAATGTTATCACAACATTAAATTATTTGTTATAACACATTTCTTTTAAAACTTATTTTACTACAAATTTGTACATTGTACATTGTACAATTTTTGTAAGTTGTACTCAATATGACAGAACTAATAAAAATATTTAACTTGAATTTGCAAATTTTATTTTATTACTGTCTACACAATATTACGCCATTGTCTAATTTAATAGAATAATAATAAAGATTCCAGTAGAGATTATGTTAAGAATTACATACATATTTATAAAAAAGCCCATTTAAGGAAGGTATTTTGCCTAATAGATTAATTTTTATACAAAAAATATATTTAACTGAATTCATTTTAAAATGTAATTAAATTAAATTTTAAAGTACCCTGAGATCCTTGTCAGAATCTAAGTCTTCGTCTTCGATTTCGTCAACCCTCAGAGACATTACACAACAAGTTCAGCTATTATAAGAATGAGACGAAAACGAAGCTAACCTGTCCAAATTTGTTTTCTTATCTTAATTTCGCAGCAGCAAAAACACATAACCTCACAATGTTGTCCAGTTGAATAAGTCAGCCAGCCAGGTAAGCCAGCAAGTCTCGCTGGAATAATAAAATCAACGATGCCTCGACTTGATGACGTAACCAAAGGTCAAACTAGCAATAAAAAATACAAGGTATTCTCTGTACGAACCCCGATACACGTCGTTCCACGATTAGTGGACGAAATTACGTCACAGCACATGTGTAAAAATTTAATAAGGATAGGTACATAGAATACAAGATATTCCCATTATGAACCATGTTCCCCTATTAGGTGACGTAAGATTGTGAAATGTATAGCAAAATATGGAACAGAGAACACAATACTCTATCTCCTCTCTCTGTCTCTCCTATAAAAAATAAAAATGTATAAAAATGTATATACATTAATCACAGAATTACGTCACAGGCTATCAGATGCAATGTGTCCACATTTTAATGGGAATATCTTGTCTTCTATATACCTTGTGTACCGTGCCCCTAATTGATGTTTTTCTTAAAAACTTACAGGAAATTTTTTCTTAACAATTTTTATGTATTATTGGATTAGAGGACGACAACGGTACTAATGAAAGTATTGTATCTGAAAATAACTCCAGTCGGCACCAGACTGAATAAAAATTCTGCCGAAATATTTTCTGTAAATTCTAAGAAGAAATGAATGCTTATTGCCCAACTACGCGTCTACGCTCAAAAAAATTGCTGGTGGCCAGGCATGCTTTGTCGGCCTCGAATTATGCATAAAATTCTAAGCAAAAATTTCCTGTAAATTTCTAAGAAGAAATTCAGGCCTTCCCTATATCGGGTAGATGCGTCTGGGAATGGCCATGGTGTCGGCTTTCAAAAATTCGAATAAATTCCTGGAAAATATTTTCAGTAAATTTCTAAGAAAAAATTGAGGGCTTCCCTACATCAGGTCGAGGCTTTGTTGATTTTATATTGGTCATATTGGTCATTAAGTCGAGTTATAGTTGATTCCTGGTTGATCAGACACTAGACCAGACTCTGTTATTAGTTTGTCTATGACAAACTGTTTACCGTTTTTAATTTGCGGTTCTTAAAGGCTGCATCCCACTTCATTGTTAAAAAATCCTCACGGGATGTGACTGAATTGTTTTTATTTACAATAATTTTTTTCTGTGAAATTTCTTGGACATTTTTCTTTAGAACTTTCATGTGTTTTTGGCAGCCAATAGCAGCCCAAAAAAGTTGGTTTCGATTCGGTCTCTGGCCCGCTAAGCATTTTTGTGAGCATTGCTAATTTACTGCTAAAATGATCATTATTATTAGGAAATTTTTCAAAAATGTTTCCTCATAATTTGTATGCGCTAGACAACATTTCCGAAAACAGAAAATTACAGAGAAATTGGGAGTAGAATCTAAAAAACTGCCTGCATAATGACTAATTTGAATTTCAGTCATTTCAAGCAAATGAAGATGTGACAAACTTTGGAGGAAATGTCATTGACATATTATATGTTCCTCACGTTGAGTAAAGATCATAGCAGAGTTTAAGAGGAGTCAGTACCAAGATTTGCAAGTTTCATACATTTTTCAATGCGAATTTCTAGCAAACTATTTGTAGCAGAATAATGATTTATATCTTAAATTAAAGGTAACGAAGAGGTCTAGTAAATAACGTCGAGAAAAATAAAAAAAAAATGCATTGGAATGGAGATATTAGCTCGGAAACTTGTAAAAATTGGTAAAAATTAATTTTTTTCAAATCAAATTCCTCTTAGCAGGTATTCTCATTTCTTTATATTGTGACTATTTTAGAGAGATAAAGCCTAGATCTAGCAAATAACGTCGAGTTTTTTCATTTTTAGTGGCGCATTTTGTAATTGTTTAACTCTAATAGTATTTGTTTTTTCTCTCGATATTTCACCGACGAGAAATTGCAATATTTCGTTGAAAGTTGTTGAAATACAAAGCCAAATAGAATATTTAACAATTATGTGCAAAATAAAATTTAGGAGAGTTAATTCTCTTTAAAAAATTTCAATTTCTTTGAACTTCAAATTCTCATTTTCGTCTTAATTTGTCGCATATTGGGTTTCTGTCTTTTACGCTAGATGTCTCTAATGTGACTTGTGGTCTATGTCTAGGCTAATTTTACATGTATTTTCATACTTTTAGGACACAAACCTACGTATAGTAAGTTTTATTGCCTACAGGTTCGCTGGTATCTAAATTGAAATTTTTGCTGAGTACTGACTCCTCTTAATAGTTCAATTAAATGCTATCAAGAAGATTTGTGAGTATTTGCTGTAGTTGCAATTTGCAAATCATTTGAACAGAAAACATTTTCTTTCGTTGAAGCCAACAACAGGGGAAGAAAAGCTGCAAAAATTAGCTGATGGCTGTCTCTGCGGACTTTATTAGAATCACTGACTTATAACAATGGACTGAGCGATTTGCTATTTCATATTTCACAAAAAATATTGTGTTTCTGTTTATCACCGTCAGAGCACCCTTTAAAACGTTTACTACATAAAAATGTGTAAAACTCAACCAATCAGATGAAATTTTACACCTATAAATCGAATTAAAGTACAAGTGATATTTTAATCGCTTATAAGCACTCTTATAAGAAATTAAACTAATTCTGACTTTAATTTTCAGAAGTTATTCTTCTTAACTGAATCCTGCGTATGGGAAAGAGAGACGGCGCATGGTAAACATTATCTTTACCTTATTCTTTATGTGGTGATTGCATCTGCAGCCAACATAAAAATATCCAATGGTATAAGCTTAGATCATATAACAAACAGGATAGGCTATGAGGAAGAAAAACTTAAGCATTTTTCTTGATGTAGTAGAATCGCATCGATGTATTTGTTTAGTCATGGAAGTCGTAAACTACGATATTTTCAGAGGGGCACATAATTTAGTGGTTGAAATTTTATTAAATAATTGAAGAATTATAATTTTCTGTCACCGTTATTCGAATTATTTTTCAAAACAAAAAAAACTGTTTGCGGTATAAGCATAAGGAAAAGTACATATCCTAATATGTATTTAAATTTGTTATTACTCTACTCTATTTTATTCATTATGACTTTCGATGTGCATCTTATGAATAATTTATTTGATAGAGAATATTATATGTATGTTTATATAATTATTGTGCATATTGAGCAAAGTAAATAGGTCCTCCTTCTCTTTAGCCAAGTCAAAATGGGTTCTTTTCTGCTTATGCACATTGTGACTTGTTTCCAGGGACCACCACGGGGAGGTTAGAGTTAGGAGAATTAGGTTCACGAGTCCCCAGAATACAACATACAAAATAAATATTTGTAAATGCCTCCGGGACGAATCGTGCACCTTATTTAGTCCCCAGTGGCCTTTTACCGTCTATTGCTTTTGGCATCTTATGTTTAAAAAAAAGTTGCGAATAAAACTATATTATATGATTAAAAAATTTTGTTTGTTATCTCTAATTGCATTTTCCGATTACATACCTTTAAAGTGTATTAGTTTATTAAGCTTTTGACGAATGGAGCATTTCTCAGAAAAATTTTTGGCCAAAAAAAAGTACCTGGTCTGTAAATATTTTTCAATTATTAATTTGAGAAGCGCATACGATGTTGACTTTTGAAGGTATGTAATTAATCCGCTCAATAGCTTCAAGCCATTTTTTACACATGAACTTATCTTTAGGAAACCTACTTTGCAAAATTTGAAAAAAATAAAAGTAAACTTGCGAATAAACGAAATTTAATAGAAAATAGTCTTTATATCGCAACATTTTTAAATTATTTTTTAAATTTAAAATTTTTAAGAATCTGCCAAATGCCCCATTTATTTGCTGATAATATTTCTTGTCGTTGCCTTTGCTTGACTGACATAAAACAAGAGCCCCAATGACAATTCAATTGTAAGCAAACAAACCGGCATTGGAAAACGTTAATTTTTTTACCACGGCTGTTTATTTTTATAACTATTTCAGTTTTATTTTACTTAAAACACTTGAAAATCCTTTGCCACGACACAAACTCCGGTTGTTTCTGCAGCACAACACAGCGCACTTCACCACCATAATTATAGACTCCGGAGTCTCGATTATAACAAATCTCTTGCGCAGAAAAATTATTTCTACCAGGTTTTCAATATCACAAAATTATAAAACATTTTATTAATGTTTTAACTCACAAATCACTAAAACAACACTCGACCTAAGAAATGACAAATGAGAAATGTCAGAAATATCGAACTGACAAAAACTAAAAACCCAGCCCTCTTGTCATTTCCCTCCCGTGTCCACAAAAAAATTGCTTATCACACGTACACAAATTTTATATAAGGTAGCCTATCCTTTCGTTTTATGATCTAAGGGTATAAGTAAAAGTTCAGTAAGCAATATTTTGTATTGGTAGCTCCAACTCTACCTTGGGCGAAAGAGAGAACTGTAAACTTGTGCCTATAGGAAAATGGCAATATGCTCAGTCCATTGTTATATGTCAGTGATTAGAACCCAACAAGTTCAGTTCATTTTAATGGCGGTACCTAAATTTATTGTGTCCTTGATGCACCTCATTTGTGTGACACACTGCACATTTGACTCCATTTAATTAAAAATTAAGTAATTATGGAGACGGTTATTAAAACGACCATTTCCAGAAGTTTCAGCAGATGGAAAAAAAACTCCATTGATGTCGGCAGTAATGTCTTTTTGTATATGCCCGCTAACCCAAATATGCTAACTTTATCTCTCGTAGCGTGTGAAGTTACTGTATGAAAGATATTTTATAAAATTTTCAAAGCTTATCCATCCCTTTCTTACATATAATCATCCTTTTAAAAATGTCTTCACTTGTTGACTATGAAACCAAAAAAAAAAAAAATCAAATGTTATTTAGTTTTATATTAAGTAGAGGTAAATCAACTGATTTCTTTGCCAATGGGGATTTTTCATACCACCGCCCCTAGCTTTGAATGTGTTAATAATCGTTGTTCGTGGATGTAATTGGACTAAAAAACATCGAAAATGTTCAGTTTAAAACGTGTTGTAATTGCAACTTCCAAATTCTTTAATTTTTACTATATTTCCTTGTTATACGTGAACATTTGTTGAAAATGCTAAAAAGTTGTAGTATTTACAATTTGATTGTATTTCGCCTAAAGGAATCACGCTAACAGAATAGTTCAGTTGTAGTGGTAGTAGTGATTTTATATTTTTTTACAGTTTGTGGTTGCTATTTTGCTTATTTGGTTCAATTTAACTGAAATGTTACTCAAACAACGAATATGTTTTTGTAATAATTCAGGTGTAAATAAAACATTTTAGAAAAAACCATGAGATATGTAGATAAAACATAAAATCATGGTTAGATGATATTTAACCAGAGAAGTGTTAGCGATTACCGTCGTCGTTGTATACGTTTACAATTTTTTTGTTTTTTTTCATGTACATATAGTTCACTTCAATCGACAGAACAATTTGTTCTCTGGGAGTTCTAGAACAAGGTACACAAAAGAACACAGCTATTATTAGAATATGGCAATTCAATGAACACTTTTATAACAATCTCGACATCTATCTAGAATAATCCATAAATTAATTTAAATTCTCCTGTATTATTGCATAATTCAAAGTATATTACCTAATTATGCTAGAATTGATGAATTTGATTTAAATAAACAAAATAGGTAATCCATATTAGAAAAATTAGTAAAGCTTACATATAGGGGAAGGTAGTGCAAAATGATTTGCTTTATATTAATAGAAATTGGTTCCCGATATTATAGTGATTAATTTTATGTCGTTAAAAAGCAAATTTAAAGAATATATTTGACAAACAGAAAGCTTGACAAACACAAAATTTTTTCTTCAGAATCTGATGACATAATTTATACTCTCACCTCGCGATTTACCAAGAAACTGAACGCTTTGTTGTGAACACTACACCTCGAGATTTATCTTCACCTCCACTCGGTCAACTGTCTAGCCTCTCCACGGCAACCCTCAATGCATTGTGCACGTGGCCTTAGTTGTGGAGAAGTGAGATACATATTTCTCAACTGACAGTATTGTCTGTTTTTTTTGTGTTTTGTGAAGGTAAATAGGTACCTAGGAATTTTTAAATTAAATTATGGATAAACCGCATATCCTGGCTATATTTAAAAAGAGAAATTAAGGAAATCCTTCCAATACTTACAGAGAAAAATAGATTTTGCTGTCTCAAGGTACCCGGTAAAAATTTTAAATCACCCAAAAATGGTAAATTTTAGTCATTTTCCAGTACAGAAGAGACGCTACAAAAATTTTAAATATGCACGGTAGAGCTTGTATGGAGAATGAAATCGGATCTAAATTTCGTCCACTAATTAGATATTAGATATGTAATTTGTTTTTGAGTCCGGTAAATAGTTTTGGAGATAACTGTAAAAGAAGTGAATCAGTTCTTCTTAAGATGAAAACATCGATGCTTTTTGGTACAAAAATGGACTTATTTTTAACTCATCATTATGAGTAAGTCATGGAAATTCACTTTTCATGAGAAAAATATTCACAACAGACTCCTAATGGATGTAAAACAAAGAAAGGAAGAAATATATGCAAAATATAGGAACTGGAGTGTATATGATCAAAGTGCAAAAAATCCGTCTTTCGGCGGTAAAAAGTCACTTTTAACGTTACAGTGATAAAAACAAGCTACACCACTCGATTACCCACTTTTCTCTCTTTAATTTGTTACCAAACATGACGTATTTTGGACTACCGTTAATGGGAGGTGGTACGACCCCCATACCAAAAGAAGCCCCCTCCCCGCAGAAATTCATCAGCTATATTTTTGTATTTTAGACCCTAAATCCGTAGGAAAAACCCCCAATGCTCTACGATCCTGCTACCCAAATTTAGCCGTCCTTTAATATTGCAGCACCACTTCTTACGTTTTCCCGAACTCCCCAAGTATGTTAGAGAATTGAGAATGGAAAGTTAGAGAGTTTTAATCGAAGAAAACGAAAATTCTCATCTTCCAAACTCCCCAACTCTCCGTGTTACAGAATCTGGCCCCTGGTGCATATTTACAATTTCTGTCTGACCTTTTTCCAGTATCCAACTCAATTGAAAAAGCTTTAGTTATTCCAATTCAAAAAAAAAAAAAAATCATCCCCTTTGTAACAGGGTGAATTGCGTTAAGTACAATAAACTTCTCTAAAAAATCATATACCTACAAATAATGCTGTATGTAGCTAATATTGACTTTTAATCGACTTGGCAATCTGGCTTTCGTGCAGGGTACCTATGAGACAGTATTATCAAAAGTCACGACAGACATTTGTGAGACCCTTGACAAGGACTACCTATCTTTGTTCTGCTTGATTTCAACAAAGCCTTAGATTCTGTAAATCATTTAGCTCTAATGTATAAACTTAGTCATAGATTTAATTTTTCGTCTTCATCTGGTTGGGATGCTACGGCACCTTTTATTCAATCCTATCCAGGAAATGAAAGTGAAAGACACCTTCTCTTATTCACGCTTACTGAGCTTAGGTGTCCCACAAGGCATTGTTTTTCGACCACTTTTGTTCAGTCTATTCATTAATGATTTGACAAGTTTGTAACTATTGCATCCATTCACCTTTATAAGGATGGCGTACATATATGTATGTCTCAGTCGATCAATTGTAGGTTAATGGAGGATTGTCCAAGTAGAATAAATGAGGACTTACAGAGCATATATGTATGCTCATTGAACACAAATGCTATTGAAAAATCTTCATTTCCGCATGTTAAATTAAATAACTGCGCCCTTGAGCATGCGAACTTTTTGAAAAGATTAAGAATTCAAATTTTAAGATTTTTCGTTTGTAAAAAGTTTTTTCATCCAAATTAACTCACAGCTGAGTTTTTGTTACCATATTGCACAAATATTATTGAAAATATATGGTAGCCTGAGAAAATTGTAAACAAATATTCGCCTCAAATTACTTTGAACCTTGATAGTATGTCATTTCACAAAATACATATATTCTCATATTTTGCAAGCTTGATTCCGTGAGTCTCAGAAAACTTTTAGTGGAATGTAAAAATGCTAGAGTTACAAGACTCTCCGTAATACTCACATAAATATATCTGCATACGCGCAAATCATCTCTTCTCGGTACTACCATAGGAAATTATCTGCTCGGTCGACAACTCTTTGTCGTTCGCATGTAAAATTTTCATGGTGAAAATAATCATAATTTAAAATGGCATTAAATTTATCTGCTCATAGTGTAGAAAAAAAATCTGTAATTTTATGGAGATTTGGAAAAAAATCGGTACTCACAAAGGAGGTAGACATACCTCATATATCAATTCCATTTCAAGGATTTGGGAAAACTTGGAAAATCCTTTGACAACCAAAAATCTTTACAAATTTAGAAATTAAAAGAAACCAAGCACATGGTTATTGGACGCTGTGTTATTGCAACGGTTTCAAAATCAAAGTAGTGGTTATATTTGTGCAAGTCTTTCAAGAAAAAATTAATATGATTGTCCTAGTGGGAGTAAAGGTTTCACATGCAGTCCTAATCGAATTCAAAGATTTCGAAGCCCAGACAACATTGTTTAATTGGGAAAAGATTAGAAGTAAAATATTTTACCAGAACTTTATGAAAGTACACAGATGACGAAATTTTCAATATTGCAATTAAACTGCGCTTTTTGATCGAATTGTGTCCAACCGAACGCCTTGTTTTAAGGTTGAAAAATGCTATAGCACAAAAGTATCAAAATAAAAATTGATTTTGTTGCTTGCAGCTAATTTAAATTCAATCGAAGAGAGAAAATTTGTAATCATTGGAAAAATTCTGTGAATCCTCGGTGTTAAAAGTGTTAATTCTTTATTAAGAGATTTTAAGAGTAGCTTAAGAATGATGTCAAAGCTTTATGATACGGGTCATGGGAGCTTTATAGGCGAAAGAAAAAAACACCTCTGTTCATACCTGACCAAATAAATTAAAAAATTGCCCTAATAAAAAACAACTGCCTATACTTATCTATATATTTGTTATTCCCGATTCATTAACCTATGTCACAACAATAATATTCAATCAATTTTTTTTTTTGCTTTGTGAGCAATTTTCGCACTTATTACACTTACTAGGTCAATAAAAGTAGCGTAAAAAATGTTGTTGCTTAACATGGGTCAATGTGATGGTTGTGAGACAACTAATTTTTTTTTTTCATAGTAATTAATTTTATATTTTAAGACTTTTGGTGCAATGAATGAATCAGTCGGGAATCATATTACAAAGCGTTTTATTTGTTTATCATTTTTTTTCGCCTCGTCGGGTTGAAAGAATATTTGCATTCACAACGGTTAACATACCCAAACTAAGTTAGAGATGCGGTTCAATTTCTCTTGGACCATAATTGTGCGGAACATCCTAATCTGAAATTATGAGAAAAAAACCAAACTTTCAATATTAATATTTTATATTCTATTATAATGTTTGCAATATAGTTGTGAGAAATGAAATTCTGAGGACGAAATACCTCTTACAAAGCTTACAAGAAAAGTAGGAATTTATATATAAGGATTAAATTTATATAACTGTGTATGATGATGTTATTACTACGAAGTATTTGTAGCTATCAACTGAAAAGGTTATTCAGGAAGCCGAGCAAAGTTGTAGTATCGATTTTAATGAATCAATTGACAATGGTGTCATTAAAATGCCCACCATATCGCAAGTATTGACATCTGATTGTAATCTAAGATGGTTTGCTTTGTTTAACGAACATCTTTTTAGTTCAATACTAATTCAAAGTTTAGATAGGATGAAAGAAGAAATCGAAAATTCATTTTTTAATAATAATCAAATGTATATAAACTAAATTTACTGACCTCATTTCCAATAAAATTTTTCCAGAATTTCATAATTAAATGTGTTTTTTAATCAATAAAGCAAAATATTTATCTAAATAATTTAATAGAATAATCATGTACAGGGTGGTCCACAACTGAAAGTCCAAATGCCTGCAACTGTGATAAGACCTTGGTTTATGACAAAAATTGTATAGCAGAGGGTATAAATTGCGATGTTAGGGTAGTAGGGGGAGGGACTGTGATTTTGAGTACTTTATCTCATGACACCCTGTAACACTCTTACTATACAGGGTGTTTCCTCTTAGAAGGTCAATAGAGCAAGAAGTGATAGTACTCACTTAGCCAAACAAAAAATGGTATGGCAGAGGGGGGGGGGGAGAGGCAATATCAACCGTTTAGGAGTTACAGGGTGATTAAAAAAAGCTAGTTTAAAAAAGCAATAAATATCGCCCGATCTCCGAATATTGACTGACTAGTTATCTAAAAATTGATTGATTGCTGATGACTTATACCATATATGGCACAAGAACTAGATGTTGTATACAGTACCTAAAAAGCATACAAAATTTGTATGGGTGGGAGCTCCGGAATGGATCACAACATTTAAAATAATGTATACGTTGAATGATTCATATTTTTTCATATCTGAAGTATTGAGGAAGTTGATCAAATGTATACAAAACTGCTATTATAAAGACATTTGCTTTCGGCACGTTCTGAAACATGTTATTTTCCATTCCAGAATGCATTACCCATTTTACAATCTGTATACTCTGTTCTAGTATGCCATGCGACATCTAGTTCTTATGACACCTATGCTTATACTAAGTGATAAGCGATGTACCATGCTTTTCTCTTTCCGAAAAAATTCAACGAAGATTATAAAAAAGAATGGGAAACATAGACTGACATATCTTAAAAAATTTTCTTATTAAAATCGCCCCGAATGTGCACACCTACCTGCATTTGCAGTAGATTAAAAGTGCTGATCTAGTTTTTTTTTTTGCTTTCTTGAGAGCGGAGTTAAAATTACACGTAGAAAGACTACATATTACAAAAATAGTGACGGGATGTCTGCGACTTGTAAAATGAGAATTATGAAGAATTATTTTATGTTTTTATTTTTATGAGAATTATTTTATTTTTTATGTGCAGAGCTATTTTAGCTGAAATTCTAGAATTTAGATTATGTTTCTTGTGGGTTCTGTAACTTATGGACTCTATGTACTCTCTGTAACTTTAGAAACTTTATGGTTTTTTTAATCTATTCAATTTTATTGGCTCTAGGTATTATATCAACATCTTGTAAGTGCTCAGAGCAATGCATAAAAAATGTTGGTCAAAATCTGGGAATATTCATGAGATGGTATACTTCGCAAACAAAATGCTTATTAAAACCTATGTACGAAAGTTGGGGGACTTTGTGCACCCCAGAAAAAGTCCTAGTTACGCCAATGGAGATCAACTATCCAAACTGTCAAAATACTTGACACAAAATGCTTTTTCAATATCAGATTTCAGACATTGCTGGCTGCAGACTGAGCTGGATGACAATCATCAGCGGAAATGGGACTTTCAAGGAAGAAGGCTGCTGCGGCAATAATTTTAATAAATTTATTGTAAAAAAAAAACAAAGTTAACGGTCAATGTAGATGAAAAATCCATCAAGGGTTTCCATTTCAAACACATTTCTGTCGAGACTTCTTTCTTCTTTCTGTGCCGTCATCTCTGTTGGATAGATCCCATTTCTCGTATTCCCACCAGACAGTTACTCTCTGAAATACATATGAATTTTCGAAAATAAGTATCAAGTGGGAACGCACCCTCAAATCGGATAATTATTTGGAGTTTTTACGAGAATAGCTGCCGTCCATACAAGAGGACGTACCCCCGGACACTACTTCTTATGATCTGACTACAAAATGATAGATTGCCCAACGCAGACAAGTAAGACACTACATACTTATATGAACAAAACATACAAAGCGCGATGGATTAGGCGCCTGGGACCGATTTTGTAGTCAACTTGGTCACCTGACCTAAATCCACAAGATTATTATTTCTATTGGGGCTATGTCAAGGAGAAAGTTGTTTAAAAGTACTTTTCAGAACCAACAAGTACTGCGTCAACAGTTAATACGGCAGCTCAAGAACTCAAGCACTCATTATAAGGAGAACTGTATGGCCTTTCCAACGACTACTAAACCAGCCCCATACCCATCTCCTCTCAGGAGTTACGAGAGTCTAAATAAAATATTTCGGGTTCGTTGGAAAGACCATGAAGTTCTGCATGAGCTCTTAACTATGACCGTACGCCCTGTACTTTTTAAGATACAGGGTGTTTATGTGAAAAACGATAGGGTTAATATCCCGCTTCTAGTTTGTAAATTGCAATGTATTGGCTTTCATTCATCTATCTTGAAATGGGTTGAATCTTATTTAAGCAACCGTAAGCAATATGTGAAAATTGGCAATCTTGTTTCTAAAGTCATCTCCGTTACTTCTGGTGTTCCTCAAGGCAGTCATTTAGGACCCTTACTTTTTTTGCTATTCATTAATGACATAGTTAGGAATTTTTACTTCGCGAATTATTTAATATTTGCTGATGATCTTAAACTTTATGCAAAAATTGTTTCCTTGAACGATTGCTTCTCACTTCAAGCTGATCTTAATCGGTTATTTACATGGTGCTCCATGAACA
Organism: Dioctria rufipes; assembly: GCA_963924295.1. Taxonomy (NCBI): domain Eukaryota; kingdom Metazoa; phylum Arthropoda; class Insecta; order Diptera; family Asilidae; genus Dioctria; species Dioctria rufipes. Next base: position 319,869,610 of record OZ002740.1, on the reverse strand, counting down.
AATTAGAAGTAAATGTTTCCAAATGCAAAATTATGAGTTTCACCAGAAAATTCGACATATTTAGCTTTAATTACATGATCAATGATATGCTCATTCCTAGAGTTTCAGAGGTCAAAGATCTAGGAGTAATATTTGATCCAAAACTATCTTTCGCTTCACATGTTGAACTTATTGTTTCTAAAGCATTCCGCAATCTAGGTTTCTTAAAGCGTAATTCCAAAGATTTTAACGATATATTCACACTTAAAGTTCTGTATTATTCGCTTGTAAGATCTGTTCTTGAATACGCGTCTGTTATTTGGTGCCCCTTTTATGATGTTCACATTAATCGTATCGAGTCTGTACAAAAGTCGTTCACTCGTTTTGTTTTATATAAATTAAATTATAATCGTGACAATATGCCACGTTACCGTGTAAGATGCTTGCTTTTGGGTTTATCAACTCTTCAGTTCAGACGTGAAGTAACCTATGCTACTTTTGTAAGAGATATTTTATCTTATAGAACTAATTCTCCTAAACTTTTGTCTTTGATCTCCTTTTATGCACCGGAGAGACCAATTCGCTCACGAAATTTGTTGTATGCTCCACAACATAGAACAAACTATGGTATGCATGAACCTATTTCAAATTGTATTTTATTCTTTAATTCATTTTCTGGATTTATTGATTTTACAATGCCTAGGGAATTATTTAAATCAACTCTTTATGAGAATGCTAGTCGCTTAGTTTAATTTTTGAATTATAATCATTAAGTAAATTTTATTTAGAAATAATGGTTTTGCTTATATATATGCTCATTAATACTTTTGTGTTTTGTAAAATAAATGTGCTAGTCTGTAAGATAATCTTATCGGTAGACATATGAATAAATAAATAAAAACTGACATTTTTTCTTAATCACTCTGTAAATCCTAAAAGGTTGATATTGTCCCCCCCTGCCATACAATTTTTTGTTAGCCTAGGTCAGGGGTCGGCAGTTTGTTAAGTGAGAAGAGCCAAATTATCATGAAAACAGGATACAAAGATACCAGGGAGCCACTTATATGTAATATGTATGTAGGTACTTTTATGGTTATGGAATTTTAAGGAAAAAAAGTTCGAAAATTCTTATTTAACAATTTTTAATTAGAACGGCGTCCATGCATCGCTTTTGATACATGATTGTATGTTTTCATCCGTTATTCTGCTTCTAAGTTTATTTTTTATTTGGTTCATAGTTGAAAATATTTGTTCGCATGTATATGTAGAGCCAAAAATTGTGAGAATACCAAAAGCTAGTTTTTTTAACACGTCGTCGTATGTTTCAGGCAAACTATTCTAAGTATCAAAAACCATGGCAGCTGAGGTGATAGTATTTTGACATTATACAGTTTTCAAAATGCCGGAAAAGAAATGCTTGAGAGAATTTGTTAAATTTATTCTGGGAAAATGAGATTTTCTGGTATCATTTGCATTACATCATTTACCAACACCTTCCTCTTCATTTTTCCTTGAGTTTTTATCATTCTGCTACTTCCTTTATTGCTATAATTTTCCAATATACGCAAGACTTACGTCTCAATGCCATTTTTAAATGAACTTGCATACAAGATGATAAGACATCAATCGAACTGCCTTCTGTTATCAGGCTAAAAATCGCGTTGGAGAGAGGTTTGCATGCAAGCTGTGCTATATCGTGTAATCGCCGGGTTATAGATTTCAAGAGAGACCGCAAAGCTAGCATGATTGACGATATTTGCACCATGTGTCCAGTTGTCAAATACGGAACTCGACTTCTGATTTTGTCACTGAAATTCTGTAACAGCTCTCTTCCGTGCGTCACCTGCCGGATATTTGCTCGCGAATGTACTATGTTTTGTAGAGAAATGTCTCTCTAAGTTTGATTTCGGAAGACCATCCATATTTTAAATGAACGCATATGACTCAGTCCATTCTTTATTAAAGTCACGATTTTCATTAACTATTTTTCTCTTCTTTTTTTGATATAGCGATTTTGTCCATGGTTGAGTCGCATAAATTTGACTAAACCACAATCTGAAAAAATCAAAATTAGTATTGTAGGAAGAGAGATAATTTCTGGTCTATCATAAGAACAATGTCTATTAACACTTTTTATGAATGTTTTTCTGGTAAAATGTTACAGAAATATTTGTTGTGAAATCGAAAGTGATATATTTAAATTAATTACTGTGGATTTATTGTTGTTGCTAAAAGCTTGAAATGATTTCAAAACAACGTGATAAGTGCAAACACATGCATACAAAATCGAAACACAACAAACAGCGACTAAGCTCGAAGCTTGACCAAAAATAACTTAATAAGAAGATAGAAATCAGTCGAACAAAATTAAAAATATTTCGTGTTTTCTAGAAAGAAAAAAATAATGTTATATACTTTCGTCTTTTGCATGAATGTAGGAAAAGAGTTTGGCTATGCATTATTGTAGTGCTATTGAGACAAGGAGTTAATCACAAAAATCGAGAGAACGTAGGATTACCCGAATGATAAAATCTTCAAAATCCTTCCAAACTATTCATAATAATCTACATCAGGTCACACTATCTCAATTTTTTAAGAAAAAGTTAAATTTCGCTTTGGCCAAGGTACTGAAAGGAGATGTAAAATTTCTGTCAATAAAGTTCTCATTTTTCCCAAAACCATCAACGAATCAGGCGTAACTTTCTCCCACTTAATCTTTTCAGAGCAAAACGAATGTAAACAGCTGCACATGCGCTCAAATATCACAGGATTACAGCAACAGCTTTGGAACAAATTATCTCTATATTTCAGAAAAACCTGTTTCCACGAAAGCGCGGGAACATTTTATGAGAGTAAAGTCTGAATATTCTGCAAATGAATCATTTGCCATTCTGTTTCGTTGCATGTAATCTGCGCTTTCACAGAGGGGTAGAGAGTATGCCGTACAAGTCTAAAGGGCGAAAAACAATGATGCCGACACAACAATTACGACGATACTACCGTCGTAAATGTCGCCGAATTAGCCGACTGACAGCGACATTCTTATGTAGATACTAAAATTATTTGTTGAAATTTATAAACAAAATGAGAAAGATATAAAATTAAAATTGTAAAAGTGTAATAAACAATGAGTTTATGTGGATTACAAAATATCATTTTCAACTTCTCTCCAATTTCGTTACATATGTTTTTTTTTTTTAAATATGTATTTCGATATTGGAGATTTCTTTTGTCGTAAAAATAATTTGTTTCCCTCCGTAAATTAATTAATTGCTCCTCGATGGCCATCTTTGCTCATTACTCTGAACTGTCAAAATCAAATTACGACGGCAACGACGACAAAAGTTCGATTATTCCCAACTCTGGTTACTGCGACAAATTCGATCGGTTCCATTTGGTATAGCAGCATAGTATTGCCATAAGGTGAACATTTAATTTGTCGTCGTAAATTTTGTGTCGGCATCAGTGTATTTCGGGCTTAAAGGCCTTAGATCTTAGTTTGTTGTCTCGGCTGCTCAATCTCAGAAACTCATTAGTTATACATAATGCTGCTAGAGAATTGAGATAAGGTGATATTGGAGTTAATACCTGGAGAGCCGCAAACGTCTGTGCAAAGACCCGCTTCTGCCGACCCCTGGCCTAGGTGAGTACCATCACCTCCTGCTCTATTAACCTCCTAAGGGGAAACACCAAGTACAAGTGCCAAATTATAGTGAATCATCAAAGCTCATTCCGGTCCCTACTCTTATTATATCTGGAGTTACAAAATATTGAAAAATTTATCCTAATTTTTCCAAATTTTAACATTTTTTGCACCAAAATGCACGATAAACATGACTTTTGTTTACAATATTTCAAAACTCCGAAATGTTACCTTTGATTTGATTGTGCACATGAATCTATTTACATGTAAACCTAAACATATAGATAAGCAAGATAGGCCCGTTTTTATGATTCATAACGTCATTACTTGGTGTATCAATAAGTAGAACATGGGGTTTAATTCAGAAGCGGTTGCATAGGTTTATCTCAAAAATGGTTGCAGGAAGGTCATCAAAGATAACGTTGTGATGTTTCTAAATCTTGAAGGCAATTACATTTTTTTTTTTTTCATGTATTTTAGCGAAAAAAGTGGTAAAATTTGAAAACATTAATAAAATATTCGTCAATTTTTTTACTTTTATGTCCTACAAGACAATTCTCGACACAAATAGAGTATACTAGACCTAATTGAACATTTCATGAAAAGCCTAGATGCTTCGCTACAATTTCGAACTTTTATCTTTATTGAGTGTATAGTAAGAGTGTTACAGGGTGTTATGGGAAAAAGTACTCAAAATCACAGTCCGTCCCCCTACTACCCTAACGTAACGACACAATTTGCAATATCAGAAAGAGTGCCCATAATCATAGCCTTAACGCATTTTGTACCCCCGTCCCCTGAAATACAATTTTTGTCTCAACGCCTGTATATAAGACCGAATTTCGGTGGTCTATTGAATGCCGTTATAAGCGGATTCTACTGGAAAATTCCCCTTTAATAAAAAGAAAACAAAAAACAACTCTATTATCTAAAATAACCGTGAATATAGGCAAGCCTTCGTAATTCTAGACACTAGACTAAAACATGTTCATGCTGTGTGGAAAGACCAGGAGATTATCACGGTCCAGTTGATCGGACTTCAAGTTCTACATGAGATAAGTAAATGAAATGAAGCATTATAAAATGGCGGGGTGCGACGTTGAAAAATAAAACGGAATTAGATTATTGAGAAAGAATAAAAGCATAATTAAAAATAAGAAAGCGAAAGTTGCGTAAATATTTGGTTATTTTGTTAGAGACAAAAAAAACTCCACTTTCTCTATTAGTTAAATCTTTGCGGCAATTTCAATAGATTATAATATCGCCCGGCCTCAGCCCACGCATTGAAATTAAGAAAGAAAAAAAAAGGAAAACTTTATGAATCTTAGCGATAACCTATACAGCATGTTTGAGTTAAATGATTGCTTAAATAATGTGGTCTTGATTAAATTTGACATACTTGCAGGAAAATGACTAAAAAATTATTTGAAGTAAAACAGTTCCGTGGAATATTCTTGTAACAAATTGGAAATTAATTGTTCACAGCTATTCAATATTTATTTATCTATGGCATGTTTTGAAAGGTATTTTGGCTGTAAAATTTATGTAAATTTATTTTTATTTATTCACTTTTAATACACTTCGTATTTGTTAGAGTTTTGGCTAAGGCAATGCTTCATTTACACATGTTTTCGTTATTTTACACATTTTCTCATCCATCACACATTTTTTTTCTTTTATTTATGTGTGTTTTTTTTTACATTTCGAGACATCCAATTAGGAACTAATTAATAATTAAATAATTTTTCATGCAAATAACACCTCTTCTAAGTCATATGCCAATTTTGTAATAGGTGAATAAAGAGACTTGGATATTTTATACTATCTTGGTGAAAATTTTACTAAAATTCGTAGATTAGTGTACCTACCTAGAAGCTACTACCACCGAACGTTGGCAACTTTTGAAAATTTTTGAAGAAGTCAACCATCGAGGTAAAAATACACTGTGAGAGACTTTCGGTCTCCTGTTTCCGATTTATAGACACTAAAAAATCTCCGAAATGTTTACACGGTTTACACGGTTATCTCTGGAAACTAAAATATTAGGTCTCCGGATAAGAGACCACAATAAAAAATTCTGCCGAAAATCCATTTATATTAATTATTAATTCTTTTTATTAATTTCTTTGTAACAACTTGTTAAGCTCACTCCACACTTCCTTTCCGAATAAACATGTTATGGATGTATGTTGAGTGATTGGCTTGGACGTAAAGTCCAGACTACCAGCATGAGCTGACAGAACAGTCGTTGGACAGCGTTGACTGCAGGGCAGCATGCTAGCTCGCCTCGGCTATTGGCGGAGAGTGTGGGGAGATTCCACGAAAAGCTGCCGCTGTGCCATCAGCCATATACAAAAAATTCGTGCCTGTCAATCTAAAGGCAGTCGCACATATCCAGTCCTGAAGGGACCTTTACACTACTTACCACTTACTTATTTTAAGGCGAAGATGTTCTGCCTTCACTGCCATTGTCCCAACCGCCTATATGACACTGAGGGCAGCAATTTGTTTTCAGTGTCCCTGTAGTTGACCTGAAAAGAGAACAGTAATCAAAAAAAAATCTTAGCACTCCATTACGTTTTTAAGGCACTTTATTAACAATTCATTGCTCAAAATGATTGAACTAAAAACTCGAATTAGTTTATCCTTTCCTAGTACGCAGCATGATATTGCACGTAACTCCTAAATCTAACATTTTCCATACAATTCGCTTACCTAGTTATGTGGCCATGTACCCACATTGTGTACACAAGATCTATCAAATAAAAATCTAAACTGGACTATAGCTATTCCTCCGTAATTAACTATTTTCAATCTAGCTTCAATTACACAGCAACACAGAATGAATAGCTGGATTTCATATACTAAGACTACTGTTTCATATGAATCTTCTCGGGGAACTCCGTCAATAATCCACAAACATTTCAAAGCAAATCAAATTCTAAACTCTAAATTCTTTTACAATGACTCTTACATATAGTGGTTTTCCACACCTGGGCATAATCCTACTGCTGTTCCTGACACTCTGGTTGAAAAGTGAAATATTTTTATTTAGGTTTGCATTTTAAGATTAAGATGTAATCGCTGCCTGTTGCCTTTGGCACAGTACTTAGTTCGTAGCAAAATTTCTTTAACTTAATATTAAAATCCGATTTTTAGAATCGCGATGAGCAAAAAGGTCCCTGAAGTTTATTCAAGAGTAATTCATATAGTGAAAGTAAATTTAAGTGTTGGTTATCTGAACCACTGAGAGATACATATTCAAACAAAAGTAGTATGGAAACTAAACTTCCACAAACAAAATTTAATCACCTTACCAACGGGTGGTGTTATAGAGACTTTTATACTTCTTTATAAATATTAAAAAAAAAAAACAGTAATATCAATAGCAATATCAAAAATCTGACTTACCCCATATTCAATCCCTCGAAGGAGCTCCCTAGAGGTGGTTACTCTGCAATGAGATTCCTTCTTGGTTCTTAGCAAAGCTGCAAATTCAAAATTATTGATGTTATTTAATTATAAGTTTCAGATACGGGGTATCTCTCCCTTTTCTGCGACCATTACGGCTTTGATATAACCCTCTTGGTGCTTGAACATCATTACTGTTGTTGGATATTTTAAATCATGTTATACAAAAAGAATCAGTTCAATTTACTCCTGTTGCAGCGTACACCGAGGTACTAACCACGAGATTCTTTGAATCCGATAGGATAGGTGAAGCCTATTTACTCATGAGATAAATTTCTCTTGTTTTAAATACCTTAGCTAAATGGAATCTACACTGCTCTCATTTGCCACTTAAGTGCTACCACAATTAACAATTTGCAAAAATATACGGCTTAGTTTTAATTCTAACTACTGCAAATATCTGTCGCCTTGATGTTATCAAATGCCACTATGCATGAAGGGGAATCTTCTGTCACGTCTCCTTGAAGAAATACGTGAAAGAAGGTTGGCCGCTTCGCCAAGTAAACCGTATACTCCTTTTATTGCTGATTGTGATTTTTCTTCAAAATAAATTTCCTTTCTTGTGTGACTAGCTTTAAATTTATGATGTGTATTGAGATGTTGCAGTTGGGTCGTTATAAATTACTATCACCCATTTTTAATAATAACGACGCTGGTCAAGCTGTTTTCACTAGCGCTCCGTTCCTATTAGAGGTTATATCCTGAGCTACACGTGTGGAATTGTCTTGGATTTTCGGTTTACCTTTTAATTTATTTTTGTAAATTTTTCCTGCTGTTGATCGTCCTTTATAGAGTAATAGACTAGAGACTGTGGGGGCTGGCGCTCCTCTGGCTTCCGGATCGCACAAAATTTCGTTTTTCTTTTAAGTGGCTGAACTCACTTTGATAGGGCTTCCGAACAAGTTGGGGCTAATTGCACTCAACCTAACTTTTCCTCTGTTCTTGTACTAACTTTTGGTTGTGGACTTAGTTAATGTACTTTACAAAAACATTTCTCGTTCCCGAACACTTTTCTATACTTTAATCATCGCAGACTTAATGGCCGCCCGTCATTATCCCTCGTACTTTTCCAAAAAAATCGCCTTGCCAGCCCGCCCGATCTTCTTCTTTTTTTAGTCGCGGACAAATAGACTGCAGAGACTTGGAGACGACAAATTAACAAACTTCGGAGAAAGGGGGCCGAATCTGGAGACCTGTTTGTTTTAAAATACACGACGGGAGACCGGAGGCCAAACACGACTCTAGGGACTAGGTTTCTTTAGAGATTTTTTGCGTCTTCGAAATATATACACGCGGTGTCTGGGTATCCAGAGATCAAAAAATTGGTTTCTACAGGCCAAAGTCTCTCGCCGTGTAGCTTCACCTTCAGTTTTCACTATTAACCGACATTTTCACTAATTGTAGCATTTCGAAATTTTTAAACAATTTTATTTACAAAAGTAAAACTAAAAAGTAACAATAAAAAACTAAATTGGATTATTGAGCTGATAATTTCAGTTCCACACTTATAATTATAAAATTGTAGCTATTATAAACTAAATGAAACAAAAACTTAGATCTAAGTACGCCTTATATTCTTTAGTCGTTTCACGCAACCTGAATTTAGCATGGTGCTTTTCAAAAAGTATGAAAGAAAAATAACTTCAGTCTTATTAATACTTTGTAAATTTGATTTTTTTTAGCTACTCCACTTTGTTATGGTCATAGCATACTGCATGCAGCTGTATGCTACACTGAAGCTAGCAGCAGTATGCTATGCATACCCGCATTGCGATCGTGCTGCCAGTTTTCTCGACTGCTGGGCGACATAGACTTCACGGGCGAACGATTTCGAACGAAAAAGGAAGAGGAAGATCCGAGAGGCCGGATGAATGACAGCCGCCAAATATTTTTTTATTGTGTCAATGAAAAAAGCTGTGATTTTGTCAAGCAGTAAGGACAAGTTTAAGTATTCTTTCAATTTTGGTGACTTCTGAGAGTAAAAAGAAAATAAAAGTTTATGTTTTTAGTGAAAAGAATACTATGTAATGAAGACATCCTAAACGGATCTTACCAAAAACCCGGGAATTAAACCAGATAGATACAGGGATTGCGCCAATAAATCTAGAAGCGAAAAATTATAAGCGGAATAGTGTGTAGGAAAAATAATTCCCCATCATCAGGCATAGGACGGCATATAGAGGAAAAGAGGAGTAAATTATCCTAAAATAAGGTATCGTCCAATAAAAGTTAAAAATATTCTGAAGAAATGACTCCGCAGGTACTAGGCGCGAAGTCCTACGCGAACGTCACACAGCAGTGGGTTAATAATCCGACGCTCACATTTTTCGTCAGATAAAACAAAATAGACTGCATCATGCGATTCCTTGAGGTAAGCTGATCAAAAAATTGTTCCACATACCCCCCCCCCCCCTAGAAACCTTCCTTTAGGAGTTGTGGCCAGTTGAAGATTTCGCCAATATTCACCTTGATGGGAATAAATGAGTATAAATTTTGAACCACCCTATAGATTTTGGTTATTGTTGGCTTATTAAATAACCAAGGTAGTAGCTGTCGAAAAGTGTATTACTATGTATTTTTTAATTAAGCATCTTTAAATTATTCTCTAATAATTCCAAAATTTTCCAAATTTTTTTACACACAAATTTCATAAATACTGTTATTTATTTCAAAAACTTTCTTCCATGTAACCCAAATTTATTGCTTCTTATTAATGCCCCTACTACCCTCTATCACTGGAAAAAAAACCACACGCCAATACCTGTATCAGTTTTAGCACAATGTAAAGGCAATCCCACGCGGACTTTTGAAATTGGTTTGCTTCTTCCTTTTTATTTTAATTACAGGAACACGGTTTCTCCAGAAAGCCTTCATGGAGGACAGTTCTGGTCAAGGTAATTAATGTGAAAATAACTCTGATTGGGACTTGTCTCCGAATTTCTGCCTGTAGTATTCTTATGTGGTTATGCGAATTGAATTTTTTTTTTTTTGCTTAATTAGTTTTTATTGTAAGTTAAAACAGTTCGCGGTATGAAGCCGAAATTCTACGGGGGTGAAATTAAGCGAAAACACATGTATTATTTCGAGATAAGATACTCTATCTATTGAAGGACAATGATAGCACCTGAATAAACAAATTGGTCGTACATTATAGAATGAAGTATTAAACTTTTGTTGTACCTCCCCTCACTCTTCCGGAGCCCCTCTCAATGTAGGGGTTGACAAGGTCCGCTCTTCTGCTCTCTCTTCAGATCAGCACAGGGACACTGTAAAAAAACTTGCCGTCCATAGTGTCGATTGGTTGGATGGGGCAATGTAGCCGAAGGCAGAACATCTGCGCCTTCACATGGTTAATGATAAGAAGTGTAAAGCTCCCTTCAGGACTGGGTGTGTGTGACGGCCTTTGTCATATCAGACACGAATTTTGTTTTTTTTTTGTATATGCCTGATGGCAGCGGCAAGTTTTCGTGGAACCTCCCCACACTCTCCGCCAATAGCCGAGGCGAGCTAGCGTGCCGCCTTGCAGTCAACGCTGTTCACCGAGTGATCTGTCAGCTCATGCTGGTAGTCTGGACTTCACGTCCAAGCCAATCACTCTAAATACAACCATAACAACTTTGCCTCGCAAACAATTTATCGAAGAGTCGCTTTATCGAAACGATCTCATTTCGAGAATTTATAACTTCTCTTAAAAAAGCGACTAAACTGTTTTTAAATTTCTCGATTCGAGAATCCGTTGAGATCGTTTTGAGAATAGCATATTTTCTCGCAGCTCTTCATTTTCTCCGTGTTGTGTTCATGGCTTACTGTTTTTTCATTTCTGGTTTCGAGATTTCTTCGAGATCTTCTCGAAAATGTCGTTCTTTCTCGCATCTTGGCCTGGGCTCTTTGTTTTTCTTCGTATTGTGTTCATGACTAACTATTTTTTCATCTCTCGTTTCGAGATTTTCTCGAGAATGTCGTTCTTTCTTGCATCTTGCACTGGCTTCTTCATTTTTCTTGGTATCGTATTCACCAATCACCGCGGGTTAAATTTCACTCTGCGATATGATTTGCTTCTCAAAGCGTGTTGTAGTAAAAATTATTTTATTTGTTGTAGAAAAGTCATAGAAAGCTAAAAAGTATTATAAAAATAAAAGGTAAGCGTAAAAGAAGATTTGTAATTAATTAAAATAATAATATCTATAAGTAAAAAAGCGAATAGTTAAACTCGTCTAGAGTATTAAAGAATTGGCCATAAACGAGCTGATTTTGATTATTCCATGTTCGTCCGTCCGTTCGTATGCTTGATAATGCAACTTTAACTTTCCATCGAAAATTTCCTAATATTCCTGAGGAGACTTTCGACAAATCTGCAATGAAGCATTTTCAATATGCCGACGATTGCTTGAACAAAACATATATACAAGACTGGAAAGACTGATAAGTGGGATGTATGTTTACTCCTTTATAATTTTCGTAGTCTAAGTGCTGTACCTACAAAACTATCTATAAAAATTGTTGAATATTCAGATTTGATCTAGTTTATTATGAAAACAAATTAAATATAATTAAATATACTTAATTTTGTAGACCAATGTAATTTCACTTTGCAGATGGAGAAACTCACAAAAAATCCAATGAATTAAGATTTTTTTTTATTTTACGTAAATTTTGTATTTTATTTTTTATGTAATTAATGTATTTCCTCCTAAATTATAAATAAATATTCAATAATTTCATTTTTTTTATTTATTATATCAGTTATTCCCGCTTAATCGTATCGTATTATTTCTTCTTTGCCAATGCGATTATAAAACGACTCAATATAGCAGAAAAAATCGAATACGTGCTTCTTCTAGATTGATTCGAAATTGATTCGAGAAAAAACTCACATCGAATCATCATAATCGATATGTCTTCCTTTTTCATCATTTTCGGTACTGAACTCGATTTGCTATCGGATTTTGTCTCGAAATAATATTTTTTTACGATTTGGTTTCTCATCGATTTCGTTTCAAATTGTTTGTAGGGTGCAATCAAATAAAGTGCGTTAGTGAAGAAATAATGCGTCTGCCTGTATATGTATAAGTGAAATTCGAAGTGTTTTGATGGGATGAAGTATTGTACAAGAAGATTTTCTTGAATAGCTTTTTGGTTGTTGTCCTTCCATTACGTCAGTTACAAAGTTTACGGCTGTTTGCCATTTTACACCAGGTGTTCAAAATATAAAGCAGGAGATTTTATATAAGCCATTTGAAAATATAAGAAATTACACTTGAATTGTTCCAAAAACTTTTCTTATTCGCATTTTATAATTAAAAGAATAACTCAATTCGCCCTATCATGATTTTTATATATTGAAAAATAAGTCTATAAATCTATAAAGTTATCAGATTCTTAGCCATGGATGTGACACAACAGCCTTACTCAAAGTAAGTACAGATATTCGAACAGCTTTGGGCATTGCAATGGTGACATTTCCATCCTGATTTTACTTGGCTTGTCTAAGACGTTTGAAGCGTTTGTCTCTTCGGTTGATATTTTATTTTTTTTACAGGTTTCAGAGAGTTTTACTTTATTACTTCATATCCTCCGATTTACTTCCACTCGTTTACGGTGTACCCCAAGGATCTATTCTTGGACCTCTCTTATTTAGTCTTTTCATAGATAATCTTCCGAAGGTTATACAAGGTATAAGTATACATATGTACATATATGCAAATGGATATATGGATCAGTTGGGCTTATGGAAAATTCTATAAAGCGTATCACTAAAGCTTTGGATAGTATTTTTCAGTGATCTATATGGAATAAATCAAATCTAAATGCTGGGAAGTCACAATGCATTATAATAGATAAGTTATGTAATCTAAGCATATCTAGACATTATCCTTAACGTTCATATAAAATGATATGACCATATTAATGCTTGTTTACTTTGGTTTATTATTTGACGGTATTTTATGTGTTAATATGTGTTTAAAGGTGATAAAAACTCTCCAGGTATGACTGCATATGACTACATTACTTCTTAGAAACAAATTAGTAGGTTGTTCCCTCGAAACTCATATCCAATAAATAATTTTTTTGTATAAAATTACTCACAATAATGCGCCAATCAGAATAAATTAATTTTCCATAATCTCAGAAAGATCGCGATTGTTTTAATTCCTCACTCTCGAACATCTATTTTAGAAGAAACCTACTTTGTCTAGGCATTTCGATTGTAGCGTTCAACACTCATGCAGTCTTAGTGCATTTAAAAAGCACCTTATTTTTTATGTCAATTAATTCTTACTAAGTTTGAAATTCCGTTCGGAACGCACAGAAATAATAGACGGAGAGCTAGCAACCAAAATACTTACGTCATTTCATAAACAAAATTTTGCATCTTATCACACTCTCTGATATCTTATTTAGAATCTACCTGGCTCTCAATAGTGTAGGGCGCTGTGGGACGTCCGCGAAGGCTTAAAAAAATCGGCTGAAGAACGAGGTTTTCAGAAAGGCTGATTTTTGCAGTGGCAGCATAGAATTATATATTTCCTGATCAATGGTAAAAATGGCAGACAATTTCGATGTCACGAAAGTGAAGGCAGCCGGCAGACTAGAGAGTGCATTTTCTTTTTATTTATACTATAATTATATTATAGTTATGATTTTCCATTCCTTTAGTTGGAATTTGACGACATCGTTTAATTGCCTTTTCAGCTCGATCGACTTCTTAAGAAAATTTTTCCTTGTATATTTTATCGGTTTTTATAATTTATGTTGACATTTGTAGAGTTTTGAACTATCAACCTTAATGCTGAATCACATAGCTAATTCATCGTATAAGCTTAGATTTTGCGTATTCTGGCTCATTTGCATTATTTGGCATCGTTAATTGCGTTTGTTTCAAAAATATTTTTTATTTGATTTTGAATCCGAATATTTCAATTTTAAGTGTCATCGATTATTTGTTTTACTTTTTATTTAATTGTAATCAAGATTTATTTATTATGAGGCTAAAAGAATCTTGGCAGTGGCCTTAGGCCTTAGGGGGTCTTTTCTCGGAAAATAAACAAAAACACTCGTATTTAAAAAATATGTTTGAAAATAATAAAAAAAGAACTCTAAAAATATATTCTAGTGGTACATAAGTACTTTTCTTGCTTCTTTTCGGCAAAAATATGTCTTATATCATCCATAGTTGAAGAAGATTTTGGTTTATAAAGGTCTTCTTCTTTTTTTTATAAGTTCCATAGCCGCTCTTGTCTCTTGGAAGATAAATTTAAATTAATTTTAATTTAGAGAAGTTTCTTTCAACTGTTGCGATTATAAATGGAAGAGTCAAAATGGGAAAGTGGAGGCGAGGCTATTGAAATATACCAATAATAAACTTGTGAGTTCCTTAATGGTATGAATTTTCTAAATTCCTATAATTTCAATTTTTGTACATCTTGTGATATTTTACCTCAGTGGTAATGACTTTATATTAAATGTAGAATTTTCATAAACAGCAGTTTGGAATGGATAGTGATATAAAAACCAACCACAACATTTCTAATGTTAATAATGTCTTGAGACTATAGTATAGCCATCAATTTAATCTAACCTGTGAGCATATGGGCTTTCTTCACATTTTATGAGAAATGAGACATTATTTGTCACTTAAGATCATCTTTCATGATATACAAAATTAAAATTTTTAAACAATGAATCAAAAATTCCTAATCATTCAACACATCTACAATGAGTAAAGATTTAAAAGAAAATATTTACCCATGTTATTTAGAAACGTCATTTTTTTCATCATCAATTTCACAGTGATTCGTTGAATTTTTCTAAAAATTTCCGCAACTTTCACTTCATAATAAATAATAAGAGCTTAAAGCCAGTCATCTGATGACTAATGAATCTAAAATAGTCGTTCACAGTTCATAGATCAAATTTTTGGTAAATAGTACCTATACTTATCGATCATATTTTTTCTGTATCTCTCCATCCACCCAAATCTGGTAACCTTTAATAAAGAGAGCCCGAAAACTGCAAACATGATCACGTGCAAATAACTCTCCACAATTATTTCAAACATGCGTAATTCTTTTGTATAGGTAGATTGGCTATCTTCAGCTATCATCTTTCTATTGATTATTGATTCATCATTTATAAAAAAAAATACAGCTAACCACAGTGCAGTCTAACAAGACGAACGTGATTCAGGTAATGTTTACTGATCCTCTGGCAGCTGAGCTAAGCAGGTTTAATACGGGGCGTTATCTATAACTACTTTAAATTTGCTTTAGAAATATTTCTATGAATTATCGATTTATACATAAATTTGGAAAAACCTGACATAATCTCTCTTGTAATGTTTGACGTGATGAGATCGATTAACTTTTGTATTTGCATTGAACATTATTTTTTTTTTTATAGATGTGAAAGTCAATAATATTGACACCTTTTGGGAAGATTTTAAGCATTTGCGGCTACATTAGTTGCTGAACTGGCTAAATTTTAAGTGAAAACAAAAACTCTCTCAAGATCGAAAAAGTGTGTAAAATAATTTGCATTTGAAAATAACCATTTTCTATACCTTAAATGGTGACACTCTTGGGTATACTAAATTTATTCACTGTCAATCTATCTGTACGATAGCTTTTAGGTAGGTATTTAAAGAAAAAAAAAACAATTAAGATGCAGTGTTGCCATATATGTGGCTAATTCTTAAAAAAATGTTGATTCAGTATGGCAAAATTGGACAAAACCTATAGAAAAATCTTAATATTTCATATTTTTTTGCAAAGCTGTTTAGAACGCATTAACTTAGAGAGTTAAAGCTTACGCTAATAGCATTTAAAAATAAAATAAATTCAGCTTCCAATATAGGGTGTTTTCTAAATGGTGGTCTATAGAACGGGAGTTGAAACATAAAGACATACAGAACTTGCGTGAGGTGTGTGAAATTTTATCGGAAATTTTTTCTTCTTGGGCTCTCGGCCGGAGACCCCTAGGTCCAGCACCAGGGTAGTATAACCAGTGTTTCCAATTTAGCTACTTCGTGGCTAAATCTAGCTACCAAGAACGTAATTTAGCTAGAAAGATTTTCATTTTGCTACCGGTAGCAATTTAGCTACCGAACTGTGGCTAAAATTTTCATTTATTTTGACCATAAATTTTTGACCAAATTGTGAAAGAAAATTGTATGCTACCTGTACCCGAAATCTAAGCTTCTAAAAAGTTTACTTCTGGCACAATTGTGTTGGCACTGCTGTAAATTGTAATTCTATTTACTTTTTTGTTTGTTGCATTGCTACAGAAATGCAAGAAACTGTAAAGCTGTAAAATTTATAGATACAGTGGATACTGGAAACAATTTATTTAAAGAATTGTGTCAGTTTGTTATAAAATCGTTGCCTTTACGTCATTCCAATGCTGATATAGGAATATATTTAGCTTCATGAATATTGTTAAAAACAAATTCGGAGCGAAATAACTTTAGGTTCAACCTTTTCGATTTGATTTGGGTTACATACTCTTGCTCTTTTTGTTAAAAAAATGGAGACTTAAGTAGTGAGTAGGTACATATGCAGATGTTACGGAACTGTTGAAAGATCTTATCTAATGAATTACTTATTTGGATTTGACTTCTTTGGTTTTAACCCCTGTGTGTTATTTAAAACTCTTTTAATTTGATTGTAGTAAATATACATAGGACTTTACAAGAAATAAATATTTTGCCTAATATATTATTATTTTTTTAATTGAACGATTATTAATTGATAACACGTAGGTGGGTTTATTAATTTTCCTTCTCTTCCCCCTGAACGTGTTGACATACATATAGATGTGCATACACTGTCCTTTGTGGTTCATTTTTTAAATCAATTTGAAAAATTAATTTTTTATAGATTTCGATGGTACCATTTCAGTGTTGCACTTTTTCTGGCAGCGGAGAACTGGGAGCACTGAAATCCATCGAAGATATTTCTGTCATATTCCTTGTATTTGTGGGCACACGTATTATATACACGGAGCTGTCAAACGTAATATATGTTTTTTATTGATATATAAAAACTTGTTTCTTCTTAGCTTTATGCCAATTACCCAAATAAAATCTTTTAATTCATTTCACTCCAAATTTTTCACAAATAATCGCGACAGTACACTTTGACAGAACAGATAAAAATTCAACTTGAATATGTATTTGTAACACCGACAAAATATCCAGTGCAAAGTAGGGGAAGTCAGTCCAAACCTCGTGTTGCACTTCTGTTATAAAAATTGTCCCATCGAACATTTTCAGTGTTGCACTGCTGGAAAAAGTGCAATACTGGTGTTGCACTAAAGTCCCATCGAAATCGAGATAAGTAAAACTTTAGCTACCATTTAGCTACGAAAAAAATATGAGTTTAGCTACCAAGGAGCTGGGAAGTAGCTAAACTTAGCTACAACGGTAAACTCAGAGTTGGAAATACTGAGTACAAGCATCAGATGAGATCGCGATGGCTGCCCGAGGGAAATTTAACTTACTGTAATGGCGCGACAGTGCAAACGAATAAGTGAAATGATGCTGAGAGCTGAGTGTCTTGTTCTCTCCTTTGTGCTACTAGTTGCGGATGGTGCAATTATTTTTTTACACAATATTTCACTTACCTGGTCGTTTCTAAATGCGAGTTTTTCTCATTCTCTCATTCTCTGTTTTCTGTATTTTTGCAAGCCAAAACAAATTTTCCCCGTCAGCTCGACCGCACCAGCTCTATTGTTTGAACAATTTTGGGAGTGGAAAATTTACTCTTGTTGCATATTCTGTATGTCTTTATGCTTCTTTGATAGTACTCACCTAGGCAAACAAAAAATTGTATTAGATTAGATTAGATTAGATTATTTGTTTATTTAGCAGCGTTAACTGCTATTGATATACATTTTCTACAAATTCATATAATTCAGGTTAAAAGTTTTGTTTACTATGCTCTATGATAGCTCTTTTAAATAATTTTATATTCCTTATATTTCTAGCTTCACTTGATAATGCATTAAAGTATTTAAAGCCATTATAAACTATTGAATTTTGAGAGCTGCTGTTTCTAAAATTTGGAAGTCTTAGCTGATCATTATTTCTAAGCATATACGGTTGAAAATCACCTACATAATTTATACATGCACTCAAGTACGCAGGAACAAGACCATTCTTAATTTTAAATACAAAAATAAACACATTCAAAAATATTCTTTGTCTAACACTTAACCATTTTAGCGTATTTAACATATATTCTACACTGGTATATCTATTACACTGAAGTATCACTCGCATTGCTTTGTTTTGAAGTCTTTGCATCTACATAAGTTGTTCCTGGTTACATAAAAATAGGACTGTTGCACAATATTCAAAATGTGGCTTGATGATTGTGTTGTATAGATTAATTGTGCAGGAAAGTGGTAGTCTATTTCTTATCCTTCGCATAAAACCAATTTTTTTAGAAATTTTCATATATAAACAACATGTGCATCAAATTTCAATTTATCGTCAATTATTACTCCTAAATATTTCATTTGCCTTACATGCTCTATCTCCATACCGTCAATCTTCAATTTAACATCTATATCTACATTGAAGCACATGCTTTTAGTTTTTTCTATCTTCAGTTTTAAACGGTTTCCTTTCAGCCATGAGCTTACGCTATTTAAGTCTTCTTGAATTAGTTGTTTTGCCATTTCCACATCTCCAGATGTAATAAATAACAAGGCATCGTCGGCGAATAAGGCTAATTTACAATGTTTTATAACTGTTTGTATATCATTTATGTATATTATAAATAAAAGAGTTCCCAATATAGATCCTTGTGGGACGCCTAGCTTGAATTCTATGGGTTCTGAAACTTGTGCATTTACTTTTGTTTTCTGCAGTCTGTTCATCAAGTAATCCTCGCACCACTGCAATTCTTTACCTTTTACACCATACTTGAACAATTTCTTTATCAATATGTCCCTATCCACCGTCTCGAATGCTCTTTTTATAACCAAGAAAACTGCTACAACGCTGTGCTTATTCGCGATCTGCTCCTTCCATATATTCAACACCATGTTTATTGCTGATTCACATGAATGATTCTTTCTGAAGCCTGATTGGTTATTGAGCAGTATATTATTCAATTCTAGATACTTTTCCAATTGCAAATAGACGCATTTCTCTAATATCTTTTCTCCAATTAGCATCGAATTAATTGGTCTAAAATTGCCGCAATTATTTGTATTTTTCACTTTTCTTATCGGAGTTATCAGAGACTCTTTCCACAGTGTTGGAAATTTACCGGATGTCAATGATTTATTGATAATTGCAATCAAAGTTGGTGCAATTTTAGAAAATGAGTCCAAGATCATTTTTCCATTCGCAAGCTTGTAGTCTCTTTTATTGTTCATTTTTTTAAAAGTAAATACTGTATTGACCTCTGTGATTTGATCACCAAAAGAAATATGTGGAATGGACCCCTGAATTTCTTCTACGCTCTTGATAAAAAACTTGTTGAATTCATTTGCGATTTCTAAGTCGTTTTCAACAAGCTTAGCATTATAGTATATACTTCCAATTCTTTCTTCACCATTATTTAAAATTAGCTTCTTCAAAGTTTTCCACATAGAACTTTGATCGCAGCAGGTATTTAATCTGTTCTGCACATACTTATTTTTAGTTTGTTCCAATTTGCGTTTATATACATTTCGAAGAACACAGTAATTACTCCAATCTGCCTCTGAATTTGTTATTAGCGCACAACTTCTTTTTTGCAATTTTTGCTTTTTCAGTTTTATCAATTCAACCAGACATTTTCCACGTATCTCAATTCCTTGTATGACGAAAAACAATTTATCACGCGATCTACTTCTGTTTGAAAATGTTCAGCTAAACTATCAACACTAATATCTGTTATTTCATAATCTAAGTAATTCATATTAAATTCATTATGGAAACTTTCTTTTTCATACTTGAGGATACGCTTTTTGTTTTTTTTTTTTCTTGTACTATACATAATATTTTTACTGATTACAATCTTTTCATGATCTGTAATATTTAAATTGTTATCTGTCTTCGCGGTAAAGAGACTATTATTTGTAATCACCAAATCTATTAACGTTCTTGAGTTCCCGTTTATCCTAGTTGGTTCAGTAACTATTTGCTTACAACTATTTGTTACTATCGCGTTTTCCAAATCTCTTCTATATGTGTTATTTAAATCCAAGTAGTTAATATTAAAATCGTCAACAACCAAGAAATCATTCGAGCACTCACTCAAGTCACTCAGCCATTCACTAACTTTATCACAAAAGCGACTATTTTGTGCTCTTGGAGATTTGTATAGAACTAAAATTATTATTGAATATTTAACAAAACTTACTTTTACAGTCAGACCCCATAATTCACTTGATTCCACATATGCATCGAGAATTTGAAATTGTAAATTATTATGTAAATATAAAATAACCCCACCTATGTGCCTTGAATTACTATTGCACCTCGCCACAAAATAATTCTCCAAGCTTATCTCACCATCTTCAATGCCCTCCGTAATATGTGTCTCAGTCAAGATTATTATATCAAATTTATTTGCTGCAACAATTGTTGACAATTCTTCTAAATTTGATAATAATCCCTGAATGTTCAAATACACAATGTTAATTTGCTTTAATTGCTAATACGATGTTTTATTCCTTTTCAGCCTTAATTGCTTTTCATAAACAGGATAATGTATGGAAGGGGGCGGGGGCCATATCAACCATTTCGAAGTTACAGGGTGATGCAGAAATTATGATAGGTTTCCACAAAACACCCTGTATATTAAAAAGTGACCATCTAAAGTATGCAGAACTTCATGGCCTTTCCATTAACTGCTAAACCAGCCCCACAATACTCTCCCCTCAGGAGTTATTGTGGTCTAAACTAAAAATTTCGGATTTTCTTACCTTCTTTTTTAATTTTACCTATATTTTCTTTGCAATAAGATCATTAATATAACTTTTTTTTATAAAAACTATAAACTGTAGACTCTCCTCTTTAATTTGACCCATCACACGCTAGGTAATCTGTATGCGTTGAAGAGTTATAAGCTCAAAACCTATTCAAATTAGCCGATATTTTCATGTTTGCAGTCACCAAGGGAAAATAAGTTTCAAAGTCAAAGTAAAAAAAAATCGGAAATTTTTAGTTTAGACCGTAATAACTCCTTAGGAGAGAGGCGTGCGGGACTGGTTGAGCAGTCGGTGGAAAGGCCATGAAATTAACATACAATCAAATTTAGATGGTGACCATGATACAAAGATAACAAGGTATGGCCGATTCAAGAGGAAGTTTTTGTCTTGCAACGTCACAGGGAGACAAAAGTCATTTGGCAAAGCATGCTAATTATTTTGCAAAACATCAAAATATTTATATCTGTCAGTTAACAGAAAAAAGGGTGAATAGTGTGGTTTGGGTTTTCATTAGTTTATATAAGGATATTCTCAATTGAATTTAGTATACAAATTTGCGACCCAATTATCTCTCAATTAGTTGCAAAAACAATTATAAACGATTTTATCAACGTGCGAAAGAACAAATCTAACTATAATTATGCCAGAAAAGGTTTTTCAGGCTTGAAGAAGAAAAACAAATTCATTATTCGCCCTTGGCAAATGGTTGTATCTCCTTTAGAAGAATCCAAAGTCTTAAAAGTAATTGAAAATTCAAAATATACACAAGTGTTTCAACTTAATACTTGCATATATGTATTTCATTTATAATTAACAGGTATTATACCGAATTGTATTAAAGACTACTTAAATATCGCTATAGATGTCATCTGTTGTTGCGATATTTATCCGATACATCTGTAAGCCGTCACCTTCAAAGAGAATTTATGGAAATCAAAACTCCTTACGGAAACGGCGTAATTTCATGAAATAACTCTTATTTGAATTTTTATTGAAAAATTGTAATTTTTAAAAAGTTTTACACAGCACAATTGAGAATTGTGTATTTAATTATATTTTATATTTGAAAATGTGCTAATTCCTAAAACTGAATACATCTATTGTAAATTAAAACTAATTTTTAAAGAAATTTAGTGTCAACAGAAAGTAGTTTTGCGAATTCATCCAAGTTTATGAAAGGAATCCTGATGATGTTCAATTCCGCGAAAAGTTCAAATCTTCCATTTTTTTTGTCTGATTTGCTCTAGGCTTGCTGTTGCGCAATACTCACAATATAATACAGAAAATATTTAAGTTCCTGAAAAAATCTTGACAAATCTCACTCAATGACTTTTGTCCCCATATGACGTAACCACCCAATTGACAGAAATCTCGGCCATACCTTGTTACTCTTGTATCATGGATGGTGACCATACACCCTTTACTTTTTAAGATACAGGGTATTTTGTGAAATTCTAGCATAATTTGCTAATCACCCTGTAACTTTGAAACGGCTGAAATACGCCCCCCCCCCCCCTTGACATACAATTTTTTGTTTGTCTAGCTGAGTACTATCAACATGGAGGAAACACCCTGTATAAACAAAATAAGGCATCTGGCTCGCAGTGTTGCCATAGACAAAAATTTTTTTTTCTATGCATATTTTAAATACTTTTGAAAATTCTTTGATTTTAAATTTATTACAGGTAAATCAGAATAAATAAAATGATTCTAATGTTGCTAATTTAATTGATCAATAAAAAGGGAATACAATGCAATTATGTATTTGTTTGAAAACATGCCCAAAATGAAGGAAATCCAAAATTTTTAAATAAACCATAAATGAAGGTTAAATATACTTAACTCGAGTTCTGCAGAGTTGTGTGGAGCCGAAAACCGCATATTAAACACCATATGCAATTCCCATTTTGTTTTTTTTTTAGCTGTCTGCTCCTTTTTCTTTTTTCCTTAGCTTTTATTTTTCTTTCGATTTTAATAAAACTTTTTTTTTAACTTTTTCATATGCCTTACTTCATAGTGCAAAAAAAGTGGTCGCTTCTATTTTTATACATTTTAGCTAAGTCCTGCATTAATATTGCATAGATCAGGTATTGCATATAGAAACAAAATATATATAATATTTTGTCATTGCCCGTTATCTGAGTTATAAGTTTTTTTGTGACCAAATTAACTCGAACATTTTCAACATGTTTATTACGGTCATTTGGTGTATTTTATTATCAGCATTTTGCTACCTGTTGTGCTATCATCTTATCAGTGTTTCCACATTTTACTGAAGGTCTTGTCTTTCTTCTGTTGTATTTCGTGCTGTTTCAGGTAAATAAATATCGCATTCAATTATTGCGTCAGAATCAAATAGCTGACTGACATAGATAATATTATTTAATATAAATGGACTGACTGTTAATCTTGCCAAAATCCATAGATTTCAGATGCATTTGGTAGGTACAAATTTTACTGGCTTAACTCTTGCTGGCTAAAATGAAGTATTAAAGGAATTCTCATGTTTTTCACAGTTTTGTGATTTTTAAGATTTCGGTGCCATCACATTTTTTAAAATGGTATATTACAGAGGCTCTAAATGGGTTCCTAATATTAAATTAATATATATGGTTTTTGTCATTTTATGTTTTTCCGCCATGGCTGTATCGAGAAAAAGTGTATGCCATGTTGAAAAATGACATATCCAGTTCATTACAGGGTGATTTAATAATAATATATAGGTATACAAAACCATATGGCGTGATGCCTCAAGTAGCTTGAAGAGGAAAAAGCAGTCCAAAATTCTCAGTCTTTTTAGAAAGACAGCAATCGGAAAAGCAGGGGTCATGTAAGTATTGCATATCGTTATATACAGCTAATAAAATGTCCTTTCAAAACGTACATAGTCCACAAATGTTTTATTTAAAGATTTTAAGATATTTGCAGGAAAGATTTTATATATTAACTGATTTTTGCTGAAAACTTTTCATTATTAACATGTAAATTAAAGAGACATTCTTCATTACCCTAATAAAATCTCCAAACTGCACCTACCTAGAAAATTATATGGATCTGCATTATATATGTATCAGTCAAAACTCTGTTGGACTAGAAAATTTATGCTAACCCGGTAATTCTAAGGCGATGAGAAAATTCGGCTGTTTTTTACAGTTTTCCTATTTAATCCACCACATTTTTTAATCAACCTACATTTTGAATCATACCTACATTATGTAAAACAGTTGACACCACCTACGAGTTAATTTTGTCGTTTTTCATTAAACCTGACTTAATAAATAACTCAGATTGCCTGAATGACATTGACCTTACAACATCAAGAGAATTATTTGCCGCTTAATAAGATATACATATATCAGTGCAAATGCTGATTTATTTATTGCAGAAAAGCGTTTAGTGGATTCAGTTTTGACTACTGTAAAGGTCATATATCCTTTCGTTTTATGAATTGAGTAGTCAAATAACAGAACGCTTCGATTTCAAAAGCAACTTTTTAAAACACTTGTATTGTCTAGATCCCCATAGAGCATGCAAATTTAACGATACTATTTTGCCATTATTAAAAGCATTTCCAAATCTTTATAAGCATTCTGATGTTTGTAAAAATTAGTACACAATGGCGAATCTTAAAGGTGCAATCGAATTTAAGTTGACTGATCCTGAAAGTTTTTGGACTTATCTTGCTACTTGAAAAAACTGATTGGGGAAATATTTATTTAAAGAACTCTGCGATTTCGTAGTGAATTTAATGTGTCTACCACACATTTCTGCTGTGACTAAAGGAGTCTTCTCAGACCTTTCTAAAACAAATAAGTTCATAAAGACCATTGAATGCATAATGTTTGCAAAAGGGCAAGTAGAAATAGAAAGTCGAAATAAAAAATACTTTGGACACCGTAATTACATAGCAAAATCGCGTTTAATCATAAATATCGACATAAAACGTTTAATATACTATGTATGTACTACCTTATTTATTATGTGCTGTAAAATGGAATGAAGGAAAAAATCAATAAGTATGTTTTGTTCAACTACTCTAATTATGCGACTTATTATTCAGTTTTACTTTGTATGAATGTCTTATTTTTTTTTATTTTAACAGAAAAAGATTTTATATTTTTTAAAAATAAAATGTTGCTATTAATTTATACTTCTTTGGGCTAAAGATTGCTGCTACTATTTTTTGACAAAATTTTGCTACTTGCTACTTTTAGGAGGAGTGGTACATACATTATGAATAGATTTGAGAAGAATAAGGATTTTGTCGTAATCTTTTTCTAGACTCTTTCCCCCATTAATGCAAAGAAATTACTTGTTTCATTCTAAACCAGAAACTTTCCAATTTTGCTACTGCGACGAATTATCATTACAGAACCGCGACACTCATTTTCAGAAACACAATTTTATGTATGGGAAAAGACGTGCGTTGGGCGCATTAAAAAAGCTATCCGGTTTCAAAAAATCATTCTTTGAGAAAAACTGAAAACTTAATATTTATTTACGAAAATTTGCGTTCTGTTTGCTACCACTTTTTTTTTTTTATTCAAGAAATCAGAAGAAAATAAAATCTCAAAAATCTCGCCGACTGGTGAAAAAATAAATTTTTGACAGAATTTTGGCATCCACCCCCAACTGCAACTGGGCAACTTCAAATGCCCAAAATCTTGCAATTGCAACAATCCGCAACAATTTTACATTTTAAAGAATAAATTATTGGGCCGATCCTGGCGGTACTGCAATACCAGGCCAACCCGCGGCAGAGGTGGAGCAAGCCCCTAGCACTCCGCCAATTTACAAAAATCAGTTTAACATTTGTTGTCCCCCTATGGGGGATCTATCAGATGTTAAGCTGATAAGAACAGATACTACACTTTGATCTTAGCCATAAGGCCGAGAAGCGATAACATACCAAACTTCACGCAGAGGTTATATAGATTCAATTCTAATTCTATGTGTAAATCATATAAAGAAAAATTTTCAAATGAATTTAATTTCACATACAAAAATAAGTTCATGTTATTTTTTTATTGTAACACAGCAAAATCAAAATTGAAATCACTGGATAGAATTTAACTTTTGTTTTATAATCTTTCATCAATTTTCTTTAGATACTAAATTATACGTATAATTCAGGGCAGTCTAAGCTACCTATTTAATTTTCCAAGTAAAATTAAAATGATTTTAATATGGAATGAACTCAATATTTGTACACTGATTAGAGTCTAGACTAAATATTACAAGGTTAGATAATATAAATTATTCTTTTTCCTTACCAACGTCAACAATTAACTCAGTTTCTTAATTCCTAAATTTACAATGATTCAAATAGTATGTGATGCCTAGATATAATTATATTATTGTATATAGGTATATAATTTTTAAGAATCTAATGGTAATTATATGTCATTTTTGAGTTGTTGTACCTACATTATTTTGTATTTTCCACGAAATGAGGCGTTACAGGATTGTAATTCCTCATAATAATTAAAAGTTGCTGTTTCCATGGGGTAAAACTTTTACTTGTTGATTTGTTAAGCTACTTCGGTTCCAGTGCTGTCGTTGGTAGGTACTCCGATCGGAGTATTTGTACTCCGAAAACTAATAGCATACTCCGGTACTACTTCCTTTTTTCATTTCATCATACTTAAAGCTCCTATATTTGTTATTAGCAAAAAAATCTGAATGTTTTTATTCACCTAGGTAGGTACCTAGGTTAACTTAAAATTATACATTTAGTAATAAAATGTATTAACGAGTCAGATTAGTTGGTTTGGTGTACATTGAACTTGATGAAATATATCAAACAGAGCAAAGCTGCTAAGAGCTAACACATTCATGTTTTCTAACCTTTTCAAGTGTTATCGCGCCGCGTATTAAAGTGTAATCTGATCTGTTTTAACCCTATCTATAGTCAAGTCCTTGTGATTTTTTCGTTAAAAGCTGTGATTGATAAAGTAAATAAAGAACCCTTTCTGCTTGAAGAACTCCAGAAAATTCTATTATAGTCCAGAAAAATTTTTATTTGATTCGATCCTTTACTTTTTCTTTCCTTTGGTTTCTCTCTTTTCTTCCTTTTCCTTCTCACAAAAGCAAAGTTTGTTTCACGTGCCGTTCGCTCTTAAATCCAATTAACAGTAAATTTTTCATGAAAGGTTCCGTTGACAAGTAACGGTTGTCTTTTTAATTTGAAAGTTTTTTAAAAGTATTTCTTGTGTATATTTGCACAATGTTAGAACGAAATTCAAGAGCAAATAGTTATGACCGATGTAAGTAAATTAAATAAACGCCACACAATTTCTTTGTTTAATAGTAATTAAAGTGACAGCTGAAAAATGGGGAACAACGACTATTTTGGTTAATTATGCAGAATCATAGTAAAAAAAAAATAATTAATTCAGTGAAAGGGTTATTGAAATCGGATAAAAAACGACGAAGTTATAGCGATTTTAGTGCCGCATTCTCAAATACGCGGTCTAACATGAACGATCGGCTGATGACGTTACGCTTACGATACGCATTCGCGGTCCAGCGCAGCGCGAGTGTAGTCGCTGCGCCGCCGTGATAGAAAGCGCTCGGGATTGGATTTGTTTTTGATTTATTTCATAAAATGTCGTCTTATAAATTTTATATTGTGCAGACTGGCATCGTGCGTATTGTGTATCGTGACGTCATCACCAGATTCGCGGGCCGTGGCCGTTTTCAATTTCCGTTGTTTTAAACTTCAATAACTTTGTCAGTTTTTGACGGATTTGAGTTATTCAAAAAGAAATATAGTATACTCAGAAATGTATACTGCTTTTAATCTGATATATTAAATTTGAATATCTTGTAGTAAGATTGTTCTCCATTGCCTAAATTCCACTTTAGTTTGGCATAGCTGGGTAAATTTGCAATGCAAACTGGAATTTAGCCAGAATTTAGCTCGTTTAGCAGACATCCTTAATTTAACTATATTATTTGTTTACTTTAATTCAAGTGTTGTAAAAACGTGAATTGTTTGTAATAAAACAATATAAAATTTGTAAATTGTGACACAAAGGAAAAAATTTGTCAATTGTTAACAATTTGCAAACTACGAAATTCAAAAGACTTACAACATCTCTGTGGAAAATTTTAGCGACAACGATTAAGAGTCTTCTTTTGTGGAATAACTAAGGAAATATTTCATCAGTAAAGTTGATTTCTTGTGAATTTTTTTATTTTTGTTTTTAATATGATGTAATATGTGATTTAATATAACAATAAATTAATATGCATGATCTGATCGAGATCGGGTTTTTGATTTCTTGCTTTAAGGGAAGAAATTTTGCAAAATACGAAATTGAAGGAACTTATCGCTTAAACCATCTCTTTTAAATGAATGCTCATAATGTTATTAGTAAATAAATAGTTAAATTTTCTAGTTGAGATCTCAATGGGTTTAGGGACAAGATTATAATTTTTCAAGGATTGTACTTTTCTCCTTCTGATATCTTTCTGGTAATTAATTCCAGAGCTATGATTTTTTTAATACAAAGCAGACCAAAAATCGGGGAATTTTAAAGACTTCAAAGTCCTTAAATTCAGGCGCCGCATAGCAAAAAAAAAAATAACTGTATTCTTATCTCATATCTAATTAATTTTCATCAAAAGAAGAACGATATTGGTTATGGTTGAGTTAGGAAATTTCGAATTTTGATCGATTGATAATTCAACAAGTATAAATAATATACAAAACAGAGTTTATAGATTATGATAAATTTAGAACACGACGACCGGATACGACAAGAAAGCCAGCAAATCTAATATTAGTAATAAACAAACTAAACGTGCTCTATATGAACGGAGAATTATAAATGGATAGAAAAATCAAAGAAAAGAAGGTTTTGTAAAATATATTTTAAAGTTATTGCAAATAATCATTCGAAGTCTCATAAATGTGCCAAAATAGCTCTAAAAAACCAGCTACAAATAAATAATGTTGATAAGGTTAAAGAATTTCAATCCAAGAAAAAAAATCAAGATTGTTAAAATTAAAATTATTATCGTCTTCCTTATTTTAGGAGCTCTTGTAGATTTAGTTAAAAGTATTGCAGCTAATTCAAATATTGTAAAAGATTTATAATACAGAAAAACTAAAGCGATTGAAGTTGTCAGTACAATTTTGCATGATGATTGTATTAAAATACTTAAAACTATTTTGAAAATTCAAAAAAATTCAATAATTAAATAATTAAATTTATGTATTTTATTAGTAGATACACAAGAATAGGTTTTCATGACATAATCTTTTTACTTAATGCAGGTATGGTTACCTGAAACAAAGCTCCTAATTAATTAATGTTTTAAATCAACAGCTGCTATTAACTATAAATTTAAAAGTTAAAAAAATATTTTTGCTGGAAAAAGAAAATTTGTGGGAAACTCTAAAATAAAACCAGTTGTTTCTGCTTATATAAAAAAAAATATATGGTTATACAATAATAACTGTAATAAGCACAAATATGTGATAAGTATAAACGATAAATTATTAAATTTATCTTTCTGAAATACGAATTTTTTACTTGAAGTTCTTCTCCTCAATCATCAGAAAATTACTACAGGGTATATGTTTGTCATTGAAATTTTTCAGAAAATTCCTACTTTTAACAAAAATCGAAACACCACTCAAAGCCTTTAGTTCGTTTACTAATCTGACAGAAGATGATGCATTATGTGCAATGAGCAACGATTAAAAATCAATCAGTCCCTAAGCTTGTTCTATGAAAACACCGTGTAAATTTTCCCCAACTATTTTCCCGGGGCTTTGTGCACTCATCGAACAAGTTTTTACACCGAGTAAATCTAGTGTAATGACATTCCTCTGAGAATTCTCCTGAGTGTAATTAATTGTAAAAAGTTATTTATAAAATGGGTGAATACAAATAAAATATGCTCTAGCTATTTATCTATTTCTTTTTTTTTTAATTTTTGCTTATTTTTGCTCAAGAAATAATTTATATGCCCCAATCAGTAACATATTGCAAATGACAGTTCTCAAGTGACAAATGTCAAACCAATACCCCAAGAAAATATTAGTGTAAGCTCGAGGTAGCCCAGGTTTTTCAAAAAACAAAATTGTCAAGCCCGGTGTAGCCCTAGGTTTACCCGGGGTTTTCATCGAACAGACCTAATATAAAACAAGTAAAAAAGCTAGAATTGGTCTAAGACCAATTCTTATGATACCCTAGATGAATGCCCGTATTAAATTTCGTATGGTCACCGATCTATTCAAGTATTGATTTTGAAGTTGTTTTTCGCATATATTTCTAGAACAGTTTGTCGCAGAGAAAAAATGGTAATAACCAATTTTATAGGATTTCGTATTCTGCAGAAGTTTTTAGTACAATAAAAATGTCTTGGACTGATCGTGTTCAAAGTATACGTAAAAAACCGAAATTTTTATATGGTAACACCAAGAAGGAGTTACCTGATTTAGTCCAATTTTGATAATTTTATTTGCTAATATAGTAAAAACATCATTTACGAAATTTCAGCTCTCTACGTCGATGCGTTCTCAGGCAGTGTCCAAATATATAGCGTAAAACGAAATTTTTATATGGCAACCCACGAAGGAGTTGCCCGATTTGTCTCATTTTCGAACTTAATTTTACTTTTTTTTTAAAGTCCGTGTACAAAATTTCAGCTCTTTAAGTATACGCGTTCTCGAGTTATCGTGCGCACAGACTGACGGATGCACGGACGGACGGACGGGCAGACGGACGGACGGACGGACGGACGGACGGACGGACGGGCAGACGGACGGACGGACGGGCAGACGGACGGACGGACGGGCAGACGGACGGACGGACGGGCAGACGGACGGACGGACGGGCAGACGGACGGACGGACGGACGGACATGCAAAAATCGAAATAATTTTTAATATTATGAATGGGTGTCCAATCCATTTTGCTCTACCATCATTATTTCGAGGTGTTACAAACGGAATGACAAACTTAGTATACCCCTATAGATTTCATCTAGGGTATAAAAATCAACGATGCCTCGAGCGGCGAACGTATCCTAACAAAAGAAATCTCTTCAACAACTGTCCATACACCCTTATATCGCTAGTGTGTAGAAAGCAACAGTGAGCCACTCCCTTTCTTATAAAATTTGCATTAATTTTTATACCCTAGATGAAATCTATAGGATATATTAAGTTTGTCATTCCGCATAATATTAAAAGTTATTTTAATTTTTGCATGTTGGTCCGTCCACACGATAACTCGAGAACGCGTTTACCTAGAGGGCTGAAATTTGGCATACGGCCTTTCTAGAAAAAAAGAAAATTTAAGTTCGAAAATGAGCCGAATCGGGCAACGCTTTCGTAGGGTTACCATACAAAAATCTCGTTTTTCTCTATGTATTGCCTGAGAACGCGTCGACGTAGAGAGCTGAAATTTGGTACGTTTGGTGTTGGCTTGGTGTTTTTAAAGCAATAGTAAATAAAATTAATAAAAGGACTAAATCGGGCAACCTTTTATTGGGGTTGCTATATAAAAATTTACTGAAAAGTTCTTCATTATGTGAAATCCAATGAAATTGGTTATAGCCATTTTTATTGTCCGACGAATCGTTTTAAAAATATATGCAAAAACCCACTTCAAAAACAGTGCTTGCACAGAGAGGTGACAATACATTATTACGTACAGGCATTCCTCACCAGCAAAGACCGTAACTCTCATGGAGCCCGTATTTCCCAGGCAGATAAGCCTTTGCAAATGCTACAGCTGGTAGATTCATCGCACTACAGTGCGGTCAACACCATGTGGACGAGCTGCCTGGACGAAATGTCGTGTAATGTATGTATAGGAAAGCACGGTACAGAGAAAACAACCCAGTAGGAAATCTTTTCCTTACTTCATTAATGAAGTAATGAACATATGTACACTAATATACATTCCCAACACCAGTGAATTTTAACACAGAGATGTCATTGGAAATTCATGCCTTACTCTTTGACACTTTGGTCTTTGATTATATCATTGAAGTGAATGTGGGGATAAAAGTAAGGGGCAATTTAAGCATTACCAAGCCATTCATGAATTCTTTGAAGAACAAATATTAACTAATTTCGTCCATGAACTAATATATTTAAAAGAATAGAAGTCGCTTTTTTATATATATTTAT
Source organism: Dioctria rufipes (assembly GCA_963924295.1). Taxonomy (NCBI): domain Eukaryota; kingdom Metazoa; phylum Arthropoda; class Insecta; order Diptera; family Asilidae; genus Dioctria; species Dioctria rufipes. Next base: position 319,837,437 of record OZ002740.1, on the reverse strand, counting down.
TACTCTAAATTCGAAATTTACAGAAAAAAGTCCAGTCTTTTTCCACATAAGAAGAGAACAGATTTAAAAATTATGTTATAAAGATGAATAATACTTATATATAATTCAAATTAATGTTTGGTTTAATTCATTGTAATTCATGAAATAAAATCAAATAGAATTTAAAAATTATAATAAAATAATTATTGTGCACGAAAACTAAACACATACACTACACACTTGAATTAATGCAACTCAAAATTAGAATAATCACACCGACAACTGATTGACTATGCCAGCTTCACTCCGAAACAAATAAAAATGAACAAAACATTTCTTCTTATTTTCAAATGAGTCATCATTTTCATTCTGTTTAAGCAAACGTGCTTACATTACAATACCGTCTGCATTACCATGTCATCGATGAAATAGACGTGTAGTATTCTTAGATGAAATAACCCATTACCGTGTTCACTAATCCCTCGATTTCCTACTGGGAATCTCTCTGTCTTTTCAATAGATATGTTTATGTCGTAGATGCTTGATGTAACTCAGCACTTCATGAAAAGTCTAGGCACTTTATGAAATGTATGCAGATAGTGTAACAGTCTGCGCTTAATGTCTTTTTACATGAATTGTCTGAAATTTTTAGTCAGTTAATGGCGAGCTAAGTTCGTGTGTGTTCGAGTCTCGTGTGCGTGTATGTATGGCTGGCTTGCAGGTCTGGGCACGACCTCCCCCTTCACCGTTCATCTCCCTGTCCTGGCATTTGGTTATATATAATTTTACGAAAATTCTTTGCTTTGACGATCAGCCGCCACTCACTAATGGCGAGTGGCGGACGGCGGGTCGTCAAAGCAGTTCTCTTTGGAAAATAGTATGTAAGATGGCGGATACGTAACCCCCGCAAGATACAAGCCACGAACAAAGTCGAAAAAAGAGAAGAGCGAGCCGGTCAGCAGGCGACTTCCACAGTCTTCTTGCCTTGTCTTACTGAAGGAGTTTTTCATATAAAAGTTGCTTGTATTTTGTTCAAACGTTATAACTTCCGTAAATTTTTCTACATGCTATCTTTTTTTTAAACTATTATAAAGAAAACATATTTGGCTGCAATTTGTTTTAACTTCATTTTGCTGTGGGAGCGACAGTTTTGGGCTTTAGGACGTGTTCAAGATGAAATTTTAGTTTTTCCTCCATGACGAGTATACAAAAAGCAGTGAGAGTGAGCTCTTACTGCATGCTGTATCCGGCACGTTAATGCCTTTTAATGTGTCGGTGCCTTCGGCGACTTCATGGCTTGTATTATATTCCGGGGGTTACGACCCGGCACGTTAAGGCCTTTTAATGTGTCGGTGCCTTCGGCGACTTCATGGCTTGTATTATATTCCGGGGGTTACGGCGGATAGGATAGGAATTGGTAGTCGACAAACAGTCACACAGTAAAGTAAAACTTGAAACTATGTGCATGGCTGCCATCGGCGTGTGTATATGTGCAGCTATTCTCTCAGTCTCAAATCTTTACTTCTTCCCCCCCCCCCCCCCGCCTGTTACCATCGGACGGCATCGCCAAATAAGCATACAACTTCTGCAATTTGTCACTTAGATAATATCTAAACAAATTTTGATGATCTCTTGAATATAAAAGTAGTTAGAAAATCAAATTCAAGTTCATTCACAAATCGTTGCCCCCTATGTAAATAAATCTAATCTTCATCTAAACTTAACCAATTTGCTCTTCACTTCAAGGCCAGTTCATTTTACTAAAGTCTTCGGGCTCACCGCAAATTCCTCAATTATTTATGTTCTCCCCACGAAACAAGACTATCTTGGCAAGAAATCGTTCATGCATTATTTATTAGGGCGCATTTCCCTTTTTCGTCGAACATATTTAGTTCCAGCCAACGTAAAACACGCAGATAGAATGCTGCGCAAGAATAATTTCCATCAGTTACTACAGAACTCAGACGAGCAGTGTTGAAATGACTCGTCTTCATAAAGCGGAAAGAAGAGCTCTAGAGAAACTGATCATTATGATGGCCACATAATTTCGCATCGTTTATCGATTTAATGATGCTCTTCTATGCTTATAGTACTACTCCAGATTGAGCCAGAAGACATTTCCAGCATCATGCTTCTGCTGGTGTTGCTGTTCCTGCTGTACATCAAATCGTCAGGGAATAGATCATGCTAAATATGTAATCTTAGGACAGACGATATGCGAGTTATCCTACTAACACACAAATGGCTGTCGTTAAATATCGGCAAAGAAATCATGTTCCACTCCACACACAATGATCCCTAGAAAATTACAAAGCACGTTCACATGACCGTGATCTTTTTGTTGCGTCCGTTTTTTTGATTGAAGGGTTTTCATCTGATTACATATTTTTGTAGTATGCTGCGTTATTTCTACGTAAGCTGAAGGAGAATTCCATCGAAATGACTTTGTCTAGAAAAGTATTTCAGGTTAGCCTTGGTCTTGCTTTATTGGTCAGAATAGAAGTTTGCTTGTATATCTACTAAAAAAGAGACAAATCTTTGGAGCTATTTATAGAAAATAAATTGCTTTTGCGAGAGGACACTGACTTCGGATTAAATTTTAAACAGGTGCACTTGGCTATGTACCTACATCCAATTTTCACAGAATTTTTAATTTTTTTTAATAACTACTGTGGAATGGTGATAAAAGATTGGTTATATAGAGATGCCATCCTTCTTTGTAAATATGTTGGTAAGGATGTATTTATATAAATTGTCAGGTATTACTTATCATTATGTTCCTGTTTTCATTTTTGTATATGTAGTTCATCCCACAACTTACCCTGGTAGAAATTGCTCACAGTTTTACCAAGTATCCTGCAACGCGAGCATTGTCGTAATTTGAGTGGTGGCAGGGGGGGGGGCAGGCCCCCCAACTTTCACACATAGGCTTTAACAAATATTTTACTTGCGAAGTATACCATCTCATGGGTATTCCCAGCTATTGACCGACATCTTTATCCATTGCTAATATAATACATAGAGCCAATGAAATTGCAAAAAACCATAATTCTCAGACCAATTCTAGCTTTTTCACTTATTAATATCTAATCTTCTTACGTGAAATCTTAACTCCGCCCCCAAGAAAACAAAACGACTAGATCAAAACTTGTAATCCACTGCAAATGCAGGTACGTGTGTGCAGTCGGGGCTATTTTAATAAGATAAACTTTTGAGATAGGACCGTCTTTGTCGAGGTTCCGATGTTAGAGACCAGAGGATTGCTCGTTGGACCAAAAATACACGAAACCAAATAGCACCATCTCTTTTACGTGAGACCATACTTGCCCACTGAACTGTAACGATTGGGAACGAGAAATTGCTTAAACTTTGACGGTATTTCTAGAACTGACAACATGGTAATCAAAACTTTCCTACCAAAATAGCCTTGTGAAAAACACTTCCTTCGGCTAATAATTAAAATTTAACAATGCAAAAAGTTTCAAATCCCACTAACATGCATATAAATAAATTCCCAAATAATTTAAATATAGCGCCAGTTTACGACAGTTTGTAGCATTGACAGTGACAGTATACTTTCTGAAATCAAAACTAGTGCCACATGAAACAGGAGATTAGTCAGTCCATTTATACAGGGTGTCCCGGAAGTCGACGTCCAACCGGAATCGGGTGGGCCAAATCATAATAGTTACCAGAAAAATATAAAAAAAATCTAAGTCATGTATTTTTTAAATTATAGACATTACTTTTTTTCGAGAAAATGTACACCCTGTGACGGATATTTGTTCCTGTTGCTAAAAATCTTTACTTTTTTTCAATTTTATTTTTCTTATGTAACCTGTTGCTTTAAATTCTAAGCCAACTGCTCCAGCTTGGAAGAAAATGTCACATTTTGCCGAACCAAGAATAGAAAATTAATACTTCGCGCAACTTTAACTGACTGTACCTACTGAAAAAAACAAATGTACTACGCCAGTTTGGCAAGTAACTTTAAAAGTTGACGCATTTAATAAAGATTCTAAAATGGTATAGCACTTGCTACATTATTTCTTAGATTACGAGAGAAAAACGTGTTTCTTCTTCTTTTTACTTACTAAAAATGATTCTACTGTACCCAAAGCTTGCCGTAAGACCGTAACTTTAAGATTCTAGTTTGAGTGAGACGGAGAGTCATTCCATGAAGTATGAGTGAGACAGATAGTGACGCATTCGAGTCAGAGATGCTAACTTTTTGTTAAATTTAGGACACATTTTCCTTAAGTTTAAAATTAAACACCAATTATTTGGATGCATTGCCCATAAATGAAGTGTATATTGACATATTCGTGATGGCACTACACAACCGCACGATAGTCCAGGAGAAAGCAATGGTCGTCATAAAGAGATTGAATCTGTCCAAATCCAAATTACAAGCAAACAAGTCCAATAAACAAAGCTAAAAGTCGTAAGAACGAAATAACACCACCGAATACGAAAAGATGCATAGTAAACGAAAGAGCGTAACGTATTGATCTGTATTGCGTGTGTCATGCCAATACTCAAAAAGTGGCGTAACTATCTGTCTCTCATAAATGACTTTCTCCGTATCTGACTCATTAGCGTCACTATCTGTTTCACTCACACTTCATGGAACGACTCTCCGTCTCACTCAAACTAGAATCTTAAAGTTACGGTCTTACGGCAAGCTTTGGGTACTCTAGAATCATTTTTAGTAGGTGAAAAGAAATTTTTCGAAACTAGTGGGTTTTTTGAAGAAACAAATTTTTTTCCGTATTCTAAGAAATATTGTAGCAAGTGTTATACCATTTTGGAGTCCTTATTAAATGCGTCAACTTTTAAAGTTACTTGCCAGACTGGCGTAGTACATTTTTTTTTCATTACAGTCAGTTAAAGTTGGGTGAATATTAGTTTTCTATTCTTGGTTCGGCAAAATGTGACATATTCTTCCAAGCTGGAACAGTTGGCTTAGAATTTAAAGCAACAGGTTACATAAGCACTATTGGGAGTTACATAAGAAAAATAAAATTGAAAAAAAGTAAAGATTTGTAGCAGCAGGAGCTAAAAAAATTATCATAGGGTATATATTTTCTCGAAAAAAAAAGAAATGCATGTAATTTAAAATGTACATGACTTAGATTTTTTTTATATTTTTCTGGTAACTATTATGATTTGGTCTATGACCCGATTCCGGATGTATATGCCATATACCAGTGTGTTAAACTGAGAAAAGTTTGGTTTGAATGACACCTGCAGTTTGCACCGTAAACTATTATTCTATTAAAAAATGACTTTTTGTAAATGAATTATATTTAAAAAATGACACATCATCCACACCGCTTAACCCATATATTTCTAGTATTCCATTATTGGATCGGTTAAATTTGAATTTTTTATTATTTTTACATGACGCACCCAATATATCTTTTTGTATTCTGTCAACACTAAAGTTATTTGGTGTCAGATTCGACTTTCATTATTTGACATTCGTAGCACATTCTCACTTTAAGAGGTCTTGTTTTTGGTAATTTCCCATGAAAAAATGGGTCTACGTACAATGTAATAATTTTTTAATTACAATATGAAATTTTCCACTGTTTTATGTTATTTTATCCATTGTAGCTTGAATTATACTTTTATGTTAGAATATATTGAAAACAAAGTTTTTTTATTATTGGAACAGTGGGATTATATACTTAGGTATGAAAAATCTTAAAAGGGAAGTAATGAATTTTACTTGATTATTTCATTTCTTTTATTCAGATTTACGGTAAATGACATTATTACGCATTTAGAAGAAGAAGACGATGTACTAGCTGGGTATATATACATAACACCTCCGGATGAATATATTGGTGATGAACAATCTGGTAATATAAATAATTTTGCAAGGTACCAGCTCTTAGCAGAGGCTGAATTTCGTGCAATGGTATCAACTAAACAAGGACTAAGAGTAGTAGATGACTTTCCGGATCATTCCCTCGTAGATGAACCTATAGCTAGCACGTTAGCAGTGAGAACTGTAGATGTTCCTGAAAAACCGGAAAAAGAATCTGATCCACCTAGTTTTCTAGAAGATCTCAATAATCCGGTTAAATTTTTTGAACTCTTTTTCGATGAAGAAGTTTTTGAACTTCCGCGTTCAAGAACTGAAAAAAAACGCAATTTAGAAGTGCAATCATAGCTTTAGAATTCAGAATTCAGAAATTAGATCAAGCTATATGCACGAAGCTGATATAATAGTGGTGCCCTGGCTAATGCCCAATATTTATTTCAAGTGCAAGTACCAGTACCCCAGTACCAGGACCTGAACTTAAAATCTTTTAAGTACAGGAACTAGTCCCGGTACTGGTACTTAAAAATTGTCAAGTACAAGTCTCGATACTGGTACTTAGAAATTTAGTACAAATCATTATACTGGTACTGATACTTATTATAAGTCCCACATATCAGCTTTTAAGTACCTTATATAAGTACCTAAGTCCACCAAGTACACACTTCTTGTTAATCATTTATGTATGCTTTCTAATAACATAGGTCCAAGAGCTTTCGGTAAGTCGAATCAGAAATTTTGAAAAATCTATAGCCAGCGAAATATCATAAAATATGTTGCAAAATTATACGAAATGAAACAGAATCGTATAACCTTTTGCTGTCTCAAATGTCACATCAGATAATGGTTGCTTATGTAAAACCCAGTATCCACATATGTACACGAGAAATCTCTAGGCTAATGATCTTTCCCATATAACCACCAAAGAAACATCCTCATAAAACGGACCAGCAAAAATGAAATAACGTAATTCTAAAAATTAAAAAAATTAAAATGTTCCTGTATTAAGTGACTCATAGAATGATTGGTTGCTTTTCTCGTCCTGAATGAATCTGTATTAAAATGCCAAATATATACAATAAATTCACGAATTCAAATTAAAATCGTTTTGCCTAAATCTGAAAAAAATTCAAGGCCCATTCCATTACCATTTGCAGTCCGAAAAAAGCAACGACATATTTAAACTAAATCATTCGATTCGAGAGAAAGAACGACATAGATTGAAACAAATTCATTTTGAACAAGAAAAGGAAGGCAGCAAAGGAAGTAGAAGAAATTGAGATGTGTAAAAGAAAATTTATAGTTAATTAACGGTTGTTAAGTATTTTCATAATTAAAGTTTTATTGACTTTAGATCTCTGACTAAAGACTTGCTTCTATATCGAGAAGCAAGAAAAAATGTGATCAGATAGAAAACCATAAAAATTTTAATGGAGCATCTAGCGATGAATTTAATAACAATAAGACATGCCCAAATGATGCAGGGGGTAAGTAGTTAAACTTCACTAACCAGTTCTTTTTGAAGTTTCTTAATTAGAGATTTGCTTCATCAAAGTTAGATTAATGGCTTCAATGTGCTTATGTAAAAAAAATATACTACAGCAACTTTTTTAGATAAATTATTACATTTTATTCGGTCTTTTTGTATGCCCCAACGTTTTGAATACTACAGCTCAGTAATTATGAGAAAATCTTGTATCGGATCAGATCCTTTATATGATTATTTTATTACGAAAAAAGCCTCAATATGTAGGAGCCTATAATGTAAAAGGCAACTGGTTATTAGCATTTATGAAATTATATTCATTTGTCAGTCTTATTGTTCCATGATTCATTTCATTAAATATCACAAAACGAAAGAATACCAGTGATAAACATGAAAATAAAATTGCAAACAAATGAAATGATACAAGTGGTGCAATATCATTTTTAACAAAAGGTGAGTAAGAAATCAGCAATTATTGGTATACGGCAAGAACATATATCAATTCTACAATAATTAACTAAATAAACAATGTTGTATAAACAAACAAGAAATAAGTTTAACTGCGATATAACTGGTGCGTGTAAATATTTTTTGATAATATTTATCTCTTCATGCTAATGACATGACAATTTGAAGGCTATGGAATATTTACACCAATTTTTTTTTTTTTCGGATCGGATATTAATAGAAAAAAAGCCAAAAATTTGGATATTAATAGAAAAAGAGCCAAAATATTTGGAAAAATTTGATGTTGTTAAGAAATAATTAATTTGTTAGATGCCACAATACTCATTCAATCAATATATTCTGCCGAAAGTTCAAATATTGAGAATAATAATTATTTAATGCACAGTGATGCCAACCAGACGCTTGTAAAAATCCCTGGGTTTCGATAGAAAATATCCCTACAATTCCCTAAATAATTGGCTTAAATCTAAAATAAAAAAAAACGCAGTATAATTTTGTGTTTTCATAAATAAATTTTATTTATTTGTTTACTTATTTATTATTTACAAGTAACATAGAATACATCTGCAAAGATAAAATAATCAATCTCCTATGAGTTTGATGCAGTACAATGGCAAAACTTATAAAATATGGACATTTTAGAATTTTGGAACTTTTTGTATAATATGTAAACGCTTTGCTAGAGGGACTTAAAATTTAAAAGACAAATAAGAGAAATAAAATAGGATCACAAAGTAACAATTTTTCCAATATTTTTACAGTAAAGATTCGAGAATTAGAGAAGATATTCTTTAATAAGGGTGACAAATGATCAACAATTGATAAAGTTTGCCAAATTTTTTTCTGCTTCAGCGACTTGTACATTATATTTAGGCGAAACAGAAAAATTATAGATATCTGATGCATTTTAATAGCAGCATATCTCTGCAATTTGCTCTTACCACAAATTTAACGAAACATAACCTTGAAATGGATTTTTATAAAAAGTAAAAGTTAAGCATTTGAATTCTGGATCATAAAGCCATTTTTCTTGAAACTTTGCTTTTCGCAAAGATCATTTCTAGATTTTCGTTTCTTTTGTGGTGTATCTTGCTGTCGTACTGAATTTGAAGCAGTAGAAATGGAGAGCTTTTTTTTTCCACAACACCATTAAGAAAAATATATCTGAATACGAACAATCTGAACTATGGCATTTTTCCAAACTGGAAATTTTCATTATACAACAGAAGAGTACAGTGGAGATGGGTATTAAAAGCAAATGTGTGTGACATTGACATGAAAAACTGTCTAAAAACTTCCGCGTATGGGCTATGACATTCTGGCTAGTGTTTCTTCAATTTTCAGTCGTTATCTATAGCTTTGAGCAAATAAATTATTAGAAACTTTTAGTGCACAAAATTTTCCTAGATATCGTCACTTTTGAAACTTTAATACCTAAATCCATAAAACGGAATATTAATCTAGGGATAAAATGCCTAAGTTGGAATCACTGGTCCAGAATAATATCTCAGAATAGGATTAGGAATATAAGTATGTTCTCATACACTCCCTTTTTTTTCGAACTACTCTATTTCTGTTTTCATTGTCTTCTTTCCGTTTTGTCACTTCTCCTTGTGTGCCCGTATAAAATTTCGTATGGTCACCGATATATGCAAGCTTGATTCTTGATGTGGTTTTTCGCATATATTTCTAGAACGGTTCGTCGGACAGAAAAAATGAAAAAATGAAAAAATGGTTCGTAAATTGGTATTTTATAGGATTTCGTAATCTGCAGAAGTTTTTAGTCTTGGACTGATCGTTTTCAAAGTATACGTAAAAAACCTAAATTTTTATATGGCAACACCAAGAAGGAGCTTCCCGATTTAGTCCATTTTCGACATTTTATTTGCTAATGTAGTAAAAACATCATGTACGAAATTTTAGCTCTCTACATCGACGTGTTCTCAGGCAGTGTCCAAATATATAGCGGAAAGCGAAATTTTTATATGGCAACCCCACGAAGGAGTTACCCGATTTGTCTCATTTTCGAACCTAGTTTTTTTTTTTTTTAAAGTCCGTGCACAAAATTTCAGCTCTCTAAGTATACGCGTTCTCGAGTTATCGTGCGCACGGACGGACGGACGGACGGACGGACATGCTAAAATCGAAATAACTTTTAATATTATGCGTGGGTATCCAATCCATTTTGCTCTACCATCATTATTTCGAGGTGTTACAAACGGAATAACAAACTTAGTATACCCCTATGAAGGGTATAAAAATGAGTTGGACACCCAAGCATAATATTAAAAGTTATTTTGATTTTTGCATGTCCGTCTTTCCGTCCGTCCATTCGTCTACACGATAACTCGAGAACTTAGAGTGCTGGTAAATTTATGTTCGAAAATGGGACCATTCGGCCAACTCCTTCGTAGGGTGTTGCGATATAAAAATTTCATTTTGCACTGCATAGTATTTAGGCACTATCTGAGAATGCATAGATGTAAAAAGCTGAAATTGTGTACATGATGTTTTCGTAGTAATAGTAAAACAAATTTCAAAAATAGACGTTGCCATACAAAACTTTAGTTTTTCACTATATATTTAAACACTGCATGGGTACGAGTCGACGAGTGGGACTCAAATTTTGTAAACCGCGTTTCCATAAAAATTGTAAATAGAAGTTCAAAAATGGACTAAATCGGGCAACCCTTTCTTTATGCTGCCATAAAAAATTTAGGTCTTTTACTTATACTGCCAAAACAATCAGTCCTAGACTTTTTTTTACTGAAAAGCTCTTCAGAATATAAAATCCTATGAAATTGGTTGTATCCGTTTTTACTGTCTGAGGAACCATTTTAGAAATAGATGCCAATTCGAGCTTTGTTACTTGTTTTTTTTTTTAAATATTACATGTAATGAAATACAATATTTCGTACCTTTATGATATCTTAGTTACGCTCCTATATGATATTATTTTAAATCTTTTGTATTTTTTTTTTCTCGATTTACACGAGATTTTTCAGGAACCTATCCTCGAGTAAATCGAGGAATCACAAAGAGCACTACACTTCTTGACTTCAATATGGCAGACCGTGGTTCATATTAGCAAAAATCGTATAAACTTAAAAGTACACAATCAGGTACCAGAATTTCCCTTGAGCTTGGGACCTAATATTGGGGCCCAGAACATACTCCGGCAATATTATACATATACGATCACGTGCTATGTTGCAACCAAGAATGATGTGATACAATGAATTGTCTAAAATGAAGAACTGTATAAAAACTGTATTAAGGAGTTGTAGAAAAGAAATCAGTTTAAAGGAAATGAACAGAAGATCGACGAGGTTTTGTAAATGAAAATATTAAATAATGTGAAAACGTAAAATAATATATATATATATAATGATATTCAATGATAAAGCAACACCCGATGGTTGACTTTAATGTTGCGCTACCTACCTAAGTCAATAAGCGTGGACAAGACGTGCCTGAAAGTCTTATACGCTCGAACACATTATCTTGCACTAACTTGTCCATGCTTATTGACTTGCCTAGTTTTTCATCTTGTACGAACTTGTGCGCGCTTAACGACTTGTTGAGTTTCTTAAAAGTACAACAATGATACTTCCTATTAAAATATTAGTCATTCTTATAACAAGTTGGTACACGTAACACAACTTATACAGTATCTTTCAAAGTTTCAAATAAGAGCTTGTATTAATTAATAGGGGTCGATTTTTAGACCTCGTCGATCTCCAAAATTAGTTTTCGATGTCGACCCCTGCGATATCGATATCGACCACTTTGGGAATCCCTGCTCTAGATGAAAACATATGATATACTAAGTTTGTCATTCCGTTCTAGGTTCATGGACATATGGATATCTAGAGTAATGAAGCAGCTGATGAGCTATGTGAAAAAGGTTCTCAATTGGATAACTCTGCAATACTATCATTTATTTGAGGATCCCATTCGAAATTTTAAAAAGAGTGATTACTAGGTAAACATGTGAAAAATCAAGTCTCCTGTGGTTCAATAGAGACACCCAGATTTTTATAAAATTTCTTCTGTCTGTTAGATTTTGTATGGAACATACTTTTACCAGATTATTATACAATTTTCTTCTGCTTATTAGATTTTTTTTATAGAACATAATCTTACCAAATTCTTATAGACTTTCATTTTGTTGCCATCTAGAACATCGCATTCTTTCATCAAAGCTTTAAATTTAACCCCCTCTCAACCTGATAAGAAAATACTCTAATATCGCAGCAGCTTCACATGATCTATTTTCAGATATATATTCACCCAGCCCAGCTAAACACATGATAACCCCTGACAGCCAGAGCATATAAAACAAAAAACTGATATCACCAAGTTCCAAGTTGGCAAGTAAACGATAGCATATTATCGCTAAAGCTCTCATCCACCAAGTATACAGACCAGCCCAACACAAGCATGATAATCCCAGGCAGGCATAGCATATAAATCAAACAACTGATAACACAGCTCCAAGCTGGCATGTAAACGATCATGTCTACCTCAAGCATGTATGTTAGAGCGAGGCAGATGTTGTGTGTTAGAGCGAGATGGTTGAAAGGTATGGTATTCACTGAAACTTCCTACTAGATTATACGCACCCACCGCACATAAAAGAAACTTCAAGCATCACCAAACTTAATTTATTCTCAAAATATTTGTTAATCCCAGACCCGAAAAATATAACGAATTGTAAACAAAACCTGTGGAATTCCTCATTGACCAATATGAATAAGATAATTTCAAGCTATCATAACCACCTCAAGTATGAACACAGATTAATGTTACAGCGACACAGATGTGTTTGATAGAGTCAGATGGTTGAAAAGTATGGTATTCACTAAAGCTTCCTACTATATTATGCACACCCACCACCCATAAAATAAACTTCGAGCACCACTAAACTTAACCCAATCTCAACCGCCACAATATTGGCTAAAGGTAATATCAAATTACTTGCTAAGCCATGTCATTACACCTGACAACCAAAAATTATTCTTTTACTGCTCCCATATAATTTCCATTACTTAATATCATAGCACTATCTTCTATCATCAAAGCTTTTAATTTAACCCAGTCTCAACCTAAAGCCAACATGTATATACTCATAGCATATAAAGCAAACAACTGATAATACCAAGCTCCAAGCAGGCCAGTATATGATCAAATCCGCCTAATGCATATGTATTAGAGAGAGACAGATGATGTGTTAAAGCGAGATAATTGCAAAAGTAAATTTGGACTTCCGTAAGAAATGTCATGAGATTTTTGATGTCGAACTCTCATCGCCTAACCAGAAAAGGATCACTTTGCGAAAAAGTTACTCTAGAAAGATTTCGTATTGCAACACTGGTTTTTACTTCACCCATACGACTTTCACTACTCATCTAAGTCCACATATCATACTACGTTAATATCATAGCAATATCTTCCTACAAAGGTGTGGCTACGCATACCACTTTCGGACTACGTTAAAAAGCTATTCTAGAAAGATTTCAAGTGGCAACATTGACCATGCCATTACACCTGATCATAAAAACAATTGTTAATAAGGCTTTCTTTTACTGCACCCATACAACTACCACTGCTTATCTAAGATATTCCTCAAATCAACATATCATACTACCACCTTCTTTTCTTAAACCCTTAAAATCTTCTCAATATTACAATAGCATTAGTCTTCGATTCAACATTTTTTTAAGAAATTCAGTTATATTTAAGCTTTGGATCATGAAGCCGTGAGAATACTTTGCTCCATTCAAATAAAAACATATACCTCCAATCCATTGTACAACATACATCGATTCAATCCCTCATACCAAAACCCCGAGAATACTTCCCAAGCCATGAAACAGAAATCTATTATGTGCATTGAGAGTTCGCTATCTAAAATGTTCTATATTGATACTTATAGAAAACTGCCAAACATTAAATTTATTTATGCTATAGAGCCTAACTTACTGTCCATACAGGAAAATAGTCTTCTAGTAATTTACAGCTTAGTTCCTTACCTTCCCAAAGGCTACACTTACTAAGGTGCGTTTCATATTTATAACGCCACTAAAAAATTTAAGATTTCTGGAAAACCATTTGTTCTAGCGGAACACAATATTTGGCGAAAATGATGAAATTCACGAGGAAAAAAAACTTACTCACAAATTGTAATCACACCACTTTATTCATCGGTTCTTGAAAGGAAATAGCGCTTTTTTATTATTTCATAATTATAACGCCACGTACATTTTCGATAAAAGTAACAATTTTATTTCTCCAAAAACAATAATAAGATACAGTAACATAAAATTCATTAATCAAGAGCTCCTCCTTGCTTCAAATTGTATTAAAAATTCTGGTTTTCATGCTACTAAAGAGGTTTTTAATCAAACTCAAATCAATAGCATTCCATTCTTCCAAAATTGCCCGTTTTAAGTCTTCAACGGAGTTCTATTGTCGATTTTCCTTGTACACCCGGCGAACTAAAACTCCCCAGAGATTCTCAATTGGATTGAGGTCAGGAGAGCATGCTGGCCACTCCAAAACCTCAATCGAATTAGAAGAGAACCAGGACCTGGTTTCGCGACTAACATGGACACGAGCATTGTCCTGTTGGAAAATCCACTGTGTTGCAGGATTTTGCCGAATGAAAGGGACTAAACTCATCTGGAGTACATCCGTGTAATCTTTGCTTTTCATTCTTGATGAAGTGAATTGCACTTCTAAGCAGCCGGACACAGAAATCGCACCCCAAATCATCACGCTTCCGTGAAACTTCCGGGAAACTTTAAGTACTTAGTTAAAATTAAAATTAAAACGCCTTTAAATTAAAAAAAAAACATATTTAGGCGATATTCTCCGATGAGAAAAAGTGGAACTTAGATGGACCGGATGGCTTTCGAGGATATTGGCGTGACTTGAGAAAAGAACCGTTATATTTTTCCAAAAGAAATTTTGGCGGCGGAAGCGTGATGATTTGGGGTGCGATTTCTGTGTCCGGCTGCTTAGAACTGCAATTCACTTCATCAAGAATGAAAAGCAAAGATTGCACGGATGTACTCCAGATGAGTTTAGTCCCTTTCATTCGGCAAAATCCTGCAACACAGTGGATTTTCCAACAGGACAATGCTCGTGTCCATGTTAGTCGCGAAACCAGGTCCTGGTTCTCTTCTAATTCGATTGAGGTTTTGGAGTGGCCAGCATGCTCTCCTGACCTTAATCCAATTGAGAATCTCTGGGGAGTTTTAGTTCGCCGGGTGAACAAGGAAAATCGACAATACAACTCCGTTGAAGACTTAAAACGGGCAATTTTGGAAGAATGGAATGCTATTGATTTGAGTTTGATTAAAAACCTCTTTAGTAGCATGAAAACCAGAATTTTTAATACAATTTGAAGCAAGGAGGAGCTCTTGATTAATGAATTTTATGTTACTGTATCTTATTATTGTTTTTGGAGAAATAAAATTGTTACTTTTATCGAAAATGTACGTGGCGTTATAATTATGAAATAGTAAAAAAGCGCTATTTCCTTTCAAGAACCGATGAATAAAGTGGTGTGATTACAATTTGTGAGTAAGTTTTTTTTCCTCGTGAATTTCATCATTTTCGCCAAATATTGTGTTCCGCTAGAACAAATGGTTTTCCAGAAATCTTAAATTTTTTAGTGGCGTTATAAATATGAAACGCACCTTATGTACCTTACTTAACAAAATAATAAAATAGTTTTGATTAAAATGTAACCTTACATATTACGTCCACTAACTCGCAGCTGCTCTATTTGCAGCCGGAGCCCGAATCTGTAGGCAGCTACATTCGATATCATCAGCCCAAGGTACAGCGCCATATACAATGATTACTCAACAGGGAATTCTTGATTGAGGAATAGTAGTTATTTGGTTAACAATTTATTTTGGTTCGGAAGATAAGAAAATAGGCTTAGGATTATCAAAACACCACATTTCTGTACGAATAGAAGTTAGATCAGTAAAGTGGCCCCACCCCGCCGCTAATGATCTCAGCCAACAAGTTATATGGCCCCATTCAACAAGAAGCCTGATAATTCCAGGCAACCATATTATACTTATAGTATATAAAGCAGACTACCAAGCTCCAAGAGGGCATGTATATGATCAAGTCCACCTCAAACATGTGTGCTAGAGAGGGAAAGATGTTTTGAGAGAGGGAGATGGTTTCAAAGTACGGTATTCACTAAAGCTTCCTAATGTGTTAGAACGAGACATATTACAGTACTCCACTACTTATCCAAAACTAAATTAATATAATCATACCACCTTCTTTCATCAAAACTTTTAATTTAGTCCACTCTCAACCAACCTAATGCTTTCATGGTAAGATTTAATAATAAGCAAATAACACTAACCGCTCTCGACCATCGCGGTCTTCACTATTGAACTTGAAGCATTATCAACTTTTTTACATTTTTTCGACCTTCCTGATACTCATACAACACCATTTCGAGGAGATAAATACCAAATACCATCCACCAAAGCTTTTAACTTATATTACCCCAGTCTTCACTATTGCACTATCGATACAACACCATTTCGGATTATGATACTTTAGAGGATATAAATATGAAGCGGCATTGCTGATAAGATTTGTACTGAGCGGAAGACTTTCCAATAGACACAAGAAAATCGCTGAAGTTGTTTACTTTTCTCGGCTGTGCGAGTATGCTTGATATAAAATTACCAGTCATGCCATTACACTTGAAGACTAAAAATTTTCTAACTAGGCTGCACCTATACAATTTTCATTACTCATCTAAGTCGCCACATCATCCTACATTAATATTATAGCTCATCAGAGATTTTAATTGAACCAATTCTCCACTTAATGCTTACAAAAATAGCCTAGACTTGAATTATTAGTAATATGAATTTCATCAGAAAAGGTATGATCGCTAATATCACAAAAACCATAGCCCGTAGAGGATTTCTAATAAGTCTTTTCAGTACACGCACACCCCTACACCGAAAACTTTCTGCAAATTAAAGCCATAATTTGCATTCTTACCATCCCAAGCAGCCGTGATCTCTTTTTAGATATCGAATATCATGATCACTCTTGTTTATAAAAGATATATACAACCACAACTTACGTTATAGTTGTTGTTGATTTTTTATCAGCAAAAGAAATTTTCAATTATAACTTCCACTACTCATCTAAGACATGTTTTTTTTTCAGTTAAAGAAATTGGGAATCTTTCATAAATCGTTCAATTTGTTTATTTTACTCGGGTCTGTGCGAATTTTGTTTACATTATTCGACTGCGATTTTGTTTATTTATTATTCGGAATTTGATTATCGGTCTGAAGACGAACATATCCGTCAACATACCTACCTACATTGGTTGTTGTTGTTCGCATAAGTATCCTCCTAAAAGAAAACTTCAAGATGATGTCAAATTTTCAGTACAAAACCGACCTCAGCCCCTTCCCCTCCCCTCGGCCCTACTTAGAACTCACAGTGTGATCCATCAAAATAGTTAGAATCTACCTTGCACTTTTTGTATGGAAAAAGTGGGCCAGAAACGCCATAGCGTAACTACTGCTACCCTATTGTGCACATTTTCGAAATTATGTTGATCTGCATACAATTATCCATCTATGAACTTGACCTCTTTCGTTTTTCATCAAATTACTGTTGATTAAATAAATGGTAGGTAGAGAAAAGGCAAACCTTCAGTAATACCAATAGAATATAAAAAAATCCTATTGAAAATGTTAATACCATTTTTAAATTCCATATAAGTAGTTCCTTCCTTTCCTTCATACGTTTTTATAATTTTATTATTATTATTTACATATTTTTATAAAGAATCTTGTATTATCAATAGATATTTCACAAATCACAATTGTTGCCAATATAAAAAAAAAACTACCAGAATACTCAGATCATACTGGATTTGTATATTTTTTTAGAGTTCTCTGAACGTATTAAGAAATCTGTTCGATCGACAGAGCGGAAAAAAGATCCACAAACAAAAATTTTTATCCTGGAGGAATCCAGAATTTTATTCTTCTGTTCCAGATTTTTTTTAACAGTTTATTCCAGAAAGTCACACTTAAATCTTAGCAAAATTTTCATTATGGTTCTTGAATCAAATTTAATTTCGACTACATGAAATGGAAGGATGACTTTAATCATTTTGCTCCTATATTAGGTTTCAGCTTCAGTGCACAGATTTTTATTTTATAACAGAAATAGTATCGAATTTGTTTATTGGAATCCAAAAAGAGACCGCGTATTATTGTGGCACATAAGTCTTTTCCTCAATTTTGGCTCTCTCACTTTGCTTTTCTTCTAACTTGAAGGCTTTCAATAGAGTCTGGTATCCTGCTCTTTTAGCTAAACTTATGGCATTAGGTCTAGATTCTCTTTATCTTAAAATGGATTGAAAGTTTTCTCTCCCGCCGTTCAATTTAAGTTATATTGGACGGAGTTACTTCGGACCGTTTTATAAATCATGTCGATGTACCGCAAGGCTCTTGCTCTCTCCTATTCTCTTCTTCATTTTTATTAATGATCTGCTAGCTCTCACTTTCAATCCTATTCATAGTTTTGTAGACGAGAGCACCCTTGATTTCGTCTCTATATCTGATTCCCGTGGGAATGCTACAGTTAACATACGAAGCCACATGTTTAGCTCACTAAACCGTGACCTTACAACAATACGCAATTGGGGCAGAGCGAATTGGGTCTTGTTTACTGATTCCAAAACGGAATGTTGTTTGTTACATCTCCAACGAACTGCAACCCCCACTCAATCCATTTCCGTCAATGGAGAAGAAACTCGCCATCACTTAATATCTTAGACATTGAAATATCCAACAATCTTAGTTGGTCTGATCACATTTTTGGTATTGCCAAAAACGCGATGAAATGCCTGGGCTTCTTGCATAGATGCAAGAAATATTTTACTTGATCAGATTCAGCCCAAATCTACAAGTCTCATATCAGGCCTAGATTAGAATATAATTCCCATATTTGGGTAGGAGCTGGACGTACTACATTGTCTGCATTAGACAAAGTACAAAAGAAGGCCTTCCGGCTTATTGGCGATGACATATCATTAGCAACTATTGATTCCCTAGAGCACCAGCGTAATGTCGGTTGTCTATCTCTCTTTTATCGCTACTACTTTGGCTATTGCTCTGACGAAATGCCTAGCCTGATCGCTTGTAGAATTCTTCCTATGCACAGCACACGAGCTGTTGCCCGAACTCACCCTAACGCCATTGAAGTGAAATTTGGCTGTACTGTGAAATTCCGCGCATCCTTCATAAGCAGGACAGTAAGAATGTGGAATAGTTTGCCATAATCTGTTTTCTCTCTTAGCTATGGGTTGCACAAATTCAAGCGCAATATACACCATCACCTCCTTGACTCAACCTAATAATACCTAATTCCCTACCCCTTCTTCCTTTCCTGCCAAGCTTTGGCATTATCATAAACAAAACAAAATGCAGACCTGATTTTAACTACTGACATGTATAACATGAACTGCTTCATTTTCTACATACTTCATAACATATTACTTGGATGAACATAGTCAATTGAGTCCCTTTCAGTCTTGTTACCGGCAGTTCCATACTTGTGAGACTGCTGTTATTTACATTACGTCACATATTCGGAAATCCCTCGACATGAATCACGTATGTATTCTAACGCTACTTGACTTTTCAAAAGCGTTCGACTTAGTTAATCATTCTAATTTGCTCTCGAAGCTGGAATCACAATTTAACTTCCTATCTTCTTCTAAAGTACTTATTGATAGCTTCTTATCAGGCCGACATCAATATGTCAAAATAAGTAATACTAACTCTGGCATTTTGCAACTTGATTGTGGTGTGGCCCAGGGTTCATTCCATGGTCCACTACTATTCAGCTTGTACATCAATTACTTGCCCGATATTGTTGTGAATTGTAATGTACACCTATATGCTGATGATGTACAGCTTTATCTTATGTCGATTTCGATGGGACTTCAGTCCAACACCGAAGGGACAATTTTTATAGCAGAAGTGTAACACGAGGTTTGCACTGACTTCCCCTACTTTACACTGGATATTTTGTCGGTGTTACAAATACATATTCAAGTTGAATTATCATCTGCTCTATCAAAGTGTACTGTCGCGATTATTTGTAAAAAATTTGTAGTTAAATGAATTAAAAGATTTAATTTGGGTAATTGGCATAAAGTTAAGAAGAAATTTGTTTCTATACATGAATAAAGAACATTTATTAATTTTGATAGTTCTGTGTATATAATACGTGTGTCCACAAATATAAGAAATATGACAGAAATATGTTCGATGGATTTCAGTGCTCCCAGTTCTCCGCTGCCAGAAAAAGTGCAACACTGAAATGGACCCATCGAAATCGACATTAGTCGACCCATTGGCCTGTCTGAAGACTGCAACGATCGTATGAATTCAAAATTAGATAGGGTATCATTATGGGCTAATTTGAACTGTTTGCGTTTGAATCCTTACAAGGCTTAGTGTATTGGTTTTTATCGAAATGATCTTAGTGGCCTCGATCTTCCTCCTATTATTACAATTCTCGGTGTCCCAATCTCTTCTTGTGAACGTGTGAAAAACTTAGGTGTGTATATGAATACTAAGATGAAATGCTTTGATCATATAGGATATATAATTGGTAAAATATATGGTAGCTTACGTTGCCTTTAACTTTCTTTTATTCTCCTGTCAACAAACACCTGAATGCTTTTGGTTAGATCACCTCTTCTTCTTTATTTCATTAATGGTAGATATTTGTTCTCTCAAATAGACTCTGTTTGCTCAGTAATGCTAAGTATGGCGTTCAATGACTGTGTTAGATTTATGTACGGACTCAGAAGATATAATCATATTTCCTCGTACAGAAACAATTTACTGCGGTGTTTCCTCACTGAGTTCATCCATCGTCGATTACTCATATCACAAAATTACGTACTCTGGTAAAACGACGTACTTTTTACCCAACATATATTTTTAATGCGTAATAATAATTTATTAATTCCTAGATTTCAATATTCTGTTCAAGAAGATTCTTACTTCGTCCGTGCTATTCGCGCATGGAATCGCTTACCAATACATATCCAGCGCGTAGGATGGTCAGTGGTGTGTATAAAACTAAGTTTTGAGGGTGCCAACCCCTTAATTCCATTTGACAACCATCTTAAAAATAAGGGTGCAACAAGTTTTTCGGCTACATCTTTGTAATCTTGAATATCATTGACATTTTGTACAGAACATTTTTGTAGAGTTCTTTACAACTTTTTCACGTAGCATTAATAATAAAAAAGTTAAGCTCGGAAAGAAAAAATTTTGGGAAAAAATTCTTTGAAACGCTTTAACTTCTTCATTTTTAATTTTATGAATAATTGAATATTAAATGTTTTTTAGAGTATTTTATAACGAATAATTTCGTAATTTACTTTTCATATATTCTAACGGGTTTTACAGCATCGCAAAGATTGGGAAGCGAAAGGTAAATAATGCTCAATATTTGTGACAAAAAGTGTTAATAGTTATATTGTACTAAATACGTAAAATTTTTATTATTATATTTTCATTAAATTATAGTTTTCACACCACCCATGGTGGCTAACAAAATAACCAAAGTGAGAAAATATTTACGTTAAAATACATAGGAGAGTGTCGTCAGTGTTGGACACCCTTTTGACTTTTTAGCGTAACTTCCGTTTAAGCAAGAATTTGGTCAATCCAAACATATTTTTGGAAAGGCCTGGGAAAAATGAACACTTTTGCTGAACATTTCAGATTGATTGGGTGAAAAATTAAAAAAATATAGGCTGTCAAGTTTGGCCAGTGTTGTTGGGCAGTCGATGAGAAATGTGCCGAAATGATTGAAAATTGCCTGGAAAAATTAACTAAATGAAATAAAAAGCTGAATTTATTGCATTTTTCTGTTTGTTAGTAAAATTTGAATGGCACATTATTCGAAATCGCATGTCGTTATATTGACGCACTTCAAATACACTTCTCTCTTGCATTGTTTTAAAAGGGCTTTTTTGGCAGGCATTTTCCTTTAGCTGGTGTTTTATTGACGGACTTCGTTAGGATTGCTGCTGGAAGTTTTTTTTTTTCATCATCCAAACACACAATGACAGTTGGCCAACCCTAACTACACAAAATACCCAACCTTGACGACAAGCGCCATTGCCGCATCACGTGACACCACAACAAAACATGTTACAGGATTGAATTTTCCTCTTGGTTTATTTTTAAACATGAGTCACACAATACATTCACAATGCATATTTTCTCCTCACTTTCTGGCCATATTTACTCCTGCTATACAAAAAACTTTTTTTTGGAATTTCAAACCACTGAGTGTACAGCACATACTTTGCGTTCATGCTCCAAATCTGCAAAGTCTCACGAAAAGATCGCTATCACTGAGATAAGTTTCTCGCGGTAGAACATTGGTGGCGCTAGTAGTCAAAACTACAAAAATCGCAGATGGCCTATCTAGACGACAGACAAACCCTGACGACACTCTACCCTACATGTAATCTTGCGATCGATCTATTGGATAGCAATATGGGTATTGCAAGTAAATTCAGTAACTGACACAGCCTCTAACTAGTCAGTACTGACTAGATTTCTGGGCAATCAGTACTGAATAGTCAATAAACTGTCAAAAATCAAATTAAAATGGCGAAAACTGAAATTTAAAGGTAAGATATTAGTGGAAATTTGGGTTTATATTTCTGATCTACCCTCTTTTGAGTAGGAAATGAGAAAAGTATAATTTGCATTGTGATATTTTTAAACAAAAATGACGGAATAATTAAGAAATCATTAAAAATGCATACAGAAGAGGAATGTCGACGATATTTTTAATTAGTCAGTTGATCGAACACAACGCGTTTGTAGTCAATAAAATTAACAGACGAATTCAGTACTGACAGTCAGTTCTACTGACTCGTGTAATCACCGGGTAAGTTACACATTCCCATATTTTTCGAAACACGTTTTTCATATAAATAAAAAAAAACATCAAATTAATAAAAAATTTCCATGCTCTTATTCAATCACGCCTCAATCAAACCTCATATACCTACCAATCCAAAACGTCTTTAAGAAAACTTTTGTAAATTGATATGCATATCAACACACTTCCGATAAAGTACGAGTGATTTTTTCTAACCCTATCACCACACAATATTAGATTTAAAGAACCATGAGCAATATGCACACTAAACATAAAACATTTTTCGAAATTACTAAAATACATTAAAACTGGACTGGATTTATGATTATGGGGTTGTAGCGATAGTGATAACCATGCGTGGCTCACATTGTACTTTGAACGTCTCAATGTGTTTTGTATTTTTTTTGTTCGTAACGGAAGGATGAAATATATATTTGCTGGTATTGGTAGTAGGAAAGATAGTATTACTTACACTGTTTATTGTCTGTCTGGATGTTCTAGTTTGAACCAGATAAAATAACATATTGCATCACATTAAAAGGGAGAATTACTTGAGAATTGAGATAGCGTAGCGGTTTACTTGGTTAAAAGTATTTTCTCAAAAGCCGCATGGATCATTGAATTTTCAGATTGATTAACAGACACTTGGAGACAAAACATAATAATTGAGCAATTCACGCCTATTAGCTTTTGATAAGATGAAAACTAATCGGAATGCATTTTTTATTTGCGATTTTCTTAAGCTCAAAGAGTTCATTATAAACATTTAATGGAACAGAGATTAATATTTAACAGGAATAATAAAACTTTTAACTATGCCGTAACACATTTTGATAGCAAGATTTTTTTGATTTAAATAACTATTATTTACCTTGTTCAATTCACTAAAGGCAAAGTTGTAATCGCAATTTTACCAAGTTTGTTCTCAGTAATCAGAAGAATTAGACATTCTAATCCAGAGAACACATCAGTAAATTACATTCTCTCGAAATTTAATATAAGCACGTCACGTGCATGGCTATCTTACTTCGATAGTATCTGAATATTCGCTGGACTTTAGGAAAACGTTGCAGTCAATAGCTTCAATTTAGCTTTTCTTCGTCGACCTGTGCTATGAATTCTGGTTACTTAAAGAGAGGTCTCAGATTGTAGTTTCTAATGGTAGAATATTAGCTTCTAAGTTAGGCAAAGCTAACAGCTACAAGACCTGCGGAGGAGCCAGGTCAGGGATCCTTATTGTTAGCAGTTTTATTGTAAAAATCATTGTGCAGTCAGTTTAACTATGAGTTTTAGTTTACAAGTCCGAAAGAAACGGTTGAACTTTACTTACATATGGTTTCAGTTCTTGTAAAATACTTATGAAAAGTCTGTCCATTCTAGGAAGTTCCCAGCAATTGGGAGTATCGCAAATAAACCTGCATCATATTTTTAATCTCAAGACGTACAAAGTCTAGTTGATCCAAAACCTGAAGACTGCGGACAACGTACAACTCACCATACGTTTTTAACTTTTTAACCCGTGTGTTGGAAATGCAGATGGTTCCAATTTAAAACAAAATCGTCCTTAACATGACGCTCAGGATATTTGAATAAATAGAACTGTTACATTTTCAAAAATCCAAGGATGATTATAGATCAGTCTCTTAATGCAAAAAGAGTGACTGTTTGGTGCGGTTTTTAGGAAGAGGTCATTTTGGTCCTTATTTTCTTGAAAACGCTGCCGGTAATACAGTTTCTTTGAACAAACTGCACTACAGCACGATTATGATGAATATACCAAAAATAAGTTGATGTTATGTATGTACGGAGAGGACTTTTATTTCCAGTAGAATAGCGCATAAACCAGACATGCAGTGAAATCAAATAACAGAGCTAATAATTACAATGCGTTAAATTGCACAATTTCCAAATCATGCAATGTGCTTTCGACAGACTAACTTAATTTGAAATTCAGTCATTTCAAGAAATTGAAGAGGGTAACAGACTGTGAACGAAAATGAATTCATTTGGAATGTCATTGACAGTTCCTCATATGTGATCAAAAACATTAACAGAGTTCAATTATTCAATTTAATGCTATCAAGAAAATTTTCGAGTATTTGCTGTAGTTGTAAAATATTTAGCAGAAGACAATTTATTTTATTGAAAGAGCCCAAAAAGAGAAGAAAAGCTGGGAAGAAATTTCATGCATGATCAACTGATGGAAAAACTTTCCACTTTGCATTAAATTCAGCTCATTTTAATGACTGTAGGTGGCACTTTTACTGCAATTTCAACTAAATGGAGTAAAATTTAGCCCATTTGAAAATGAAGCGAAATGTTGCGAATGCGTCATTGATGGACTTCATTTGTGTGACACACTGTACATTTGACTCCATTTATATAAAAATTAAGGTATTATGGAGACAATCTGTCTTGGAAATAAGTAATCTAAGTCTGCATGCCAAAATACTTTTCTTATTCTAATCTCAACGTGGTCAAACCGTTTCCTTGCATTAAATACTAATTGCACTAACAACTATTTTATAAAATATTGAAATCGAAAGTTATAGTTGCAATATTGGCAATAATGGTTGTAACAGGTTTCTATACTTATGGGGTAATTCTGTGGCTTTTTGTGGACTGTTTACTTTCATTCTAACACATAAATACGTATTTTTAATTAATACTAAAAAATGTGTCCTTACCAAAATTCCTTTTTACCTACTGGGTATAGGGTAAACGCACCAAATCGCGTCCATTTAAGGAAATGCTATCCTTATAAGAAGAATTTTTAGTATAATTTACTTAATGTCGTTATTTAAACTTTTGTAATATTACGGTAAGCTGAATATTTATCTTTTAATTTAAATTAAATACTCGAAACATTTATCTAGTTTGCATTATAATTGAAAATATCAGTGTATGCTGAAATCATAAGTTTGCGTCCAGTCTAAACCAGTTTGCGTCCAGTCTAAGCCAGTATGCGTCCACCAAGGTGCCAATTCGCGTCCAAGTATTCACAGTAACATTCTTCAGATTAAAACTAATTCAATTCAAACTGTGTTGTTTTACATAACAGCATCTTTTAAATTTCATTAAATTAAAAGAAGGAATTATATAAATATAACAAATGGATTCAATGTTTTATATTAGAATAATAAAGCAAATGTTTGCCTTACATCTGAAGCTCACCCTATAAATACTGGTGTACCCTAGGGCTCTATTATCTTTCCATTTTTTTCCTCTTAATTTTCAATGATCTGCTTTGCCTTAATTTCAATCCTATCCATAGTTTTGCCGATGACAGTACATTGACTTCGCTTATTCCTTTGACACTCTTGCGGACTTCTAGGGAATGTCATATATATTAAACATCATTGAGTAATGATCTTCACAATATCCTCGATTGCGCAAAGTGATCGCATTGAATTTCATGCAGCTAAGATCCAAAGCTAACTCATCTCTTTAAAACAAGATCATCACTTAACCATTCCCGTTTCTTTTCATGGAGCTTAGTTGAAAACATTCTTTGTAGCATATGTGTTGTGCTAGGAGGATGTGCGTATAAAATTATCCCCTTTGCCTGAATAACACGCATAGCACCAATGTTAAATGGGATTTGTGGCCATCAACAAAAAAGTTCATATGTTTTTAAATTTGTTCGTATTTAACCATGTAACCATTAACCCCATTCCCGATATATTCTCATGCAGCCTGATTCAGAACGAGCTAAAAATCAGTGTTCTGACATGGCTATTGACTACATCACTGTATCTTTAAATATGTTTCCTATAATCATCTCCTTTATATAATTTTGCAGCTCATTTAAACATTTTCGAATAACGTCTGAAGAAAACAGAGATACGGCTTCGGTTAGACCTTCGGGAATTCGATGTGTTAGCTCTGGATTGTATTTCTGAAAATGGTCATACCAGTTTCGCCCTGGTCGCCCATTTTTGAAGGATGTATTCGTGCCATCGCCTTGCTCAAATTTTTGGATTCCGTACCCGTACTAAGCCTCCACTATCCGTTTGTCTGTCAGCGGGTTGTATCTCATGAACAGTAATAGATACACAGTTGAAATTTTTGCAGTGTGTATTTCTATTGCCGCTATAATACCAACTAATAAAACTTAAAGTAAATTAAAAATTAAAGGTGGCCCCCAAACAAGAAACTTGATTTATTTGCGTTTTTTTTTCCTCGAACTTAACAATCGCTGTATCTCTTGAACCATAATAGGTAGACACATGAAATTTTCAAATAGTGAGTAAATCTATAGCTGCTATATAACAACAAATAAAGAAAATAAAAGAATAATAATAAAATAAAAAATTCATTAGTGTTAAATCTTGTACGATGGTACGGAACCCTTCGTGTGCGAGTTCCACTCGCACTTCGCCGGTTTTTTTTAACTGTGCTTAAAAGGCTATCAGGACTTAATGGAAACCCACATTTTGCTAATGACTCTCATCAGTTAACTTTTTTTTTTTTGGTTTCCGTTGTTAAAATACTTCATGGTCCAAACTTTTCTACGCCTTCAGGATATCTTTCAGACAATTTATCCTGTAATGTTTTCTAGAATATTTTATTTGATGCTAGATGCTGTTCTAATAGAAAATTTTCCTTTTCGAATGTCTGACAATACTTCATTTAGTGTTGTAGCAGTATATTCTTCCATATTTCTTTATATGCAATGCATTAAATCAGACTAATTAATGAAAAGCTGCTTGTAGGCCGCAATCTAGAGCAATGTAAAAATTTCAGCTCTATTGAACAGCATCTGGACAGAAGTTTCAGTATCAGACGTTTCACTTAGGTACCTATATTGAAAAATCTATCAAAACTACGACTTCCCCAAATTGCGGGCAATTTGAGGCGAATATTGGGCAAACATTAAACAAAAGTTGGTAAAAGATGACAAAATTTATGAATATGGAGGAACAGTTCAAATAAGTATGAAAATTCGGTAGTAACCATAAAGAAACGAACATAATATGCGTACAATTCAATGAGAGTAATAAATTGTACCAAGGAAATTTTATTAATTCTATAGAAAATTATAAATTCAGACTGCACTCAAAAATTAATTTCAAAATTTCAACAAATTCGCTTCCCTAACCCAATAAACAAACAAGTTCTCGTTACAACCGCCATAAAATTTTCCCATAGCCATTCATTATCTCTTTAGAGAGGATAGATACAATTTTCTGAATGTCACCAAAGATCTACCTACAATATCTCCTACCAGCATGAATTTTTGTCATTTATTCATTCATCCCGGTTGTCCCAAAAATACAGAAAAATTTTCCATTTCACGTGTTCTTCACGTGCACCTACGCATGTTGATCCCAGTCCAAGCCAAGCCTCTAGCAAGTCTATAGACTATCTTTTAGTGAGGGTAAATCTCATCACTCGTTGCGTGCATGATCACTGACTGATCTTTTCTTCCAGCCAGAATAAATGCGGTCGTTTATACACGTGAATTTTGTACATGCAGCCATCATCTGAGTAATTCTTTTTTGTATTGTAATTTTACACAAATGAGCTATTTTTATATAAAATTGAGTTGGCGCTTGTTCTTTTTTTTTTATATTTTGTAGTTACTAAATATAATAGTGTGCATAGTAACTGGATGGTTGGAATTAATTCACATACACAAAATAAAACAAAGAATTATATTTAAATGGAAAAGAAATCACCCATGCTTGTAGTAAGCAGTGTTGTAAATCAAAAAAAAAATTTATTATGCTCTTATCTTACCGGTCAGGGATTGTTACTTTTTAAGAGACCCCAGAAGGGGATATGCTTGTGTAAAATTTTTTTATATTAAGTAATAAGTTTGTTCAGCATCAAAATTTTGTTTTTTTTTTTTTTGTCGATCATAATTTATTATTGAAGTATTACAAAAAAAGTTTGTACTTGAAAGAATCATTTTTATCCAGGAATTGATAGAATGATAATACATAGCTGTGTTGTTTTGGTCCCGTGCAGTTTACTGCAGAATACATGAAGATTGCGAATTGAATTGATTTGTAGCGTACATAGAAAAAGAGAAAGTTTTGAAAGTATAAAGAAAATAATTAAGATAACATGACTTATGTCCTTACAAAACATTAAACCAGTCAAACTTTGTCCCGAATTTTATCAAGTTCTATTTTAAGGGATCATTCTGGTTTAGATGCTCAAAAAAAGGCTATTTTTATAAACTGTTTAAAAGTTTATCATTATAGATATTGATATAAAATTTGTTGAGCTTAATAAATGCAATCTGAAAATACATAAAACAAATTTTTTTTTATTTATCTTAAACACTTTTTATACCTACACAGGCAAATGTAACACCTCGAAAAATAGATATCAACGCGGCGTTCATATCTCGATAACGGCTGATCGTAAACGAAAAAATCAAGATTATTTAGATTTAATATGTCTGTGGCTCTAGCGCATTCTATGGATATTAATAATTATTAATAAATAATAAAATGGCTGAGATTAATAGAAAAAAAAAAATCAGGTTATTTTCACTGGTAAAAATTAAAATTTTAATTCGGTTATATAGAATCCGCTGAAGTTATTCATGTGTAGAATATGTATTTAAAATTTCATAAGAATCAGTTCAGTGGTACCAGAGAAATCACCGCCGCCGACCAAAAAAAAAAGTAAAGTTGTTGTGAGAAAAATGCGTTTAAAGTTTTGTTTTTAATGAAAAGCGAAAACTGATGTTACTGCAGCTTGTCAAATTTACCAGCAATGGTTCAATTCTAAAGGTGAAAACCCAGTGAATGCGACAGGTGTCGCGTCGCTTTGACAGTTCTCCCCGGCAGACGCATGTAGGATTTGAGCAAGGCCTAATGGACGCGTCGCGTTGGTACTCTTAAGATTTATTTATAAAAAGAAAAAATGATAGAAAACCTTGAGTTATTATTTAAAAGTGAAATAGTGGATATATGCGAGTTATTAGATGTGGCAGTTCTTGCATTTTCAGCTTACCAAAAATCAATCAAAAGAACTGTCAAAGCGTCTGCCGCGAGTTAAAAGTAGAACATTGCTCTACATTCGCATCGAATCCGACAAGCGCGGCAGCCATTTGGCCATTTGACCAGTAAGTTTAAGATTGGATTTAATTCTAGATAGTATACTAGGGGGAGCCCGTCGGTGTTGTCCGGGGATAATATCGACTCCCAGATGGGTAAGGATGGGGTGCTTACAGATGCATAATATCTAAGTTATTATCTAGGAGTTCGCTCTGTGTCTGTAGGTGTTTGCGTGTGTCTGTTTGGGCATGTATGAGGGTGCATGCATACATTCATATGTGTGGGAGTGTGTAGCTCTCAACGTCAACGCGTTTTCAGGCAGTACCCAAATATTTAGTAAAACACGAAATTTTTGTATGACAGCCCTACAGGTCTCCACATCGACTCCTTCTCAGCTAGCTACCAAGTATATAGTGAAAAATAAATGTTTTATATAGCAATACCAGGAAGAAGTAACACGATTTAGTATATTTTTGAAACTTTATTTACCATTGATATGAAAACACCACGAACCAAATTTTTTACATAGCAACCCTACGAAAGAGTTGCTCGAAGTATTTTTTTTTTAAAAAGGCCCGTGCACAAAATTCCAGCTCTCTACGTCGACGCGTAAGTCAGTGTCCAAATATATAGTGAAAACCTACAGTTTTATATGGCAACTCCAAAAAGGGGTCGCCTGATTAGGTCCATTTTTGAATTTGTATTTGTAATTTCATGAACACGCCGTTTACAAAATTTGGGCTCTCCACGTCGACACGTTCTCAGATAGTTTCCAAATATATAGTGAAAAACCAAAGTTTTGTATGGCATCATCAAGAAGGGGTGGCCCGATTCAGACCATTTTTGTAATTTTATTTACTATTGCTATAAAAACACTGCGCAATTCCATACTCTAGGAGTTTACGCTGTGTCTGTATGTGTTTGAGTGTGTATTTGTGCATATATGAGGGTGCTTGCATACATTCATATGTGCAAGAGATTGTAGTTCTCCACGTCGACGCGCTCTCAGGCAGTGCCCAAATATATAGTTAAAACGAAATTTTTGGATGGCAATGCTACGAATGAGTTACCCGATTTGTTCCATTTTTGAACTTAAATTTAAATTTTTTTAAAAACACCGTTTACAAAATTTGGGCTCTTCACGTCGACGCGTTCTCAGGCAGTTTCTAAGTATATACAGAAAAACAAAAATTTTTTATGGCAACACTTAGAAGCAGTAGTCTGATTTAGTCCATATGTCTCATTTTATTTACCATTGCTATAAAAACACCATGTACCAAATTTTTTGTATGGCAACCCTTCGAAAGAGTTTACCGATTGGTCTCATTTTTGAACTTAAATTCACATTTTTTTAAAAATGCCGTGTGCAAAATTTGAGCTCTCCAAATATATTCCAATTTGAGTTTCCAAATATATAGTGAAAAACTAAAGTTTTGTATAGCAACACCAAAAACCGGGCCACCCGATTTGGTCCATTTTTGAACTAGAATTTAAAATTTTGATGAAAACGCCATATACAAAATTTGATATCTCCACATCGACGAGTTCTCAGACCGTTTCCAAATAAAATAATATATAATAAAAAACCAAAATTTTGTACGGCAACACCAAGAAGGGGTTTCCCGATTTCGTCCATTTTTTAAATTTTATTTATTATTACTATAAAAACACCACGTACCAAATTTCAGCTATCTACGTGTACGGGTTGGATGGCAACCCTACAAAGGAGTTGCTCGCTTTAGTCCATTTTTGAACTTGTATTTGAAATTTTTATGAGAACGCCATGTGCAAAATTTCAACTTTCCAGGTTGACCATTCTTAGATCCTTTTTTAGATCTCAACAACAGCGCCATCTATCGTGTCCAAAACTCTCCTATCTTTCAAGCTGGAACCAACCAAACATATTCACAGAATTTCATTGAAATCGGTTGGGTGGCTTCGGAGATTAGCGTGTACGAACACAGTTACACGTGATTTTTATATATTAAGATATGGTCAATGTTCCGATGAATTATTTAGTCTGATCTCTTGTGAGAATGCCTTCTGCTCACAATACTCGCGTTGCAAGTGGAGCACATTCTTTTACACTTCAGAATACTTTCAGTCGTGCAGTAAAATTGCTTGAAGCTTTTTTATCCGAACTATATGAATATGGAGGAATCTACAATTTTCTGTCTCCCCTCTGACCTATAATCTGCGAAAGTTCAAGAGTGACATAAATCAGCATCTCCGCCACAATCCTCATGTTCCCTATTTTTCCCCCTATTTCCTTCCTGCAAACAAAACATAAAAAAAATGTGTGTAAAGAAATCTATTAAAAAATTCATATTCATTTCTTAATTTCTTGAAAATAATAAAGTCATTAGAAGCCCTAAAACTTTCTATAACGTTCATGAATCTTATTTCGTGCATTTTTTAACTTCTGAAGACGATAACTAATTGTTCCACGATAATTCTGAACAATTTGTCATTTTACATTTAGAGATAAATAAAGAAAAATAATAAGTTTCAATTGGACTGAAATGGGAGAGCTAGGTGGAGTATATGAAATAAAATAGAAAATTACCGTCAATCTTCGATTTTAATGCGGGAACGCATATTTATTCCATATTAGTTTAAGAATGAGGTAAAGACATTTCATTGGAAGATAGTGTAGAATTTGATTACCAATAGTACTCCACCATTACGAGTAAATCCTGTACGAACATAGATGATTCATGAAGCCAACTCTCTACAAGAGCATTAAACAAATTGGTTCTATCAACTCCACAGAAATAAGAGTTCACAGTGCAATTAACATGAGTTGTGTATATCCAATATTGATTGAAATCAATCAAAATATAAGAATATTCAAATCATTAGAATGAAGACAGAATTTAATGGCTTAACTCCCTTATACCCAGCCGTATATGGCTCTTACTTTTTTTTGATTTTAATAACAAATTTCATTTTCAATAAAAATTCTTCTAATTCTATTTTCAACCAATAGATGGATCTGTCGATCAAATTACCTAAATTTACATATAATATATTTCATTTTTCATAACCATAAATACCAGCCGAATTTTTTGCGAACTATATATAGAATCAAAATCAAATATTAATTATAGTTGCTGTGAGCTTAAGAAACTAAGAACCAATAAAAAACTAACGGATTTGTGTTGATTAAAAAGGTTAAATGTCATTAAATTTATAATACATATATTAGTTGTGTTTTTAAATTACCAGCATCCTTGGCCCAATCATCGCCCAAAATTTTATCGGAAGGAAATAGAAAAAGTAAACCATTTTCTGATAAAGACTCCATTTTTTCCGGACCATAGAGGTCAAGTAAGTGAGCACTAAAAGTATAAACAACGTAATTGGATCTGCTACTCTGCCCCTATAATCATGTTGTTTTTTAAATACCATAACTAGTATCATAGCAGTGAATGTAGCATTCAGTGGAAGGTTATCATATGAAAAATCAAGAGAATTTCTAAAGAAAGTTCACCTCTATAGCGCAATGGGAATTTTATATGTACCTACGTAAGTACTTATAAGTCACGACTTTTACCAGCTGTTATGAAACAAAATGTAAACATATTTTTTTTTCTGCTTGGAGACAGCTATGTATTTCGTTGATCAATTTCTAAAACATATTATCAAAGAAGAAGAAAATGATTGAATTAATCATGTAAAATATAAATTTGGTACTGTTTTAATTAATGGGGGTTATCATGCTCCAAATATATACTAACAAGCTTCAATGATGTATAACTAAAATCCTTGGGCACGATAACCTTGAAATAAATTAAACCAAATTAAGTAAAATAAGTAAAAAAGCTAGAATTGGTGTAAGACCAATTATTATGATGCTCTAGAATCTAGATGAATGCCTGCGTATGTATATAATTTCATTGATTGTTTGATTGTTGAAGTAGTTTTTCGAACATAGTTCTAGAACTGTTCTTCGGACAGTAAAAATGGTTATAAACAATTTTATAGGATTTCATATTCTGACGAACTTTTCAGTGCAATAAAAACGTCTAGGACTGATCGTTTTCCAAGTATGTATACGTAAAAACCCTACATTTTTATATGGCAACACCAAGAACGGGTTGCCCGAATTAACGCAATTTAAATTATATTTACTATTTTTATGAAAACGCTATCCATAAAATTTCAGCTCTTCACGTTGACGCCTTCTGAGGAAGTTTCCAAGTACATAATGTAAAATGAAATTTTTGTATGGCAACCCAACCAAGGAGTTACCCTATTTGTCCCATTTTTGAACTTAAATTTACTTTTTTTTATATCGCGTGTGCAAAATTTCAGCTCTTTAATTATACGCGCTCTTGAGTTATCGTGGGGACAGATGGACGGATTAAGTTAGAAGACACTTAAAATTAACGGGCATCGAACTCACACTTAAAATTTAATTTGTGTTATTGAGGCCAGCCATTCCCTTTAACTCGTACACGAATTTGTCTGTCTATTTATATATTTCTTTTTTACTATTTTCGACACTCTCGTAGACCCACTTTTCGTCATCACAGCGAGCTGAAATTTGGCACACAGGTTCATGTCGCGTGACAATTGAATCTATCAAAATTTGAACCGGAAATTTCCATGAAAAACCCGCAAAATCGGGAAAAATCATTTGAAAATTTGATACAAATTTGATTAGTGATAAATCCGTTTCAGGAAAAATGTAGAGTTTTACGATTTTTCCGAAAGAATTTTCTGGAATTTTCTGACTTTTCCGGAAAATTTTCCGGTAAAAAAATTTTCTAAATTATGTAGGATCAAGTTCGCTATCAACTGGCATCATTAATTTCTCTCCGACAATGGTGAAAACTTGCAGAAAAAATCGAGAAAAATTCATGTAAAACGCTTTTCCGGAGTTTTTCCGACCAAGGAAGCGTTTGAGTTTTTTGTAACCTAAGACAAAGTTGTAGAGCGAAATGAGTTGCATAAAGTTGCTTTTGTGGAAAACTCCATGGAAAACCCGGAAAAGCGGGAAAACCATCGGAAAAATTTTCATCGATATTATTAGTGATAAATCTGTTTCAGTAAAAATGCAGAATTTTCCAATTTCTCTGGAAAATTTTCCGAAAATTTCCGGAATTTTCGGACTTTTCCCGAAAATATTCCGTCAAAAAAGTTTTGTAAGCTATGCGGAGTCATTTTTTTCCGTCCTAGTGGCATCAATACTTTCTCTTCAAAAATCACTAAAACTTGCATGAAAAATCGGGGAAAATTCATGTAAATTTTTAAAAAAAATTCATTATAATAGGAAAAGTCTGTGGAAAACATGGAAAATCGGGAAAATTCATGTTATATGGGATCAAGTTGGAATACAGCTAAAAAGCGCTGTACACAATCTGCATCGTCCCAACATATTATCTCGAGAGGATCACTAACCATGGCGAAGTGCATCGCAGCCGTAAAGAAAACTCAGGCAACAACTAAAATTTAACTTTCGTTAGTATTATTTAGCAAGAAAAATTTTCAATTATAAGCTTTTGTGCTTTAGTATTTTTTTGACGCAAAAGTTCTGTGAATAAAAATAATTTTTACTCGAATAAATTTTTTGAAAAACTGGTAAATCAGTGTCTTTTCAGCGGTCATAAAGTTGTTTTAAAATATCTCCATGCAGCACGTAATAAAAATTTAGTTAACGTGAAAAAGGTAGAAAATAAAATAAGTAAAAAACCAGTTTTCAAACAAAACTGATGCCAAGCTGCATGAAAAAGTAGAAAATAAACTTTTCTTCACACACAGAGGTCGACTCAGATTTTATTCGCTGACAATCACCGATAATTTCAGTATGATCAATCAGAGGTAATAAGTGATTTGATTCATGAAGAGAAAGAATATTCAAGAGAAATG
Source organism: Dioctria rufipes (assembly GCA_963924295.1). Classification (NCBI taxonomy): domain Eukaryota; kingdom Metazoa; phylum Arthropoda; class Insecta; order Diptera; family Asilidae; genus Dioctria; species Dioctria rufipes. Next base: position 319,801,778 of record OZ002740.1, on the reverse strand, counting down.
TCCCAATCAAAAAATCTGAGTCCACCTCTGCGTGTGAAGAAAAGTTTATTTTCTACTTTTTCATGCGGCTTGGCCTCAGTTTTGTTTGAAAACTCGTTTTTTACTTATTTTATATGGTATAATAACTTTAATGTTCATTAAAGTGGGTCCCATCATGTTCGGATCTAGCATTAAAATTAGGGGGGTCATCTTACTGCAAAATAAAAATACAATTGTAAGTAAAGTGTTTTAATTTACAAAAACTATTATTTATGTTAACGTTTATATTTATTTTTGATTAATGGGATCATTAAAAATTTTAAAAAATTATAAAATGAAATCAAATTTTGATAGCCACATATAAGAATTGTGCTAATAATTGATCTCAAACGATATGTTTTCTTTAACTTGTTCAATTCGGTGTTTACTAATTCGATTGATAACTACAAGATCAGGTTTATGGTACATTTCAAGGCAAGCTTCGCCAATTTCAACAGCTTTTTGGTGATATTGATTACCTTGGTGATTAGGAAGAGATCCTTTTTCTCCAAGAAGATTATAAAACGATTTTAAATGTTCCTTGGCGACGTTTTTGAGGTTCGTATCAATACCTGAAACTGGTTTTATTTCAAGCAAAGCACAATATTTGCAATACAGATCATTATCTTTGTGTGATAATACGAGCCAATGGAACTTATCAAAATGAGACCTTTGAGTATATTTTTTAGTTCCTTTTCCATTTGTGGTAACATTGTTGGTCAGTAGAAGGATCAAAAGGAATTAAACGAGGTTTGTTTCTTTTTTGATAAAATATGAATCAATCGTTCTGCTTAACTCACCATCATTAGAACGTTTGAAATTATTACTTTTTTTCAAAGCATAAATAAAGAAAAAGTAGCAGTCAGTTTTGAGTTAAAATACTTTATATTAAATAACACCATTTTAATATTCATATTTAATAATTTAAGCCTACGACCCGAGCAACTGTTCCAGAAATAAATGCGAAAAAGCACTTTACCGATCTAATTTTCATAATTTCAAAACAGAGGGGTGGCTATATTCACCGAGTTTTATCTATCTATCTATCTATATACCGCCAATATTGGTCTTAAAGCAATTCACAATTCGTTTTTAGTTGACAGCATCTGCTTCGTTCGATTCAATGTAAACATTCATTCTTCAAAAACTTCTGAGAGTTTGTACACTTTTAGGACACAAAAGTCTTTCAAGCATTAATGGCCGGTTTCACAGTCAAGGCTTAAGCCTCAGCGATGGCTTAAGCCAAGGCTTAATAAATATTTCGGTTTCACAGTCAAGGCTTAAGTGATATCACTGGCTTAAGGTAAGCTTAACTTAAGCCCGTCATCTCGAAGGCTTAAGCCTCAGATGTTACTGTGAAACAAATAGAAAATTATTGCTAAATATATATTTTGCCTAAATATTATAATTTCTTTTATTAAACGAACGTGCATATTTCAAAAATTATACTTTAAAACTAAATTGAGCTTTTCCGTTCGAAAAATAGTTATCTAGTTACCAGTTTTGAGTACTGTCTAGCAACTAGTGTCAGTGACATTTTAGGAAGAAACCAAACAGTTTAAGACGACAAAAATGAGTTATTTATCCGATGCAGAGGATATAAACGACTAATATCGCAAGGTGTTACCCGTGAAAAAATTATAAAATGGCACCTGTAACTTTTCGAGAAATGGGATGACGTTTATTTTTTTTTCTCGGTTCTGACTATAAACATATTCGGCTATGATGGTTTACGCTGTCCAAACTACAACAATGCTTTGTGGATTTGATATCCTTCCAGATAAAAACCACAACAAACCTACAAGTAAGAAACTAAAGGCCATTGCGTGTATATACATATATGCCATTTTTGCGTGGCGAGCGTGATGTTTTTTCTCACTTTCTAACATATGGTTACATCTCTGTCTAACTATACCCTAGGTGTCACTTTTGTTTATGTTCGGTAAAGTAATTTACCTTAGCACAAAAGCAGTAGGTAAGGTTAAGATTGGAAGGGTACTAAATAGGAAAATATTTACATCCTTTTATGTGGAAATTTAGTAATACTGTACTATTTTTGAATAATAAGCTGGGAATTAGAATAATGGTAAATGTTTGTAATTTTGATAAAAGTAAAAGAATTTTAATATATTTTCTAATTATAGATTTACCAAAAATTAAATTTTAAGGTAAGTTTTTGGGCAACCGAAGATGGAAATAGGCTTACTGGGGAACCAGGAATGTCAAAAAGTTGTTTTGTATTACTAGCGCTCACTATGCTGCTGCTAGTATACAATCTTGGCTCACACGTTCAAAAACAGCGCCAAGATCCCTTGCATAAACTTTTTTTTTCATACTCGTAGCAACAAACTGGTAAGTAAAAAGTTCTTCTTCTTTTTGCTTGGTTTTTAATGCACAATGGCAATTTTCCTTTACAAAAATTCACAATTACAGCAGTGCTGACAACTTAAAAATTTTCATCTGCGGCTTAACTAAGCCTCAGCTTACCGAGTACTGTGAAACCGAGTGGGCTTAAGTTCTGGGCTTAAGCCACACCCGTGGCTTAGCTAAGCTCTGGCTTAAGCCTGCACTGTGAAACCGGCCATAAAACCTACAGCAAATCTTGCCTACAAGAAAGAAAATTTGTAAACTATATTAAGCCAAATTTTTGATTCGATTTGCAGTTACCTATAGTTTAAAAATTTAACAATCTTTAAAACTCTAGCTGCCATTAAAATTCTGGTAAAAGCTAGGCAATTTTCGTGTGCTTTTCTTTGAACGAATGAACTTAGGCACACAAAGAATATTGCTCATAAATTACTATCAATTTCATTTAGTGTTAATCTGAGGCCAATATACAAAACTGGGCCCATTTGCTTGTAGCAAAGTATAGTTTACACAAGCGAAGTTACTGTCCCAAGTAACCTCGATTTCAGTCCCTCACCTCCTTTTGACATACACATCAGTTTACTTGTACCAGTACGAAAACGAGTTCCACTCACTTTAACTTTTTAGCGAAGTGGAACCTGGGAAATAATCAAATTGAGTACATTTTCTGCAACTGGTACATTTTTTGATTTAAGTAGTCTTTAATAATATCAGCTGATGTGGAACTTGTAAAATGTCAACACTATTGTGTTTGCACTTTTATAGAAAGGAGTGCTTTTTATTTTTCAGTAAGAAATTTCGTAAATTTTAAAGATAATTACGTAAGCAAAAATATTATTCCTTAGCAATCAATATGCCAGGAACGTACTCGCACTTTCTTTTTTCTTAGAATTTTTCCTCCAAAATTGCCCTTAATTACATTGCTGCACAATTAATGACCTTTTCAATATGTAATTTTTCATTTCACTTGAAACCATTTTCTCTCAAAAATAAATATCTTCACATTTCACAAGTTCCACGCCAGATGATATTATAAATGACTACACACATCAAAACGTGTACCAATTGCAGAAAGTACACTCAATTTGACTATTTCTTAGATTCCACTTCGCTAAAAAGTTGAAGTGGTGGAACTCGTTTTCGTACTGACGCAAGTAAACTGATGGGTATGTCATGAGGAGGTGAGGGGCTGAAATAGGTTACTTGAGACAGTAACTTCGAGCTTGTGTAAACTATACTTAAGCCTAAAGTGTTTTCTTCACCACACTCACACAGAACTGGTTAAGCATGTTCTTTTCACATCGATTCTATGTTCGGTTTCTGCACGAGTTTTGAACTTTCTTGTTCTATGAAAATTTGTGGTTACGATTCGAAGCTAAACGTCAAATCGAAAGTATTTGTAATTAAAGTGCGGATGTGCGGACATTTTGTGAAAATACAATTATTTTATTGAAGTGGTTTATTTATTTTTTTTTTTTATTAAAATCATAGTCCCCGTTCGGGATAGGGCCACTGACATATATAATATGGACTGCTTAACTTTCTATTTCATGTGGGCTCGATTGCTTATGTCAAAAAGAGTTCTTACGCCGGTGCCAACATTGAAAAAATCATTGGCGGGAAGTTGAAAGAATGAGCGCGCAGCTCGAAAAGCGATTATAATAAAACGTTTCGAACTTCTGCTGCACATCATATGAATATATTGCCTTTAGTAAAACAAATTTATCAGTAATAAACCTAAATAATTAATTTAAAAACATTTATTTCGACGAACTCACTTATTTATTTGTTGTTTGCAGTTCTCCTCAGTTGGTACTTGGTTCTTTGACCGAAAGAGTCAGCAATATAAAAGTTAGCCCACTTTTTGCAATGCATTTCTATTAACGTAGTCAGTCCATATTATACATGTCAGTGGACAGGGCTAAGTTCGGTGTAGATTTAACAGATTCTGGTTCAGTTCAGTGCCTGTTCGGTTTTGTTGAAAAGAATTAACCATTAACCACTTACCAGTCCGATTTTGGTGAGAAATAGTGTCTAAAAATTATCAGTTTTTTTTAAACATTTCCTAGTAAAAATTTTTATAAGTTTAATTTTTTGCATATTATCAGAACAAATTTCTATTAATTTAATATGTCACATGCGGGGCACCATAAAATTTGCTGTACCCCCCCCCAAACTTTTTTACCAAAAAGTACGCCAATGGAAAATTTTATCTTGTAGCTGCTGGGTATTCGAGTCGAACGGTGAAACCCGTTGCCCAATCGGACTTGATTTACTCGAGTTATGATCGAAAATGTAAAAATCGGTTTTCCCATCCTCCACAAACGCCCCGCCACCCTTGGGTTCTCATAACCCATCGTCAACCCTTCGTTTAGTTGCCGTTCTAACGCGACCCCACCCTCCCCCTACGTTTGCAATCCAAGAAGCTTTCCCACTCCCGGTGCAAAATCATCCGTCACCTTTCTAGCAAATCGAAACTAGATTTACCCGAGCAAGACTCGGGCTCGTCAGTGTGCAAACGTAATCCGCGTCCGAGTAACACTCGGGCAAAACTGTCAAGTGGTTAATGTCATAATCCAAAACCCTCGAGAATACTTCCCAAGCCATGAAACAGAAATCTATATGTGTGCATTGGGAGTCCGTTTTCTAAAATATTCTACATTGGAGAAGTCCCAAACATTTACTTTATATACATATGCTATAGAGCCGAAACTACTATCCATACAGGAAAATAGTCTTCTAGTAATTTAAAGCTTGGTTCCTTACCTTTCCAAAGCCTACACTTACTATATGTATACCTTACTTAAGAGGAGTCAGTACCAAGATTTTCAAGTTTCATACATTTTTCAAAGCAAATTTCTATCAAACTATTTGTAGCAGAATAACGATTTATATCTTAAATTAAAGGTAATGAAGAAGTCTAGTAAATAACGTCGAGAAAAATAAAAAAAATGCATTGGAATGGAGATATTAGCTCGGAAACTTGTAAAAAATGGTAAAAATTGATTTTTTTCAAATCAAATTCCTCTTCGTAGGTATTCTCATTTCTTTATATTGTGACTATTTTAGAGAGATAAAGCCTAGATCTAGCAAATAACGTTTTCCGTTTTAGTGTCGCATTTTTTAATTGTTTAACTCTAATAGTACTTGTTTTTTCTCTCGATATTTCACCGACGAGAAATTGCAATATTGCGTTGAAAGTTTTAAAAATATAAAGCAAAATAGCATATTTAACAACTATGTGCAAAATAAAATTTAGGAGAGTTAATTCTCTTTAAAAATTTTCAATTTCTTTGAACTGCAAATTTCCATTTTCGTCTTAAATTGTCGCATGTTGGGTTTCTGTCTTTTACGCTAGATGTCTCTAATTTGACTTGTGGTCTAGGTCTAGGCTAATTTTATATGTATTTTCATACTTTCAGGACACAAACCTACGTATAGTAAGTTTTATTGCTCACAGGCTCGCTGGCATCTAAATTGAAATTTTTGCTGAGTACTGACTCCTCTTAACAAAATAATAAAATAGTTTTGATTACAAAGTAACCTTATCAATTTACGCTCCCTAATTTTCAGCTGAGTAATAACTGCGTGTGTGTATGTGCAGCCGGAGTCCGAATCGGTGGGCAGCTAATTTCGCTTTCATCAGACCACGGCATGCCATGACGGCACGGCACAGCGACTATACGATGATTACACAGCGCAGAGTTTTTATTTAAGAATCGTAGTCAGTTTGGTTCAGATAATTTTTTTTAAAATAATTTTGTTAGGAAAGGTATAAGAATTTTATTTCTGTTCGGAAGATAAGAAAGCAAGCCTAAGATAATCAGAAGATCATTTTTCTGTATGCGTAGTAGTTTTAGACGCAAGAGCTATTCAAATCAAACTTTTGCCAATCTTCCATAAGAACACTGCAAATATTTTAGAATGTTCGGACTCCGTTGAGGCTCTCATGTGGTAGTGAGGGAGTCTGTTTCATGGCTTGTGAAGTATTCTCGAGGGTTTTGCACAATCCCATGATTGTATATATGTCAGTAGTTACATACATGCATACAGTAATATTCATTTAAATAATTTTTTCTTTCTTTTTAAGTTTTGGAATGAAAATATTTTTATAATTTTTGAAGTTGAATTATATATATTTTTTTCAAATAACTCAATTAATTAAATACTTTTTGATAATTCTTTAATTTTATAGGCGGGTCATGACCCCTTACCCCCTCCCCCCTCCCTTGATTCTGCGTCTGTCTCAAACCCTTTCTAACGGGAGTACTAAAACACGAATTAAATTAAATTTCACTAAAAGGCTTGGTGAATATGGCCCTTAGTATACCCTATAATTTCATCTAGAGTATAATAAAATAATTCGGCAATACTGGCTGGCCAGTATGAAAAGATTAAATAAGATAAACCAGAAATCTACAAGTCTATAAACTTTCCCAGTTATGTAATTGTAGACTTGCATTGATTACGAAAAATTGCAACCTCTATGGGCTTAAATAAGTACTTTGCGCTAACGCACTCCTTTCAATTGAATTCAATTGATTCAAACTTTTCTCGCGTCTAAATAACATGGACCAGAACTTTCTGCGTTCACAATAGTCTTAAGTTACATTACCATGAGGAGTTAATTCGAGTGGCTTAAATGTCACAAATCAACCACAGACCGCTGATGTCGTGAACTTATCAACGTTGATGATATTATTAGCTGGTTACCAATGCATTAAGTAGGATTTGCATGTATTTTATGTAAAGATTGGTAGGTATAGGTACATAATTTTGCTTGAAAATTCGCACGTCGTAATTGGAACCCGGGTTAAAGCCTTCTCTTATTATTGTCTTTGCTTTTTATGTGGTTGAAACCTATGAATTATGTCACACTAATAAATAAAGATCCATATCAGTTATGTATAAGTATATGAAGGTACATATATATGGAAAGTGATATTATTTGTTCACTTAAAAGTTTTTGAATCGAATCAATAAATATTTATCTGATGCAATCCTTAATTAATCTGTTATCAAAGACGACTTATGTAAGTATGTAATATCAGGCAGCGATTAGAGTTAATTTTTAATAAAAAAACATGATTTTGCAAAATTTCGTCCCAATCACATAATTCGAAATTTTAATAATCATTAAAAGAATTTATTACGATTACAGTCTATGGTTTTCACGAAAAAAATTTTGTAAAGTATTAACCCAGCATTATCAAATCCACATATTTCCAGTTTTTTTTTTTTTTTTTCTATAGGATCACCCATCTAGCCAATTGTGAGTATGTTTTATGAAAATATGTTGATATTGAATTTAAATTAAATAGAATTTTTGCATAAGTATTAGTCCGGTCAGTATGTCGATATTCCCTTTCAAATGCTGCGTTCATGGTATTATTTAAAGGGCTTGATGGGCGACTATTGAAAGGTGTAATCTGTACTACCGAGTTGTTGGGAATTTCGGTTGGTCGGACTCTCTTCCATATTGGAAAATGTGTCGGATTTATTTAAATAATTCGACACCCGGTTAAGCTAAGACAATATTAAAAAAAAAGCTTTTAAAGGTTTTTAAAAGTATACTACAACTTTGTTCATGATCACTTTTATCATACGATGAATGGCTTTTTTTATTATTTCGAGAAAAATACAACACATCAAAGTTCTGTAAATTCTGTAAGTGGGCATTTACCATGCTATAAAAAATATCCTGATAAGAGGGAAGCCATGAACTGAGAAAAAAAATCGAAACCTCTGTCGAAAATTCATGCTATCGATTGTGAGTTCGCCCTCTACGAAGTCGCTCAGGTCATTCAAGTAAACGGAAGTAATATAGGGCTCAACACGCACCAAACTACATATATCAATATAGTCATGCTCGGATTGTTGTCGACAATCAACGGCCTCATGTCGTAACAATGAGTACCAGTGTACTAATAGAGCATAACTTGACATCAACTTACTGGTCGAAGCTAGACTTATCCAATCTCTGCCGATCTATGGTCACGGCACCCTTCACCACAGCCACCGCGATGCTTCCATAAAGGGGCCATCCCAAGTTGAGGTGAATAAATCCAATATTCAGGCCTCCTCAACCCCGTGGTACAAAGTTAGCCAATGTCGGACCGCCCATTTGGTATAGCTTTCATAAAGCATGATCAACATACCATGAATACTCCCAGTGGCTATCTTCATGCAAGATATTCTTTTTGTAACGGGACTGGTACCTCCCTTCGGGCCTAAAACTCATTTGCAACGACTAAAAGAATTGTACTTGGCCTATACAGGTAATACAACCCTTATGGGCGCTGTCAGAGGGAACCATGTGAAGGTTAAGATATGCCCGTGTTCAAGTCTGGATAGGCTTCGAGATTCACCATTTGGATCTTATAGCTGACCATGCATACTAATCATATAAGCACTATACTATCATACATACCTGATTTCCGTTATTCATCAACTTATTCATCAACTAAGGCATCTTTCGCCCCCTGCCCAAGAGGCTATGTCTGTCTTTCTTCTCTCTGTCTTACTTCTCTCTCTCTCTCTCTCTCTCGCTCTCTCTCTCTCTCTCTCTCTCTCTCTCTCTCTCTCTCTCTCTCTCTCTCTCTCTCTCTCTCTCTCTATCTCTCTGTCTCTGAGATTTTATTATTCTGACTATCAGACCACTTAAATTCTCTGCATAATGATCTCCTGTCATTAAAGCCCGTCTACAGTACCCACAGAGCCAAAAATCTCAATTTTTATTTCACTAAGGTATAGTTATCGCGCCGTGAGAAGTACCAATTCGTGTATATGGTATCTTTCACCCATACTACCTTACTGTACGTACTCTCGTGGAAAATGCCAAAGCGATCTACAGTACAACCAAACAACTAAACAACAAACCAACAAATTTCTTCCATCAAGTATGCATGCTTTCCTCTTATACAGCTTTCACCTTGTTCAGTATTGCGCTTCACAGACACTTCTCCCCCCCCCCCCATATAGTCATAGAATAACAATTGGACCATGAAGGAAAACTTCATGCTATTTATGTTCTGAAAAATGTCCAAAAGTCACCATGGGGGCCAAAAGTCACCATGGGGTTTAAAAATTTAATAACTTTTTCGTTTATATATTTTTTTTATTTTTTTTTTTCCATTATTTATTTTCCAGATGTTATTTATATAATCTAAAAAAAAAAATAAAAAAAATATATAAACGAAAAAGTTATTAAATTTTTAAACCCTATGGTGACTTTTGGCCCCCATGGTGACTTTTGGCCCACCCTGTACTATAAAAAAGCGCTAATAGTTTTCTTAACAAAACCGTAGAGCAATTAAGTTCCAACTCGAGACCGCGTTTATTTAATGAGCTGAAATTTTGCATACGGCTTTTAAAAAAAAACATGTAGATTCAAGTTCAAAAATGGGACAAAGCGGGTAACTCCAGCCATACAAAAATTTCGTTTTCTCTACTTAATTGGACACTGCCTAAGAACGGACTAAATCGGGCAACTCCTTCTTGGTGTTGCCATACAAAGCTTCGGGTTTTCACTTTAATTAACTTTTTATTTTCATCTAGGATATAATATTATTGGTCTTAGGCCAATTATTACTTCTTCTTGTTTTTCTTAAATACTACCCCAGACAGGTATCGATGGTAGTACTGAGAAAGTGATGTATGGAAGAGCTCATAACAAACCTCAATAACTCACTGATCTCGGCTAAATATATCATGGATACGAACCAAAAATGTGTTTCAATATAGGCAAAAATTCATTTCTTTCTTAGATTTAAATCGACCATATTTCTTCAGAATTTGTGTGCATTACTGGTGACTACTGAAGACGATTCGAATAAGTTGTGAGTTGTGTCTGGGCAGTTGGATTGATTTGGTTGCTTGAGCATTTTAGCTAAAAAATTTTATGAGCGTAGATCTAGGTACATCAGCGCGGATTTTTGTCTCAGACCTGTATAAATTGTTTTCAATAGAGGAAAGAATTGATTTATTTCTTAAAATTGAAATCGACCATATTTCTTTAGAACTAGTTTGGTTTATTTGTGGTTATAGACGGTCCGAACAAATTGCTGTCTACCGTCTTGCGTGATGCGTTGATTGGGAGGGGTGGGTGGGTGGCGGTAAACAATGAAAGAATTATTTCTTTTAATAGTTGGATAAGCATACAAAATTACAAACTTTAACGAAATTTATTGACATGGGTACAAATCGCACATCTAGGAAAATAAAGCCAAAGCGGCTAGCACTAATAGGCACAACCACTTCAGATTTTACATTTTTTGGTTTCCGTATTTAAGAAAATTGCAAATTTTAACAAAACTTGGACTCGAAAGATATTGTTTCGCCCATCAGAAATGTTTTGAATATGATAAGTATTTGTTGATGTACAGGTTTCATTGAAATTGCATTAAAATTGGGAGTAGGGCATACCAGTAGGAAGATTAATAGGAAGTTAATGCAAATCGACGATAAGATGCGAGTGCACAATGAAAGTTCAACTTACTCCGTTCGTGGAATGCAAAGAACTGTGCGTATGTACTTAAAGTCAAAGAACGAATAATTGCAAGAACTTTCAGCGGTTTCAGCTTCCCTGCCGTGAAATATGAAAATAAATATCGGGATTCACATTTCAAACTAAGTGTAAGAGCAAAACGGTTGTACATATTGTATAGAATGCAAGATATTGAAACTATTAATGTATTAATCCCCCCCCCCCCCGCCCTCCAACGCTCCTCTTCAGAGTTAACTCAGCCCGCAAGACGGTACACAGAATTTGTTCGGACCGTATCTTTATTTCATTATAAAGAGGAAGGTATGCCGTTAATAATGAAAAGTAACATCAGCCAAATGACCACCACGACCACGCCTACAGGACCATATCCTTTTCATGAAATTTTCCATAACCAAATCGCAAAGTGGCTGCCCTATGTCCTCGATAGCCTCACGAATTCCATCTTTGAGGTCTTGAATCGACGCTGGGCTGTTGGCGTAGACCTTCTCTTTCACGTGGCCATAAAGGAAGAAGTCGCAAGGTGTTTAGTCACAAGATCTCGGTGGCCAATTGTGATCACCTCTTCGAGAGATAACACGGTCCGGAAACTTTTCCCGTAAAAGATCAATGGTTTCGTTGCTTGTATGGCACGTAGCGCCGTCTTGTTGAAAGTACACGTTGTCCAGATCAATAACATCCAATTCCGGCCATAAAAAATCATTAATCATCTGTCGATAGCGCAATCCATTCACCGTAACTGTTGCTCCAGCCTCATTTTCGAAAAAGTAAGGTCCAATGACCCCGCGGGACCATAAACCGCACCAAACATTCACACGTTGAGGATAGAGAGGCTTTTCAACAATAACTCTTGCGTTTGCCGAGCACCAGATGCGACAATTTTGCTTGTTGACGAAGCCATCGAGGTGGAAATGGGCCTCATCACTCAAGATGAGTTTTCGATGGAATTCCGGATCATTTTCATGCATTTCAAGGACCCAATCAGCAAAGACTCGACGTTGTTGATGATCGGCCGGCTTGAGTTCTTGTGTTAACTGAACTTTATAAGCCTTAAGACCCAAATCTTTATGCAAAATACGGTGTAATGACGTTTGTGGAATGCCTAATTCCAAAGAACGACGAGGAATGGACAAAACTGGGTTTTCTTCAACACTTTCGGCTACAGCAGCAATATTCTCGGCTGTTCTTGAGCGACGTGCACGGGTTTTATTCTTCACATCACTATCTTGTCCCGACAGCTCGAATTTTTCTACCAATTTCTGTATTGCGGTCCGACAAGGTGCTTCACGACGACCCAAAAATGTTCGAGTTTTACGAACCGTCTCTGCCACATTTTCACCATTTTTATAGTGAATTTTAATAATTTCAATGCGTTGTTGAATCGTGTATCGTTCCATTTTTATTAATGGCGTAGTTTCTACTTGTCAAATGTCAAAAAATGACAGCTCCAAAAGTGACATCTACCGAAATAGCGGGCTAATTAAAATAACACCTCTTATTGGAAAACCCTTTAATCTGATAATAGAATAGAATGAAATATGAGCTGATGAACGCTGATGGCCGTCCCATTGTGTTTCCAGCTTAAGAAATAAATCATTTCTTTCCACCATTGAAAATAATTTAGAAAGACTCATAAAAATTTTTAGCTAACAAGCCCGAGCAAGCAAATCAAATCAATCCAACTTCCACGAAGCAGAGACTGCCCAGACACAACTCACAACTTATTCGAATCGTCTTCAGTAGTCACCAGTAATGCACACAAATTCTGAAGAAATATGGTCGATTTAAATTCTAAGAAAGAAATTAATTTTCGCCTATATTGAAAAACATTTTTGGTTCGTGCCCATGATATATTTAGCCGAGATCAGTGAGTTATTGAGATTTGCTATGAGTTCTTCCATACATCTCTTTCTTAGTACTACCGTCGTAGTCTGCGTATTTCTTGTCTGTGGTACTAGGAATTATGGAGTATAATTTGAATATGGAACAGCTTCGTTTAAAAAAAAAAAAAAAAAAACTCTGACAAGAATTTTCCCAAAAACCTTAACTTTATCACTGGTCAAATTGACCCACGATGATCAGAAAGGAATAATAAGTTTCGTTTAAGCATTTTTTTATGATCATAAAATTCCTTTCAGTGCCTTATTTAAAAAATGAAGTCAACTCCATTGTCATAACTGGTAAGAGCTATAACTATTAAGAACCACTACATATAGCCCAACTTACTAGCCCATTGCTAAATTTCAAAAAAAAAAATTTAACTAAGGCAGTCAATTTTTTTTTTACTTTTCTTTTTATATCAGCATTGTGATGAGATCAGTATCCTTCTTGACTTGCATTAATTTTTCTATTTCGACACAGAAATAATTTTCTTTGATTCGTATGGTATCAGGTACACATGACCCTTATTGTGTGAAGAACCGTTGCCAGTCTGGGGTTTGAGCATATAGGCAGTGTTCTCCTCTGATCGCCCTTCATTACATGTGAAACTGAGGTTGCAATCATCTGATCGCAGACGGACAAAAAATTTATTTAATCTCATTTGATTGCATGCATTAAGTATAAAGATTATAAGGTGCGCACAAATAATCATCTTATTATGAGAGCAACCTAACGCTCATGCTCATGTTGATATACAAATGTATTTAGCTAAGCTACAATAACAAAAAACAGCTGTGTTGATTTTTTTTTATATTTTTGTTTTTATATTTATAAAGTAGAAATAACTTCGAACTATATCTCAAGAGCTATGTACGTTAGTAACAAGATAATTACCTATCACGACGTAATATCTTTGATCCGTAGATCATCTGACTTATTGTCGACTTCATAATAACCCCCAGGGGACAGAAGTTGATAAGAATTTTGAATATTACCCAAAAGCACTTGAAAACATTATTAATATTTGTAGCGAGATAGTAATAGCACTCGGTATCACAATTGCGCTGCAATTGTCTTTGTTTTTGTATGTATGTAATTCCTACAGTCACTGCAAGTCACTCGTTCTGTAAATATAAACAATCAACGAGAATTAAATCAGAGACTCAGTGAGGTTTCACGCCTCCTCCAGGCAAATTTATATATTCAAATGAGAGGCGGGCAGCGGTTTTCAATTGCTGCTAAATCTCGATCACTGTCGCTGAGGGTGATATTTTTATCGCATATCATTCGCAAATTTTGGTTTTGCTATGTAGCTATGTATACATAACGACATGATCGCAATAATTCTCGCCAGATAAAATTCACTATCTTGTCTTTAATGTTTGTTTTATAAAAATATTTTCGTGTCTTTTTGATAGCACGCACTAGGTATATTATAATGGGAGGATTTCGTTGTTTTATGATTAAAATGTTTAAAAATAACTTTATAACATTTGGAGCGCCGGAAATACACATACACACAAACATATAGAGATATGCGCCTTGCTTCAATTTCGTTTACCCTTTTTATGTTGGCTAACATAAGAGTTTAATACACAGAGTGTATGCCAGGGGAGGGGGTCCATATTAACCGTTTCGGAGTTACAGGGTGATTAAGAAAATATGCTAAGTTTTCAGAAAATACCCTGTATTTGAAAAAGTTTAGTGTGTATGGTCACCGTCAAAAGTGAATTGTATGCAGAACTTCATGGCCTATTCAATGACTGCTCAACCGGGCGCATACTCTTCTCTTCTCAGGAGTTATTGTGATCTAAACTATAAATCTAAAAATTTCATTTTTTTTTTTTTACTTTGACCTCTATTTTTTTTTTTGCGAAAAGGTCCTAGTTAACATAAAGTTTTTTTTATAAAAACTGTAAACCATGGACTCTTCCTCTTTAATTAGTCCTATTACACTTATGTCGTAACTCTAGATGTTAAGGAATTATTTGCTTATACATAACCTTTTCAGATCATACCGAAATTAGCCGATATTTTTTTTAAATTACGTGTTCGAAAGGAACAAATTTTCCTGGAGAATAGATTTCAAAATAGCTCTGAGAATAGGTTAAGAGCTAATAACTCTTTAACGGCTACAAATAGCACATAAAGAGAAGAGTCCATAGCATACATTTTTTATAAAAAAAGGTTATGTTAATTACCTTTTTGTAAAAAAAAAAAAGATATCAAACTCAAAAAAATGTTAGAAAATCCAAAATTGTTAGTTTAGACCAAAAATAACTCCTGAGAGGAGAGGTTGATCAGTCGTTGGAAACATCATGAAGTTTTGCATACAATCAGCTTTAGACGGTGACCGTATACTCTGTACTTTTTAAGATAGAGGGTGTTTTGTGAAAACCTAGCATGTTTTCTTAAACACCCTGTTACTCTGAAATGGTTGATATTGACCTCCTCTGCCAAACAATTTTTTGTTTGACTAGGTGAATACTATTACCTCCCGCTGGGCCTATATACAGGGTGATTCTGATCAAGATACCTTCCGATATACCTTGAGACAAGCTGATCAAAAAATTATTCCACATAACCCCCCCTAGAAGCCTTCCTTTAGGAGTTGTGGGCAGTTGAAGATTTCGCCAATATTCGTGAGAATAAATGAGTATAACTCTTGAACCACACTATAGATTTTGGTTACTGTTGGCTTATTAAATAGTAGCTGTCGAAAGGTGTATTACTATGTATTTTTTAATTAAGCATCTTTAAATTATTCTCAATATTCCCAAAACATTGATTTTTTTTACACACAAATTTCATAAATACCGTTATTTATTTCAAAAACTTTTGTGTGTAAAAAAAATCACAATTTTAGAAATATTTGAGAATAACGTAAAGATGCTTAATTAAAAAATACAGAGGAATACACTTTTTGACAGCTACTATTCTTGGCTATTTAAAAAGCCAACAGTAACCAAATTCTATAGTGTGGTTCAAAAGTTTTACTCATTTATTCTCACAAATATTGGAGAAATCTTCAACTGGCCACAACTCCTAAAGGAAGGTTTCAAGGGGGGGTTATGTGGAACAATTTTTTGATCAGCTTGCCTCAAGGAATCGCCTGGTATATCGGAAGGTATCTTGATCAGAATCACCCTGTATATATATATATATTTTTTTTTGTAAGAAAACATGGATGAAAAAATTAAAGATCCTCATTTCAGTAATTTTCATTATGTTTGGTATTAGCTATCTTAAGACAAAATATTATTCCTTGAATGAGTTGTAAACGGTCACAGAAAAAAGCGAGCGATTGACGCGCGTGCGATCAATTCTCGAATGCACTTAAAAAACATCGTAAATGCGATTTAGTCATCGAAACTGTGTCGATTTCTACAAATTACGCACACGTCAATCGTTCGCTTGTTTCTGTGGCCATACACTAAGCATTGATTTCCGACGCGATTTGACTCTACATTTGACAATAAAGGCTTTGTGCAACGACTTTCGAATTAATAGCCCTATAGAAGAGCGCGAATTCCCATATCAGAGGTGTATAAGTACTCCAGAGGTCAGATTGCTAAGCGACAGTATAAACAAATTAAAAATTTGGTATCTCGTAAAAAGTTAATTTTTTGTGTCGCAAGCTTGATTCTAGATCCACTACAAAAAAATTCTGGTCTAATTAAAAATACTTGAGCATTTACGGTAAGCATTCCCCAACTTATGATTTTGATCTAAATGATCTTGATCAGATCTCTTTTGTTCTGATGGACGTAGCAATCAAGGTACATCAACCTTTGCTGGTACGACGATGGTATAAACGGTTCTGTGTACCGCTATACCCTAAGTTTATTTATTTTGCACCAGAGCGCCCTTTTTTAGACCTTCCAAATGTCAAGGTACATAAAAACCTTGGCTGATATGATTTGTAATACAGTTCTCTTTACGCTTCACCGTTTTGAACAATAATAATTTATTTTTTCTCAAATATCACTTTTTAAATATTATTTCCTAAAGCTAGATATGAATTATAAAATGCTAACTCAACGAAAAAATGAATATAAAATTTCTCACGTAAAAATTCTCACGAGCCAGAATCGAGAAAAACAAAAAGTTACGTCTGTGTGTAACGTGAACACTCTTGAATTCGCATTCTTGAGACAATTTCTTGTGAGAAACTACATGTGTAAGCTACATATATGCAACACGAAATTTATTTTTGAAGAAAATTTTGTATGTTATGCGAATTTTGAAGTTACAGTAATTTTCCATGTTTATTGTAAATAAACAGATCTAAATAATCATTTCACTTCAACTTCAACAGTGGTATTCCCAACTGCTTCTGACTTCTTGCATGCAACTCCTCAATAACCATTAGGTGATGGTTTCAGTTCCCACTACGTATATTCATTAGAGTTTTATAATGCCATTAATACGATCAGTTCGAACGCTAGCAGGCCGGATAATATCCCTACGCTTTTCGTGAAATTACTTTTAGCTCCGGGAAATAACGCCCAACGAAATAAAGCCCGAAAGTGATAGTGAAATAAGACCCGAAACTTCCATATAAATTTTAACGTGTCAAATGTGAAATAATGTCCAAAAATTTTGGGTCTTATTTCACTGATCGGTTTAGGGCGTTATTTCATAATGATATAAAATCCAAAATTCGTAAATGAAATAAAGCCCAAGAAACAAAATTGATCCTGATGAAATAATGCCCAAAAATCATTTCAGAAAATGAAGGAAATATTTCCAGCGATGTGTGTAAAGTAAAAACGCATCACGCGTCGCTGGCGGGGAGGAGGCGGCGGCAAGGGGAGCAGGGCACCCGCGCATTGATAGTCGCGTGTGGTTGGCGGGGAGGGGCTATCGTAAGGGGTGCAAGGCGCCCGCGCATTGGTTTAAAGTAAGAGCTAGTCGCGTGAGTTGGGGGGGGGCGTAGGCAAAGGATGCAGGCGTGCCTGCCCCCCTGCCGACGCACTCCCCCGCCCATCTCACTCAATGCGTTCTTACTTTAAATCGAATATCAATGCGAAAACGAACCGCCCCAACGTGAGAAAGAGCCGAAAGAGCCGAAAGAGCCGCTCGTCCCCCACCCGCGCTACGCGTTCTTACTTTACACAGATCATTATCAATATTTTGGGCTTTATTTCATTTGCTTCTTCTCTTGATCAGGATTTTGGGCTTTGGTTCACTTTTTATTTGGCTCTCTTTTCACCTACTTTGGGTTTTATTTCACATTTGTTTTCGGGCCTTATTTCATTTGGAAATAAGACCCAAACTTCGCCTTCGAGCGTTATTTCCCGGAGCCACTACTTTTGCCTTCTAAATTACCTGTTTTGTCAAGCATATCCTTAATACTGCTTTAACTACATCAAAGTTACCAGCAAAGTGGAAGAGGGCAGTTATTTTAGCCATTGCTAAATATAATTGCACACGTAACATGTCTGACTTCCGACCTATATATCAGCCTATTATGTTTTTTAGCGAAAACCCTGGAGAAGCTCATATCAACTCAGATATTCCAGTATCGTGAGGAACGATCGTTATAGCCTGCTTGTCAATCTGGCTTTCGCCGCAAACACAGCTGCGAAACAATTATACTGAAAGTTAACACCGATATTGATAAGGATGACATGGGAATTTTAGTACTATTGCACTTTTCTAAGGCTTTTGACAGTGTTCATCATAGTAAATTTTGCAAAAATTAGCTTTGAATTTTAACGGGATTTTTTTTTTTTGTATTCTAGTGAGGCGTTGTCTACTTTCCAGCATTTGTATGTTTTTAGTTTAGATATGCTCTTACGGCTTATCCCTTTAACCCCTTGTCCATACCTCAGTTGCACAGCTTTGCTTTTAGCAAAGCGTGATCAAAACTGTTTAAAATGGTACAGGTGGAGCCGTCTGACATTATAACAAGGAAGAATTTTCGCAATCACTAAATGATAGTTAACACAGGGATTACACGAGATAGAACAGCTTGCATGCAAGCCTCCCTTCCTACCCGATTTTTAACTTGACAGCAGAAGGCAGTTCGGTTGATGTCTTATCATCTTGCATGCAAGTTTATTTAAAAATGGCATTGGCGTAAAGTCATGCGTATATTGGACAATTGTAGCAATAAAAGAAGTAGCAGAATGATAAAAACCCAAGAAAAAGTTAAGAGGACGGTGTTGGTAAATGATGTAATGCAAATGATTCCAGAAAATCTCATTTTCCCAGAATAAATATATCAAATTCTCTCAAGCTGAGCTGCCAGCATGGCAGTAGAGGTTACACGTGCAAGAATTATGGTAGTGCAGCTTGCATTCAAGCTGTACTTGCGGTGTAACCCCCAGGTTTTACACAAGGGCCCTGCAAACAATTTGAAGAAATTCCGCCGTAGCGAAATGAATTCCAAATAGAGGAAACGCTCAAAGCTCCAAATCTCTTAGATTTTTTTTTTTTGCCATAAACGACGTTTTCAAGCATACCGAAATTTCTGAGAATTCGAAATAGATAGCTCGAAATTTCTTCGATTTGTTTTCTATATATAGAAGCATAGATGGCATAAGAACTAGATGTCGCATACAGTATCAGAGAAAAGTATACAGATTTTAAATCGCTGGTCCATTCCGGAGTAGACGACAACATGTTTCAGAGGTGCTGAGAACAAATGTTCCTTTAACATCAGTTTTGTATACATTTGGTCACTCGACGTATCTATCATCATTTCTATTTTCATGTTGCTGTACTGATCAAACTGATGTAGGGAAGGCAGCAATTTTTTCTTAGAAATTTACTAGATAATTTTTTTCTTGTTGTCGCCCTCTAAAAGTGCGTATAAATCTTAGGAAAGAATTTTCCATTAAATTTCTAAGAAAAAATTTACGGCCTTCCTTCCATCAGCCGAGGCATCATTGATTTTATATTAGAGCTCTCGGCCAATGCATGAAAATTCAAAGGAAGAATTTTCCAGTAAATTTCTAAGAAAAAATTGTGGCCTTACCTTCATCGGGTCGTGGTAATGGTGATTTTGTATGGAGCGAGGAATTACTGGCTTACCATTTGTGCACGAAAAGCGTTGCATAATTTTGTTCTACGTGTCTAGACGTTGTATGTTATTAGTTTGTCAAAGACAGGACGAAAGTTTCTAGGAAAATTGTTAAGTTCGATAGTTCGAGCGTTGCCAGATTTTCGAACCCAAAATTCCCACAAAAATGGGAAAAATCGATCATTTTTCCCACATTTTTAATCTCAAATTCCCACGCAAATTCCCATTCTATTCAAATTAAAAATAAATGAGTTTAATAAAAACAAATCAATTTTATTCAACAAAATAATATATTTATAAAATAAAGCAAAAGAAAATAATATAATTCAAGGGAATTTAAAACATAAAATATAAAAATTCAGAAGGAATACACAAAAATATAATTAAAAAAACGTTAAATAGAAAAACCAAAAACTAATTATATAAATTTGTGGAATTATGTAACTGCAGATGATTTTCCGTTGGCACAAAATTCACACAACTTGTATCATCTGCTTGAAAATTTGATCTTAGTGAACAAATAGCATTCAAACATTTCGCACCCATTTTGTTCCTGTATGTAGTTTTGACCTCAGTAACAACTGAAAATATTCTCTCTGATTCTGCATTCGAATGAGGCAAAGTCAATGCATAATCAGCTACTTTCGACAAATTTGGAAAAAATAGAGTAT
Source organism: Dioctria rufipes (assembly GCA_963924295.1). NCBI lineage: Eukaryota > Metazoa > Arthropoda > Insecta > Diptera > Asilidae > Dioctria > Dioctria rufipes. The sequence continues at coordinate 319,781,308 of OZ002740.1, read as the reverse complement.
TTTCGAAGTTTGTAGCCTTTCTTATTTCGGTCCAAAAATCTTCAATGCTTAGAGACAACAATCTGTCTTTTTCAAATCTATTGAAAGAAACCGGTATATCCCGACATTCCTTGTTTAAATCTAAAGAGTTGCACTGTACTTTTTCAGATATCAATATTAACTCCTTTGAATATATTATTTTCGTGATATCACGCACCACTTGGGGGCATAGAAATTCCATTTCTTTAAGCACTTCTTCATTTAATGGCAGTCTGGCTTTTATTTCACGAAATACCGTTGTGTAAAAGGACTTGCAAACTTCTTTTATTTCATGCTGTTCGTTTAAATCAAGACTTTCGTGGATATAACTTTCACATTCTAATCCTAAATAAACATCTTTGTCAGGCAATAAATGTTGAATTTGCAATTCAGAGGCACATTCCATATCTAAGACATCTATAAAGTCATGCTTTACGAAATTTTGACAAATTTTTCGTAGAAGATTGCAGCATTCACTACGCAACTTGTGTATAAGAATTTGTCGTGATTGAAATAAAGCGTTGAATGTATTAAAATAAAGAAGAACGTACTTTAAGAAGTAAAAATACGCCTTGACACTTTTATTGTTCATTGTCTCAAATAAATATTTGGCTTTGGGTCGGTTTGATTCAGTGGAGTCATGCAAAAATATATGTTGCAATACTGTCCAATTTTGTAAAAATCTGGATACACACGGCTGCATAGCAAGCCATCTTGTTTTCGCTGGACGCAAAAGTTTTCTTCTCTCAACATCAAAATATTCTTGAAATTCTGCTAAAATAGCGAGACTTTTAGGACTATTTGAGAAGTAACTTGCTGCAGCACTCAAAAGCTCTTCACATATTTTGGGAATGTGCTTACTGGCTTTATTTGCAACTAAAGCTGCAGAGTGGCAAGTACATTTAATTAAAAGTAGTTTTGGAACGTCTTCTTTCAGTCTCGTGAAAAATAAATTATTACTCCCAATCATGACAGCAGCATTATCGCAAGCAAATCCACAGATGTTTGTTAAAGGAATGTTTTTATCCAATAAACACTTTTTAAAATTATTATATAGATTTTCACTGCTGCAATCGGAAGCATCGATATTAATGAGTTCTAATAGCTCCGTTTTAATTTTTCCATCTTTAGGATTAACGTATCTGACTAGGCAACAAACATTTTTCTTCCCGGATATATCAGTGCTTTCATCCAATAATATAGAAAAAATGTTGTTTCGTAGAATGTTTGATAATTTATCGCACTGAACCTTCCCAAGAATATTTGTTACCACTTTAGTTAATTTGGTTCTTCCAAGATTCATATCTTGGCAAATCTTCGAATCTGAAAAAGTGTTTTTCAGTAGAGGAATCAAATGGTCCACAGTATTAAATGCCACATTATGCTCTGCGAAAAATGCGCTCAGTCTAATCTCTGCACTTTTTACGTTATTGGAATGCGTTGACTCCATTGTCTTGAAGAATGTTGATACGGAGGGATTTTGGGCGCTTTTAATATTTGAAAGATGTTTGGAACTATTCCTATGTTTATCAAGCTCACTTTTTCCGCAATGAAAAGTCGCATTACATGCTCGGCAGTATGCTTTTGATTCGTCATTTTGCACCTGATGGAGCCATCCTTTATATTGCGGCAAACTAAGCCATGCAATTTGAAAATTCTTTCCTGGTATTTTCTTCTTTTTCAATGAAGGTTCTTCAAGATGAGGTTCCATTTCAACTATAATTTGCACCATATTTACGTTGTTAAAAATATATAACATTAAAATTCTTACCGTGATTTTGTCTCTTTCAGCAGACATAATAATAACAAAACGCAAATATTGAAATATAAAACTATATCCACAAATTACACACTATAAATATCAGCTAAACCTTAATGTCAAAATTTATAAAAGTGGAACCTACTAAATACAGTTTAATAGTGACGAGGCACATGTGATGACTGACTTATATATCGTCGGCCTAACTACCAAAAACGAAATTTTACACGATGAGGATTTCTATTTCTCGGTTATACAGAAATCCAGTCATCTAAATTTCACAAGAATTTACACAATAATGTGTTCTGTTTTGTGTTACGACAACGTCTAATAAACTAAATAAGGAGGATTTCTATTTCTCGGTTATACAGAAATCCAGTCATCTAAATTTCACAAGAATTTACACAATAATGTGTTCTGTTTTGTGTTACGACAACGTCTAATAAACTAAATAAGGAGGATTTCTATTTCTCGGTTATACAGAAATCCAGTCATCTAAATTTCACAAGAATTTACACAATAATGTGTTCTGTTTTGTGTTACGACAACGTCTAATAAACTAAATAAGGAGGATTTCTATTTCTCGGTTATACAGAAATCCAGTCATCTAAATTTCACAAGAATTTACACAATAATGTGTTCTGTTTTGTGTTACGACAACGTCTAATAAACTAAATAAGGAGGATTTCTATTTCTCGGTTATACAGAAATCCAGTCATCTAAATTTCACAAGAATTTACACAATAATGTGTTCTGTTTTGTGTTACGACAACGTCTAATAAACTAAATAAGGAGGATTTCTATTTCTCGGTTATACAGAAATCCAGTCATCTAAATTTCACAAGAATTTACACAATAATGTGTTCTGTTTTGTGTTACGACAACGTCTAATAAACTAAATAAGGAGGATTTCTATTTCTCGGTTATACAGAAATCCAGTCATCTAAATTTCACAAGAATTTACACAATAATGTGTTCTGTTTTGTGTTACGACAACGTCTAATAAACTAAATAAGGAGGATTTCTATTTCTCGGTTATACAGAAATCCAGTCATCTAAATTTCACAAGAATTTACACATAATAAAAAGTCGAGTTACTTCGACCATATACTGCATATACTGCATAATAAAAGGGAACAGAACCAACAACAAATTTCTGAGGAACTTTCAAAGTTGTACTTGCTTTCAGCATTTATGCTTAAATACAGAGCTATGGCATACTATACATATTATCAAAGAAACATAAAACCTATGTCTAGTTTGTTTGTTTGATATTATTTAAATGTTAGTCATGCTAACGGAAATTTTTAAATTTTGCATATGCTGCCTTATGCACAGTGTAGGTAGGACTTTAGTCTAAATTTGATAGTGAAAATATGTAAGTAACATTTGTCAGAGTTTATTCAACCAACAAAATAAATGTTCTTAGCAATTTTCCCACAGATGTACTAAGTCAAATATCAAAATTCCCTTTTCCCTTTTGCGTAAAATTTGGTTGCGGAAGTCCCATAAAATGGGAGAATTCCCACAATCTGGCAACGCTCTTCGACCGTCATGCAATACTATTACAAAAAATTACTCTCAAGGGCAAATGATTTTAATGAAGTTGTTGTTTCTTTTAAATCAAATCAAATCCTAATAAATACAGCAAAATAAAAAGCATTTCCAAAAACAAGACAGAAAGAAGTAACAGTAACATTTACGTCCCTCCCATCGCACTGAATATGTTGTGCTGTGCTTCATTCCTTTACCTTAATCAGCACAGCGACATGAAAGAAAAATGATGAGAGATACGTCGAGTGATTCGTATTTTCCCGCATCTATGTTGAGGCAGTCGACCAAATGTATACAAAACTGCTGTTAAAGCAATATTTGTTCTCGCTGTCTCAGAAACATGTTGTGGTCTATTCCGGAATGGACCAGCCATTTAAAATTAAATATGTATACTTTTCTACGGTATGCTATGCGACATCTAGCTCTTATGTCATCTATGATAGAAGTTACGATACGGCTCATGTCAATTTCCGAGGAAGTCGTTAAAGCAAATATTTTCTATTCATGAAATTGTTCTTCGCAGGCATTCTAAGTTGAGATTTTATTGAGTAAAGTGCAAAGTGAAGTTTTACTACAGTGAGTATTTTTATTTATTTATTCGATATAGTATTTAGGTACTTAGTGTTTGCCAAAGGCCTTGCAAGAGAGGTCGATACACCGAATCCAAAATGAACTATACCAAGAACTTCGACAGAAAGTCGAGCTAGCGAACCACTGTCGGGTCGTCAATACGATTCGATATCGTGTTCCGTTTTTTTCTCCTGCAATTCGCAAGCGAATTCGATTTCGAAGCTAAACTTCATCTAGTTGAATTGATTTACTTCGAATTCGATTCCATTTTGTGAGCCGCAATGTTTGCACGGGGGTATTACCAAAGGCTCTAAAATACAAAGCTGTTACAGGCATATAGTATAGTATGGTATAGCCTGCCTATAGAACTCAATTTTCTAAAATAGAATTGAATATCTGAAACTCCAGTGTTTCACACCCAACAAATCTTCTTAGGGAAACCCTTAATTTTTCTTAAAAATTTACTGGAAACATTTTCTTTAGAATTTGTATGCAGTATTGGGGACCGACGGCGATTCCTCGCAGCAATGCAAAACCAACGATATCCCGACCTAATATAGGGAAGGCCTCAATTTTTTGTTAGAAATTTGATATTTTTTCTTTAGAATTTGTATGCATTTGGTGCACAACGGGTGCTTTTATGAGCGTAGACGCTAGTTAAGCAATAAGCATTCATTTCTTCTTAGAAATTTACCTGAATGCAACCGTTTTTTATATATTCTTGTTTCTACGATTTAATTTCGTTAATTTTACTACTGACGATGGTAATGCGCCTACTATTATGTAATTCCACGCAAAATTATAGATCCCATAAAAGATGATATTCACAAAGAAGATACAAATTATTGTGAGGAACGTCTTGCAATTGCGTTGAGGTAAAGAAAAATAATGGATAACATATAATTCAATTATTTTTTAAAATAACGGAAAACAAGCGTCCTTCTTTTTATAAAAAAAAATTAATTTCTTTATGAAAAGAGGAAATTATTTCAAAAATTACCTCGGGAGGAAATTATAAAATATTAGTTTCTTCAAATTCATACGGGATGTAAGAATTTAAATAGGAAAAACTAAACCTGGCTTGGTTTCTTGTAACAAGACTGACTGCTGTTTTTGCAGACAGAAATCTGCGAATCGCGTGAGACACTTAAAGATCTTAAAAGAGGTCTCAATTACGCACGCACATACTATTACTTTATAAGATCACCACCTAATTCTAATTCCTCCTTGGGTTGCGTTTGCTCGTTGATATTGATACAGATGGATTATATTTCTATTTACTAAGGATATTATAAAATTTAGTACGTAATGATGTCTCAAGCTAATTTTGCCGATTTTTTATATCGAACTTGTAGACGTAAGATAAGTTTTCAGACTTCAGGAAATATCTCATATAAGAATAGTTAAGGAAAATTTTAAAACCATCTAGCCTTATTATATTAGTGATAAATATTACGTTATGTATGTATGTATGTTTTGTCAATGAACTTGAACGCTGATTATATTTTTATATTATAAAATGTATGTAAAATACACAAATTAGGTGAATTGAAATCCTTGTTATCATGAAGTGACGAGTCGTTTTGTTTTCCTCACTCTCCCGAAGCCATCATCGATCATGAAAAGGTCGTATATGTCTTCTCCTCCGCTCCATTAAAGGTTTATAAGAGACATTGCACAAATTTGATGCTGCAGTGTCATTGGGTGGAAGGGGATATGGCACGGCGCCTTCTTTATTGCTCTAAGCGAAAGCTGTACTGTCACTTCACATCGAGTAGAGTTTAAGAAAACTGTTTCAATGTTTTCAGTACTTTTGTTGAAATACTCACAATTACTTTCACTTTCCTAGAAGTAAAGAGTTTTACGTATAAATAATATAAAATATGTAATGCAAAATGTTAAAAAACTTTTAAACGGCACGTTTCACATACACGCACAATTTATAACGCCATAAAGAAGGCAGTGGAATGCTCTAACATATTTTGTTAGTTCACATGCTAATGCTAAAATATATCTATATTATTAACCTCATTTAACCGTTCAATCAAGAATTCTTGCCACTCATATAAACTCCCTTTTTTTTATAAAAGCAACTAAAATTTTATTAAGACTAATAAAAAAAAACCAACAAAAAAAAAAACCTTCTATAATATTGTTAAAAAGATTAAAAGTAAAATGTAATAAAAAATTGTCTCATTTCACTTTTGAAACATTTCACAAAATGCGATCAGCAGTTTCCGATGCAATTCGTTCAACAGTTTTCACAGATTTTGAGCGATCGTAGCGTATCGGCCATCCCGATTCCGATCCATCTGTAAGAAAATATTTTACGCTAAGTTCAATATTGAGTTAGATCTCTGTAAAGTACTGGAAAGCAAGGAAGTATTATTCATATGGAATGAAATGGCTTATTTTATGCAACGTTCTGGAAAAAAACAAGGAAATAAGGAAGGCGACAAGGAAATTGATAGGCGTATGCAAATAAAACAAACACCGATGAACTCTTTATTTAGACGATTTTATTTTTATTCTTGAACTTTTCCATCCGGGTAAGATTAAGACGAAAAAGAAAGAGAGAAAACATGAAGTTAATAGAAAATATTTTGATTTCGTTTTAGCTTAGCTCTAAAATAAGACATTTCATTTCAACTTAACAACAATTATAGTAAAACGTTTAATGAACAAGTAACGAACCGAAAATAAAAGAATACTTTTAAATGTTCGGGAAAATGCAGAAAAAATTGTTTTTGTTGGCTAGGAAAAGATTAGAAAAGCTCAGTCAACATGATTACGTGCTATTCCGGTTGTAAAATCACAACGTATAAAAATGTTTAATAATTTTTTTTTGTTTTGTTTTTTTTTTTAAGAAACTACTACTGCACCTCCTTTAATATTACAATTTTGCTTTTTGCTCGTATTTCTACACATTCTCATGATGTTTACTATGCTGATTTAGTGCTAAAACGTAGAAACAAATTTCTATTTCTTACTTTTAGAAACTTTCTCAGTCATATCGTCGAATGCTGGATCCTGAATATTAAGCATAAGACTTTGGCCAGAGAGGTACACTTTGTTTTGAGAGCTGGCAATCTGAAAGAAATTAAAAATATTTTAGGTCATTTTTTGTAGAGATTGATAAATGGGTTAAAAAAATCTATTTTAAGCAGTGGGGGAAAAATGCAAACTGTTGCACTCACGAGTTTTTTGCACATACAAATGTTAATTCAATTCATGTCTGAGAAATGACAGTATTCCTTGGTTTGTAGGTATACAATATTCCAATGAATATCGATAAATTGGTAAATTGAATAATTATCTTCCCCAGTCAGAGACATTTATAATATTATCGTATGCATGTTCCCATAAAAAATAGAAATTATTTACTGCTTATGTTTCTCAATAAATATCTTCAGAGCCATACATTTAAGAGATGTAGTCTAAGATCGTAGGCAGAAATTCGTTGCTAAGAGATAATCAACAGAAGTATGAAATATGATTCTGTAGAAAAACTGTAGTTTTATCAATGTAGCTAGCATAACCACGTCACTTTTCAAATTTCTAAGTAGAAGAGCCTTATTGATTTGTAATACCCGACAAGATTCTTACAGTAATCTGAAAAAAGCTTTTTTATTTGTAGTTTTGCTGCATTTTAATATGCATTTGCTATCTACATCTTGACTAGTCCTTCCAGTCTTGTTAAAAAATCTTTTGGAAGTTCGACTGTCTTTTAATGTAATCCACACATATCAATAGCCGGAGAGCAAGGCAACACGTACGACATACAGGCTGATTGATAGCATTGCAAAAACAGATGAGCTTAATTTTCTCAAACGAAAATGAACTGCAACGGACACACGTATAGTGCAATCAGTTTTCCAGCCTTACTATCATTTATATTGTAGCGAACGAACATCATGATTCAAACTGTAATCGAATGTAAAATCTGAATAAACTGCATTGTGCGAGCTTTTTTAAAGTCTTTTTTCTCCATGCCACCCATATAGTTTAATGCTCAGTTCATGCAAACCCATCTATGATCAGCCGGTTGATCACCTTGATTAGAATACCCTGCATATACATACCTAGCCATCTATAAAATTAACTTTTTGTAACAATAAATCCAATGCAACGTTGAGCAAAATAACTCAGAGGTCGTGACAATTTTTGAGGCCTTTAATCCACATTACCAGATAGTGTTACCTTGATTTTTGAACATACGACGGTTTCACATCATCCTTACACCTTTGGAACTGTCGTTTAGGGCATGTTACAAATTTAAACAAAAATCTATTCTTAAAAAAATTATAGAAAAACTAAATTTAACTCACCGTCCTCGCAATACTCTGAGCCGCTCTTATTTTCCTAAGTTTCAAGTAAGCTGGATTTTGGCTAACAGCCAAACCTAAGTAAACATTTCAGTTAAGGAAAAGAAAATGTTGAAAAGAAATAAAGAAATATTATTAAGTATGAAAAGGATATCATTTTTGCTGCCTCTGCTTCACCCTCGGCCTGAACGATCTTCTGTTGCTTCTCCTGTATAGCCCTTTCAACAAAGAAGACGGCTCTTTGAGCCTCTTGCTGGGCAACCTGTTTAGCTTCAACAGCAGCTGTATATTCTTTACCAAAACTTAGCTCAGTTAGTGATACATCATCCAAAATAATATTGAAATCCTGAGCACGTTCAACAAGCTCTCTACGTATCAAAAGGGAAACCTAAAATAAAAAGATTTACTAGATACATCCACTATCTTTCATGAAAGAAATCAAATAATTACCTGTTGCCGTTGTGTAATTAACTGGGAAGCATTGAATTTTGCAACCACACTCTTAAGAACTTCATTACAAATCGAAGGCAATACTTTTTCATCATAATCCAAACCCAATTGTCGGTACATTGCCGGTAGTTTAATAGAATCAGGTCTAGACAGGACACGCAACGAAATATTTACCATTTGCAAGTCTTTGGAGCCAGTTGGCGATGAAATTTTCCTTGGTCTAGAGCGGATGTCATAAATGATTGGGTATTGGAACCATGGAATGCGAAAATGTAATCCTTCCGAATAAATATCAGGTTGGATACCACCAATGCGACTGAAAATTATGGCACGGTGTCCACCCTCAACTGTAATGATATAATGGAATTAATTAGTCAATAAAAGATCTGCGTTCCGGTTTGTTACGCTTTATCATTCAAACTCAGTTGTTATGCAACAACCGGCAAACGGATAACAAAATTTTACAAAACGTTAATTAAAATATTTTTGATACACTAATATTACAAATCTTATCCCCCAAAAAATAAAAAATTGCAATAATCTCATATTATTGTGAAATTTTCCCAAAATTTTATGCAATAAACATATTGAGGTTATGTTAAACTGATATTATATACCTGTGTACAGTGACTGCGATACTCCATAAGCTGCAGCACCAATAGCAGCTACAAATTTAAGCCCTATACCTAATCCAGGAGGACCTCCTTTTCCTAGTTTTCCAGCCAAATCATTGAGCTTACTTTGTGCCATATTTTACTTCCCTAGAAAATTAAGCAAACAAAATCCAGAATTTTTACAGAATTACGCATTTAAATAATACCTTAAAATAAAATTAGAAAGTACGTTGGGCAAGAATTACTATTCAATTAGACTATACAATTGAACAATGAAATTATTTTCCAAAAGAAAAAAGTTTAACCACACCGCAGACCGCACTTCTATCTAACCGCAAACAGACAGCAAGTACAAGGGGCAACAAGAACAAGCAGAAGAAGGGCATAACAAACGTCAGAGAGTCAGTTCGTTCAGAACTTAATAAATGATGCAATACTCTTTTAGGTGTTCGAAGCGACATCTTAATGTAAAATTAAGAACCAATTCTTGAATAACGAAAGATTTTTACGAATTCGATAAATAAACGAATTATTGTTGATAATGAACTGCCAGTTTATAAGATGACTAGCTTCAATGACTTATCATTACCTTAGATTATATAGCAAAAAGGATAGGTTATGAGGAAGACAACTTAAGCATTTTTCTTCATGTAGTAGAATCGCATCGATATGTTTGTTTAGCCATGGAAGTCGTAAACTACGATATTTTCTGAGCATATAATTTAACGGTAGAAACTTTATCAAGTACTGAACAAGTTTTATAATTTCCTGTCACTATGATTCGAATCATTTTTCAGTTTATAATTCTATAATTTTTTTTATAACTTTTTACATTTTTTTTTAAGGATTTTCTGTGCCCCATTTATTTTGCGATAATATTTCTTGGCGTTGGCTTTGTATGGCTGATATCATATAGACACCCGAAGACAATTCAATTGTAAGTAAATAAGCCGGAATTGGAAAATGTTAAATTTTTTACCACAGCTGTTTATTTTTATAACTATTTTGTTTATATTTTATTTAAAACATTATAATTTATTAAACTCGCCTGAAAAATGATTTCCTACGGCAATAACTCCGGTTGTCTCTGCAGCACAGCACAACGAACTTCATCACCATAATTCTAGACTACGAAGTCTCGATTACATTAAATCTCTTGCACAAAATAATATTTCACTGTTGTATCTCACTATTACAAAAGTATAAATCACTTTTAATTCACGTTTAAACTCACAAAATCACTAAAACAACACCGGAGTTGTTTTCGTAAATTCAAATAAATTGAGACATGTCACAAATATCGAACTGACAAAAACTAAACACCCAGCCCTCTTGTCATTTCCCTCCCGTGTCCAGAAAAAAAGATGCTTATTACACGTATACGAATTTTATAGAGGCCAGAATTAGCGGAGTAGGCTACATCAAAATTATCCAGGATTTTTTCAGCTGTTTCAAATGTAGGCAGATGAACATGAATTTCTACAATTTCCCCTACTCAAGGACCCCGAAAAAAGCTAGTCATGTACACGAATTTTATAGATATCAACCACTTCCTGAATATAGAGAGATTAGGTTGACTCTTTAAAACTAAATGAGTAGAGAGTTGAGGACTGCTTCTTCTATTTCATGTGGAACCAATTTTGTTGGTAGGGAATTATAATTCATATTCATATTACAAGTTCAACAAATTCTAAATATGTATTCGAAATTACTTCTTTTATTTGGAAGCATATCTCTCATAACATGAAATATTCCTTAAACTCGATTTTTAAGGAAATAAAATTAAACAATTTTTGTTTTCTCGTCAATACCCAAAAATGGAATCATACCTTTGATGACTGTTTAGCTTAGTTTTTTAAAACCACTGAGAGGATAATTTACTTATGTTACACAAATTTGTTATAGGCAAGCTCTCATAAATTATTAAATCAGTGATATTACATTATCAGAGGGAAGTATTCTTTTTTTTTCCACAATTTACATCATCACTATATCAATCTATTTATTTTTACTGAGATTTTGTCCAAGAAGAAAATGAACGCTACCTATAAATTTGATCTGAGATAATACTCTCGTGTAAACATTGTTAAACGGTCGCAATCAGACCGGACGAAGTCCAGTTGGCGCGAAACACTCGAATCTTTGTTATGACATTTGTTGAAAAATGAAAAAGGTATACGCTAGAATCTGTGGCAATTACGGAAATAATAAAAATGATTTTAGAAGAAATAAGTGAATATATTGCAATAGATGAAATAATTGTAAAGAATTCGGTGAGTTTTGATTTAGCTTAAATTGTTTTTTTTTTACTTTCTTTTTCTTTCACATTTTGTAACCAGGGAAGGAGATATTCTTTCGCCTGTTCTTTAAATTTGTTTGAAGGACTTGCAAGCTATCGAGACTTTGATTGTTTATTAGGTCTTACAAATTGTATTGCGCCTAAGGAGTCACGAAGTACAACAGGTGATTAAGGTTTAGTGAATAGTGTAGAATGGAATACAATACAAAAATGTTTTATTGAAAGACCCTGGTGCCCTGGTCAAGGCCACGTCCATAAACGATCGACAGTAGTTACTAAATTATTAGCAAACAAACGACCAAAAAGCAAATATTATAACAAAAGTGATGAGCAGGTAGATAGATAGGAACTACACATCTGAAAGCCATACTTGTCTACTTAAATATATAAACATACAAGAGAAAATTGGAATTTTATTCAAAGTCAAAGTGCATTTATTTCTGGGTCCCCTGCTTAAAGCAGCGTATAACGTTGGGCTCTCAAAGTATAGTACATAGGTTAGTTATTGTAACATAACAAAATAAACTAAAATCAAATTAAATCTAGTGTTATGAGCACATACATAACAGTTTTGGGTATGAATATACACATAATAAAGGGTTTTCCAATAAGAGATGTTATTTTGATATTCAAAGAAAAATGGCATTTTGTGAGATAAATGATCGGATCTTTATTTCATTATGAAGAGGAAGGTATGCCGTTAATAACGAAAAATAACATCAGCCAAATGACCACCACGACCATATCCTTTTCATGAAATTTTCCATAACCAAATCGCAAAGTGGCTGCCCTATGTCCTCGATAGCCTCACGAATTCCATCTTTGAGGTCTTGAATCGACGCTGGGCTGTTGGCGTAGACCTTCTCTTTCACGTGGCCCCAAAGGAAGAAGTCGCAAGGTGTTAAGTCACAAGATCTCGGTGGCCAATTGTGATCACCTCTTCGAGAGATAGCACGGTCCGGAAACTTTTCCCGTAAAAGATCAATGGTTTCTTTGCTTGTATGGCACGTAGCGCCGTCTTGTTGAAAGTAAACGTCCAGATCAATACCATCCAATTCCGGCCATAAAAAATCATTAATCATCTGTCGATAGCGCAATCCATTCACCGTAACTGTTGCTCTAGCCTCATTTTCGAAAAAGTAAGGTCCAATGACCCCGCGGGACCATAAACCGCACCAAACAGTCACACATTGAGGATGGAGAGGCTTTTCAACAATAACTCTTGGGTTTTCCGAGCCCCAGATGCGACAATTTTGCTTGTTGACGAAGCCATCGAGATGGAAATGGGCCTCATCACTCAAGATGAGTTTTCGATGGAATTCCGGATCATTTTCATGCATTTCCAGGACCCAATCAGCAAAGACTCGACGTTGTTGATGATCGGCCGGCTTGAGTTCTTGTGTTAACTGAACTTTATAAGCCTTAAGACCCAAATCTTTATTCAAATACGGTATAATGACGTTTGGGGAATGCCTAATTCCAAAGAACGACGAGGAATGGATAAACCTGGGTTTTCTTCAATACTTTCGGCTACAGCAGCAATATTCTCGGCTGTTCTTGAGCGACGTGCAAGGGTTTTATTCTTCACATCACTAACTTGTCCCGACAGCTCGAATTTTTCTACCAATTTCTGTATTGCGGTCCGACAAGGTACTTCACGACGACCCAAAAATGTGCGAGTTTTACGAACCATCTCTGTCACATTTTCACCATTTTTATAGTGAATTTTAATAATTTCAATGCGTTGTTGAATCGTGTATCGCTCCATTTTTATTAATGGCGTAGTTTTAAAATAACACCTCTTATTGGAAAACCCTTTAGTTTTCTACGATATAAATATAGTTTGGTTTATGTTAGTTATTGTTACATAGCAAAATAGACTAAAATAAAATTTGAACTAGTAATACGGGTATATACATTATAGATTTGAGTTTAAATATATACATAATAGATATCTATGATATAAGTATAGACCGTTGAGTGTAACAAGAGTACAGGTCAACTAACAGATACAGGTTAACTATCGGATACTTCATATGAAAGAATAGGTATATACTGGTTATAGTGATCATACGGGCTAACAATTAGAGGTATTATTTGTCCTGGATATAAAGTGACCAACCCTAAGGGCGGATTTCAGATTATGCAGATTAGTCCGATTAACCCGATCAGACCTATTATCATTACATAGCTAATCTGGTCGAATCGGATTATTGAACATTGAATTATTACCAGCATTGATTTCCCGGAATTGGGATTCGATTTTTCCAATATAAATGTTACGGCCTACTAGCAGATGTCGCGGCAGGCCAGACTGGATCCATTCAAACGTCCCACATTATCCCATTCCGAACCCGAACCGTTCCACCCAGCCCACATATACCTACTTGTCATGAGAGTATACCGGAATAGAGAAGGAGTGATTGAGAGGTAAGGCAAGGCAACATGCCCAAGACCAATATGTTTATTAATTGGTAGTGTGTTTATTGTTGCCATAGGTATGAGTGCCGTGACCACCCGTACCCGTTCCTGAGACATTCACTGTAGTAATTTATTTGGTGTATAACGTAGCTGGGTTATTTTATTGTCATTAACGTAGGTAGAAAACCAATTCACAAGCCCAATTGCAATTTAATAGAATACTCGAAATAGACCAAACCAGAGTGAAAGTTTGCAGAAGTTTTACTAAATTTTGTGTTAAACACTGAATCTCAAAACCACTTTCATAGGATTTGATATATGGTTGTATTGTAAATCTTCGCTCAAACTCAAATTCAGAAAGCGTTTATTAAAAAGCCTCAGCTTACGCTACGATACAACGTTAGGTACATCGAGTGAGTTAAAGATAGTTAGAATTATACATGGAATACAAAATTGCTTAGCAAACTAACAAATCAGCAATGAACAGACTCATTGCGACAGAAAGTAAAATTAGTACTATAGATTAAGATAAGTACTATGAGGAACTAAACGTAATTCTAAGAGCTTTAAACTACTAACAACCAGTTGCTTAGGAACTAATGTGTAAAATTCTAGAGATTCTAAGGTTCTAGAGCAGATATACATCTGTATGTGAATGTAAGTTTGGAGTCCATGATTGGGCTTAGATTCTTAACTTAGTCACTGGTCGGTTAAAAAGAGAAGAAAAGTTAGAAAGTTGCCGGATTCAAGCTTTCCCGGACTAATATCGTATATAATAACCAGTGTTTTGTTTGGTTCAAACAGTGAGTCCATTTACCCTTTATTTCAAGAGAGATTCTTGTTATCATTAAGCATACATACATACAGAGTGTCCTGCGAGTGGTGTTACACCGGGTAATCATTGATAGACCATATCGAGAGAAACGTTGGGAGGTGTAAAATGCCTTTTTTTGTCGTCTGAAATTGTGAATCATTAATTGTATAAACACATCACAAAATTAGTTTAGATGGGATATTACTAAGCTACCTTCAAGAAAACAAGATTGTCGTGGAGGGTGTAAATCTACAATTTAAGGAATATGGATATCAATGTGAGACTGGAGAGTTATAATAGGGTTAGAGCGCAGAATTCTTTAATATAATGGAATTTAGTTGTTCAACCGGTTTAACAGAAGAAATAACAAGGCTAAAGTTTTTCTAAGACCAATTCTTATGATACTCTAGATGAAGCCCGTATGTACGTTCGTATGGTTACCCATCTGTGCAATTTTCATTATTGGAAGTGTTTTTTCGCATATATTTCTAGAAAGGTTTGTCAGAATTTCATATCTTGAGGAACTTTTTAGTTCAATAAAAATGTCTAACACTGGTGGTTTTCACAATATACGTAAAAAGTCTAAATTTTTATATGGCAATACTAAGAGCGGTTGCCCGATTTAGTCCATTTTTGAAATTATAGCTGTGTTCCACAGCACGCGCAAATTGCTGAACTTGTGCGCTGTAGTTCTTTATATGAATACCGAGTTTAATTGTGGGCATGCTCAAACAAGTTACAGTTTTTGATATAAATAATAACTGTATTACAAATTCACTGCACGCAATTATAATTAAATTATTATATTATCACCTCAAATCACAGGTAAAGAACTGATCAGTAATTTCACAATTTCAAAAAGGCCGAAATTATTTTTGCAGTAGTATTGGCAAAGTTGACTTAATGACAAGTTTTATTTATTTATTTATTTATTTATATTGATTTAGTTAATAAGATAGTACACAGACTAGTCCAATTAAGATACTACCTTAAGAGTTAATTAGATAAAATAAATTAAAATAAAAGAAGAGAAGCAAAAACAAGTTCAAACGAAACAATAAGTAAGAAGTAAGAAATAAAAATTATACATTGCAAAAATAAAAAAAAAATAAAAAAAAAATTCTAAATAAAAATATTAAGTAATAATAATAGTAAATTAAAGTTAAGTTAAGTTAAGTTAGGACACAAAAGATTTTTCCGATTGTTTTACATTTTAAATGCACATGGCAAGAAAAGGAAGGAAGGCAGAAAAAAAATGAAACCCTTTAAAACTTTTATGAATAAAGATAAAAAATGTGAAAGTGCAAATTGCATGCAACGAAACAATGGCAAATGATTCGTTTTCGTAGATAAATGAGAAGGGCGGAGTTTTCACGTTTTAACCCCTGTTCACGAGCCGGATACGATACCGTGCGATATTTTAGCTCTTCCTATAGATCTATCTCTATTTGCGACTGGTTTACAAGGTTGACAGTGGCTACAACTTAATTTGTTTAGTTTTGTGATGGCAAGGAGATATTAGTGTGAAATTTACATGTAATTATGTTTATTAACATATTATAACAACTTTCAATATCACTGAGGAACATTAGCATTCGATTAAAAATGTAAACAAACGTAAATGTTGAGGTTAAGGTGAAAATTGCAACAAACTAGGAGCATTGCTGCGATAAATTTTTGTATCGCACGAAACGTAGAAAGAGTAAGCATGTTCAGCGACAACCACATTGCTGCAGCCAATCAGAGCTCTGTCACATGCTATAAATTGCGCTCATGAACAAGCCTTTACTCTCCTAAAATTTTCCCGTGCTTTTATGAAAACCGGTTTTGATATTTGAACAGCGCGTGCTTTTGTTTACATTCGTTTTGCTCTGAAGTGATTAAGTGGGAGAAACTCCTGCTGGATTATCTGATATTTTCGGGAAAAAAGAGAGTTTTATATCTCCTTTCAGCACTTTGGACAAAACGAAATTAATCTTTTTCTTAAAAAATAGAGGAACAGTTTTAAAGGATTTTGAAGGTATTCAGTAAGATTTTGTCGTTCGGGTAATCTCTCGATTTTAGTTTTTAACTCGTCTCTTTACCCCAATCATACAAAAGATGAAAGTATATGACATTACCTGTTTCGTTCTAAAAAGCATTAAAAATTTCCAATTTTTTTCGACTGTGTCCTATCTTCTTAATATTAGGTTATCTTTGGTATTGGTATGCTGCTTGTGCTAAAATTTTTCCTCCCCCCGAATGCTTAACGCTTAGACATTGGGCTGTGTAAAGTACTCACAAGCACTTTCCGAATGGAACGCTAATTTGTGTTATAAAGAGTAAAACATAACCTCCAATTTCTGTCTTGTTTCTGTTGTACTCGGTAATTTTTGTTGCATTAAGTTTCTTGTGAAAATGGTACGGATTATTTACTATATTTTCCAATTACTCCTGAAGTAGTCTCTCATGACAACAATTTTTATGGTCGTTGAATAATAAATATTTTATTTTTTCACAAGAAAGGTATAAAAATATATTAATATTTCCTTTTTATGAGTTAATCGATTTGTGCAGAGAGCGGCCCGCATCTGAGTCAAAATCAACTTCATAGGATATACACAAGGAAGTTACGAGGTATTAGGGGAGCAAACGTATCCCAAATCACAAATTCCTCCTAGTTACGAAATAATGCAGTGCGCATTGAGATGAACCAAATTGAGTTCGTGGATTAGCAAATTATGCAGTACCACTGTAAATGATTTGGATTGAAATTCAACAGGACACATATTGTGTTGTCAAGGCTCGTTACACAGAATTTGAATTTCTGTCCCCATTGAGAAAAAGAGCGCTCTAAGAAACGTCCTGAAGCACTTCCCTGAAAGCTTGCAGCGCTTCTTTTCTCTATTTCAGTTCATTACTTTTTTACATAGGCATGTCCGCCGAGTCAAGCGCTTCATTGCTGTTCTTAAAAAGCGCTCTAGGAGGGATGCTAAATGATGGGCGAAGAAGTTTCTTGAAGGTGTCTTCAATGAGCTTTTGAATAATTATCGCAGTGCTTTTTCCTTAATCTCATTAGAGGCTTTCAAGACTGTTTCCCGAGAACATTAGTAAGGCGCTTGTCCATGATTATTTTATTAAGTTGATTAAATAAGCCAATATTCTCCCTTTTATTAACCAGAACTTCAGCAGATTAGTTCTGAACCACTCTGAGGTTCACATTGAGAAATGCATTACTTCGCACAATAGTCGAAAAATCCACATTTTAGATTCGTGGAAAATTAGATGAAATCAGCCCTTGTTGCACGGCTGCTGGAGATCATCAAATAATGTTCTATAGAGCTTCTAACTGATGGCTATAGAAGCTCGTGAGATAATTATGTGCTTCTGCCTTTGCTAATTTTTCTGAGTAGATCAGTTAATATTTTTCTAAGGAGTTTGTAATGAAGTACATAAATAGACCCAAATGCAAGCGAATTTAAATTACCTAGTGGCAGTCAGGCGAGGCCATGCAAGCAGTGTGTATCACAGCAGAGACATCAGCCACCGACAGAGGAACACGCTTGCTGTTTAATAGCCCAGTATTGGGATTTGTTGGTGACGTGATACCAGAAGTATTCCTTTAAATAGCAGGCTGCTGGTACAGAATTCACTCACTCAGTCGTCAGATACCAGCGAAAGAGCCAGATGCAGACCTCATCCCGACATCAAGAAGACCAGTAAAAGACAACTCCAGCCAGAGGAGTTCATCACGATCGATAGCCAAACACTGGGAATGACTAAGTCAGTCAACCACCGATAGTGTTGTCAGTTGCCTTCCAGAAGCTCGACAGATCACATCTCTCGAACCCAGTCCTATCCGTCTAACCGTGTTGGCCCATTTGAAGGCAAGCGTACGTTAATCGTGTTGGTCTGATAATTGGTGAGCGCATGCATCAAATCTTTTTCCGAACTCCCCATGTTGGTCTATTTGATGGCATACGTGGTTTAATCGTGTTGGCATAATTGGTGAGCGCACGCATATATTACTTCTCCGCACCCTCCGTGTTGGCCTATTTCGTAAACAGGCGCACGCTAATCGTGTTGGCCTGATGAAAGTGGTGACCGCACGCATCCATTACTTTCCCGTACCGCCGTGTTGGCTTTTTTGAAGGCAAGCGCACGATAATCGTGTTAACCTGAAAAGCGGCTAACGGACGCGCCTACCCCGTTCCCCTCCGCTATAAATAGTGAGTATATGCGAGTGTAGTATAAGAACCGTAAATTATATAGAATATGTAACCGTCAGTAGTAAGCAGAACTAGAACACCGTTCTGAGATAGGGAACGTCGGGTACACGGCCCAGGTCAGTCTACTAACTACCAGCGCAACACCCGCGTTACATGCTTCCAAATGATGTCTAGGAAATTGCTTAAATTGTGCTTCTTGAAGCGCTGGTATTGCGACCCAATGGGTCGTCACATTGATAACCCGGGGTTACACGATATAGTACAGCCTGCATGCAATCCTCCTTTCCAACATGATTTTAAATTTGACAGTAAAAGGCAGTTCGCGTGATGCCTTATCATCTTGCATGCAAGTTTATTTAAAAAAATTCATTGAGACGTAAAGTCTTGTGTATGTCGGGAATTTTACCAATAAAGGAAGAAGCAGTATCGGAAAAACACAGAAGAAAAAATGAAGAGGAAGGTGTTAGTAAATGATGTAATGCAAATATCCCAGAAAATCCCATTTTACCGGTATAAATTTATTAATTTTTCTCAAGCATTTCGTTTCAGCCAACTTAAAAACTGTATTATGTCAAATTACACCTCATCTGCCATGAGTTTTCATCATATAAATTCGCTAGGTGAGCTGCCTGCATGGCAGTAGGGATTACACGTGCAAGAAGTATGACAGTGCAAGTTGCACGCAAGCTGTACTATCTCGTGTAACCCCCGGGTAAGTGTCGACAGTACGATTTGATTAACAATAAGAACTTCAAACTCCATCGAAATTTATAGTGAATAACAAATCTGGGCAACTTAAGTACTGCTTAAAATACATTTTCGTTACTTAAGAGTTATAGCTTAACACTTTTGAAATGCCCTACTGAGTACTTGAGCATAAGTACTTGCTTCTATTTTCTTGTACTTAAGACTTAGTTTTGTATTTAAGGGTCAATATTTTTATTTAAGTATTTCTGAGTCTATTAAGTACCCACATATAAAAAAATATCTAACTCTTCGTAGAGAAGCAAACACAATCTCTAGCGCAGTTCCCTTTTGTTGATTTTTAAAACACGCAAAGAACTGTCAAACATGTGCCGCACCCGCGCATCAAAGCAGAACCTTAGACAAACTAATAACATACAAACAACTATGGGCAAGTACCCAGCAAACAACTTGGTGAACGTCCCCAATAGTGAAACTTAAGCGACAATAGAGCTGCACAATGCGAAACATGAAAGTAAATGCGACAGAGCTAAAAATTATTTATATTATCCAAGCCATATAAAAGCGAAACGAACGCGAAGATAAATTCTGTTCTCTTTTATTTGTCTTACATGAACACATGCATGTGCGCTGTTTTGTGTCCGAAAGGCGAGCAATTAAAATTACATTTAATTAACATTAAGGGTAAAATTAGAGGCTACATTTATAGGAGACTGGATTAGATTGGTAGATAGCTACAAGCATAGGTTAATTATTTCATTTGCGAATCGCCAATGTTATTGTTACCACAGTAGATTTATATTCACTTTGGATACATTTTAATTTATCATATTTTGTCGAAAAAGAAAGGCAAAGTGAATCCGAAGTGATACCACCAATTTCATGCAATGGTTCTGTCTACATTTGCTCCCACTCCAGGCTTAGCTTTCATATCTGATTTGAATTCACTAGCGAAATGTATGTTCCACTTTGTAATATTTTTGCAATTTGCATTGGCTTCGCAAGGTTTGCTGGGTAGCACAAATACCAGTAACGCCTTGCCCGAATATAAAATCGAGTTGATGACATAACTAAGGCTAAGCCAGCAATGCCTCGCTCCAATATAAAATCAACGATGCTTTGACCTGATGTAGGGAAGGCCTCAATTTTTTCTTAGCAATTTTCTGGAAATTTTTTATGTATTATTGGAAGGCGACAACAGCTACTTAGGCGTCTAACAGTTTTTATGAGTGTAGCAATGGAAAGTAAAAGTTTTACTCTACGTGCAGCGCCGAAAACTATTAAAAGTAACCACTGGTTACTATATTATAGTTTTCAAAAGGTATTTTTTTATTAATATCTATTAACTAAACTCTATAAACTTCATTATATTACTGCCATCATACAAAGATTCTACAAAAGGCTATAGGCTTAGTACTTAGTTATAAGTACTTTTTATACATGCATTTCTTGTACTTACGCTGAAGCACTCAGGCATTCGGTATTTGTACTTAAGTACTTTTTCTTTGGTACTTGCCCAGCTCTGGTGAATAGATCCTCTACAAACGAGAAGATGTACTCTAAACAAGAGCAAAGCAGTTATTGCATTGCGAGACACGGGGCCGAGTACAGTCGTTAATAATAAAAATAACTTTATTTCAAATCTGTGTGAATCTTATAACCCAGACTATGTTTATCTCAGCTCCCACCATTATACACTCTTCGTTTTAATGTGTAGATTTCCATAAGTTTTTCTTTTATAAATGTCTTTACCCAATGAAACATAATAAATTTCAGGAAAAATATGTGCATTTTATCTCACGAGCTGATGATTTACTTCAAGTTCCAAACGACTGGACATCTGAGATTTACACTTCGAAATTGATCATTCGCCAACTATTATCAAAAGATATAGTAAGTACTCGTGCAGCATTCGTTTACATAAAAAATTTTGTAATAGTTCTCTAAATATTTTTTAGAGTATTCCAATTAGATTTTTTAAACTAATGGATTTCAATATTCCAATGAAAATTAAATTAAGAGGCGGCATTAGTTTTCTCGTTATGATGTTGAGCCCAGACGATTTGTGTGGAAATGTTATGTTTTACTTTAAATGTATGTATGTGCTTGTACATATCTATACATATTTATAATCAATCGACTACAATCTAACAAAAATTCTTTTAGCTATAAATACTACAGCTTTGTATACAGGATGTTTCACAGAATATGAGAACATCTTGAAGTCGCTGGCTTATGAAAATCGTTTGCAAGATATTGAATTATTGTACATTGACAATACAAAAGCTGATTGCTGTGTCGAATCTTCTACAACACGTGCTGCTGCAGAAATTTTAAGAATAACACAGTAAGATCTCTTTATGTTAATGTTAAAATTTTACAATAATTGTCTTTGTAGAAAACATCCGGATCATAAAATTTTCATGCAAATACCATCTTTTGGGTACGAGAGTCTTTTACTATCGCTGGTCAACGAATGTAAAATGAAGGTTTTCATCAATGAATTGCAGTTGCTAATTTTTGAAAAACTTAACCTCAATAAATTGTTTCAAAGCTCTTCCAAAGATGCGGTGATAATTGTAGTCCAAGAAGATACTACACCGAAAAAAGTATTAGAGTGAGTAATTGTTTTGTAAGACTCATTTTCAATTAATTTGTGCACATATTCCGATTTCATTTTATATTTTATACAGAAGTGTTGTTGAAAACTTTCAGTTTTTTTTATATTGCAATGTCTGTAAGCTAAGTACAACTATGCTTAAGCAAGCCGCAACTATGTCTTTCAGCAATAGAGTTTTTTTATTTATTTACACAATCATGTCTTACAGAGGTACAGTTTTTTGATATTACCTTACATTCGAAAATCATAAAAAAAGTACTTACTTTTATTGTCCACATCATGGCCCCAAGGATGACCTAAATTCAATAGACCCTCTAGGGACCTCATCATATATTCAATAAATCCAATCTATTGTTCGCATGAATGTTTAGTAGTAGTAGTAGTTTATTAGTTATTCATAACTGTCTTATAAACAGTTAACACTCATAAGGGAAATTTATCCCTTATAAACTTAAATATTTCTGCCTTAAAACTTCTTAAATTTCTATTATTCTTGATGCTACTTGGTAATTCATTAAAAACTTTTAGACCATTATACATTAACATGTTCTGCGTTTTGGTATTCCTAAATATTCCTAATACCTACATACCTAAGATTTCATTTTAATGATTCTAAAAGAAAGCGAGTTGGCGTAAATCTTCCAACCTTCAATATAGATTTCATTCCCTTATTTTGTAGCACCTTCCATCTTTTATTAAAACTGTTTGATGCTGTAAACAAAATTGAAGCACAATATTCAAAATGTGGTTTTATCATGACGTTGAAAACCTTAATTGATGTAGCAATAGACATTTCCCTGCTTATCCTTCTAAAATAAGAGATCTTCTTACCTATTTTTTTAGTAACATATTCACAACGTTATTTAAAGCTCAACTTATTATCCATTATCACATCTAAGTATTTTATATCAGTAACATTTTCACCGCACCATCAATATAAATATTAGCATTAAAACTTGAATTTATCGCCATACATTTTGTCTTTGAAATGTTCACTTTAAGCTTATTCCCCTTCAACCACGCATTTAAACGATCTATATCAGATTGCAATTTCACTTCACAAACCCTATATTCTCTGCTGCAATATATATCAGCGCGTCATCCGCGAAATGCACCAGTTTAGCATGTTCCAAGATACAACCCATATCATTGATGTAAATCAGGAATAATAGCGTTCTCAGGACTGATCCTTGTGGTACCCCTAAATTCGTCTCTAGCGATGCTGATTTTGTTTCACCCAACTTCGTACGCTGTTTTCTCCCTTTTAAGAATGGATTCAAACCATCTTAACTCCTTGCCTTTGATCCCTTACTTAACCAATTTTCTAACCAGTATTTCTCTATCAACTGTCTCGAATGCCCGCTTTAGGCCTAAGAACACAGCTAGTATAACCTCTCCATCATGCACGTATTATTTCCATTCCGATTGCTGTTCCACAAGTAGGTTATTTTTCTCCATGTACTCCTCCAATTGTATCTGTACTACTTTTTCTATTCCCTTCTCATATATCGGAAAAATATTAACTGGCCTGAACTCGCCACATTTTTTAGTATCAGTCTAATTGGAACTATAATACTTTCCATTCCTCTGGGAATTTACCATCCTCAAAAGATCCGTTTATTATATCCGTTATTATTTTCCCCACACTGAGTGGTGCATCCGTTATCACCTTCGGAAATATTAAATTGTAGTCATTTTTATTTTTTAAAGAATTAAATACGCCAATAATTTCGGCAAGATTGACTAGCTTGAAAAGAAATGTAGTTGCAGTTGGGATGATATTGTCAATGTATGGCTCAAATGGTATAGAATTCACAATATCATGGAGACTGTTTACAAGATGTACTCATTGAATTTATTTGCTATTATTTCTTTATCCTTGGTGTTCCCATCTATAAACTCAACTTCAGTTATTACTTCCCGTTCTTGTTTAAGTACGAGTGGGTTTATTAATTACCACATCGACTTCTGGTTATGCGCTCTATCCACCTTACTTTTTATTTTTGATTTATATATATTTCTGGCCCTTCTGTAATGATTTTTTTACGATTTCATAATTCCAGATATATTTAAAATAAATCACTACATCTCCAGTATGCCGCATCACATCGGACCGAAGAGTAACCATTTAACAATATTTCATTGTCATTGATTTCATTAGTACAATGAGTTTCAGAAACTATAATAATTTCAGGTTTATTCATCAAACCTTGGACATTTAAATACATTATCGTAACATACCGTAATTGCTAATAATTAATTTTCTGCTTTTCCATTCTCGTCATCAAAGCGGGACAGCCCCTTTCCCTGGAGTCGTGAGCAGTATCAACTTTCACGTTTAAATTTATTTTTGCCCTCATACAGTTCACACAATTTTTAATATCACTATTGCACTCACTTATTCTATGATTTCCCGCACATTTGGGACAAGCAACATCACAACATTTATCAGCAACATGATTGATATTTTTACACATTTGGGAACTTTAACAAACTCATTTTGTTTCCTATGCGCCATTTCAACTCCCTTATCATCCAAAGAACTTCCTATTCCACACACATTGATCTTTGGCTTTCTTAGATTATATTCCGCGACTTCATATTTATCACACATTTTTGTCTTTAACTCATCCACAAATTTTTGCCTCGATTTTTCATCATTGCACTTAATTTCAACTGCACCGTTATGCTTGTTCACAATACTGTCTACTCATACTATCTTTAATTCCATTGGATTAATTTTTTTAAATTTCATCTCTGGTTTTTTCATGGTTTTTCAATACTTTCGGTATGATCATCACCGGCGCTTTTTTTTTCAATTTACTTGCATATGACTCTTTATCAGCAAATTGGTTTCACACGATTCCGCTTTTGAGACTTTGTACTTCACCCAAAAATTTCATCCATCTTCTCATCGTATTTTTTAATAATTTCTTTGTTTTCATTAACTGCATTACTAGCACTTAAATTTTTTTGGTAATGGACTTTAAATTCCCATCACATCTCATTGCACATAAACAATAAGTTTTTATTTTCATCTACTAAATTCAAACCATAGTCGGACAAACCGGTACACTTAAGATGAAATACACGCCCGCAAGCACCATTGTATGGTCTCACCGCGGCGCACGCTTTTAGAACATTTTTTACACTTCATATTCATGTTTACGTCATTATCTTATATCAAAATGCAATGTTAATTCATTAAACAATTTTCACTCAAGAAAAATAATAATTATGCACTATTTTTATCACAAAAATAATCCGAGCTTTGGCAGAACCGTCTAAACCCTAACACATTCTCTGGCTTAATACCAACATACTATTTCATTTTGCATTGTGTGAGTAAGATTATTCTGACTTAAGTCACATTTGCGGTTTCGCTTTGTGCTGTGAAAATAGAATTTTACACATATATATAAAAAAAGTCAGAACTTTCGCGAAATTAATGTTTTTTTTCTCTCTTTTCATGTTCTCACATCAGGCGATTCAAAAATGAAAACATAATAACTCTTCGGATTATTGAAGATAACAATGAACTTAAAACTGCTTTTGAAAATATCGGTTTATTTCAAGTTTATTGGTCTCCACATCCATCGCTTTTTACATTGCATGGATTTATAGATGCAATCGGTCCCAAACATATCAAGGAAATATTTTCAGAGTTACCAAAAATTCCAAAATATTTAAAGGATTTATAATAATGAATGGTAAGTAATTTAATTTTAAGTTTTTAAAGTTGTTGAGATAGATTAAAATCACCAATATCTGTACTTTCTTAACTTTTTAGTAAGTGACAGACTAACTGTTACAGTTTGTTACGATAACGCTTATATTTTTTATTAGTAATTCGCAAAAGGGTTCTTTATTTATTATCAATGCAAGTACAATATTGATTCACTCTTCTAGTGTTATTAAAGCCATTTTTTGTCAATATATCCAAGTGCTTGTACGAGGCGCTGAAGATGTTACTGAGTGCAACATATTTAAATTTATATCGAATTATGATTCTCAACGCAATATCTGCATTCTAAGAATTCATAAAATTTATAGTTTCGCATTTGGATATCTTTTTTAATTAGGTAACGCAATTACGATAAAAATTTTGTTTGACTCTCTCCCTTACGATTTTAGTAATATTTCCATTTTGTATTTGGTTTTTTATGTGCCTGCCTAATGCTTTTTCTTAGTAAGTAAAATATATGTATATATATATATATACATAACTATATACTAGTTTAAATGGGAAATTAAAGCTAAAATGTATTACGCCTGACCCTCGATTTACACGGTGAATTCGTTCTTCAAAAGTATCGTGTAAACCGAAACGGTGTAAATTGAAATCGTGTAAATTGAAATTCTGCAATTAAATTCGTGTATTATATTGAAAAAGTATGCATTTAAAGTAAAACAATATTACATATTTTTTTTTAATTATATTAATATATTTTAATATTATAAGTATGTAGTTCTATATAGGAAATTGCAGTGCCGTCCGCCTCTCGCCGTCGTAATTGAATTAATTCAATTAAGTTGGAGGCTATCCAGATCCACTCTATTGAAAATGTTTTCCTCTTTAAACAATCTACGCTGGCTGTTTTTATCGATTTAGAAGGTGTCTTTAACAATGTCCTTCTACATAAGTTCTCTGAAACACTAACAAAACATGGAGTGAATCGGTCCCTAAAACACTGGATCGCACACATGTTGAACAATAGAACTATCTTTGTCGAACTGAGCGGGGTAAGCAGAGTCCAGAGAGGTACCTCTCAAGGTGATATTTTATCACCTTAGTTGTTATGGATGACCGAATGAGGGTTTGAACCGGATGCGGTACAAAGCAGTATATTACGCCGACGACCTGATGATCTTGGTCACCGATAGCGATCCGAAAGGACTGGGTTACGGATTTCCGACTTTCCATGAATCCATTGAAAACAGATTTCTGCTTCTTTACTAAGAAAAGGAGCACTCCCAGATTGAATCTGCCCTCTATCGGCTCCACATGTTTGGAACTGAAGGACAGGAAAAAATATCTAGGTATCATATTACATAGAAAATTAAGCTGGAAATCACACCTGGAGGACAGAGCGAATAAAGCTCTTCGAAGCTTTGCGATATGCGGCACATCTTTAGGGAAAAGATGGCGACTTAAACCACGAATGATACTTTGCATCCACACTAGCGTCATCCGACCCATGCTAACCTACGGCTCTGTGGTGTGGTGGAAGGCAATGGAGCTCGATAGTCATCGCAAGATATTGGAAAACATTCAAAGATTGTGTCTCCTTAGTTTAAATGGAATTCTCAAATCAATCAGCTCGAGGGCTCTTGAGGTCAGCCTTAACATACACCATATATACGTCAAGAAGGAGCGACAATAGCTGCTCTGAGGCTGCATCGCAATCGGAGCAGGATTCACATTCGTACCAGAGTTCCACATCAATCCATCTTTGAATTCGTGCAGTCCATTTTACCTTTCATAGACAGGGACAGCGATCACCTTCTCGCGACTATGCTGAAGTGCAACTTTAAGTCGAAAATTCCAGATAGGGCAGAATGGCAATCACATTCCATTGACAAACTCTGTCATATATACAGACGGCTCCAAATCGGAAGAGAACACCTGAACAGATATTTTCTGCGAGGAGCCTCACATAAAAATTGCCATACACATTGAAAGCCTTGTAAAGGTTTTCCAGGCGGAAGTCAAAGCCATCCTTGAAGCTGGAAGGTATCTCCTAAATTCAGATACTAAGAACAAGGAAATCGCAATCTGCTCGAGCCAGGCAGCTGTCAAGGCCTTGTCAAAACATTTTACAACCTTCAAATTTGTATTGGAATGTAAAACCACCCTGAATTCCCTTTCTCAGAACAAGGGGGTACTGGTGCTTTGGGTGCCAGGTCACAGCGGTATTAGCAGGGATGAAAAGGAGAACGAACTTGCTCGTCTTGGTGCAACCTTGGAGCAAATCTCCTCCACAATTGGGATCGCACCAAAACACCTTTGCCTCTACTATCTTGGCTGGGGCGAATGCTAACAGTAACCTTTGTTTGGATCATCCTTCAGATAGAACCACAAACAAATGAAACGAAAAAGCTTCTGGTATTAAGGATGTCAACCCTGAAAACTTTAGCGTCAATTCCCACTGAACACTCTCTTCTCAGGCGTCACCTGCATAGGACGGGGCTTGTCGAAGATCCGGTATGCAGGGGATGCGGAGGCGAATCTGAAACGGAGACTCATTTTTCACTGTCCCCCCCCCCCCCCCCCAGGAAAACGTTACAGATTCCTTGACTCACACTTCCTGGAAGAACTGCATGAAGCCGGAAAGAAGGGTTGGGTCCCAATTTTGAATTTTGTTAGATTGTCCGGTTGGGACTTAGGCACAATTGTTCATGGGTCTGCTGTCGCAACTGTGTTTAGGACTTAATTCCTATCCTATTTCTGCTTCATTCTGTTATTTTGCATTGTGTGCCTTGTTCTCCTCTTTTGAAAGCTCAGAGCTCAAGCATAAATATTTTCAAGCTCAATCAAATGAAAACATGAACACACAAGCAACCCCATAATATTTCAGAACTTTTATTTTTAACGATTCTAAATCAAATCATCTGTCCAAAATAGAAAAGGCTTACCAGCTACATACATTTACATAGCCTTCCTGGTTTAAAACAAGCGAAGAAGTCCATTAACTTCCCGTACAAAGACTTTAAGAAATTTAGATCGGCTATACACTGACATAATGACTGGCCATTGCCCACATGATTTAATTTAGAATCGTTAAAAATAAAAGTTCTTAAAATTCTTTTGTAAGGAGGAGAATAGTTTTGCATGCCTTATACTTAATAATGGTTATATCACTATATGGAACAAAATGAAGACATATTAGCTGTGTTCTTTTGTGTATCTTGTTCTAGAACTCCTATATAGTGGAGAGAACAAATTGTTCTGTCGATTGAAGCGAACTATTTTTATCGTTCGCTTCATTTATAAATTTTCTATGAAAATGTATGAGGCGTTCTTTTGTATACATTTTGTTTTACCCTGTTCTGCGGACACATAAGAACACAGCTATTAAAGGACATATACATAATGTATAATGTATCTGTCCCTACTAATGTATATAACCAAAGAATATTAGTAAAAAAGCGTCAGCCAGAACACCCGCAGGAGAGAGATCGGTATTCTTACTTCAGCTTAGAAATTTTCCAAATATGCGCCCTTGGATGATAGCGCGCCGATGCATACTTAGATTGTCCGTTGTGTTGTGATTGTCTCGCATACGCTGTTCTGCGCCTGTTGGCTGGGATGTTGAGTTAACGACTGACGGTAGATTGAGGAATTTTATCAGTTATTTCAATTTCGTTAATATTTACCTTTTGATTAAACCACGAGAAACTTTTCGGAAATGTTCATTGAAGCCAGTTAGCCTCAAGAATCGATGTTCTAATTTAAGGCAATAAGAACGTAGTGTTAATTTATCTAGGAGATTAGTTTAGCTTATAAAATTATAGAATTAGTAGCCACCTTTTATATAACACAAATATTAAATCTATTAGAATCCATATTACTAGAGTTAGATTTATTTTAGTCTTTAGGTTGCTTCGGTTAACAATGAACTAATAAAATCAATATCTTTCGTTGCATTATTGTAACTAAATAAAACAAAAACGTTGAAAAAGTTATAATAATTATACATTTTTATTTAAGTTTCTACGACTTACTTATAGTAAAATTAAAATATTTTTAAATACCGATAAAAAAATAAAAGTTGAAAAGTTTTTTTAACAATGAGATTTTTCTTATAAAAACATAAAACGATGCACAAAATTATACAAAATAAATTCGAGTATTATACCTCAGGGAAATCACTTTTGTTTCGCCCATAGTTCGAGTCTTTCAGATAATAAAGACTTTCATCATTTATAAGACCAGAAATGATCCGTTTAAAGCCTAAGATTGAAGCTAATTTGTACCGAAGACATACTGATTGAACCAATCCTACCAAATGTGCCAAATTCTCTTCCATCCTAGGAAGGATATTATTATGAAGTTGAAAACTTAAAAAAATTGAAAAAACAGTAAAAATTAAATATTTTTCTATAAGCACAATATCACATCATATTCACTTACCTTTTAACAATATTTTCAATCATAGAATCTCTCAATTCCATGTGATCCATATACTCTTGCAAGTAATTGTTTTTTCCAAGCAGAATGTACTGACTCAAAATTGCTTCAGACCAATTTATTTCATATGAATAAGCTCGACCCAATATCATTGCTTGTGGAACTCTGTAATGAGAGTAATAATAAGTGATACCATAAAACAAATGTATTTTCAATTACATTTACCTCAACTCTGTATTAATAAGCTCTTTAAATTCAGTTTTCGTTTGAATATTCAAGATACAGATGCAAACTTGTGTAGGAATATTTAGACCTTTATTGACAAAATCAATTTGCATTGCAATAAGTTCTGCATTTGAGGCACTTTTTCTAGCTAATCTTAGCTTATTATCAAGCATATAATTCTCTGTAGCATGAGTTAAATTCTCTAAAATGTGATTTAAGGTATTAAGAGTTTGAGGCGAGCATTTCAGTGTTATTGTGGAAGACTTGATTTCATCGCAGTTTTTAGTAGGTGACATTGTCTCGTCTGATAATTGATTTTCTGACAATAGTTTTGCAATCATAGAGTTCGCTTCTTGTTCCCACATTTCTGCTAAATCTTTATACATTAGAAAATGCAGTGCAGCTAGTTTTAAGCATTCTTGATTTGCTGGACAATGTTCTCGAATATATGATATTATGCCTTGACGTAATCCATTTGTTTTTTCCTCGTCGAATTGTCCTAAAAGTGATTCAAATTGATCATTTTTTATGAGGGTATCAAAACAGTAGTACATTTCTCGATATCTTCCAATACCAGTTAACATTCTTACAATTAAATGCCATGATTTCGCCGTACTAAGAATAGTATTGAGAGTTTTTGTACGATTCAAAACGTTTGCAATACCTGCCATTGAACATTCATGTACGAAACAATCATGAGCTTTTATGAGTAGCTCAACGTAAATTGTATTTTGTTTTTTATGTGACACAACTTGAGCAATTATTCCAGATTGATTATTGGGCTGGCCGTATGATTGGATTATTTGACGTAAGCCGTTAAAGGCAATTTCCAAACGGGCATTTTTCTCAAGCTCCTCTTGATAGTTTTTTTTATCCTGAAATTTTTTGTATACTCTTAAAGCATCGCAATAGTCTATGATTGAATTGCCCAGAATGGTTGTATTAGGGCAGAGTTCTAGAAATAAATGAAATTCTTTGTCCAAATCATGATGACCCCATAAAATATTTTGAGTATGTAAGCTTATATTTCCGGAGTATTGATCTGATCGGAAGATGTAGAAGCGTGGCCTTATTATTGCTATTGCTATTTCATATGAAAGATATTCCGCTATCTGAAATTATTGAGATATTAGTGAACTTTAGCAGAACGTATGTGTGTGAGAAATAAAGAGAGAGAAAATATGTAAGTCATGGCAAAGTGTGCGTAAGGTGACAGTTCACCGTACACCGAAAGAAAACACAAATTAGAAGGAACCAAACGAATATTGGCGGCTAGTATCTATGTAGCTAATGGGAATTTTGCATTCATAATAGTTGTGTTCTTTAGTGTCCGCAGAGTTGGTTAGGTACACGGTAGATATGGGAATTACGAGCCTAATTGGTATAATATGTTCATTTTTCTAAGAATTTAAGATGACTGTAACCAGTTTCACTTGAACATGGAATTAAAAAAAATAAAAAATGTCATTTGAATAGGATTTCATGCTGTCGCTCAGTTCAGTCAGAAAATAAAAGTTATTAGTTTAGTAGATATTGAAATTAAAAGTAAATAGCTCGTAGAAATAAAATGGAACATGGGACGCAAACAAAAGCTCACTGAAGAAGAAATCGGTAGAATACAGCTTTATCAAAAGAACGATATCCTGGGAGAGGAATTGCTCGTAGAATTAATCGAAGTGCCAATGTTTGTTTGATTATTCGTGCGAAATCAAGAGGGTTAATGAACTTATAAAGGACGAGTAGTTACGGTTAGCACAGAACTCTTCATAATCGGCACGGCAAATTGGATTACAAGCAGGAAACTCAGCCAGCGTATGGACTTTCCGGCGAATTATAAAGTCAAGTCCGAACTAAAAACGTCTGGAAGTGGAGAAAAAGCCAGCCCTTCTACAACACCAACGAAGCTCTCGCTTAGAATTTATAGCACATTACATCACTTGGAAAGACCAATGGAGAAGTGTAGTATTTACTGACGAAAAACGGTTCTCGTCACCATAGTCGACAAGGATCCGATCTCTTCCAACCAGTATGCTAGAGAAAAGAAATTCGAATAGGAAGACTCTATTGCTCGATTGACAACAAGATGTCAGTCTTTTTCGAAAAATCCATTTATGTCAATATTTCTTTGAGAAATAAGTGCCGATACACTTATTTCTGTTAGAAATTTTGACGTTTGTGGAATAATTGAAGGAAGGAGCGGCAGTTTTGCACTAGACTTGATTCACTTTAACCAATTCCACAGTTTTCATGTATATTGCTCTGCAAAAAATAACAATTACAAATAATAACAATGTTCGAATTATATACAATTGGGAGTTACCCATTGCTGCTTTATTTTCTTTATTATTTTTTATTTATTCTGAGATACACACAATTGTCAAAAATTTCTTGAGCTAATGTCAATTTTTCTAATAAGTGGAAAAATTCCTTGACTCTAGCATACCGCGTTTTATTGATAAGCGGAATCAGAAATTTTGTGTTCTTATATTTTTAATTGAAAATTATTCTGTTAGTTCTTAATTCTATTAAAAAAAATCAGCTGAACTCGGAACATATTTCTTTAAATTGCATTGCGAAAGGAACGATGGCACGGGTTCGAATTAGATGATCCGGATCCAGTTTCGAAAATTCTTTGGAACGACACATCTTCAGTGTCACATACGTCTACATGATTGTTGCCTATTTGAAGTACACTTGTCAAGTTTGTGTATCAATCAACTCAACATGGATGAACACTTTGTTGCTGCTTGTGTTGTAATCAAGGGGACACGACGAAATTAAACCGAAAGGATTTGGGCAATGGACAATAGAATGGAGGAAATGAAGGGAACTTTTCAGCTGCCTCGAAACCTTGGTTCGCGAATTAGGAATTTGTGATAAAAGATTTTATAAAATTTTTTAGCTTTTGTCAGTTGTAGATTTCAATACAAATTATGCCTGTATTAAAGAAAGAAGATACGCTGATGAGAAAGTCTATCTCACCTGGAGAAAGATTGACTTTAACACTTTAATTTCTGGCTACAGGTAAGATGCCTAAAAAAGATTTCCTGCAATATTATCTCAGACTTATCGTCGTCTCAATACGCCCCATATGGAAAAATGTAGTTTTGAGATAAATGCCGTTAAAATTAAGACCTTTATTATAAAAAAACTGCTCGATACATTTTTTTTAAATTGCATAAAAACTCAGTTATTTTTTGTCTATTTATTTCTTAAATTATTTTTGTGTTCAATAAATTTACGTTAAAATTTCATAAACTTGAACCTATGTTGTGAATGGGGCAAAACAATTTACTAATAAAGTTAAAAGAAATATTTTATTATTTTTACATCTTTATTTAGTTTTGAACATTTTCTAGTTTTTCTAAATAAAAATGCATTTCTTCATTCACAATGAATATAATTTCGTTTTTTTTTTTTTTTTTTTACCGGGTAAAGCTTATATTTGTTCAAATAGGTCTTTTTGGTATTTCTGCTACAAACTAAATGCAAAAAAAAGTAAATTTTTTATTTATTCTATCACACATTCATTTGATTTAGGGCAGCAAAGTTTCAAGTCTTGGTTCGACCCATCAACAGGTCTCAAACTACAAAATTGAGTGGTTCGAAAAAGAAATTAATGAAAATAGGAGAATGCAAACAAAATTCTCCATTGGAATTTTGCCGCCCCAAATAAAATAATTGTGTGATAAAATAAATAAATTATATATATATATAAATTAAATTGCTCGGTGTTCCAAGTGTATTTCTGCCAGCTGTCATCAAAATTGACTTCAAAATAAATTGTGCCTGTGCTGAAGACATTTTATAATATACCTTAAAAGGCTCTTTTGTTTTTTAAATAAGAGAACTCTATTTATATAAGACAATATCGCTGCAACTACATGGACGAATCCAAGATTTTGGCAAAATTGATTTTGATTTACTCTGTGGCAGTAAATTTTAAATATAGTTTTAAATTTCCGTACGTGTATCACAACAATATTTAAAAAAAATATTTAAGTTTTAATGTATTTCATGCCCCATGTATAAACAAATTTGATTTGGGGTAAGCCTCAAACTTTGATATTTTTAATTGCCGACACTCAGAATACATTTCAGATCGGTTGCAATAAATCAAAACTCTCCTCATGGAAATTGCTGCTAGACTGAAGAGATTGCAATTTTTCTAGCTACACTAGTCTAGTGTACTCACGTTGAAGTTTAGTGTATGTATATACTAATTGATCTTGTTCATTTTCTTTATTTCACTTCCCTACAGTAGGATTGACGAAGGGATTGTGCGACATAAGGTTGTTGAATTCCCAAATTTACAATGGTCTTCTTTTGCATATGCTTTTTTGTTTTGTTGTTCCAAGCTGTTTTTCTTGTGATTATTTTTTAGGGCAACATCTGTTATTCGTGACTCTAGAGCGCTAATTTTGCTATCAAGGTGAAGTAGTAGTACTAGTTGCTTTGTTAGTCCCTACAGACAAATCTGTTCAATATAAAAAAAACAAACTTGGGTTACATTTTAAGCGGCCAGCAGCCTGCAGCAGAGCAGCACTTTGAATTTTTTAATAGACACGGAGAACTTCTCGGAAATTCTTGGATCAAATTTTTCATAGAATTGTTTAGGAATTGACCACCATCGACTTTTCAAGACTGGTAGTTGATACCTACATATTCAGTGGCGTGGCGTGGACTTGGGGCGAGGGGAAGCAATCAGATTATAATTTTTCAAAAGCGTTAAACAACCATGCGCTCAAATGTTATTGCAGAGCTTCTAATAAGTTATAGGGTTTGTGTACTCGATTCGACTCCACTCGGACTGGGTAGTTACTCGGACTCAGGACTCGACTCTAATACTCGACGAGACCAAGTTTTTAAAATTAAGCAAAGACCAGGAAATTGAAAAGGTAACCTACGTATTTAGGAATGTTCTGATCAATTTCGAGATTTATGTTTTATATATTTTTTAATTATACACATTGCTGCAGATATTAATAAATCCTCGTCCTCACTTTCAATTGGTGTAAATTTGTTCAAATTATCTGAACGTAATCAACTTATTAAATTCAACTTCCGTCTTATAAAAAAAAAGAAAACATTTCTTTTTATTTTACATATATTGTAATCGCCATCATCAGCGCTCTGTAAAATAAAAATATATGTGCACGTTGTGGAAAAAACAAAGTGTTTTGTTTTCTTTTATAGGATTGCAGTTAAAATAAATCTATTCCAGCAAATTCGTATTTTAACAAATTTTAGTATTTTTTTGTTTTTGTTATAGAGCTTCAGCTATAAGAATCGTTATTGAACTTCAAAATATTAAACGTCTTTGGTTATTGATTTGAGCTTAGATTTAGATCCAGACTCGATTTGAATTCGACGAGTTTTCTAAATTTGGGACTCGTACTTGCCGAGTTTCCAGATACCCTAAATGAATTATCTATACCCCTCTCGATATCTATTTCTTAAGAACTCCAGGAATTAATTTTTGAAGAAAATAGGCAAATGCAACAGTGAACTGTGTCGACTGTATGAAGAGGAAGAAGAAGCCACGAAACATATCATATGTGAGTATCCCGCGCTTGCAACTTTGAGGTTGAAATTCATTGGAGAAACACCTCTCTAAAGAAGGTTTGAGCTCGTAAAAGTGATAGATTTAACTTAACCACTCTAAGAGAGGACATAATAGATCAACTCTGGTCGTTGTGTCCGCAGGGTCTTTGTGGATTAGTCTACCCTGCTCTTAACCTTAAGCTTAAGCACGTGAGAGTAGGCATGAAATGCAATTTTTTAGTTCCTTGCTTTCAAATTAAAAAAAAAAAAAGAAGAATTAAAGGAATGATTATAGTCAGGTCGCAGTGTACCTACTTCAATATTATACGCTCTGTTTCAATCAAAGCTGTAAACAAATTTGAAATTTTGCGTTTTCCCGAAAACGAAGGCAATGATAAATGGTTTTTAGAATGTGGAGAGAGATATTCAAGAGTATTCTAACGTACTGGGTAAGTTGTCTAGTAATAATGGCATTTGAGCTCTGTAAATGAAATTTCAAAGAATTTTCAAAACACGAAATGGGAAAATTTCAAATTCGATTATAACTGAGTGCATTACGAAACAGAGAGTATCAGTATCAGTAGCAGTGTTTGTAGGCCCCGTAGAAGCATTTTTTCAATCGCATCCCTTAGGCTTAGATCCATTTCTTAGCTACACTGTAAGTGGCGAATGAGCAACAGAGATGTGTGACGACATAGGTAGATTCCTGACGAGTTCGAATGCCATACATTTTATTGGATGTTCTTCGATTGCTGATGGACGCAGAACTGCAAGCCACCTCCTCAAGCAGTGGTGTCGGTTGTGATATCCTAGACAGAGCCCAGGTGTTCGAATGCTATACTTTTCGTTGAATGTTGAGGTAATTTGATAATGCTTCTCTTCGATAGTTTACAGCGAAGGACATATAAAAAGGCTGTAGGAAAAATATTTTTTAATGAAAATACTTTGAAGAAATTTTTTGTTTCCTTTCATTTTTATTTGTTTTAATTAAATTACATCGGAAAACCTAAGGGAAGCAATGCTTCCCTTGCTTCCAAAGACGCTACGCCACTGTACATATTATGTATGTAGGTTGATTTTGGCGAGCGTTTCATTGAGAAAATGAAAATTTATATCTTCTTAATGAAGCTATGCAATTTGGATGAAATTGTGAACCTCTTTTGCTTAGTATGGATCCGGATTTCTGGAATCGGATAGTTTGCAGATCAGGGTATCCGGATTATAGAAAATCCGGATGAAATTTTCATCTCTAGTTAGGAAGTTTGATAAAACGAGACGTCTATTTTAACTGCATTCAGAGCAACTAAAACATATTCTACAATGAAACAGTGTAGAGGTGAGCTTTGCCCTCAATTCGTTGTCTTATATTCTCCAATGACCAAGAGCTGCTGAGACAAGATTTGCTTATTCAATAATCCGACAATGATTAAAATTCGTGGCGTGGTTAATTCATACTCGTTTATTACCACTAGGGTTTAGGAATATTTTTCAATGGGTATAATTCCTCAAAAAAGACTTATTAGGAGGAAAACGAGCAAACATTTTTTGATGAGCGCACCTCAAGTAGTAGTATATCGTAAGACACCTTGATCTGAAATACCCTGTACACGGAAAAATGTAAGACAATGCTCGAAAAGCCCTTACCTACGATAATAGATTTTTTTTTGTAAATACAAGTAATTACAAGAAATTATTTCTTCGAACATATTTTAGCGTGCCAAAAGCACAAATATTAATGGAGATAACATGAGAGCAGTCCTCTGAGCTTATAGTGATGGATATGAAGTTCATAAAATGACACCATGCATTACGGCCACATGAAAGCCCGAAATGAAAACAAATCCGATACTTAAGGGTACCTTAGTGCTTTTAAACATTTTATCTCTTGTTGACGAGGATTTACTTCAGTCTTTATTTCAATTATTTTTAATTTATCACAAATAACTAATGTTAAATATTTTTTTATTTTTCTGATTTCCCATTTGTAGCTTTACTATGTTTATTTATTATTTTAACAACTTTGTTTTATTATTTATTTATTTATTTATTTATTTAGTATTATCGTTGAATTTTAGTTCAATTTTATTCTTATTTTATTTTTACAAAATTGCGCTAAGGGATGTATATTTTTTGTACTTTATTAGCTAATAAATAAATAATTGAAT
This sequence comes from Dioctria rufipes, assembly GCA_963924295.1. Taxonomy (NCBI): domain Eukaryota; kingdom Metazoa; phylum Arthropoda; class Insecta; order Diptera; family Asilidae; genus Dioctria; species Dioctria rufipes. The sequence continues at coordinate 319,742,886 of OZ002740.1, read as the reverse complement.
TGAATTGGGGAAGTTTTCGAATATTGCGTTCAACTTCAAAACTTAAACACGATCAAAAACAAAAAAAAAACAATATAAACTTTTTTAAACTTAATATGAATATAACCACCTTTAGCTTCGATAACATATTTTACTCTATTTGTCTTTGATAGACTTGAAGTTTTCGCAGATTGTTTTGATTTTTTCATCTCTCATATAACATCACTTATCATGTTAGTTTTGGTTACAAAATCCATCTTGGAAATGTGGCTTTTGCAGATTGCCTACAAATTTTCAATATGATTTAAGTCCGGCGAGTTCCCAGGCAATTCTAAGACTAGGACTTTTGGTGCCTAGGCTCAATGCTGTAAAATAAAAAAATATCCACTAAGCATCTTCTTTAATAGGTGTTTCAATCTCTGATGTAGGTGGGCTGGATAAAATGTTGATCGTAGAATTAACGGAACAATGAAGTGAGTTTCTTTGAAGAACAAGACTTTATTTCAATCGTCAATTGTCCAGTGAAGATATCCCCCCCCCCCATATTAAAGTTTTTTTTTTTATCATGAGAGCAATTATAAGGTGTATTTTATTCGTGTTTTTGTTTTGCTCTTTTACCCGCGGTTGCTAAGAAAAGGTTGGTGCTCGTAACCCGTAGTGAATACAACCACAACACTCCCTCGCCAGCTTAACCATTGGTTTAGGGAGACCTAGATCTACCCTGAGACCTGGTTCGACCAGGTCTTGTGGTTTCCGTCTGGCATGAATCTGACTCCCCGTGAAGCCTGCAGACTAGGCAGTGTGTTTGGATTTATTAGTTCGGACGAGTCTTCAAATTCTTGAAAGGCAACAGATTCATTTTCTATGTGATGAAGTGTTAAGGCGGAATTACAATGGACGCAACGGAACGCAATTGAACGGAGAGAAATGTCAAATTTACGCAGTAAAACGGACGTAGAGGTTAGCTGCTTACAATGGACGCATGATTAATTGAAAGTGACAGTGACGTTTGACCCAAAATTTATAAACAAATTTGGATAAAATCAAAAAACTCTTTTCATTCCATTTCCACTCTGCTTAGTACACACTTACCGCAGCACAGTTTCGCTTGTCGGAACAAAATAAACAATCCCAAAGCTAATTTGAGGTTATGTTTATCCGTTCAGTTGCGTTAATTTCAGATTTTATTAAACTTGCTACGTACGACTGCGTTTTCGTCCGTCCACTGTGCGCAACTCCATTTGAAAAGCATACAAAGAAAACCGGTTTGACATTTCTCTCCGTTCAGTTGCGCGCCGTTGCGTCCATTGTAATTCCGCCATTATTCGCTCGACGTGCTGGTTTTGATGGATTAAAATATGGTTTCAACCTGTCGATTGAAACGTTAGTTTTTCTGTTTCTCACTTTGAAAGTGTAAAATTTGTCCTTACGGCATACGATCTTGTAAGGACCCTCGTAAAAGGGTTGAAGGGAAGCTCGAACTGAATCCGTACGAATAACGACGTGAGAGCAATCCACAAGTTCCTTAAATTTGAAAAGCAGTGCCGTGAGTGGTTCGAAGCTTGAACGGTTCTGATTTCGGAAAAGGCATTTCGCAGCAAAGTAATAAATTCATTTTGTGAGTGGCATTTTGAACCATGCAAGATGCCGTTGGGCAGACGTAAATCTTCACTGTATACCAATTCTGCTAGAGTTGCTTGAAACTCCTCTCTGAAAGCTGTCCGCAGTCCTAGTAAGGCTAAAGGCAGGATTTTTGACCAAGATCTCTCTTTACATGACATGATCGTTGTTTTTAGCGGCCAATACCATCGTTCTAGGAAACCGTTTGCTTGTGGATGGTAAGTAGTGAATGGGTTACGCCGGAAACCTAACAATTTAGAGAGTTCCGTAAAGAGAACTGACTTATGGTGAGGTTGCTCTAAGCAAAGGTTGGTGCCCGTAGCCCGTAGTGAATACACCCACAACTCCATTCACACGGATTTTAGCAAAGCTTTTGACAAAATAAATCATAAGCTATTTCTTTTCCACCCACACACTATATCGCTGTTTTCATCTTAGTTGCAATATAGGGATAATGTCGTTGTCTTTAATGATCAACAATCTTCTCCTTTCAAACAAATTTCAGGCGTCCCTCAGGGTACAATACTTGGGCCTTTAATATTTTCAATTAACATAAATAACTTACCATTCCTAATTTCATTCAAACGCTTAATATTTGCAGATTATACCAAGACGTTTAGAGCAATAACGTTACTGACTATGTCTCCCTACAAATGAGAAAATGGTATCACGATAATTACATTGAAATTAATTTTTGCAAATGCAAATGGATATCTTTTTTTTTTTTTGTCCTGTAAAGACTGAATCTCTGCTGAGGAGGATGTGCGAATGCCTTAACCTTGCTAAACGAAGTAGGAATACGCTTGGTAGCTACTTTTTCTGCGAACTGGGGGAATTAGCAGACAGAGTTGGGGGACCTGGTAAGGTCCATTTACTCTTTTGGCTGGTTTCATTGCAACCCCTAGCTCTTAAATATCTTTTCCAGGCAGGTTTCGAATAAAGTGACATCACAATGGCCGTCGAATGGTCTAAGTGTGACTGATTATACATGCTTTTACAATGGCCGTCACTCTTAATCTAACCTAACGTACTTGTAATTTTCTTTGTAATTCTTTATTCTTATCTCCTATTCCATTAGTGTATTCTTATTACTTTAGTTTTGTATACTCTAACTTTATAATGTCTTCGTTGTATGAAATTCAGTAATTCTTTTAAAATTTTTCTTTGTAGCCTAGTACTTTTACAGATTAATTTTAAGGTGGTATATTATTGGAGTTAATGTCTGTTTACTGTCTTGTTATTGTTTAATAAATAAATAAATTAAAAAATAAGCAGTACAAAAGTCCGTTTCATGTTGTCTTATATATTGACTAATGTACGACAAACGATCAGAATCAGCATCCAGTTTATTCCCTTTGTCGAATATTTTGATATTTAAGTACGACAAAAGATCATAGTGAGCCTTCAGCCTATACATGTTCTTTTGTATAGCGGTAATCCTTCGACTGGAGTCACTAGAATACTCAATTGGAGAAATTAATGGCAGACATTTTTTTTCCAATTGAGTATTCTAGTAACTTCACAAAAATGTTAATAAATTTTGACGGATTATAGATAAAGTTTTAACGTTCATACTTGCCACATTTGCCAACTGATCGAGACGTGTTAGGTACTATTAAAAAGCTTATAACGCATACGTGTTTATCAAAACTTTACTTATCGTCCTGCTGTGTTTCCAAGAGAAGTTATTACGTTTTATATTAGCTCACCTCCTTGGAAACGCGAAAATATTTCACCTGTTAAAAAGGGGTGAAGGAAAAATTGCTCAGTGTGAACGCTGATCACAACACTGTAAAGAATTGATTAGCACATGTTTGAACATTTCTTTACGAATCACCCTGTATAATATAAGACAACTAAATTGCTCCCACAACTACTATATTTAAAAAACTTTTTGGCGTTATACAGGGTGTTCCGTAAATGTCTTTAATCCTTTAAGGGGATGAAAGTAGAGGTTATTTGGGTCAAAAAAGTCTAGATACTTTTATATCGAACTGCGCTTGGTTGTCGAGTAAATCGATAATATCGATTTTCGAGATTTTGCATACCTTTTCAGAGTAATTTCGTTATAAGTTCTATTGTAATTAATGGATTGTGACGTTAAAACCCTTCCTTAAAAGAACACATATTCGCCTTTCTAAGAATGTATAATAAGTTATAATTGTGCCTTCAATTATTTAAAATAAAAACAGTTTTCTCTAGAATTTTTTATTTCACCAAAATTTTTGGCGCGCTCCAGTGTACATTTATTCGAAATATCACCATTGCACGAACTTGGCAAAACTACGAAAAAATTTGCGCACTATGTCCCCTTTCCAAAATGACCTCCCTAAGTGCTATCAACAATAACAATCAAAAGTTATAAGCAAACATTTGGAAGATGTGCCCATCGAGGTAATCTTCAGTTTTTTCGTAGGTTTCTGTCTCCTCCTACAGTTTTTAACCTACGACAACCATTTATATGTCATTGTACGGGAATCTGAACTGGCTATTAGATAGGGCACTTTTAGATTTCGAATTTCGAAAATGGAGGGGGTAATTTCGAAAAAAAACTTTTTTACCAAACTTGATAGTTACGTAGATTTCGTTATTCCGAATCTTCATTTTTTCGGGAGGGGCAAACTCTGGGAGGGGCGGGCGTTCAAAGTTGCAACTATAAGCGGCTATATTTTCTCAACCAAGCATTGTTCTAGCAAGTAAGCCCTAAATTCATAAATGGAAAAGACATTTTTGCTGGTTTTTATTCAAATATATCCGCTTAAAGTTGAAACTTTGAACGCCCTCCCCTCCCAGAGTTTGCCCCTCCCGAAAAAATGAAGATGCGGAATAACGAAATCTACGTAAATACCAAGTTTGGTAAAAAAGTTTTTTTTCGAAATTACCCCGTCCATTTTCGAAATTCGAAATCTAAAGGTGCCCTATCTAATAGCCAGTTCAGATTCCCGTACAATGACATTTAAATGGTTGTCGTAGGTTAAAAACTGTAGGAGGAGACAGAAACCTACGAAAAAACTGAAGATTACCTCGATGGGCACATCTTCCAAATGTTTGCTTATAACTTTTGATTGTTATTGTTGATAGCACTTAGGGAGGTCATTTTGGAAAGGGGACATAGTGCGCAAATTTTTTCGTAGTTTTGCCAAGTTCGTGCAATGGTGATATTTCGAATAAATGTACACTGGAGCGCGCCAAAAATTTTGGTGAAATAAAAAATTCTAGAGAAAACTGTTTTTATTTTAAATAATTGAAGGCACAATTATAACTTATTATACATTCTTAGAAAGGCGAATATGTGTTCTTTTAAGGAAGGGTTTTAACGTCACAATCCATTAATTACAATAGAACTTATAACGAAATTACTCTGAAAAGGTATGCAAAATCTCGAAAATCGATATTATCGATTTACTCGACAACCAAGCGCAGTTCGATATAAAAGTATCTAGACTTTTTTGACCCAAATAACCTCTACTTTCATCCCCTTAAAGGATTAAAGACATTTACGGAACACCCTGTATGTACCTCATAAGGTCGAGCCAGGAGAGTATAAACTCCAGCTCCCATTCAGTGGAGCACACAGTTTCGACTCTGAAACCAAGAGATGAAGAAAAAAACGAAGAAGGAGAGAAACTTGATTCAACTTTGCTCGTAAGCCGGCAATATCTGAATATTATTTGTGTTCTTTTTAGTGTTAAAGCGTCCTTAAATTCTCGATTATTTAAAATCTCTTGCTAATGATATTATTAAAAATATTAACGCTTGGTTATTTTCTTGTACTATAGGTGAGTCTCTCGTTTCTGACACTAAGATGAATATGTTGCATGTTGGAATCATATTGAATATCCTGATCAACAATTTTGACGGCGTTAGTATCTTGAAGAACTAGGGTCACCACCCATTCAAGGAGGAAAACGTGCGCCGTCCATAAATTAACGTTTGAGAAGGATTTCAGAAGTTCAACCCAGAGATAATGTACTCATCAGGGTTGTCACATTGAAAACAGAAGACTGGCTAGATAAGAAGAAAAATTTGTCTATTGCGGATAAAATGTGCAAGCTTTTTTAGTACTTATGTATTTGGCATGTTTTATGTTATACTTATTTTACGTTTAGAAAAAATATATTGAAATTTTTAATGTAAATATTGTCAACAATTTTCGTCTCATGTTAATTGCATTGTAATTCTTGAATGTAAATATTATTAACAGCTGTAGAGTCGATTTCATTCCTTTTTCCATTACAACAGGATTAATTTACTGCATATTGGAAATGGAAGTCAGTGCTGGTGCTCCAAAGATGCGGGTTAAAGTTTTGACAATGATCTAGCAGGATAACACACGAGTATAGTCTGATAACGTCTTGAGCCTCAGCATGTAAATGTCCTTATTTGACAAAAATATTCTGATATTACAGTTATATGTACATGATTTTTCAAGATACCTCTGAAAATGTCAGTCCCTTTGGATGCTCAGTCATTATTTGGCAGTTGCTTTTGTATCAATAAAAAAAATAAAAACATCGCACCGTTCGAGATGCTCAACTGTGATCATTGCCTAAAAAATTCACCAAGTTCACACTGGATGACCGGGTAATAAGATTAGAAAGATACAGAGACTCCGGGTATTTCGAAGAAACACGTTTCCTATACATTACATGAATAATTGAACATTAGAAAGCAGACTGCGCGTTGGGTGCCACGCTTGCTAACCTTGGTCTAAGTACGTATACGAATAAATTTTTTTAAGTTTATAATGCTGATAGAGCAAAATGGATTGGACACTTGCGCATAATATTAAAAGTTTTGATTTTTATATGTTCGTCTCTTTGTACACGACCTTTTTAAATATATTGTAGATCTAAGTCCGAAAATGGGACAAATCGGGTAACTTCTTCGCCATACAAAAATTGCGTGTTTACTAAGTATATTGTTCGTGATTCAACCAACAAACATACAACATAACGGTTACACGATTATACATACCACATTAACGTCACACACTAGCCATACCATGCAAATCATCCACTCATACATGTAGAAATGTAAATTCTAGAGATAATGTAATTACTTAAATGCATACCAGTATTTATACTCATCACACTAAATTATAGAAATTTTATTAGCCTATTGTATCACAGTAAATATCACAGTTAGTTTTCAATTGGTTTTTAGTTCTCTCTTATCATATCGATCACTTGAATTTTGTACATCATTGCTTAAAGTAGTCAAAAAGAATTCGGTTATACAGTAATATCAGCAAAATGTGTCTTGTAATGTGCATAACAAGTCAATAAAACATAAATTAGCATTCAATCTAAAGACAATGTATTTTATTTTAATCAACAAAAACATATTCAATTAGAACCATTATCAAACATATTTATTTTGACACTGCTGGAGAGCATATCGACGTACAGGGACTGACATTTTGTATACGGTGTTTTCATAAAAATAGTAATACAAATCCAAAAATAGACTAAATCGGGCAATCCTTTCTTCGTGTCATCATACAATAATTGAGATCTTTTACTTAAACTGTGAAAATTATCAGTCCTAGACGTTTTTATTGTACTGAAAAGTTCTTCAGAATATGAAATCATAAGAAATTGATTATAAACATTTTTTTGTCCGACGAACCGTTGTAGAAATAAATGCAAAAATCACTTTAACAATAAAACTTGCACAGATGGATGACCATACGAAATTACATACAGGAATTCATCCAATTCTAGCGTTTTGCCTTGTTTATTACGCATTATTTACTAAACTGACCTCACACTTTAACATGCTATGCCAATAATACAAAACCCAAACAAAATTAATCAAATACTAATTTGTAGAAATTATATAACTATAAAAAAAATCTAAATTATCTTACCTCAATCTGTGTCATCTTTGTAGACGTTAATATATCGCTGACTACAAGAAATTTATGCAGACAATCCTCTTCCGTAGCACTTTTTAATAAATAAGAAGTGTCCTTCATTCGTAACACATCAAGATAATCCTTCTCTAAATGCATAGCCGCTCTATACACCATAACGATTCGTTTTCCTAAATCAATACCATACTTTAGTCGAGACGCTATACCTTGTAAAGCTTCCAGAACTTCTTTCTTCTCTCTCGATGGAATTTCTTCAAATCCAAATGTTGTTGAAGTACTATCTAAGGTCTCATCTCTGTTAATCGATGAATCTAAATTTACTTTTACTCGCCCTAAAGTTCTTTTATCGAATTTTGTAATAGAAGTTTTTTCAACATCTGCTATCATTTGACGTTCATCTTTCGATAGATCATGTATAGCTGTCAATCCTTCTGCTAAACCCATACAGAAAACAATAAAATGTAAATCTATCGGTCGATACTCAAACATTGCTTGCAAACGCAATGCTTCAACAATGTCTCCTTCATCCAAGAGTTTATTAAGCAAACAAGCTAACTTCAATTTCATATTCTCAGTTAATTCGATTTTTAGACTTGTGGTGAGATCTTCTATTCCTGCTAACGATTTCAATTCTGAAAATGATTTGTAAAGTACGCATCGTTCATTTAAGAGAATTTCTTCGAAATATTCTGAATAGTATATATCTAGTTCATCGATACTTTGATTACTTTGTAGGAAAACTAAAATCATTTCGTACTCAATTTGATCACTATCGAAGCATTCGTTTGGAAAGAGACGATTCTTTTTGAAAACATCTAAAGATTTCTTTAAAAGAAGATACTTTTCTGGAGTGGATTCGACTATTTGGTACGCCACATCTAAATAAAACTTCATTAAGAGCTCTGGTGCTAAGCTATATCGATTAGTTTCTCGTTCATACGTGTCGAAATTGATTTTATATGATTCTAAGTCTACGCTATCCATCCATTTTGAGAAAATAATATCACTTATAGGTAGACTCAATAAAATCGCCAATTGAATCGCTTTGTCATAATCTTTTAAGTCTCTTAACGCCTGTAAAGTATTTTCATACTCAGAATGGACAAAGGCTGCTTCATCATTGCTTATCAAAAGATTTTCGAAATTAATTCTAGCTCCGGTGAATGAAATGATTTCGAAAACACTTCTTAACAGACAGAAATCAATAGTTTGATTAATATCGCTTATTCCTGATTGGCATATAACATTTAAGAACATTTGCTGGTGGTAAGCTGAATTTAAGTTGTACTTTAAGTGAAGAATAAGTAATTTGACTGTAAACTCCATCAATTGATCCTTTGTAAACTCGGTCATTGGTAGTGTTACTTCTTCATTGCTCCATTCAAGCAGATATAATCGCAGAGTATCAATGGCATCTTCCGTGTAGTCTAAATCTACTGTTAATTGTAGAAATTTTGTGAAATACGTGAATTTGTTATCCTGAAAATATGGAAAAGAACAGAGAGTTGTATATAGAATTTATTTTGTAGTTTATCTCATTTTATAGACTAAATTATAAAATATCTTGAAAATTCACACTAGTGGAGGAGATAAGTGAGTGAATAAGAGATACCTAAAAACCTGAAAAAATAAATAAAAATATATGATGAGGCAAAGATTCTGGCAGCATTCGTAAGTTTAATATTATATGGAAGATATTACATTTACCAGCAAGATGAACAAAAAACAGGATTCATGGTACCTGGATGTACATCTTGGAACAAGAAGCTGAAAAGCCCTAGCTAAAGAAACTGGATGAACCATAGTAGAACCAAAGTTACCTTAAGGACAAGTTAGGAAATAGAAGAGATTTCCGACTGTTTTCCATTTAAATGTTAACAACTAAAAAAGAATAGAAATAAGAAAAAATGACAAAATAAAAAATCAAGCTCTTTTTAAACATTTTACGAATAAAGACAAAAAATGTGAAAGCGCAGATTACATGCAACGAAACAGATTGGCAAATCATTCCTTTTCGTAAATAAGTGAGAAGTACAGTTTTCAGATTTTACTCTCATAAAATGTTCCCCCGCTTTTGTGAAAGCACGTTTTGTCTGAAATATTGAGAGATGCCACCAAAGTTTGTCCCACAGTTGTTGCTGTAATTCCATTATATTTGAACAGAACATGCTTTTGTTTATATTTGCTTTGCTCTAAAGAGATTAAGTGGAAGTAACTCAATCTGGATTCTCTCATTGAGGCAGTGTGACCCGATGTACATCATTATAAATATTTTAAAGGGATTTTGGAGATATTTAAGAAGATTTTATCATTCGGGTAAACCTACGTTCTCTCATTTTTGTTTTTGGCTCATTGTCTGAGTCGCATTACAATAATACAAAAGATTAAAGTATGTGACATATATTTCTTTCTTTGTTGAAAATAAAAAAAAATTCCAGTCTTGTTTGGCTGTGTCTTACATTCTTATTAGGTTAACTTTGGTAGAACTTTAAAAATATTCATTCAGTTTCATATACATATATCAACTATGAAGAGCCTAAACCTATGTTGGTTGATTCAAACAGGCCTCTATAAAAATTCCATGTAGTAGGGACCTTACTAAAGCAAATATATGATCGCTGCTTCGGGGAAATAAATGTCGTATGACGTTGCTGATAACCCCAGTAAGTTTTTTTTTTTTTTTTTTTTGCCTACACCAAGGGCAAATCAGTCAACAAATGTCTCAATCAAATCTTAAACCAAATTGGTTTCAACAAGTCGAATGGACTCAAGTCAGTGTTACTTTCTATTGACATCCAGTCTGCCTACGATTCTGTGGCTGTAGACAAACTCAGCAAATTCTTGTAGGAATGAAAATCCCCGTTGACATTATCATATGGATCGAGAGCTTTCTCAATTCTAGAACGCTAAAACTAGGCGCCTCCCAAACTGTGGTAAATGATGGACTACCTCAAAACAGTGTCATCAGCCCAATTCTCTTCAACCTATACACCACCAAGCGGCATCAGAAACTGATGCAAAGATATTTCAATTTGCCGACTACTTCATGTTTGTAGGTTCAGGCTCCTCACATAAATCAGCTCTGGATGCCTTAAAAAATGCAACACTGCCGGTCACATAGTTTGCAAGTGCCCTACACTTATCGATAAACCCCACTAAAGTATCTATAGTCCCAATCCACTATAGAGCTGGCCTGCCGGAGTCAGTTTCCATCGTGAACATAAGAGTACCAATAGCCTCCGAATTAAAATTCATAGGCAGATTCTTCACCTCCAACCTAAGACTGAGAGAACAACTCCTACATGCGACGAAGTCTGCAAACCTACAAGTGAACATGCTGAGATTGCTTACCTCCAGAACCAACCCTATACATCCAAACTAAAGCTAAAACTATATAGATCAGTCATCAGATCCAAACTAGAATTCGCGAGCACCTCAATGGTCCACATTATTTATGCTCTTGCAAACGAACTGCCTCCGGACTACCGAGTAAGTCTACTTACGGCCAAAGAAATTGGTGGAGCAATAGCACAAAAATCAACAAGCACAAATCTCCTAGATCTCCTAAACCCCAAAATTTTCAGCTATGCATATGTATACAAATCTTTGCCAAACATTTTCCAAATGATTGGGACTTTCACTCCAGTTAACCAACCCCATAACCTACACAGAGTATTAAACACCCTCACCCGCCACGGAGTAAACAAGGATAATGTCCCTGAGGAGCTCCTCAAGCAGATCTATCTCAATCTCACAACTGAGCACTCCAAAAATAGGTGACTCATCTATGCCACTGACGCATCCTATGCAAAACCTTTAACGGGAATCAGCGCAATTGAGGTATCGACTCTTCGCGCTCATACAAATAAATACGATCTTTCACGTCGGGTGAACTCTTAGCTATATAAATGGTCATGGATTTAACTAGTACTTTATCGAGGTCCAAAATTATCATCCTCACTGACTCCAAGTCAGCTTGTACTACCATCCTTAACCCAAATGATTCCTACTACGCACACAACATATGCAACTCTGCCCTAACTAATTCATCGAACCTTTACAAAATAGTGTGGCTTCCAGGGCACAAAGGCTTCCTTTAAATGAACTGGCTGACACAAAGGCCAAAGAGGCTCTAGCCCTAGAACAAATCTCTGGACAAAAAATCTCAATCAAAGACTTACTTTCCAGAAGCCTTAACAAGGGTACCTTTTTTGCAAAAAATTTTCCCCTCCCCCATAAACCCCCCTGGTACGAATGGTGCCCATCCGCTAAGGAAACCAGATTCCTAAATAGACTTTTTTCCGGACACAACTATGATGCTAAGCTTTTTACAATTATAGGTAAATTTGACCTTATTATGTGCCCTGAATGTGGCGTGCCAAACACCATCGAACATAGTCTAATCAGTAGTAAAATGTTGGACAACACGAGAAGTAAATTCGACATACTAATGAATGCAACCACGTTAGAAGTTCTAACTCCAATCAGCCAGGACAATCTCAAGCAGAACAGACAACCTTATTACCCACTCCACTCCCCGCCCAACAATACATCTACTCTTTTCCTACCTCTATCCCGCCATCCACAACTTTTCAACACCCACTAACTTGACTCCCACTCTAGTCGACACAGCATGCAGCTATAAACCAAGTTAATTATATTATCCTCACCAATAATTTGACATACTACTATTTGGCGTTATACCTCGTAAAGTCGAGCCAGGAGAGGAGGAACTCCAGCTCCCACTCAGTGGAGTCCACAGTTCCAACTCTGAAGCCAAGAGATGAAGAAGAAGAAGGAAACAGTTTGCTAGAAAAGAGGTTTCCATATAAAATTATTTTAGGGGTAATAGGCAGTTGTTAAGGACTAAGCGTGAAATACAATTACGGCTGATCTGTGGACTGCGACTTGATTTTAAGTCGAAGTCGACGCTGAGGTTAAATTTGTAATTAAATTAAAGCTTCAACTCCTTGAACAACCCAGAAGTCCCGACTTCTGCGATTGAACTGAAGTTGGCTGCAGCGAACACCAACTTTGCACTTTGAGCAAAGTTCAATTTCAGTCGGAGTCGCAGTCGAAGTTGCAAATGTATCTTGCGACATGTATTTACCATTTGAGCAAAGTCGAAGTTAATTGTAATTCGCGCTTTACCTTAAATTTTCACCATCATTTGAATTCACAAATTCTTGACTATACAGTAAACAGAAATTCATTGAATATATTTGCAATAAATTTGCAAAATGCATTCAAAATTCAGAAAAAAATTGAACTCGCCAGTATGGTTATCTTTGGTCGTCTACCAGAGAAGTCTACAATAGCCAAAAAATTGTATACCTAATAAGATAAGTTTTACTAGGTTTGTCCGAGTGCCATATGGCGATAAGATGAAATAATCACCCAATTTGAAAATTCCAATGAAAAATCTTGCTATCAAGTTACATAATTCATAGTATTTGCTGTTTTTGGTATTATGTAGTAGAAAAAACTTGTCCTGGTGGTAAATGCTACTAAGCACGTTAGTGGCAAACAGCAAAGTTAACTTCGATTTGGATGACATGTTAGGATTTAGGCAGCATGTAAAGTGGATTTTCAAACATAACAGAGTTCTATATGCGATTGAATGAGGTGTTCAATGTTATTTCTAGAAGAAATATCGTCTTGATCGGTGATATGAATTTTTTATAACTGTTGAAATATTTTCGTGGACGTCCGAAGTTAAAGATTGCTAGTGTAAGTGGTATGCTGCAACCACCTTAAGAAACTTGTCAATAATGGTAACATCTTAAGGGTTTGCTTACAAGACGACACTTATGTGTCTAGATCAAGTCTAAGTTATGACTCATTTCATTTATGTTCCCACAACAAGGCAAGGGGTCATATTTCACACGCACAACAACATACCGGAAGCACGTTGTAAAGCCATAGCATTTCATTCCCAGACATCAACAGGATTTTCCTCAAAGTAGATTTTTATATTTTAAGTTCATTCAGTTGCAATTTACATTTTAAATAAATCGGTTGAAGTAAAGTTCATTTCTATTTTTTTTTTTAGTTCCCATTAAATAAATTTTTTTAACTTGTATACACAAAATGTCGGCGTAAGTACAGCATCCTAGACTAGTGTAACTAGAGAAAGTTTCAGTTTAGCTGCAGTTTTAATGACGACGGATAAGTTATTTGTTGCATCTGAACTAGCTAGGTTCAGTGTCGGCAATTAAAAATGTAAAGTTTGAAAGGACAAAGGAAAGAGTTCAACAATTAATAACTGTTTTGGAAACGTTCTTAGATGATTGAAGAAATCACTCAACAACTAATTTTGGAGGCAGGAGAAATCAGTCGAAAGCTGCATAATTTAAATACCCAATTTAATAATGAGCTAAGAAAAATTAGGAAGAGGAAAAGTAGATTGGAATCTGCTGAATTATATACGAGAAAATTAAGCCCTACGTCAGAGCTCGAGTGATTTATTGATCGGCAATCTATCCTACTTCCTGAGGGCATGTATCAAAATGCGATATACACCGAGATGATAAGACGTCATTGTTGTGCTTATATCCAAGGCTGGCCGGGTTAATTACTCAACTGCCAACGGATACAGGCCAACAAGCTTGACTCGTTTTCCACTCAAAACACATCTGCGAGTGGGACTTGTTCTCCATTCCCAGAAGCAGGTTGCCACAATATCAGAATATCTATTTAAAAGGAAAGCCAGTTGAGACGACCCTCCCTGGTTGCTTTCATCGATGTAGAAGGCGCCTTCAATAATGTCCCCTAAATAATTTTACTGAAAACCTAAAAAAAATATAGATTGGATCGCACGAATTTTGGACAATAGAACTATCTTTGCTAGGCGGGGTAAGCAGAGTGAAAACTATATAGGGGCAACCCTCAATCCTCCTCCCTACCGTGGACGCCAAAGTGAACAGCAAAGCTGGCCCCAATGCACTTAGAAAATGTTTTAAGTGTGAAATATAATATAAGGCGAAATACTAAGTATTTATTTGAATTTTTAAACTTATATGCCGCCGGCTTTGTGGTACATCTGGCAATATCAAAGTTGTAACTATATTCATCGCAGAGGGAACATCCGAGTGACTGTTGTACAAACTCAAAGATTATCCCAAGAGCAAGACTATGAAGGGAGTAAAGAGAATTAACTAACTAAAGCACAATTCAGTCCTTTTCAGTCTATTATTAAATTTCAATATTCAAGTCTTTACTAGCTACTCACTTTGTAAAATATCTGGAAGCTCTTATTTAATGTCCTTGTGAATCCATTTTCAACGCAAAATTCTACTAGTTTTAAAGTCAGCTCGTCGCTCGGTTTATTGGTTTCTAATGTTTGAATATTTTTCGTTGACACAACAAGCCATACCAACCAGCACCAATGTAAATTTAGATCACTTACAATAGCAGACAAGACCGAGAGTATAGGCAAGTGATACTTGATACTATTCTTCATAAGATTGATTCCAGTCGAATATGAATGCAACGAATCATGTATGACCTCTAATAACTTTCCAAATGTCATGATCATTTCTTCAGGGATGTTATTTGAGCTTATTAAGATCAAAGCAAATAAATCCATATCCTCCGCATCTTGAAGAAATTTTATTTCTCTGCTTGATTTGAATAATGGATTTGGTTCACCAGTAGAACTGGTTGAAGATGTCATGACTTCTCCACTTGTTGATGTCTATAAAAAAAAAGAGAATGAACAATAATTTAGATCAGTAAAAAATTAAAAATTACCAAAATATTATCAGCCCTTGAACGACTTTTTTGTCTTGAACAACTGGACCTTCTTTTAGCCTTCTCTTGATACGGTTCATAAGATAACGCTCGCAATAGATGATCGCCTTTTGTTGGCGTTTTGAAACTTTTCAAAATTTTTTTAATGTGACTCAACGGAATGTTGAAATACTGAATCAAAACTAGAATTTTCCACCAACAATCCTTCTCGGCTAAGTGTGACAAAAGTAAACTTGGCATCTTCTTCAGATGGTGGCAATGTGCAACTTGCATAATCGCCTGATATTCATCAAAAGGGAAATTTTTTGTATCTAGTTTAATTAGATTTGCAAATAGATTTTTCTCAGACATTTCTATTAAATTTGCATAACTGAAAGTCTCGATACTGTTTATTTGGCCAGGTATAGATGTAGTTTTCATCAATTTTATGAGTGATCTTAAGCTTTGAGTATCAAATCCGAGCATCTCGATAAAAGCTACACTGTTAAGAACTAAGTCATCCTCTGAATAGTTTCGAATCGCGAACTCTGTGACAACTTCGGCCGCTCCAAAGAGCTGAGTCTTAGATATATTTGAGTATCCTTTGAGTTGTTCCAAAAGGAATTGGTAGACTGCATAAGAACTTCGATTTTGCTTCAAATAGTGGAGATAATTTAGCTTGAGTTTTTGTGAGTATTTTTGACTTAAATGAATATTTGAAAACGAAACTGATTCTCCGGCAGCATCTTTCAATACTTCATTTAAATCAAGATTTTTAAATTTTTTTAACATATCGTAGACGTTTACCTCAGGTACTTGAACAGTTTTAGTTCTTTTCAGAATTTTTTGGATACATGGTAGAGTTTTTAAATTTTCATATCGGGATTCGGTGTCCAAGTCTTCTATCTTTGAAGAGTCAGACAAAAGAAAATCTGCCAATACTAGAAGAGGGTGCTGTGTTTTTGAGAAATCTGGCTTCACTTTTACCAAATATTTTGATATTTGTTCAAAGATTTTAATTACTGATTCCTTTGTATCGAAGTTTTCCCTTTTCAATGTTCGGATGATATCCATTTCGCACGAATCTGCATTTATATCCTCTAATTCCTGTAATGTCACAAAATCTTCCAGCAGCAAACTGTACAATTGATTCTCGTACAGATAGCGTCCTACAGCTAAATGAGGCGGAAGAAATTTCTCATTACAATCGACGCTTTCAGTTGTATATATTCTGCTTAGAGTTTTCTTGATATCGTTTGCTTCATCTGAAAACAGATACCCATTGGCTGCTAAACAATTTCTAAGAACATTTGATGGTGTTTTAAGATTTCCAATTACATATTCAAGCATATCATGGTCTATTGACCAGATTTTGTACTTCTGATAAAGTCTAGACCTTCCGCTATTTGTATCCAGCTGAGATTGAGCATTGAACCATGCTATTAATTCCCAGCACATATTTTTCTCTACTAAATACCTCCAGACAGAATTTTTCTCTAATTTTGCCAAGAGTTCCTCGCTGCATGCTGAGTTGAAATATAATTCTATTAGTAAAGTTGTCCTATAGGATTCATCTTTTAGGAACAAGTTTTCTAACGTAATCTCAATGAGTTCTAGTTTCAGCCTTTCGGAAATGTTTGTACATTTTTCAGCTTCCTTTAAGACCTTCCAGTAAAATTCTTTATCAGATTGTTCAGATATATAATTGACCGGATTTTTCTTTTTAAGATGCTCCAAAACCACATTCTTCACACTATCATCACTGCACTCGAAAACAAACTGATAGTAAACAACACGGAAATCTCGTCCAATGTTACTGAGAACGTTCTCCGCCTTGCAGACCAATTTATCGGTCAACAATCGAAGAACATATGTATCAACAGTCTTATGAAAAAACTCCTTACTCTGATCAATTGATATTTTTCTTTTCTTTGTCAAATATTCCAGACAATCTTGCAAGTATTCGCCTTTGGTAGCAACTTCTCTGACAACAGCTGCATCATCCCTAATCTTCCATGAATTTTGAACAACATCTTTGGAGGAGGAAGACGAGGACGAGGTCATTATATTTGTACCTTTTTTTTTTTAATTTTGTAAGTAAAAATGGTTACTTGCGAATTTAATTTACACAGCGCGTCTGGCGACACCCATACGTATTTTACTAGCTAACTACACTACCCTGCCTGACTCATTACAACGAGTTGTGATATCACAGAAACCGATCATTGATCCGTTTAATTCCGCCCTCCTAATCTATCTATAAAAATTCCACGCAGTTATTCGCGTTTATTTTTGTTAGATTGGCGTTGTTTGCAGTTGATAATGAAACTATTTTCCCTTACTTTAGAAAAGATAACAAAATTTAAATACGAACTGTCAATTTTATTTTGATAATTCTTACAACTTTCCAGACAGCTGGCAATTTGATCAGCTGATTGTCAGGGCTAGTTCAGAATTTATAATTGACATTTTGAGCTATAAAAATTGGATTGGAATTTTTAAATCAATTTACATTAAAATAGAGGTTCGTCAAGACCTAACCAAATGAACCCTATTCAAACAATTTTAGTTTCTCTTAATGAACGCCAATGTAATCTAGACTGGCTTCTTAAAACCATGGTTCCAGTTTGTCCAATATTTTTAGTAACAAGTAAAAAAGCTAGAATTGGTCCAATCCATTTTGCTCTACCATCATTATTTCGTGGTGTTACAAACGGAATGACAAACTTAGTATACCCTATGATTTCATCTAGGGTATAAAAACGTTGGGGTCCAATATATTTCTCGTATTATTTTTAATATTGGACGTTTTGTGTAGTTGTATCCAACTTTTATCCGATTGTCCGATTACACAAAACCAATACTAGTTAAAGTTGCTCGTTCTAGGAAGGAATCCTCCCTTATGGCTGATTTACATTACTCGACATGCGATTTTACTGACAGAGTTCGTGAGAGGTTCTTATTACTTTGCACTATTAGAAAAAAAAGGAAGAGGTGATCGACTGTCAAAACATTATTTCCCACTCTTTTATAGCGAAGTGTCACTTGTGACATTTTATCAAATTGTCAATTGCAACAACTAGTCAGACGTCAAAAACAGTAATTTGAAAGATTGTGATAATTTTGCACGTTTCATCAGGATCCTACATTCCAGTTCATTTATGATGAGGATAAAGAAACTATTGTATCAGGAATGGGTAAGATTTGTATAAACAATTTATTATCATAACATGATGTTACTAAATAGATATATATATTTCAGGTGAATTGCACTTGGGAATTTATGCTCAACGAATGAGACGAGAATGTCCAGTAATTTTGAGTAAACCAAAAGTGGCATTTAGAGTGACATTAGTAGCACCGTGCTCGTTTGACTAGCTTCATAAAAACAATCTAGAGAATCTCTTTCCGAAAGCCTGTAATTTCACATTTGTATAAGAAAGTTTTTAATTCGCTTTAATTTATATACTAATAACTTCTGTAGTGTTTTTATTTTGTGAGAAACATTCACTGATGGCACAGCACGGCTGTTCCTTTTAAATTCCGTTACAGTATTACCAAAGTTACCTAATGACAAGTTAAGAAGCTGTAGAGCAAAATGGGCAAATTTCTGGTGTTTTTTAGAATGAAACAAGTAATTTCATATACTTTTGTCTTTTGCATGAATGGGGGAAAAGAACTTGGCTATACACTATTGTAGTGCAACTGAGACCACGAGTTAAAAACAAAAATCGAGAGAACGTAGGATTACCCGACCGACAAAATCTTATGAAATCCCTCATAATCCTTTCAACCTATTCATAATAATGTACATCAGGTCACACTACCTCCCATTTTTAAGAAAAAGATAAATTTCGCTTTGGCTCAGATGCTGAAAGGAGATGTAAAATTCCTCTCAAATGAAATTCTCATTTTTCCCGAAAATATCAGAGAATCCAGCAAGAATCTCTCCCACTTAATCTCTTCTCAGCAAAACGAATGTAAACAGAAGCGCGTGCTGCTCAATTAGCACAGAAATTACACTAACAAACATTGGCCATGCCATAAAAACATTGGCCGATTCTCTCCATTTTTCAGCAAAAACGTGTTTTCACAAAAGCGCAGGAGCATTTTATGAGAGTAAAACGTTTAAACTCCGCCCCTTCTCATTTATTTACGAAAATGAAACATTTGCCATTCTGTTTCTTTGCATGCAACTTGCGTTTTCACACTTTTTATCTTTATTCTTAAAAGTTTTAAAGAGAGTTTGATTTTTTTTTTGATTTTTTTTTCTTTCTTTCTTCCTGGGAATTTCACATTTAACTCAGTAAAATTTTGTTGGATTATCTTTTGTCCTTATCGTTCTAAAGTATGTTCAAATAAGGAGAAACTACTTACTCTGTTTTCTAGCAATGTTCGAGTAATGTAAATCAGCCATTATGTTTTTAATTTTGTGCTATTTTATGTTATCAGAATTTCGCAGTGATATTTAATTTCCATAAAAGTTGTATGATGAGGGTTCTTACGAAAAAGCGTGTTTTAATGTTAACCCTTAATGGACTTGCACATCAAAACAAAATTGAAAAATGTTAAACCGGAAAACTCTGTTTATACCCATTTAAATCAAGATTTTTGCTCAAATGATTAATAAATCAAGGGAAATAGGATAAACTAAGAATTTTACTAATATATAGTATATTTATCTCAGATTTTCAATAAAAATACAAATTTTGGTTGCATCTGTCAACAATTTTTTCGGTCTTACTTAACCTCACTTTCCGACTGTTTACAAAAACATTCCTTAAATTTTCCGGGAAAAGTTAACATTAAAACATGCTTTTTTGTATGAGCCCTCATGCCCTCATCATACAACTTTTATGAAAATTAAATATCACCTCTATTTATCCCGAAAATGTTTTCGGTTTTTGATGTGTAAGCTAAAGCGAATTTTCAGTGTAGAAATTTTCGGGTTTCGGGTTCGATGTGCAAATGGTATTCCGTATCCTATCCATATTATTATAAAAAAAAAAAAAATTTCCCGGCAATATCTATATCTTTCTATGCTTCGAACAATTGTTAAAGCTATAAAGGATAAAACAATAAACTTTTATGAAAATTATCCACACTTCTATTAACAAAAATATTCTCGTTCCTAAACCCATAACGATCCCAACTTGAGCATTTAAAAATTAATTTACTAACAACATTATGAACATTAATATTTAGAAAAAATAATTCGTTTAAGAACGAGTCGGACTCGCACAATCAGGGTTCCTTACCAGAACTTTATCAACGAATAGTCGATTGAAAGTATATTTAAATCTGATCCAAATTTACTTATGATAACTAAATAACATTCATTTTATCAGAGTTGGTACTTTTAATAAGAGTTGTCTTATAAGTTAAACTAAAGTACATTTTTCAAGCAACTGCATATGAAACTGACGAAAAGCGTCAGTTTTACTGTTATCTATGACTTAATGCCTACTAACCCTGATGGAGGGGCCGGGGGAGGGGACGGTAACTTTTCGCACATTGTGCCCTTTATACGATACCCCAAGATAAAAACAAAATTTTTTTTAAGACTAAGTCATCTAAATTAAAAATTTCAAAATCAAATATTTAATAATCTTTGACTGTCGTTATATGAGTGCGCCAAATTTCAAATTCCTACGTCTCGTCGTTTCCGAGAAAAACATCTCTGATAGAAGACGGGAGGATGCAGGTGCGATCTTATAATGGTTCCGTTTTTTCTCTTGTTGTACGGAACTCTACAAATAACAAAATTTTTTGTAGTGAACTCTAAAAATAAGAAGATTGAAAAGGATTCATTTTGATATATTCAAGGACAAAGGGTATTTTTATTATGCTTATCTTTTTTAAACTTGAACTTTTGAACTTTACTCTTTTTTTTTCTTTAAAATAAGCTACAGGTCATGTCTCTGGGATAATTGGGACCAAAAAGCTATGATTTTTTGAAGATCATTAGATCAAAAATCGGCAAATTTTAAGGTTTTTAAACATATGCATCGTAGATGGAATTCTCATCTCCTAATTGCTTCGCTTTCAGCAACAGAAGAATGAAATTGGTGTTGATCGGGTTAAAATCTAATCGATTTCCTATGGAATGGCCCCAGTATGAATGCAAGAAATCAAAATATTTGAAGTTAGTATTTATTTATTTGTTTAAGAATGAATAATTTTCAGAATCAGTTACAGATTGTAGGCAGGCAGTAGACATATTTTGAAAGAAGCGATTCTTCCGGTTTTCGAATCAGGCACCATCTGCTTTCCTGGCGACTGCTCTTACCGCTGAGCCAATGAGGGAGATGCCTTTACCTTTTGTATTTCGCAATTTTTAAATAAATATGCATATAAAGGGTGTTTCAGAATGTTTTTTGTTTTTACGCACCAAACACAGATAGCGGGGAGGTGAGGGTGACTGGTGTGAAACGCTTGTCTGACTTGTTTAGTTTGGATCGTTTGACGGGACCGTAGCGCCTATTTTACGTGCGAGCATTTTATAAAGATGACGATACTGTTATGGAACTATGTTGAGTGATTGGCTTGGACGTGAAGTCTAGACTGCCAGCATGAGCTGACAGATCACTCGGCGGACAGCGTTGACTGCAGGGGGGCACGCTAGCTCGTCTCGGCTATTGGCGGAGAGTGTGGGGAGGTTCCACGAAAAACCAGCCGCTGCCGCCTGCCATAATCAAAAAAAATTCGTGCCTAAAACCCAAACGCCGGCGCACATTCAGTCCTGAAGGGACCTTTACGTCACTTACCTACATCCAAATTGAAGGCGCAGATGGTATGCCTTCATTGAACACCCCAACCACCCAACTGACTCTGAGGGCAGATATTTTCAGAGTCCTCTGTAGACCTGTAAAGAGAGACTAACGAGCGGACCTAGACGACCTTCATGCGAGAGGGCTCCGGGATCGTGAAGGAAAAATAAAAGATTTTACATCGTCATTACGTTACAATCTTGCACGACATTTATTCGCTAACAACTAGTACTCTTCTCTGCACATTTGTTACGATAAAACTAGAGAAATCTTCGAAAATATATTTAATTAATTTTGAATGTCGCTAACTCGATGTATTCCCTGAACTAAGTTGTGATATTCTCAACCAAATAAAATCTTATCCAAGATGATTTCTGTTCATTATGTTTCTTAATCAAAGTAATAAAAATATTTGTGCAAAATGATTCTGTATTCATACTAACTTTCTGCTCATCATACCGATCCTGATTTGTTTCTCGATAACCAAAAACAAAAGCAAGGTGTATTTCAACCGGACCAGGAGTGGTAAAAATTATTTGTTCAAAATGATTCTTTAATCATACTGTTTTCAATTCACTCTAAAATTTTCCAAATGAACTATGTTCATTACATTTCTTAATCAATAAAAATGTTTGTTCAAGATGATTCTCTGTATAGTTCCTTTGGAACTGGAGATTACATTACTTTGAGGAATATAATGACACACACAAAAAGTATTTAAAACAAATTTTACTCAAATAATACTCACAGTTGGACCTTTTTCCCTAAGGAGCTCCCTGGAGGCGGCTGCGCGACGCTAGTGTATTGGAAACAATCAAGCTAGATACCTCGGGTATCATTATAATGCCTTCAATCGTATAGCGACAATTTTACCCTGTTCCTGTTTGCTTTCGTTTTTGTTTATTTCCTAAGATCCGCTATATACGCTGTAGATATGTTTAGCTAAATGCCGTGAACGTGAAGCTACAATATAACAATATATATATACAATATCTAATATACACAATGTATAGGGGTTGCCTTCTTATGGAAGATCGCTAGTAACTTCCTGAGCATAACGAAATATGTATAGACGATAATCCTTGCTAGCCAATACAACAATTACAGCATCCCTAAGTGCGACATCAAAACATTTTGCCTGATTCTGTTGATTCTAACGCCGAGACAAATTGACCATCTTGTGTGAATGTGGTTAAGTTAGACTGATTATGATCGCCAGCAATTAAAATTTAAAATTTCTCCAGCTGC
Source organism: Dioctria rufipes (assembly GCA_963924295.1). Taxonomy (NCBI): domain Eukaryota; kingdom Metazoa; phylum Arthropoda; class Insecta; order Diptera; family Asilidae; genus Dioctria; species Dioctria rufipes. Next base: position 319,719,660 of record OZ002740.1, on the reverse strand, counting down.
ATTAATACCAACGCCAATTTGATAATTGATAAAGCCTTCACCACGAACTTGTCATAAGGGTCGTCCTACTACTTGGATCGTTAAAACAAGGTGCACGATTGGCACTTATAAGCAATTCTGGGCCATCAGGGTAGACTATATAGGACCATCGTCCGCCAAAAATTACACTGCAAGCCTTTTTGCTCTGTATTTTGGTGCCAAACGTTTCAATCTTGGACCGCCTTGTTGCGTTCTTGCAGATATATAAATTTATACGTTTTCTTACTTCCGCGTTACTAATTTAATTATTATATAATAATATAGGGTCCGCCAAATAACTTTTGTTTTTTTAAAATGGGCGTAAAACATCGAGTGTAGGTTCGGCTGTGTGGCACGTAGCGCCGTCCTGTTGAAACCAAATGTTGCCAATATCCTCCTCTTCAATTTTCCTGAACAAAAATTCGTTCAACATGGCCCGATAACGATTGCCATTGACTGTAACGGCCACTCCTTGCTCATTTTCGAAGAAAAATGGCCCAATCATGCCTCTGGACCAAAATCAGCACCAAACAGTGACTCGTTTTGGGTGTATCGGCTTTTCAATGTATGCGTGCGGGTTTTCTGTGCCCCAAATGCGACAATTTTGCTTGTTTACATACCCGCCAAGATCAAAATGAGCTTCATCCGAAAAGATGATTTTTTTGGCAAAATCGGCATCTTCTGTAAGTCGATCGCAGGCCCACTCAGCGAAGCGAAAACGCATTGGATGGTCAGTTGGCTTCAACTCCTGAACCAATTGGACTTTGTATGGCGTCATACCAAGATCTTTATGCAAAATTCGTCTCAATGATGTCTCCGAAATGTTCAATTGCTGAGAACGACGGTGAATTGATGTTGATGGCGCTTCACGCACACTTTCTGCCACACAATCAATATTCTCGGGTGTACGCACTGTTTTTGGCTTTTCACGCTTTGGTTTATCGATGAGGATGCCAGTTTCTTTCACTTTTTTCACAAGATAACGAACATACGGAGCTAACGGTGCTTCTCTTCTTCCAAAATCCGTACGCAATTTTCGCACACATTCTGCAACATTACCATGATTTTCAAAGTAATGTCGCAACATTTCCCAGCGTTGTTCAAGCGTATACACAACCATATTCGTTCAGCGGAAGAATAAAACTAATTATCTGTCAAATCAGACATGAGCTAAGTGCTACCATTCACGAAATAAGCACTAGTTGAAAAAAAAAA